>CM061548.1:388393106-389053384 GCA_030864215.1 Capsicum pubescens
AATTCATAATCTATACATTCTTCTTCTTCATGTATCCTTCTGTAGGTTTGTCAGTTCTTAATACTCTTTTACTATTTTCAGTTAGATTTAAAAACCATAATTTCACTGTTCCTATTAGTGTTCTTTCTATATATTCTGGTGCATCTATTACATTTATATTATTATCTAATAATTGTTTTCTCATATATCTTATCCATAATTGTATTATTTTTTCTGTATCTATTACACAATCTAAGTCTAAAAAGTTATAATTTTTATTAACTATTTGTTTTGTTGTCCATTTGTCATATTCATTTTTTAGATTATATTTTTTAAACTTATTCTTATAATATGTAGGTTTTCTTATTTCTGATGTTCTAGGTATTATATTTTCATCTTCTTTTTTATCAAGAGTGTTTATTTCCGTGTTTATATTTTCTAAGTTTTCTTCATTAATTACTTCTTGTTTTTCATTGATTCCTAAATTTTTTGTGTTTGTTAAGATTTCTGTATATGTTTCACTATCTTCCGAATCATAATTATCTGTTCTTCAACATCTATTGTATTAATTTCTAATTCCTTGGTTTCTATTTCTTTATTGTCTTTTTCTAGTTTTTCTTTAAATTGATTTATCTCATTTAATAATTTTTGTTCTTTATCTTTTTCTTCTTCTTTTTTTCTGTCTTTTTTCATACAGATCTTTTAGCATTTGTAGTTCTTTTTCTAATTCAGCAATCCTACGATTTTTAGTTTCTTCTATTTTTCGTATTTCTTTTGTAGTTTGTTGTTTTATTTTTTCTATTTCCTTTTTTCTATCTATTTCTTCGTTTTCTTTTTTTATTCTCACCATAGTTGTCAATTTATTTTCTAATTTTAATTCTTCCTTTTCTAACATTAAATATAAATGTTCACCTATTTTTTTATACCTTCTACCCAAATTAGAAAACACTATTTTTATTTTTAATCCTTCGTGATTTTCATATGTTTTTTCGTCTATTATAAGTTCTCCTTTGTTCATTTTTTATTTAATTGTTAATAGATCATGTTGGTATATATATTCTAGACTATCTATTGTTGATTCTAAATTTGATATTTCTTCTTTTTGTGCATTTATTGAGTTTTTACTAACTCCGACAATTATGTTATATTGTAGTCTTTCTATCCTTATTTTTAATTCTTTTCATTTTTCAGATATTATTTTCTTTAATTCTTTATAGTTTTGTACGTTATTCATTTAAATAATATTTTGGGGAATATCTAAATCTAGTTATATCAAATAAATCATAATTAATAAATTAATCAAGTAAATCCATATACATACGACTTCCGTATTTTTTAAATAACAAGGCTCTGATACCAATTGTAGGGGGGTGCGGATTAGGCGCGGTAACTTTAATAGAAAATAAATGCTTATTAGGTTAACTTTGATTCCACGGATTCTTTGATTTTTTTTCTAGACGACTGTGTAACGACCTAAAAAATTTGATGAAATTTATGATTTTGTGTGATTTGACTATTTTAACCCTCTCCACAGTTGCATTATGGTATTTCTGGGGTGTGGGAGTGATTGACATATTTTTTGATGTATTTTAATATTATTTATGCGATATTGTGATTTTTGATGACTTCGAGAGCCTTATTTTAGACTTATGAGGATATCTTTTGATCCATAGGATGGATGGCGGAACGGACTGTACTAGCAACTTCAGAAAATCAATTTTAGGCTAGATAGACCTTTGTTTTGGGTCAGGGTGCACCCGAGCTCATTTCGACCTTTTGATCAAAAAGTTGAAAAATTGAAAATATGGGTGTGGGACCCACATTTGATCGAAACAACCTCAAATGTAAAATATGACTTTTCCAGTAGATTTGGAATATTGATTTTAGGGTGTTAGCATGTTGGGTATGATTTTACGGCTTTTAAATCTCATTTCGACACTCAGTTTGGAAAATTATGATTTTGGATTTTGGGGGTCAACTTTGTGAAAACGATATTTTTTTAAAAAATTGATATCGACATCGCTTTCAGATTGTTGAATTTAGTATAGTTGTATAGTTAGTTTGTATGTATCGTATTCCGAATGAATCCCGGACACCCCGTCGAAGTTCGATCGGCCAAAAAAATTGATATTGCAGAAAAATCTGCTATAAACCTCTTTTTGGCCCATTTTGCTCATTTTCATCTTACCTTTTGGGAGTTAAACCCTAAAATAGTGTGAGAGCTTAAAAGTAATATTTGTGAGAGCTTGGAAGCTAGATTAATACCTATTTCTTGGTTTTATTATAGATTTAAGGTAAGAATTCACCCTTTTCTTAGTAATATCTTGGTTAATTTCTCAAAATTTTAAAAATCCCAGGGCTTGATTTTAAACCCCAATTTTACTTCTTTTCACTTGAATAATATTTTTATCTTATAATCACTAGTTTTTTCATCAATTTAACCCTTAAAACAACTCCAATTCTTGATTTTAACCCGATTTTCAAAGATTTTTTCCCAGTAAAGCTTAAAAATGGTTTTTCTTCAATTTGAACCTTATTTTTTACTCGGTTTGACTTGGTCTTTTAGAAGACGATTCCTAAAAATATGGAAAACATATTTTTGAATTAAAGTTCTGATTTTGCCCTTCTTTTTCGAAAACTCGTTCTAGGGGTCCGTTTTACCCTAAATTAAAAGTAGTTAATATGGGTGTTGTTGTTTTTGTTTTGATGCGTAGATTCCATATTTCATATTTATAGTGAAGTTTAAGACCGTTCATGGAAAGTAAGGTCGTGGGTTCGAAGTGTAGCAGACCGATTTCGGTTTCTGAGGAAGGTTATGACTTAACTCTCTTACATTGGGCTAGGTAGTAAATGATGATACAAAATGCATGTTAAGGGTGAAAACTAATCATAAAAATGGCTATTTATGTGTTGTGCCCGTGTGAGGGCCTATATATGATGTAATTGTCAAAATTGTGTTATTATGTGATATGTGTAACCGTGTGGGGTCCTATGGGATATTGTAGCCTTTAATACATATGAATAATTATATTGTGTTGTTAAGATGCTTAATATGGTACCATTAGTGTATTGTGATTATATTTATACTTTATTGGCATATAACACATGTGAAAATTCGTGGATGAAACTGAAATAATGAGTAGATATTGGCTCACATAGTTGTGGAAATATATCAATATGGTTGATTGTGAAAATAAATCATGTGGCTGATTGTGGAAATATATCATGTGGTTGATTGTGAAAATACTCATTGTGATTTGTTGTGAGCATTACATCCTCATATCATACTCCTTTATGAAAATTGGTACAACCGTGGCAACATCTGTGAAACTCTAGCAACATATTTTTAAAACCCTCCCTGAGGGATGTGCTGGGGAGGAGATATTATAAAACCTTGTAAAACCCTTTCTGAGGGATGTGTCGGAAAGGATATATGAGATATGTGGATTGTATACGGGTTGACTAACCCCCATGGGTCCTTTGTCGGGTAGCTTTAGCTTCGTAGATGTATAAGAGGATAGTGCGACGATCTCGGAGGTTGTGCGATGACCTTGTACATCGTCATCATCATCATCATATGCATTGCACTTAATTTATTGTGTTTATATTGTGTTGTATTTTTGTTTGACTTGCCATTTATATAATTGTCTTATCTTCTTTTACTTGTATTCGATGATCTTGTATATGCATGTTCCCTCCTGTTCTACTTAATTGTGATATAATGCATACTCGTGTTCTATCTTGGTATAATGTGATATATTAGAACTGCTAGTGCAAGTGGTATGGGCTACCGTTGTGGGACATTTTCTGACTGTAGGTGATGTTCCTTTAGTGTATATTTTGTATGCTTTATTTACTACTTTTCTTGGTCGGCCTATGATACCTACTAAGTACAAGTGGATCGTACTCATGCCTACTGCACCCTTTCGGTGCAGGTCCTAGCTTGAGTGCGCCTCAACTTGCTTGACTCGGGCGATTGCTGGAACTTCCAAGGTAGCGGTTGGACATTTATGCGTCCGAAGTTCACCTCTATCTTTCTATAGTAGTTATGTATTTATTAGTATTCGGAGACAAATATTATTCCTTTGTGGTTATTTTTCTAATCTATTTGACTTCTGGATTGTATTAGTAGTTCATACACTATTGACACCTAGTTTTGGGCATGATTAGTATTTTAGACAAGTTCTTTGTGCATTGTTATGATTACTTATAAGGTTTGTCTTCGTTCTAGGAGCCTTAACTTGGAATATTTTTGTACTTTCTCTTTTTGTATCGATTTAGATGATAGGCTTACTTGTCAAGGTACGCTGCAAAAAGTGTCATCATGACCTTCGTTTTTGGGTCATGAAAAATTGGTATCAGAGAAGCCAGGTTTCATTGGTCTCAATAGTGTAAGAACGAAATGTCTAATAGAGTCTCGCGGATCAATACATAGACGCCCGTATCAATCTTCGAGAGGCTATAGGATATCTTTAGGAAACCTCACTTATTTTATTCCTTATCGTGCTAATTCTTTCATACCTTGTGTTCTGATTTGTGTTTCACTCTTTCTATGCGGATGGTGTGGCTTATACTACATATTAATTGAGAGATGTTGTGAGAGATTAGTGGATATCATTTGTTGGTTGTAGTCCTGGTAATGCTCCTGAGTTGTCATGGGATCAGTTAGTTGATGCATTTCTAGAGAAATTTATGCCATTCAGTTGAGAGATCGTATGTGGGACAAGTTTGATCATTTGGAGAAGGGCCCCATGAAAGTTGTTGAGTATGAGGCACGCTTCTATACCCTATCCAGATATTTCCATAATAGTATTTCCACTAAGTTTTAGAAGATTCAGAAGCTTGTGAAGGGTTTGGATGTCTCCCTTCAATTGGATACATCTCAGGTGGTTCTGCTTGGGGTTTCTCTTTAGAGTATTGTAGATTATTCTAAGATGATAGAGGGTATTATTATTGCATCTCAAGGAGGCACCAAGAAGGTGATATATTTTGGTGAGTTCAGGAGTCAAACCTCTTGAGGTAGAGATTTTAGAGGTTATCGTGGATACCATGGTAGGCCAGTGCAGGTGACTTTATAGAGTTCAGGTGGTGGATCTACTAGTTCAGTAGTTCAAGGTGTCCATTTGAGTATAGTTGTACATTCTCCTATTGAGATTGGTCGTAGAGGTTGCTATGTGTGTGATGAGATTAGCCATATGGCCAAGGACTATTCTCGCTATGTGTTTAGAGCTACTCCTATTTCATCTGTTAGAGGTAGGGGTTCTACCAAAGGTGCGAGAGGTAGAGATGGTAGATCTCACGGTGGTGGTTGTGGGGCTACTCAACCAGTTGGTAGTCATGGATAGTGTTATGCTATACTAGCCAGACCTGAGACAGACGCTTCTAATGTTGTGATTACAAGTATCGTCCCCATTTGTTTCAGACCTATATCTGTATTAGTTGATCCTGGATGGACTTTCTCCTATGTGTCTGTATATTTTTCCTTGGGTTTTGATTCTGTTAGTGAGCCTCTTGCCATGCCTATTAGTGTATCTACCACTGTAGGTGATTCTTTAGTAGTGGATTGGGCATATCGATCTTGTGTTGTGACTTTTGTCGGGCATGAGATTTTGGTAGATTTTTTTGTATTAGATATGGTCAATTTTAATGTAATTTTGGGCATGGATTGGTTGGATATTTATCATGTTGTGTTAGACTGTTTTGCCAAAAATGTGACTTTAGCTTCGTCGGGTATGCCAAGGATAGCTTGAAAGGGTGCACTTTATTCTGGCCCTAACAGGATTATATCTTATGTACAAGATCATAAATTGGTTGAGAGGGGATGTTTATCATTCATGACTCATATTTGTAACACCAATTTTATTTTGCCTTCTTCCTTGGATTCTGTCCGTGTTGTCCCTACGGACATGCTTGGTATGTCTTCGGATTGAGATATTGATTTTATTATTAATGTTGAGTCGAGAACCAAGACCATTTCTATTCCTCCGTATAGGATGGCCCAACAGAGTTGAAGGAATTGAAGGATAGGTTGCAGGAGTTGTTGGATAATGGATTTATCTAACCTAGTGCTTCATCTTAGAGTGCACCTATCTGATTTTTGAAGAAAAAGGGATGGATCTATGCGGATGTGCATTGATTATCGATAGTTGAATAAGGTGATGGTAAAGAATAAGTATCCTCTTCCTCGTATCGATGATTTGTTTGATCATCTTTAGGGTGCTGCGGTATTTTCAAAGATTGATTTGAGGTTCGGTTATCACCAGTTGAGGATTCGAGCTTTGGATATTCCAAAGACAACTTTTTAGACTCATTATGAGTTCTTGGTCATGTCCTTCGGGTTGACAAATGCCTCTGCCGCGTTCATAGAGTTGATGAACCGGGTATTATAACTGTATCTTGACTCTTTTATTATTGTATTTATAGATTATATCTTGGTGTATTCCAAGAGTGAGGTTGAGAATGAGGAGCATTTGCGGATTTTGCTTCAGAGATTGAGGGATGAGAAGTTGTACATGAAGTTTTCTAAGTGCGAGTTTTGGTGAGGGTGTGTTTCTTTCTTGGGGAATGTGATGACAAAGAAAGGTATTATAGTTGATCCATCCAAGGTTGCAGCGGTTCGTGATTGGACTAAACGTACTTCGCCCACTGAGATTTGGAGTTTTCTTGGATTAGTAGGTCATTATCGGCATTTTGTTGAGGGTTTCTTTTTTATGGAAACTCCTTTAACTAAGTTGACTCAGAAAAATATTTCCATCTAGCTGTCTGATGCTTGTGAGGCAAGCTTCCAAAAGCTCAAGGAATTATTGACTTTAACTCCTATATTGGCTTTACCCAAGGAGGGCGTGGGCTTAACCGTGTTTTGTGATGCTTTCGGTGTTTGATTGGGTGTTGTGTTATTGTCGTGTAATACCTGCATTTCCCTAGCTTAATTTAACTCTCAGTCCATGAGTTATCCAATATAAAATTTATGAAATACTCCGTATTTTCTAGTTTAGAACTTACCAATGCGTAGGAAATTCAGTCAGCTTAACAACGATATAAAATTCGCCCAAATCCGACACGCGAGCGAAGAATTATGGCCATTTTGTAAGACAGTATGCCAATTTGGCCATCTACGTGTCGTGGAGGCCAGCCAAATGGCAATGGTCACTTTCCAGTGATCCATCGAGATATTGGTGCATTGCGCTAAGCAACATTTTCATAATTGTCCAGTTCCAGTGTACCAACGCGATCCCATAGCATCGCGATGAGTCCAAATTTCAGAATCAAAGGGGCACCGCGATTCCACCAGGCCCTCAGTTCCCAATTGTCATTTTCCAGTAGCCCGACGCGATCATGGCGCATTGCGCCAGGGGCCTAGGTCGGAAATTTTTGGCAAAAAATTTAAATGACGTCCAAGGTTAAACTAGTCTTTTCCCATGATTTTTATATGCCCTAACACAGGATTTAATCCCCAAACAACATTTTAGGGTCATTCATTATTAATTTTTCCCCAAATCAAAGCAATCTCTCTTAAGAAAACAAACCCTAGCTTCAAGAATCAAGGTCAAAACTCATGAATTTCTCCAAGAACTCCAAGAATTAACAATCCAAGGTATGTTAGATGTTCATCCATGGACCCTTACCATCCATGGAGCCCAAGAACTTCTTTTCAAAAATACAAAGATTGTGCATTTATGAATTTCCATGATTAAATTGAATTGAATTCATGTTCATGTTATTGTTAAGTTTTAATCCATGATTTAAATTACAAGTTACTGATGTGTGAGCTAATACTAACACATTTCAGGCTTTTAACTAAGAATAATTGCGAAGTCTTAAGCATCTTTTGTCGTTTTTGATTGCTTTATGTTTGATTTTGCAGTAGAAGCTAAGATGCTAGAGAACCAACAAGAATGGAAGAAAATGAGCTGAAATCTGAAGTAATAAAGGCGAAGTGTGGCTGACGACATTTGTGATAAGTCGTCAGCCCTGTGATAAGCTATCAGCTTCATCATCAGCAGTACACAGAGAATTGGCCTAAGTTAAAAGATGTGACGACACTTTGTGATAGGACATCAAGGAGCTGATAAGTCGTCGAGATTGCCGTCAGCCTAAGGAAGAACATGAGAGCTGAGGAAAAGCCTTGACGACATTTGTGATAGGTCGTCAAGGAGCTGATAGGCCATCACCGTTTGTCGTGAGTGTTACACAACGAGTACCAAAAGCATAAAGGAAGCTGACAACATTTGTGATAAGTCGTCAGCCTCCTGATAGGCTATCATAAATGGCGTCGCCTAATCCGAGGAATTTCTGAATTTTATTATTTTGTTTCCATAATTAGGGTGAACTATTTAAAGCCTTGTTTAGGGTTTTCTTAAGAGTTCCGAACCTTGAGTTTTGAGACACTATACTTTGATATTTTTCTCCCTTTTCTTTTGGCTTGAGAAAACAATTACTTTAAAGAGACTATCATCATTATTGTGGGATTTTCTTTGGTGATTTAATCTGAGAATCTCTAGTTTCTATTCATCCTTTGGTAAGTTCATCTTTCAAAGAATAAATTCATCTAGTTGTTTCGATTATTACGTCATGAGAAGCTAAATTCCTTTAACCTAAATTATGGGATCTAGGGGTAGGTTTTGATATGGTGATAAAGTGCTGAGCGTTCAAGATTGAAAAGGTGGTAGGACTCCTTGATAATTATGATGTTTTAATTATTGTCTGTTGGTTGCAAATGATAGATAACACCTTCTTTGATTTGCTTGAGAAAGAAATCAAATATAGTGGGAAGTGAATTATCAACAGGGACTTGGAAACACTAAACTTCTGTTTAATAATCAGCGGTGTAACAAGGTTGGTTAACCTGAGGTAAAATCTGGGCAGTGAATATAAATTCCCTAAGTCCTAGAGGATTAGGTAATTAAATTCTTAAGTAGGTCGAGAGACATTTAAGCATAACTTCGCTAAAGATAACTTGTTGTCCTACCTACCGTGACAATCTTGAACCACTATTAGCATCTGTCAAGTACCAAAACCCCTAGTGAACATAATTCTGGTTTTTCATAAACTCTTGATTACAAACATTTAAACTGAAGTGACCAACAATTACTTGTTAACTAAAACCCCACTTTTTTCTGGAAACATCCAACTATCAGTTGATTAAATCGCAAACGACTTACATTCACACCATATTACCTGTGGGATTCGACCCTAGACTAGTTGGGTTTTATATTGACAACAATCGCTTACATTCTCGTTGAGAGGTATAGTTTGAGCGTTATCAAAAATAGCGCCATTGCCGGGGAATACGGTTGAAAACTGAAGTTTGTGTGCGCTAATTGACTGTTAGTCAAGTTTCTTAGTTTTATATTTATTTGTTGTTTTTGTTTATTTGCAGGATCTTTATGGTGTATGCTAAGAACCAGAAGTTCAGGAGAACTGTTATTACCACCTAATCCGGAACCGCAATGAATTGGAAGAATGGCAGAACAATAATAGGCTGACAGATTGGCAGCCTTAGCTAGAGCTCAGGTGAATGTGCAAAATATCAGGCAACAAGAACGACATCCAAATCTTGAGGATGAAGATTTGGGAGATGAGGAGTTGTTGAATCCTGGTAACCCAAGCGTGCAGTAGTGAGCTACAAATTGGAGGATAATATCCATCATTACAACGCTATTTATACAAGTACCTTGGTGCAGAAGAAGCCAGATCCAGACGCATTCACTATTACCTATACAATTGGGACTATGAAATTTGCCAAGGGATTATGTGATCTGGGATTAAACATTAATTTGATGCCGCTGGCTGTATATAGACAGTTGGGTCTGGGAAATACCACACCTACCAACATGCAACTCGTGATGGAGGATAGGTCAGTAAAATGACCTGTTGGCATTTTATATAATGTGTTGGTGAAGGTAGCCAACTTCATATTCCCTGAAGATTTTATCATTTTGGATTGCAAGGTGGACTTTGAGGTGCCCATAATCTTGGGTCTACCTTTCCTCGTAACCAGAAGTGCATTGATTGATTTGAGAGCGAATGAGCTCTTATTCAGGATGAATGATGAAGTGGTATGGTTTAATTTGTGTAAATCAGTGAAGCAGCAGGAAGAAATGAGTGTGTTCTCAGTAGTTGATGTGTATTATGTGGATGAATAAGAGGTGGTTATGAAGGAGATTATTAAATGGTTGGATGCAATAGTGGTTTACCCAATTTCTGATAGCAAATGGGTGAGCCTAGTTCAATGCATGCCCAAAAAAGGGGGCATAACTATGGTTGCAAATAAAAGGAATGAGTTGATTCCACTTAGTCTTGTGACTGGGTGGAGAGTTTGCATGGACTACCGCAAGATAAATTCATGGACTCTGAAAGACCACTTCCCAATGCCTTTTCTGGACCAAATGCTTGATCGATTGGCTGGAAGGGGATGGTATTTCTTCTTGGATAGATATTCTGGATACAACCAAATCTGTATTCCTCCTGAAGATTAAGAGAAGATGACATTCACATGTACATAGGGCACCTTTGTATTTAAGAGGATGCCGTTTGGACTATGCAATGCACCCGCCACTTTTCAACGGTGCATGATGTTTATCTTCTCAGATATGGTGGAGCACACCATAGAGGTATTCATGGATAATTTTTCTATGGTGGGAGATTCATTTGAGGTGTGCTTGGAAAACCTAAGCATAGCCTTGCAATGATGTGTTGAATTCAATTTGGTGCTTAACTGGGAAAAATGCCATTTTATGGTAAAGAAGGGCATCGTTCTCGGCCATAAAATTTCAGAAAAAGGGATAGAAGTTAATCGAGCCAAGGTGGAAGTTATTGAGAAACTACCACCTCCCATTTCAGTAAAGGGAGTGCATAGTTTTCTTGGACATGCTGGATTTTATCAGAGGTTTATAAAAGACTTCTCGAAGGTTGCAAATCCACTTTGCAAACTTTTGGAGAAAGAAGTGAAATTTTTCTTTAATGATGATTTCTTGAAGGCATTTGAATGCCTTAAAAAGAAGATGGTTGAGGTCCCTATTATTATTGTACCAGACTGGTCAAAACTATTTGAGATTATGTGTGATGTAATTGGTGTTGCCCTTGGAGCTATATTGGGACAAAAGAAGGACAAACTATTTCATCCAATATATTATGCCAACAAAGAACTGAATGGAGCGCAAAAGAACTACACCATTACTGAGCAGGAGCTTCTGGCTGTAGTGTATGATTTTGAGAAATTCAGGGCTTATCTACTTGGGACCAAGGTGGTGGTCCACACTTACCATGCAACCTTGAGGTATTTGATGGCTAAGAAGGATGTAGAACCAAGGTTGATTAGATGGGTGTTTCTTCTACAAGAATTTGACTTTGAAGTTAAGGATAAGAAAGGTTGTGAAAACTAGGTTGCAGATCATCTGTCTAGAATGGAAGGTGAGCAAGAAAGTAGTGATGAAATAGAGATAAATCATACATTTCCTAATGAGAAGATATTAGCTGTTGTGGTGGAGAAATTTCCTTGGTACGCCGATTTTCCAAATTATATTGTGATTGAAGTCATTCCAGAAAATCACTCTTTCCCTCAAAGGAAGAAATTCCTGCATGATGTGACACATTACTTCTGGGATGAGCCGTATTTTTTTCGGCGATGTGCTGACAACATTATAAGGAGATGTGTTCTAGAGGTAGATGTATTGTACATATTGGAGGCATGTCATGCTTCCCCATTTGGAGGCCACCATGTAGGTGACCAAACGGCTAGGAAGGTGTTGCAAAATGGCTACTATTGGCCAATATTGTTCAAGGATGCCCACGAGTTTATGCTGAAATACGACCAATGTCAAAGGCAAGGGTCAATCTCCAAAAGACATGAGATGCCTTTGACTAAGATGCTTAAAGTGGAATTGTTTGATGTCTGGGGCATCGATTTCATGGGACCTTTTGTAAGCTCGTACGGGATAAAGTATATTTTAGTTGCTGTTGACTATGTCTCGAAATGGGTTGAAGCTATTGCCTTGTCTGATAATGAAGGAAAAAGGGTTGTTGTTTTTCTCAAGAAGAACATCTTCTCTCGCTTTGAAGTACCACGTACTATTATAAGTGATGGAGGATCTTATTTTTGCAACAAAGTGTTTCGTGTGGTGTTGGAAAATTATGGGGTGAAACAGCAGAGAGTAGACACTCCATATCACCCACAAACTAGCAGGCAAGTAGAGGTGTCAAATCGAGAGATTAAAGCCATCCTAGCCAAAACGGTGAATGCTAGTTGGAAAGACTGGTCTCGAAAGCTCGATGATGCCTTGTGGGAATATCGAAATGCTTTTAATACACCCATTGGCATGTCACCATTTCAGCTGGTCTATGGAAAAGCTTGCCACTTACCAATAGAGCTGGAGCACAAAGCTTTATCGGCACTCAAAAGGCTGAATTTGAGTTGAAAGGAGGCAGCAGAGCTGAGACTGGGACAACTAAATGAGATGGATGAATTCCGTCTCAGGGCATATGAACGAGCAGACCTATATAAAGAAAAGATGAAAAAATACCATGATTGGAGGATAGAGAAACGATACTTCCAAAAGGGTTACTTGGTGCTCCTATTCAATTCCAGACTCAAACTATTCCCAGGTAAGCTTAAATCTAAGTGGTCAGGACCTTTTAGAGTTAGTCAAGTCTACTCATCTGGAGTGGTGGAACTTGAAAATAAAGACGGAAGTACCTTCAAGGTAAATGGGAAACAAGTCAAACTTTATATTGGTAAAAAAGAATCAATGAAAAATATCATTACTATCTGTCTTGATGAAGTCTGAAGTAATCGAGATACCTGAGTCATACCACGATGTTAAATCAGGAACTGCATGGGAGGCAACCCATGACCCCCGGGATTGATCTATTCCAGGTATACTCTAACCCTTAGTTTAGATTTTCTTTTATTTTAAGTTGAGGGTGTAGGGTAAATTTGTTGTTGTAAAATTTTATAGTCAACTAGGGGAAATACTTGTACTTGAGGCAGTTGAATTGTTTTTGTGATTTTTGTACACCTCTTCAAGTGGTCTACTACTTTAAACTGAGTGATTTGTATTTAAGTGTGACCACCGTACATCTTTGTATGACATTAGTTTTAGTAACATAATAATCATTGCTAAACAGTTGCACGAACTGAATGAGTAGTCGAGTGTGATATACCTATGCGCCAAGTGTGTGTGTGAGATGTTACTCAGATCCCTTTGTATGCTGAATACAGAACTTACCCGGTTAGTCTTACCTAGGTTGAAGGATAGGGGTTAGGAAAGGATCATAGGCCGTTTTAATATTAGCTCACTTTTGCCTAAATGACCTTCCCTATGTGTATCATATCCCTTGATCCCTATTTTAAGACAAATTAGCCTATTTCATTGTATGACACCTGTCACCTTCTCATTTAGATCATAATGAACCTGTTTTGGCCCTGGTCTTCCTTGGACACTGTGCACCTTGACTTAGGAAAATAGCCTAAGTTGAGGGTGGCTATTATACGGGTGCATGATATAGAATGAGTATGAAGAAAGGTAGCATAAAAAAAGAATAAAAAGCTGGGTGTAGAAGAAAAGAGCAAGAAAAAAAATTATTAAAAAGAATAAGTAATTGAGAAAAGACTGCACCATCCTAAATAATTGTGATCAAGAAAAGAGAAGAGCAGAAAAGGATAATGAGTGAAACCCCAAAAAGATAGTGTAGTGCCAAGGAGGCTTAGTCACTTTAAATAACATCGAGTATCATACCAGCCCCTAGCCTACATTACAATCCTAAGAGAATTCCTATAGTGATCCTAGATGAGCTATCTAAGATCTGGGTAATGAAAATAAGGGCAAGCCTATGGTACTTGGCATACACTGATTTGAACTTCGTTTTGAGAGTGAGTGTTTTAATTGTCCCCATGGTTACATATATAATTCCTGATATGAGATGAGGGGCATTTCTTTATTGTGAGGGCACACTGGTTACATTACTAGTTACTAACTTGTTTGGGTAGTGTAATACTAGTCTATGCATGGTTTTTATAGCTGAATTGATGCCATATCTTAATTCCTGTGTGTTGCATTGGTGTTCTTCATTGTACTTGAATTGACTGACTTTGGAGATGGTGAAAGTGTTTTGAGATGATATGGATGATTGACTGCTAAATGTGCTTTGTATTCTCTTAGTTATGCTGAGTTGCTTAAGGACAAGCAATTGTTTTAAGTTGAGGGTGTTGATGTGTGAGCTAATGCTAACACATTTAAGGTTCTTAACTAAAAAAAATTGCGAAGTCTTAAGAAACTTTTGTCATTTTTAATTGCTTTATGTTTGATTTTACAGTAGAAGCTAAGATGCTAAAGAACCAACAGGAATGGAAGCAAATGAGCTAAAATCTAAAGTAAATAAAGGCGAAGTGTGGCTGACGACATTTGTGATAAGTCCTCAGCCCTGTGATAAGCTATCAACTTCATCGTTAGCAGTATACAAAGAATTGGCCTAAGTTGAAAGTTGTGACCACATTTTATGATAGGACATCAAGGAAATGATAAGTCATCAAGATTGCCGTCAGCCTAAGGCAGAACATGAGAGATAAGGAAAAGCCTTGACGACATTTGTGATGGGTCATCAAGGAGATGATAGGGCATCACTATTTTTCATCAGCGTTAGGCAGCGAGTACCAAAAGCATAAAGAAAGCTAACAACATTTGTGATAAGTCGTCAGCCTCCTGATAGGCTATCACAAATGGCGTCACCTAATTTGAGGAATTTTTGAATTTTATTATTTTGTTTCCATAATTAGGGTGAACTATTTAAAGCCTTGTTTAGGGTTTTCTTAAGAGTTCCGAACCTTGAGTTTTGAGACACGATACTTTGATATTTTTCTCCTTTTTCTTTTGGATTGAGAAAACAATTACTTTAAAGAGACTATCATCATTATTGTGGGATTTTCTTTGGTGATTTAATCTGAGAATCTCTAGTTTCTATTCATTCTTTGGTAAGATCATCTTTCAAAGCATGAATTCATCTAGTTTCTTCCATTATTACGTCATGAGCAGCTAAATTTCTTTAACCTGAATTATGGGATCTAGGGGTAGGGTTTGATAAGGTGCTGACTGTTCAAGATTCAAAAGGTGGTAGGAATCCTTGATAATTATGATGTTTTAATTATTGTCTATTGGTTGCAAACGATAGATAAAACCTACTTGGATTTTCTTGAGAAAGAAATCAAATATAGTTGGAAGTGAATTATCAACAGGGACTTCAAAACACTAAACTTCCGTTTAATAATCAGCGTTGTAACAAGGTTGGTTAACTTGAGGTAAAATCTGGGCAGTGAATATAAATTCCCTAAGTCCAAGAGGATTAGGTAATTAAATGCTTAAGTAGGTAGAGAGACGTTTAAGCATAACTTTGCTAAAGATAACTTGTTGTCCTACCTACAGTGAGAATCTTGAACCACTATTAGCATCTGTCAAGTACCAAAACCCCTAGTGAACATAATTCTGGTTTTTCATAAACTATTGATTACAAACATTTAAACTGAAGTGACCAACAATTACTTGTTAACTAAAACCCCCCTTTTTTCTGGAAACATCCAACTATCAGTTGATTAAATCGCAAACGACTTACGTTCACACCATATTCCCTATGGGATTCGACCCCAACCTAGTTGGATTTTATATTGACAACGATCGCTTACATTCTCGTTGAGAGGTGTATTTTGAGCGTTATCAGTTACAAGAACCGATCCTAGTATGTGTTGATTTACATGATATTCATGATAAACCCGTCAATTTGTAAGTTGCTTGTTGTAACCATGTTAACCCTAAGTGTTTATGATTTAATGAACAAAGTATGTTTCTCGTGTGTTTGATAAATTGTCTATGAGAATGAAATAATTCCATTATAGCATGCTAATATGTATTCCCCATTCATGTACAAGTTGATGCATTACAAGTGTTTGATAAAATATCTCTATGAATGCATTATGGATAAGTGTATATCGTTATGCTTGTCAAGATCATATTATGTTTTACTTTTCATGCTATCGAGTCCTTGGGGTATTTAATACCCGATAATCTAGCTGTTTACCTAGAGCCGGTGTCAGTTATAGAATAGTATCAGTCATGTCACAATCAGTAGAATCCAGTCAGTTACAGAATTCCATAAAACTCAGTCAATTACAGAAATCAGGAAAATTCATTGAACTCAGTCCAGTTCAGTTCAGTATAATAGTTCAGTGTCTATTCAGTTGGGAGTAGGATTCAGCACCGAGTAAACCTAAGGATGTGGGCTCACCTGCTAGTAGAGGATGTGATCCTTAGAAGCAATCCTTGTATTCCAGAACTACGTAGCCAGTGCAGGTTAAGACATCAAACCTGCTATTTTAGGGTTGATGAGGTGTTTTAACCTGGCAGTTGAGGGTTCCACCATTCTAATTAGAGTACCTTCCAGACAAGGGTATCTCTTCAGTTGTCTTTACCCATGGAACGGTACTGACACCCTTCCAATTGGGGTTACAAATTAGACCCCAACTCAGTTATCTTATCTTATTTGGGGTATGTCGGTTAGATGATTACCTCTCACAGTTTTAGTTTCAGCCTTCAGTGTAGAACTCAGTTCAGTTCTATAGAATCAAGACTATTAGATACAATCAATCAATATCAGTAACTCAATTATCAGAAAATCTCAGATTATCAATTACTTACTATCAGAACTCAATACTTAGCTTAAAAAAAACTTAGTTCCAGTATTGCATACTCAGTATTTATAGTATTTTTAGATTACCCATGTTCTCTTATGTTCATTCACTCTATATCATTCAGCCAGTTATTTTTCATGCATATGAACCCTTGCATTCAGCCTGACCTCAACTAGCATACCAATACATTCCACGTACTGACACATACTCTTTTTTTGCACTATGATATCTCATATCGTAGGCTCGGAAACTTAGGTTCCTAATCGAGTATAGACATATTCAGATTTAGATTCAGCAAGCAGTAGATTTAGCAGTGATTCATCATCAATTAAGGATATTCCAATATTTTAGTTTTTCAGTAGATGGAGTTATTTGGGGGATTTTCCTATCAAATCCACTTTCAGACAATTCAGATAGAGGCTTTCTAGACTAGACTTTCAGACAGTATTTTAGATTCAGATGTTGTATTTTATCAGTGTTTTAGATTTTGAACCTTATGGAATTTCATCCTATTTTTTTGCATTTATATTAGTATTATTATTCAGTGCTCATAGCAGATATCAGTCATGGGTTAGCTTGTGGTTCTTCGGGGTCGTAAGCATCGTGTAGCGTCCGGGGTACAGACTCGGGGCATTACAAACTTTGTATTAGAGCCTAAGGTTCAATAAAGTCTGAGGAAGTCTGAAAGCTGCATCAAGTAGAGTCTTGTTCATAGGTGTGTAGCGCGCCACACTTATGGACAGGTGGCTATGATATGTTTTAGGAAAAGTTTCCCTTCTTTTATTATTCCTATCATGCGAATGAGCATGAGCTCAACTTAAACTCCCAGTCAAATCCATTTCTTTCTTTCATTTACAGAACATGCCTCCCAAAAAGACTAACGAAAGAAGAACCAAAAATTAGTCAGCACCCCAGCCCGTTCAGGCAGATCCCCTGGATGAGATGTCTCCCATGCATAATTCATAGTTGTATTCACTACTCTATCTAATTTTGTAGCAGATGAGAATGAACGGATAGCTACTATTTAGGCCAACCCAGTGGACAATATTACTGCAACCAGGATTTGGGACTTTACCCGAATGAATCCTCCCCTATTTTCAGGATCTAAGTCAGAAGAGGATCCACAGAAGTTCCTAGATTAGGTTAAAAAAGTCACAGATATCATGGAAGTGACTTTCAGTGAGAGTGTCGAGTTAGCCGCCTATCTGCTACAAGATATAGCTCATATGCGGTTTAAGCAGTGAAAGGTAGACAGGGGCACAGACACAGAGCCCATAGAATGGGAAGAGTTTGTTACTATTTTTCTAGATAGATTCTTTCCCTTAGAGCTAAGAGAAGCCAAGGTGTTAGAGTTTATCAATATCAAGCAAGGAAGCATGAGATTGAAAGAGTATTCCTTCAAGTTTACTCAGTTACCCAGATATGTTCCCCATGTAGTAGAAGACAGTAGATCCATAATGAGCAAGTTCATACCTGGAGTGTCAGATAGTGTGGTTAAGAAGTGTAGAACAACAATGTTGTTCAAGGAGATGGACATATCCAGGCTCATGGTCCATGCTCAATAAATAGAGGAGGCTAAGAATAGAGAGAGGGGGGTAGAACAAGATAGCTAAAATAGGTTGCTTGAATTTCTCCTTGCCTAAGTTAGAGAGCGGTAACCATTTCCAATTTCATCTAATGTCTTTGGTTCCATCTCCGTCCTCATCTAATGCTCCAGTACCTAAGTTTGGAAATAGTAACAAAGATTGGGCGCTAGGCTCTAAATCTCAGGGTAGTGTCAGCAGTGCCCGAACAAATCTTGTTTGTCAGATATATGGCAGAAACCATCAGGGTGGATGTAGAGTTGGCAATGATATTTATTTTGGGTGTGGAAAGACAGGCCACAGAGTCAGAGATTGTCCTTAGTCAGGTTCTTAGGGTCAATATAATCTTTCTTTAGCTCAGTCCGGTTTCCTAAATCAGCAGGGTGCCGCTTTTAGTGACACCAGTGGGTAACGCCCAAACAGGCTTTATGCACTTTAGTCCAGAAAAGATCAGGAAAGTTCTCCTGATGTGGTACTGACATGTTACAGATCTTCCATTTACATGTTTATGCCTTATTATATCTAGGAGGATCTCTATATTTTTTAACTCCTTACATAACATTCAACTTCAAAGTTAAACCAGAAATCTTAATAGAACCATTATCAGTCTCTACCCTAGTGCTTCATTCTCAGTCTATACCCTAGAGATGATAGATTTTGACGTCATTCTCGGCATGGATTGGCTCCATTCATGCTATGCCTCAGTTGATTATAGAAACAGAATTATTCTTTTTCAATTTCCAAATGAACCAGTCATTGAATGGAGGGGTAGTACTACAACGCTTAAAGGTCAATTGATTTTATACCTTAGAGAGAGAAAAATAATATCCAAGGGATGTGTCTATCATCTTGTGCAAGTCAAAGACTCTAGTTTAGAGACTCCTAGTCTTGAGTCAGTTCTAGTAGTAAATGAATTCTTAGATGTGTTTTTTGAAGATCTTCCTAGAGTTCCTCCCAAAAGGGAAATTGACTTCAAAATAGACTTTCTTCCAAACACTCAACATATATCTATTCCACCATATAGAATGGCTCCATCAGAAATTAAAAAGTTAAAAGAATAGTTGAAAGACCTTTTAGATAAGGGGTTCATCAGACCCAACATTTCCTCGTGAGGCGCACCAGTCATATTCGTGCATAAGAAAGATGGTTCCCTCAGAATATGTATAGACTGCCATCAGTTGAACAAAGTCACAGTCAAGAATAGATATCCACTTCCCAAAATTGATGACTTGTTTGACAAACTTAAAGGTGCCAGTTACTTTTCTAAGATAGGCCTTAGATCAGGCTATCATCAGCTCAGAGTTAGAGAAAGTGACATTCCAAAAATAGCTTTCCAAACCCGCTATGGTCACTTCGAGTTTTTAGTCATGTCCTTTGGTCTTACAAATGCCTCAACAGCTTTCATGGACTTAATGAATCGCGTGTTCAAGCAGTACTTGGATATGTTCATTATAGTCTTCATCGATGACATTCTTGTCTATTCCTGTAGTGAGAATGATCACGCAGACACCTCAGAATCATACTTCAGACTCTCAGAACTCATCAGTTGTTCGCCAAATTCAGTAAGTGCAAATTTTGGTTAAGGTTAGTATCATTCCTTGGTCATTTCATTTCCAGTGATGGCATTAGGGTTAATCCTCAAAAGACCAAAGCGGTGAGAAACTAGCCTAGACCCATCTCTCCATCAGATATCGAGAGTTTCTTGGGTTTAGCTAGCTATTACCGTCGGTTTGTTGAAGTATTTTATCCTATTGCGTCCCTTTTTTCCAGATTTACTCCAAAGAAAGTCAAGTTTTAGTGGTCAGATTCCTACGTAAAGAGTTTTCAGGAGTTGAAGACTCGGCTCACCTCAGCCTCAATATTGACTCTACCAGATGGTTCAGATGGGTTTGTTCTGTACTGTGATACAACTAGAGTAGGTATGGGTTGTGTCCTTATGCAGAGAGGTAAGGTCATAGCCTATGAATCTAGGCAGCTTAAGCCCTATGAGAAGAATTACCCAACTCATGATCTTGAGTTAGTACCAGTAGTATTTTTCTTAAAGATTTGGAGGCACTATTTGTATGGGGTGCATGTAGATGTGTTCATAGATCATAAAATCCTTCAGTATGTACTCTCTCAAAAAGATTTGAATTTGCATCAGAAAAATGATTAGAATTATTAAAATATTATGATATGAGTATTCTGTATCATCCGGGCAAGGCCAATGTAGTGGATGATGCTCTCACTAGACTATCGATGGGTAGTGTTTCTCATGTTGATAATGATAAGAAGAAGTTTGATCAGGAAGTTCATTAGATTGCCCAACTAGGTGTACGCTTAGTTGATTCAGCAGAAGGTAGTGTGTGGGTTCAGAGTAGTTTAGAATCATCTCTAGTTTCCAAGGGGAAGGAAAAGCAGGATTGAGATCCCAGTCTGGTTAAACTGAAAGAGTCAATCAGAGATCAGGAAGTATAAGTTTTATCCCAAGGAGGAGATGGTGTGTTGCATTTCTAGGGTCTTCTATGTATGCCAAGTGTGGACGACTTGAGGAAATGAATTCTTGCCAAAGCGCATGGTGAGCATTACTCTATTCATCCAGGGGCCACTAAGATGTATCACAATTTGCAAGAGATCTATTGGTGGAGTGGGATGAAAAGAAACATTGCACAATTTGTAGCTAAGTGCTCTACATGCCAGAAGGTTAAGATAGGGGACCAGAAGCCTAGTGGTTCCATGAAGGAGTTCAGTATTCCCATATGGAAATGGGAAGAAGTGAACATAGACTTTGTGATGGGTTTGCCTCGTACTCATTATCAACATGATTCTATTTGTGTTATCGTAGATAGGATGACAAATCAGCTTATTTCTTGCCAGTTCACACATCTTATTCAGTCAAGGACTATGCCAAACTCTATATCAGGGAGTTGGTCAGTTACACGGAGTCCCAGTATCAATTATCTCAGATAGAGGTACCTAGTTTACCTCTTATTTCTGGAAAGCATTCCAAAAGGGTCTTTGTAAAATCCCGTAAAATCCTCTGTCAAATTAATCCCTTAAAGATCCTTAAGGGATTCAACACTTAGAAATTTCAGGTAAGTATTGGACTTAGTCATATCTAAGACTTTCGAATTTTAATGAATTTAATTATGACCTTCCCACCCTCGAAAAGTTGATTTCTAAGTTGAGTCATATTCAGGGATGAAAATGTCATGTCTAGGGTAAGTTTTAGAATTTTTGGACAAGGATTGGATCATATCCAAGTTGCAAAAATAGTAGCTCATTGCGATAAGCCCGCGTCATAGTGAGTATAGAGATGATCCATCCATCACGTCGTGATGAGAGCCAATTTGGAAATTATCAAATCAAGTAGCCCATCGCGATTAGGATGCATCACGGTGGGAATCGCGATGAGCCAGTTACTGCATTGCGATGAGGCTTAAATTTGCATTCTAGTTATGGGATTTTAAATCCCAAGGGCATCTTAGACATTTCCAATGACCTCATTCAGCCCTAAACACGAAATGGATACCTAAATAACCTAAGGATATCATTATTCTCTCAAGTTTTCCCAAAGTTCACCATTCCCTCTCAAAAGCAAGAAAACCCTAGTTTTGAAATTCAAGTACAAGGCTCAAGAATTTCTCCAAGAACACTTAAGGATTTACATTCTAAGGTATGTCAAGTGTTCATTCATGGATTCCTTTCATCCATGAAGATCAAGAATCCCTTTCTAAAATACAAAGATTATGTATTTATGAATGTTCATGATTTAATTGAATTGAAATTCATGTTCATGTAGTTGTTGGGTTTTGATTCATGTTTTAAATAACAAGTTACGAGATTTGATCCTTGTATGTGATAATTTACATGATAATCATGATAAACCTTCCAATTTACAAGTTGATTGATGTATCCATGATAATTAAATATGTTGATGATTGTATAACCAAAGCGTGCTCCCCATGTGTTTGATAAAATTCTTATGTGAATGACTTAGTGCCATTATAGCATATTAACATGAAATCCCCATCCATGTACAAGTTAACGCATGCTAAGTGTTTGATGAAATGTCTTAGTTAATGAATTATGAGTATATAGTCATTGTTGAGTTTTCAAGCTTGTGCCATGATTTACTTTTCCATGCTATCGAGTTCTGGGGGTATTTAATACATGACAATTTAGCTGTATGCCTAAAGCCAGTGTCAGTTTTCAAGATACTCTCAGTCAAGCCATGATCAGTAGAATTCAGTCAGTCACATGACTTAGGAAAACTCAGTAAATTCAGTATCAGTCCAGTAATCTCAGTAATCTTAGTTAGTTATTAGATCTCAGTAGTATTCCGTCAGTCAATGGAACTCAGTAAAATCAGTTCATTTCAGTGTCTATTCAAATGGGAGAAGGATTTAGCACCGAGTGAACCCAAGGATGAGGGCACACACTGACAGTAGAGGGTGTAACCCATAGAAACAATCCTTGCATTCCAGAACTATATAGCCAGCATAGGTTGAGACATCAAATTGACAGTTGAGGGTTGATTGCTGTTGGGTGTATTTATACGTCTAAGCATCATAACTTACCCATGTGTTAGCTAAGTTTTGAGGATAAAATACATAAGTCTTGCACTTTTAGTCCATTTTTAAGTAAGTGAGTTGACCTATGTGATTAGCATGCTTTTCAGGTACTAATGAAGAAGATTTCAGCACTTTGGGGACCTGTGGACAGCAAAGGAAAACTTCTCATAAAAGGGAAAGCAGCTTTTGGACTGAATGTGATGCATGGGAACTTTTTCCCGGGCAAACTCAGTATTTTTAAATAGTTAAAAATTGCAATTTATTAGAGAAGGATGTTATTAAAAACCTTATTGCTGAATTTTTATGGGAAATTCAGATTCTGTATTTTTAGAGAAGGATGTTATTAAAAACCTTATTAATAATAGCAATTTATTAGAGAAGGATGTTATTAAAAACCTTATTGCTGAATTTTTATGGGAAATTCAGATTCTGTATTTTTTTGAAAACAACAGAAAGCGGCTTAGCTTGAGGAGAGAGAGAGAGAAACATTTTTCTCTCTTATTTTCGCTATTCATCTTTATCACCAAGATCGTTCTAAGTTTTGGTATGATGAATATTTCTATTTTGATTTCCGTTTTATTCATGAGTAGCTAAGTTTATCTGTTAGGGTTATGGAAACCTTGTAGTATACTCTCTATTGCTATGGGTTCGTGAATTTATGATGTGTAATCCACTTATATCATTACTCTCTTCATTTTGATTGAATTCTCGTGGTTGCAAACATAGGGAATATGCCATTATAGCAATAACTTGTTCGATAGAAAAGTTACTGTTTGGAAAAGAGAGTGTGACAAGAAATTAGGGTTTCCAACCTCTAGTTTACACGTTAATGCCCTAGCAGGATTAATGTCTTGGAGAGTTCGTATAATTTGTTGTACACTTTGGGTTCGAGAGAACTAAGGTGAATAAATCCTTGATGGTTGAAAAACACTTGGATTAGAATTAGAATACGCCTCTCTATAAGTGCATGCATGTATAAAATCCATATTACCCATAGTTAATAGAGAAGTAGAAGCTACAAGGTGGACATAAACCTAACTTGTCATTCTCTGTGATCAAATATTAATACACATATTATCTCATTGTTACACTGATAATATTATTGTGTACTTAAACTGAAACCCCCTTTACTTTGGAACCTTTGATCAACAATCTAATAATAATCA
The DNA here is from genome assembly GCA_030864215.1 of Capsicum pubescens. Lineage (NCBI taxonomy): Eukaryota > Viridiplantae > Streptophyta > Magnoliopsida > Solanales > Solanaceae > Capsicum > Capsicum pubescens. The sequence goes on from CM061548.1 coordinate 388,417,063, forward strand.
CAATACTTAGTGATCATAGTATTCCCTGTGGGATTCGACACCCAACCCAGTTGGGTTTTATATTTGACAGCGACCTCTTGCACTTTCTAACGAGAGTTGTAATTTGGGCGTATCATTGATAAGGTGGATTAACACTGTCAGATAAGGGTCCCATCATTTTCTTTTGGGGACACTGCCAGATGAGGGTCACTCCTTACCAGTGGTGCAGTATTAACACCCTTCTAATTGAGGTTACAAATTGGACCCCAACTCTGCTATAATATCTTATTTGGGTCATATCGGTTAGATGACTACTTTCCACAGTCACAGTTTCAGTCTGAGTCTCAGTAATAGAACTCAGATAGTTCTTCAGATTTAGGACTGTCAGATATAGTCACCCAGCTCAGACTGGAACTCGACTAATTCCATCAAAATTTAGACTGTCAAACACAGTCACTCAGTTATCAGTATATTATCTATCAGAAATCTATGTTATTAGTAAACTCAGTAGTCAGTGTTATTATGATCTCAGTAATAGTTCAAGTATTCATGTATGTATTCTTAGGCAGTCATGTTCATGTTACTCAGCCAGATAGTATTGTTAATGCATATGAACCCATGCATTCAACCTACCCACTTGCATACCAGTATATTCTCATGGACTAATGCATACTTTTTCGTACACTATGGTATTTTCTACCATAGGTTCAGAAGCACGAGCTCCAGAGCATCAGTAGGATTCTACCTTTCAGCAAGTAGCGTCAGCAGTGATTCCTCATCATTCAAGAATGTTATTATTTGATTATTTCATTATATAAGTAATAAGCTATTTAAGTAGACGAAGTTAGTTGGGCACATGTCCCATCAACTCCTTCTTTAGACAGTTCAGTTTTAGAGGCTTTCAGACTATAGCATGTTCAGATAGTTTATTTTAGTTTTGGGTATTTCTATACCTCATTAAAATATTATTTTATCAGTTATGTTGCAGTTTTGAACCTTACGGCCTTATAACTTATATTCCGCATATTTCACCATATATTATTCAGTGCTCAATTACAGATATCAGTCATGGGTTTGCTAGTTGTCCTTTGGGATTGTTAGCACCATGTAGTATCTGGGCTAATAGACTCGGGGCATGGGTGAGCACATCTCTGATGCAAAGTTTAGATCTGTATTCACTACTCTTGCTAATTCAGTTGTTGCTCAAAATGAACGACCATCTGTCATTTCGTCCAACCCAATGGCCAATTCAGCTGCAGCTAAGATTCTAGACTTCACCCGAATGAACCCTCCATTCTTTACGGGGTCTAAGTCAGATGAGGAACCTCAGGAATTCCTTGATCAGGTTCAGAAAGTTATTGATATTATGGGGGTGACATCTAGTGAGAGCACTGATCTAGCTACATATAGTTGCAGGATATGGCTCGCACTTGGTTTAAGCAGTGGAAGTCTGAGAGGGCCGCAGATGCAGGGCCCATTAAATAGGAGGAGTTTTCCACTGCCTTCTTAGATAGATTCTTTCTCCAAGAGTTGAGAGAAGCTAAGGTGTTAGAATTTATCAACCTCAGGCAGGGCAACATGACAGTGAAAGAGTATTCTCTCAAGTTTACTCAATTAGCTTGATATGCACCGTATGTAGTGGCAGGCAACAAGTCTAAGATGAGTAAATTTGTTTCTGGGGTAAATGATAGTATGTTCAAGGAGTGCAGGACTGCGTGTTGAATAGTGACATGAACATAGCCAGGCTTCTCATCCATGCTCAGCAGATATAAGAGCAAAAGATTAAGGAGAGAAAGAAGCAAAATAAGAGGGCTAGAACAGGTAGCTTCAATTTTAATTAGCCTAAGTCAGAGGGTGGTAACTATTTTAAGTTCTGCCCAAAGTTTTCAGTTGCAGCTACTTCATTAACCAGTGCTCCAGACCCTAAATTCAGAGATAGGGCAGCAGGCCCTAAACCTCAGGGAAGTTTTAGTAGTGCCCGAATGAATCCCCTTTATTAAACTTATGGTAAGAACCACAAAGATATTTGTAGAGCTGGTATCTGCTTTGGATGTGCCAAGACAGGCCACAGAGTTAGAGATTATCCCCAGTCAGGTTTTTAGGGTCAGGATAACTGTTCCTCATCTAAGTCCGATCACCTGAATTAGCAGGGTGCCACTTCCAGTGCTACCAGTGGGCAACGCCCAAACAGACTCTATGCTCTTTAGTCCCGGCAGGATTAGGAAAATTCTCCAGATGTAGTCACTGGTATGTTATAGATCTTTCACTTGCATGTTTATACTTTACTATATCCAGGAGCTTCCTCATCTTTTTTTACTCCTTATATAACAGTTGATTTCGGATTCAGTCTCGAAATCCTACTAGAGCCCTTCTCAGTCTCTACCCCAATGGGTAAAACTATCATAGCCCGATGGGTATACAGGAATTGCATGGTTATGGTATCTCATAAAGTCACTTTAGCAGACTTAGTCAAATTAGAGATGACTGATTTTGATATCATTCTCAGCAAGGATTGGCTTCATTCCTGCTATGCCATAATCAACTGCAGAAATAGAATTTTCTAGTTTCAGTTTCCAAATGAACCCGTCCTTGAGTGGAGGGGTAGTACTTCAGCATTTAGAGGTTAGCTTAATTCTTACTTATGGGCTAGGAAAATGATATCTAAGGGGTGTATTTATCATCTTATTCACGTTAAGGACTCTAGTTCCATAACTTGCAGTCTTGAATTAGTCCCAGTAGTGAATGAATACTCAGATGTCTTTCCCAAAGATCTTCTAGGAATTCCTTTCGAAATGGAAATAGACTTTGGCATTGATCTTCTTCCATATACTCAGCCCATATCTATTCCTCCATACAAAATGGCACCAGCCGAACTTAAAGAATTGAAAGAACAGTTGAAGGAAATCCTAGATAAGTGATTCATCAGATCTAGTATGTCCTTTTGGGGTTCACTAGTCTTATTCGTGCGAAATAAAGACGGTTCTCTCAGAATATGTATAGACTACCGTCAGCTTAATAAAGTCATGATCAAGAACAAGTATCTACTTCCCAAAATCGATGACTTATTTGACCAACTTTAGGGTGCCAGATATTTCTCTAAGGTTGACCTCAAATCAGGCTATCATCATCTCAGAGTCAGAGAATGTGACGTTTCAAAGACCGCTTTCTGAACTTGGTATGGTCACTTTAAATTCTTAGTCATGTCCTTTGGTCTTACCAATGCCTCAGTATCCTTCATGGACTTGATGAACTGTGTGTTCAAGCAGTACTTGGACATGTTCGTCATAGTCTTCATAGATGACATTCTTATCTATTCCTACAGTAAGCATGATCATGCAGACTATCTCCCAATAGTATTGCTTACTCCCAAAAATCATCAGTTGTTCGCCAAGTTTAGAAAGTGAAAATTTTTGCTAAGGAGTAGCATTCCTTGGTCATATCATTTCCGGTGATGGCATTAGAGTTGATCCTCAAAAGATCGAAGAAGTGAGAAACTGTCCAAGACCTATTTCTCCATTAGATATCAGAATTTTCTTGGGTTTGGATGGCTATTACAGATGTTTTGTTAAAGTATTTTATTCTATTACATCCCCTATGTCCAGATTGACTCAGAAGAAAGTCCAATTTTAGTGATCAGATTCATGCGAGAAAATTTTTTAGGAGTTGAAGACTCGACTCACCTAAGCCCCTGCTTTGATTCTTCCAGATGGTTCAGATGGGTTTGTTGTGTACTTTGATGCATCCAGAGTAGGTTTATGTTGTGTCCTCATGCTACATGGTAAGGTCATATCTTACACCTCCAGACAACTTAAGCCCCATGAGAAGAATTATCCGACTCATGATCTTGAGTTAGCAGCTCTGTTATTTTCCATAAAGATTTGGAAGCATTACTTTATGGGGTGCATGTACATGTGTTCACAAATCACAAGAGCCTTTAGTACGTATTCTCTCAAAAATACCTCAACCTCCATCAGAGAAAGTGGTTAGAGCTCTTGAAAGATTATGACATGAATGCCATCTATCATTCGGGAAAAGCCAATGTAGTGGTTGATGCTCTCAGTAGACTGTCTATGGGTAGTGTTGCTCATATTGAGAAAGATAAGAAGAAGTTAGCTCAGGAAGTTCATCAGCTTTCCATACTAGGTGTCCGCCTAGTTGATTTAGCAGAAGGTAGTATATGGGTTCAGAACAGTTCAGAATCATCTCTAGTATTCGTGGTGAAAGAAAAGTAGGATAGAGATCCCAGTCTAGTCAAGTTGAAAAAAGTCGATCAAAGATTAGAAAGTAGAGGTTTTCTCCCAAGGGGGAGATGGTGTGTTACGTTGTCAGGGTCGTCAGTGTGTTCCAGGTGTAGATGAATTAAGGCAGTGAATTCTTTCAGAAACATATGGTGTGCGTTACTCTATTTATCCAGGGGACACTAAGATGTACTGTGACTTGCGGGAGATCTATTGGTGGAGTGGGATGAAGAGAGATATTATAGAGTTTATGGCTAAGTTCTCTACGTGTCAGCAGGTTAAGATAGAGAATTTAAACCCTAGTGAGTCCATAAGGAGTTCATCATTCCCACCTGGAAGTGGAAAGAAGTGAACATGGACTTTGTAATGGGCTTTCCCTGTACTCGTCATCAGCATGATTCAGTATGGGTCATTGTAGATAGAATGACCAAATCAGCTCATTTCCTTCTAGTTCATACCTCTTATTCAGCCGAGGATTATGCCAAACTCTATATCAGAGAGTTGTTGCATGGTGTTCTTTTATCTATTATCTCACATAGAGCTATCCAGTTCACCTTTTATTTCTGGAAAGCATTCCAAAAGAGTCTTGGTACCCAAATCCATGTCAGTACATTCTTTCATCCTCACATAGATGGTCAAGCAGAAAGGACCATTTAGACCTTAGAAGATATGTTGCGAGTATGTGCAATTGATTTCAAGGGAAGTTGGGATGACCACTTACCTTTGATTGAGTTTGCATACAATAATTATCATTCCAGTATTTAGATTGCTCCATTCGAAGCTCTCTACGGTAGGAGATGCGGATCTCCAATCAGTTTGTGAGAAGTTGGTGAGGTCGCAGTTGTAGGGCCTGAATTAGTATTCGATACCTTAGAAAAAGTTTAGTTGATCAGAGAAAGACTTCAAGATGCTTAGAGCCGACAGAAGTCTTATGCAGATGTATGCAGAAAGGATCTCGAGTTTGAGGTTGATGACTATGTGTATCTAAAGATCTCTCCCATGAAGGGAGTGAAGAGATTCAGTAAGAAGGGAAAGATCAGTCCCCGATATTTCGGTCCCTTCAAAATTCCCAGTCGCTTCAGCAAATTAGCTTATGAGCTCGATGTGACTTCAGATCTAGCCTCAGTTTATCCAGTGTTCCATGTCTCCTTACTCAAGAAGTTCATAGGTGGACCATCAGTTGTAGTCCCTTTAGAGGCGTAGATGTTCAGAACAACCTCTCTTATGAAGAGATTCCAGTCAAAATCCTTGACTACCAAATTCGTAGATTGAGGAACAAAGAAGTCCCTCTAGTCAAAGTGCTTTGGCGGAATTAGTCCGTTAAGGGAGCTACTTGGGAAGTAAAAATAGATATGCAAACCAAGTACCCTCATCTCTTCTCCGCAAACTCAGATCTAGCTCAAAGTAATAGTCCTCCTTAAGCTCATTCAGCTTCATGTTCAGATTTCCATTACAAACATGGTATCCATTACCATTGCATATTCATTCATATGCTCATGTGTTAGTTAAGACATGCATTCATATGTCAGCTCAGTCATGTATCCATGTAGTAGATATGCATAAATTCAGTTTATCAGTCATGCATCAGATATGCATGAATTGAGCTTAACAGTAATGCATCAGATATGTATTCTCTTTATGAGAAAACTCAGCTTATCATTAATACCAATCATTCATTCATGCATCAGATATGCATGTTCAGTATGATAGAAATCAGCTTATCAGTTATGTCAGTCATGAAATCTTGTTAATTTATTGTTCTCCCCCTTCTCAGTCAGTCTCAATCGAGGATGAATGTTTTCAAGGGGGAGATATTGTAATATCCCACAAAATCCTATGTCAAATTCAGCCCTTAAAGCTCCTTAAGGGATTCAACACTTAGAAATTTCAGCAAAGTATTGGACTTAGTCTTCTCTAAGCCTTTTGAACTTCAATAAATTTAATTATAACCTTCCCGACATCGGAAAGTTGATTTCTAAGTTGAGTCATATTCAGGGATGAAAATGCCATGTCTCAGATAAGTTACAAAATTTTTGAACAAGGATTGTATCATATCAAAGTTGCAAAAATAGTAGCTCACCACGATAATCCTGCTTCATGGTGAGTATAGCGATGATCTATCCATCGCGTCACGATGAAAGCCAATTTGGCAATTGTCCAATCTAGTAGCCCTCAACTATTAGGCTGTGTCGCAGTGGGAATCGCAATGTGCCAGTTACCGCATCGCATTGAGGATTAAATTCGCATTATAGTTACGGGATTTTAAATCCCAAGGGCATCTTAGACATTTCCCATGACCTCATTCTGCCCTAAACACGAAACTGATACCTAAATAACCTAAGGATATCATTATTCTCTCAAGTTTCTCCAAAGTTCATCATTCTCTCTCAAAACCAAGAAAACCCTAGTTTGGAAATTCAAGTACAAGGCTCAAGAATTTCTCCAAGAACCCTTAAGAATTTATGTTCTAAGGTATGTCAAGTGTTCATTCATGGATTCCTTTCATCCATGAAGCTCAAGAATCCCTTTCTAAAATACAACGATTATGTATTTATGAATGTTCATGATTTAATTGAATTGAAACTCATGTTCATGTAGTTGTTGGGTTTTGATTCATGTTTTAAATAACAAGTTACGAGATTTGATCCTTGTATGTGATAATTTACATGATAATCATGATAAACCTTCCAATTTACAAGTTGATTGATGTATCCATGATAATTAAATATGTTGATGATTGTATAACCAAAGCGTGCTCCCCATGTGTTTGATAAAATGCTTATGTGAATGACTTAGTGCCATTATAGCATATTAACATGAAATCCCCATCCATGTACAAGTTAACACATGCTAAGTGTTTGATGAAATGTCTTAGTTAATGAATTATGAGTATATAGTTATTGTTGAGTTTTCAAGCTTGTGCCATGATTAACTTTTCTATGCTATTGAGTTCTGGGGGTATTTAATACCCAACAATTTAGCTGTGTGCCTAGAGCCAGTGTCAGTTTTCAAGATACTCTCAGTCAAGCCATGATCATTAGAATTCAATCAGTCACATGACTCAAGAAAACTAAGTAAATTAAGTATCAGTGCAGTACTCTCAGTAATCCCAGTAATATCAGTAATCTCATTCAGTTAATAGCTCTCAGTAGTATTCCGTCAGTCAATAGAACTCAGTGAAATTAGTTTAGTTCAGTGTCTATTCAGATGGGAGTAGAAATCAGCACCGAGTGAACCCAAGGATGAGGGCACACACTGACAGTAGAGGGTGTGACCCTTAGAAGCAATCCTTGCATTCTAGAACTATGTAGCCAACATAGGTTGAGACATCAACACTGACAGATGAGGGTTGATTAGGTGGATTAACACTATCATATGAGGTTCCCACCATTCTTTTTTGGGAACACTGCCAGATGAGGGTCACTCACAGCTTGTCCTTACTAATGGCGTGGTATGATACCCTTCCAATTGGGGTTACAGATTGGACCCTAACTCAACAATAATATCTTATTTGGGGCATTTTGGTTAGATGACTACTTCCCACAATCATAATCTCAGTCTCATCCTCAGTAACAAAACTCAGATAGTTCTTCAGATTCAGGACTGTCAGATACAGTCACCTAGCTCAGAATGAAACTCAGCTAGTTCCATCAAAATCTAAATTGTTAGACACAGTCACTTAGTTATCAGTATATCAATTATTAGAAATCCATATTATCAATAAACTCAGTAGTCAGTGTTATCATGATATCAGTTATAGTTCACGTATTCATATATGTATTCTCACGCAGTCATTTTCATGTTACTCAGTTAGATAGTATTGTTCATGCATAGGAACCCATGCATTCAGCCTACCCCACTTTCATACCAGTACATTCTCACGTACTGATGCATACTTTTCCTGCGCTATGGTGTTTTATACCATAGATTTAGAAGCATGAGCTCCAGAGCATCAGTACCATTCCAGCTTTCAGCAGGCAGAGTCAGCAGTAAGTCCTCATCATTCGAGGATGTTATTATTTAATTATTTCATTCTTTTAGTACTTAGATATTTAAATAGATAGAGTTAGTTGGTGACATGTCCCATCAACTCCTTATTCAAATAGTTTAGTTTTAGAGGCTTTCAGACTATAGCAAGATAAGACAATTTATTTCAATTTTGGGTATTTCTATACCTCGTTCAAATATTATTTTATCATTTATGTTGTAGTTTTCAACCTTACGGCCTTACAACTTATATTCCAAATATTTCACCGTATATTATTCAGTGCTCAATTACAAATATCAGTCATGGGTTAGCTAGTGGTACTTCGAGATTGTTAGCACCGTGTAGCATCCGGGGTACTAGACTTGGGGCGTTACAGTATTGGTACCCAAGTTCACCTTAGTACAACCTTTTACCCTCAGACAGATGGTCAAGCAGAAAGGACCATTCAGACTCTAAAAGATATACTGAGAGCATGCATTATTTATTTTAAGGGTAGTTGGGATGAACACTTTCCTTTGATAAAATTTTCATATGATAACATCCATCATTCCAGTATTCAGATGGCCCCGTTTGAGGCTCTCTACGATAGGAGATATAGATCTTTAATCGGGTGGTTTGAGGTAGGTAAGGCTGCATTAGTAGGGCCTGACCTAGTGTTTGATGCCTTAGGGAAGGTTTAGTTGATTAGAGCTTAGGTAACCCCAAAGCCAACAAAAATCTTATGAAGATGTGAGGAGAAAGGGTCTCGAGTTTGAGGTCGGTGATTTTGTGTTCCTAAAAATCTCTCCGATGAAAAAAGTAAAGATGTTCATCAAGAAGAGAAAGCTCAGTCCTCGATATGTTAGTACTTATAGAATTCTCAGTCGCTTCAAAAAGGTAGCTTATGAGTTTGAGTTGCCTTTAGATCTAGCTTCAGCACACCCAGTATTCCACGTCTCCTTGCTAAGGAAATGCATTGGTGACCCAACAATCATAATTTCTTTAGAGGACATAAATATTCAGAATGATCTCTCTTTCGAAGAGGTTCCAGTCCAGATCCTTGATCATCAAATTCGCAGACTAAGAAACAAAGAAGTTCCCTTAGTCAATGTTCTTTGGCGGAATAAGTCTATTGGGGGAGCTACTTGGGAAGCAGGAGAAGATATGCGGACCAAGTATCCTCACCTCTTCTCCACAAACTCAGAATCAACTTAAGGTTACAGTCTTCCTTATCTTTACTCAGTTCCATGTTCATAAATAATTATAAACTTGGTATCCATTACCATTGCATATTCAGTTATGCATTCATGAATCAGTTCATACATGCAATCATGCATCAGATATTCATGTTCGGTATGAAAATTCAGCTTATTAGTAGCTTCAGTCATGTGTTCCATACATCAGATATGCATGTTTAGTATAAGAACTCAGCTTATCAATAGTTTAGTCATGTATTCATGCATCAGATATGCATATTCAGTGTGTAAGCTCAGTATATCAGCGTTCCAAGCTTAATCAGTCTCATTCGAGGATGAATGTTTCCAAGGGGGAGAAATTGTAATACCCCATATTTCCCTAGCTTAATTTAACTCTCAGTCTATGAGTTATCCAATATAAATTTTTTAAAATAATCAGTATTTTCCATCTTAGAGCTTACCAATGCATAGGAAATTCAATCAGTTTTTTAACGATATAACATTTGTCCAAATCCGACACCCGGGCAAAGAGTTATGGAAATTTTTGTAAGATAGTGTGCTAATTTGGCCATCAACATAATGTGGAGCCCAGCCAAACAGAAATGGTCACTTTCCAGTGATCCATCGGGATATTGGCATGTCATGCCAATCAACATTTTCATAATTGTCCAGTTCCAGTGCACCAACGCGATCCAAACACATCGCTATGAGTCCAAATTTCAAAATCAAAGGGGCACCGCAATTCCACCGTGTCGTGCCAGGCCCTCAGTTCCCAATTGTCTTTTTCCAGTGGCCCAACACGATCATGGTGCGTCGCGCTAGGGGCCCAGTTTGGAAATTTTTGATGAAAAATTTAAATGATGTCCAGGGTTAAACTAGTCTTTTTCCATGATTTTTATATTCCCATACACGGGATTTAATCTCTAAAAAACATTTTAGGATCATTCATTATTAATTTTCCCCAAATTAAAATATTCTCTCTCAAACAACAAACCCTAGCTTCAAGAATCAAGGTCAAAACTCAAGAACTTCTCTAAGAACTCCAAGAATTAACAATCCTAGGTATGTTAGATGTTCATCCATGGACCCTTACCATCCATGTAGCCCAAGAACATCTTTTCAAAAATACAACGATTGTGTATTTATGAATTTCCATGATTAAATTGAATTGAATTCATCTTTAAGTTATTGTTGGGTTTTAATCCATGATTTAAATTACAAGTTCCAAGAACCGATCCTAGTATGTGTTGATTTACATGATATTCATGATAAACCCTTCAATTTGCAAGTTACTTACTGTAACCATGTTAATCCCAAGTGTTTATGATTTAATGAACCAAGTATGCTTCCCATGTGTTTGATAAATTGTCTATGAGAATGAAATAATGCCATTATACCATGCTAACATATATGGAGTTAGTATTTTAGTAGATGGCGTTAGTTGGGGGATTGTCCCGTCAACTTCGCTTTCAGACAGTTTAAAAAAAGACTTTCTAAACTAGACTTTCAGATAGCATTTCAGATTCAGATGTTGTATTTTATTAGTGTTTCAGATTTTGAACCTTATGGCATTTCAGCCTCTTTTCGCATTTATTTTAGTATTTTTATTCAGTGCTCACAACAGATATTACGCATGGGTTAGCTTATGGTCCTTTGGGGTCGTAAGCACCGTGTAGCGTCTAGGGTACAGACTCGAGGCATTACATGTAGTAAGGCAAGGTTATTGTGTATATATCTCGTCAATATTGAAGCCTCATGAGAGGAATTATCCTACCCATGATTTGGAGTTGTGCGCAATTATGATTGCTTTAAAGTTATGGAGGCAGTACTTTTATGGAGTTTGTTGTTAGATCTTGTCATATCATCGTAGGCTTCAGTACTTTCTTTCCTAGAGAGATCTTTATATGAGGCAACACTTTTATCTTGAGTTGCTTAAGGATTATGACTTGACTATTCTCTATCATCCATGCAAGGCAAATATGGTTGTGAATGCCTTGAGCTGAAAGTCGACTAGCATGGGTATCTTGGAATATCTTTTGACCCAAGAGAGGCCTTTGGCCTTAGAGGTTCAGTCTTTAGCTCACCAGATGGTTAGAATTGATATTTTGACACCTGGGCGTGTTTTGTCATTTTTGGAGGCTAGATTTTCCTTGATGGAGTAGATTCGAGCCTATTAGTTTGGCGATATTAGATTGAGGTTTATTTAAGATAAAGTGTTGAGTGGGGAGGCTAAGGAAGGATCCCTTGATTCAAATGGAGTTTTAAGGATTGGGGGCTGAGTTTGTGAGTCGAGAATGGGTGATTGAATTAGGTTATTCTTGGAGGAGGCCCATTGTTCCAGATATTTTATCCATCTAAATGTGACTAAGATGTATCGTTATTTGAGGCAGCACTATAGGTGGGGTGGTATGAGGCGAGATATATTGGATTTTGTGGCTCATTGCCTATGTTGTCAACATATGAAGGCTGAGCATATGAGACCTGGTGGATTGCTTTGGTGGTTACTCATTCCCGAGCTAAAGTGGGAGTGCATCACCATAGATTTTGTGATTGGTTTGCCTCGTACAACTCATAGTCCTAATAGTGTTTGGGTTATCGTGGATCGATTGACCAACTCAGCTTATTTTATTCTTGTTCAGGTCTCGTTCAATGTTGAGAGGTTGGCACATATCTATATTCATGAGATTGTTCGTCTACATGGTGTACCAATGTCTATTATTTCAAATCGAGGTTCTGTGTTCACATCTCAGTTTTGGAAGACTTTTCAAGATGAATTGGGTATTTGGGTTGATCTTAGCATAATGTTTCACCCTCAGACTGATGGCCAGTCATAGAATACTATCCTAGTTTTGGAGGACATTCTCCACGCATGCGTGATGGATTTTGATGGCCAGTGGGAGCAGCATTTGGCTTTAGCAGAGTTTTCATATAATAATAGCTACCATTCCAGTATTGATATGGCTCCTTTTTAGGCATTGTAGGGTAGGCATTGTCGCAACCCAATGGATCAATTCGATGTTTCATAGGTGAGACCATGAGGTACAGACTTACTTCGTGAGTCTTTGGATCGGGTCTAGGTCATTCAGGATAGACTTAGATCGGCTCAAATTAGGCAGAAGTTCTATGCTGACCGTAGACTTTGTTCCCTAAGATTTGGTGTTGGTGATCATATTTTCCTTTGAGTTTCACCCATGAAGGGTGTGATAAGGTTTGGGAAGAGGGGAAAGCTTTGCCCCAGGTATATTGGTCTATTTGAGATTTTTCGGGCTGTTGGTGATATGGCTTATGAGTTGGCTTTGCCCCCTGATCTATTAGTTATTCATCCAACTTTTCATGTTTCTATGCTTCATCATAATATTCCTGATGAGTCTCATGTCATTCTTCGGGAGTTGGTTCAGTTATATGAGCGGTTGTCCGTTATTGAGGAGCCAGTTTCCATTTTGGCTAGGGATGTTAGGCGGTTGCACTCTAGAGTGATCCCTGTGGTTAAGGTCCAGTGGCGACATCAACATGAAGATGAGGATACTTGGGAGGTTGAGTCTAATATGCATAGTTCTTATCTCCAACTCTTTGTTGATTTAGGTATTTCTTTTGCCTTAGTTCGAGGATGAACTAGATTTTTAGGGGGGGGGGTGATGTTACCACCTAAATTTTTTTATGAAATATGTAAAATTTATGATTTTTTGTGATTTAACTATTTTAGACCTCCCTGTAGTTGCATTATGGTATTTCTGGGGTGTGGGAGTGATTGGCATATTTTTTGATGCATTTTGGTTTTATTTCTGCGATATTGTGGTTTTGGATGTTTTCAAGAGCCTTATTTTAGACTTATGGGTATATATTTTCATCTGTGAGATGGATTACCGAATAGACTACATCAACAACTCTGGAATATCGATTTTAGGCTAGGTAGACCTTTGGTTCGGATCCCGGTGCACCCGAGCTCATTTCACCTATTGATCGGAAAGTTGAAAAATTGAAAATATGGATGTGGGACCCATATTTGATTGAAATGACCTTGAATGAAAAATACGACTTTCTACATCATATCCGAAATGTTAATTTTCGGGTGTTAGCAAGTTTGGTATGATTTTACGGCTTTTAAATCTCATTTCAACCCTCGATTTGAAAAATTATAATTTTGAATTTTAGGGGTTAGCTTTGTGAAAATAATGTTTTTATGAAAATCTGATGTCTGCATCACGTTCAAAACATCGAATTTAGTATGGTTGTATATTTCGTTTACATGTATCAGACTCCGAACGAATCTCGAGCACCCCGTCGAAGTTTGATCGACCAAAAAACTGATATTGCAGAAAAATTTGCTAAAATAGCAGATTTTTCACCTCTTTTTGGCCCATTTTGTTCATTTTAATCTTGCCTCTTGTAAGTTAAACCCTAAAATAGTGTGGGAACTTAAAAATAATATTTATGACAGCTTGGAAGCTAGATTAACACCTATTTCTTGGTTTTATTACGGATTTAAGGTAAGAATTAACCCTTTTCTTAGTAATTTCTTGGTTAATTTCTCAAAATCCCAAAACTCTTAGGGCTTGATTTTAAATCCCAATTTTACTTCTTTTCACTTGAATAATATCTTTATCTTATAATTACTAGTTTTTCATCAATTTAACCCTCAACTCTGATTCTTGATTTTAACTCGGATTTCAAAGATTTTTACCCGATAAAGCTTAAAAATGGTTTTTTCTTCAATTTGAACCTTGTTTTTGACTCGATTTGACTTGGGTTTTCATCTGTATATTCCTAAGAACATGGGGAACATGTTTTTGAAGTAAAGTTCTGATTTTGCCCTTATTTTTCAAAAACCCATTTCGGGGGTCCGTTTTGATCCCGAATCAAAAGTAGTTAATATGTGTGTCGTTGGTTTTTTTTGACACGTAGATTATATATTTGATGTTTTTAGTGAAGTTTGAGATCATTCGTGGAAAGTAAGGTCGGGGGTTCGAAGTGTAGTGGACCGATTTCGGCTTCTGAGATAGTTTATGGCTTAACTCTTTCAGATTGGGTTGGGTAGTAATGATAATACAAAATGCATGTTAAGGGTGGGAACTAATCATGAAAAATGGCTATTTATGTGTTGTTCCTGTGTGGGGTCCAGTATGTGATGTAATTATCAAAATTGAGTTATTATGTGATATGTGTAACCGTGTGGGATCCTATGAGATATTGATAGCCTTGAATACATGTTAATAATTGTATTGTGTTATTAAGATTCTTAATATGGTACCATTGGTGTATTGTGATTATATTCATACTTTATTGGCATATGTGAAATGTGGAAATTCATAGATGAAACTGAAATAATGAGTGGGTATTCGCTCACGTGGTTGTGGAAATATATCAGTATGGTTGATTGTGAAAATATATCATGTGGTTGGTTATGATATATCATGTGGTTGGTTTTGAAAATACTCATTATGATTGTTTGTAAGCATTGCATCCTCATATCATACTCATTCAGGATATATTGGTACCACCATGGCAATATCTGAGAAATACTAGCAACACCTTCTTAAAACCCTTCCCGAGGGAAGTGCCTGGGAGGATACATTGTAACATCTTATAAAACCCTTTCCAAGGGATGTGCTAGAAAGGAGATATGACATATGTCTATTGTATACGGGTTGACGAACCCCCCATAGGTCCTATGTCGAGAAGCTTTAGCTCCGTAGGTGTATATGAGGATTGTGAGATGATCCCGGAGGTTGTGGGATGACCTCGGGCATCATCATCAGATACATTGCATTTTATTGTGTTTATATTGGGTTGTATTATCGTATTGACTTGCCATCTATGTAATTGTCTTATCTTCTTTTAATTGTATTCGATGATCTTGTATATACATGTTCCCCCTTGTTCTACTTATATGCGATATAATGCATACTCGGGTTCTATCTTGGCGTGTATGTGATATATTAGTACTGTTAGTGCAAGTGGTGTGGGCTACCGTTATGGGATATTTTCTGATTACAGGTGACGTGCCCTTGATGTATATTTTGTATGCTTTATTTACCACTTTGCTTGGTCGTCCTGTGATACCTACTGAGTACAAGTGGATCGTACTCATGCCAATTGTGCCCTTTTAGTGCAGGTCCTAGATTGAGTGCGCCTCAACTTGCTTATCTCGAGCGATTGTTGGAGTTTCCAATGTAGCGGTTGGACATTAAGGTGTCCGAAGTTCACCTCTATCTTTATATATTAGTTATGTCTTTATTAGTATTCGGAGACAAATATTATTCCTTTGTGGTTATTTTTCTAATATATCTGACTTCTGGATTGTATTAGTATTTTTTGCACTATTGACACCTGGTTATAGGCATGATTGGTATTTTAAATAAGTTCTTTCCGCATTGTTATGATTACTTATATGGTTCAGCTTTGTTCTAGGAGTCTAACCTTGGAATATTTTGGTCTTTTGTCTTTTCGTATCGATTTGGATGATAGTCTTGCTTGTCAAGTTATGTCGCGACAAGTGCCATCATAACCTTCATTTTTGGGTCTTGACAACTGAGTTTCCGTTCTTATCCATAACATAATTGGTGAACTGGCAATAATTGGTGAATGATGTCAAATCCTTTAGATGCCTTAATGAAAGTTACATATATGCCCCTCAAACTAACTTTGATTCCACGGATACATTGATTTTTTTCTAGATGAGTGAGTTTTCATTCATATCCATCACATAATTGGTGAGCTGGAAATAATTGGTGAATGATGCCAAATCCTTTAGATGCTTTTTTTGGGGATAACCGTGGTGTCCGAGTCATATTACACATATTTAGAAAAATTCTACGAATACCTTCTCCTTTCCAACTCTATCCAACATAGGACTAGAAATTACCTGATATTTTTGTCTCCGGTGGAATTGAACTTGAACCCTCATGTTCTCAACCACTTCATTGACCATTGGGTCACACCCTTCGATGCACCTTTTTTCATTTTTTTATAAGCATGTTTTCTGAGAAAAATTTGCATGCACCTCAGCTAATTCCACATAATGTCCCTCGCCGCACTAGAAATAGGTACTAGATAACTCTTTCTACCAAGGCTGAGATTTAAATTCGAGAGCTCTTGGTTCTTAATCCATAGTAGATCACCCCTTTGAGTGCGTCTTTTTTTAGCTAAAATTTTATAGTTTGGTAGATAAGACAAGGTGAAAGAACAAATAAGAAAAATCTTTTATGATTTAGTGTATAGTTTTAGTTTATTTTGTAATTTTAAGTATTTTCTGATGAATTAAAAGTTCCCCTTGTTGGCATCAAGGAGATGAATAATTGTCGTAAAATAGTAGTAGCAAAGTAACTAAGAAGCTCCATTACAAAATTAAACTAAATATGTGGAACTAACAAAGTTCAATAAAGTGTCTGGGAATATATAGGTGAGGGATTTATCTTCTTAAGATTGGTAGGTAGTTGATGTTCCATCAAAGAAGATTCTATTTCTCATTATATACTCCAAAAATAATTATTGGTATCGTCTTCCATACTATATTAATGGGGCTATCAACTTTCTAGTTGCTCCAACTTTCATGAGCATCCTTGATGTTAAGTGGCATGGCCCATCTGATCCTAAAAACTAATATAAACATGCTCTATTAGCAATATGGAACTTCCTCCTAGCTAGGTTATCTTGTGCCAAACATGCTTTGTGCAGGGCAGTCCAGCTGAAGCAACTCATCTTGGGGGATAATTTGATCTTCTAACATAAGTTTCCATGGCTAACTCTCTATGATTGTATTATTTGGACCTAGAAATTTGTAGGTTTTCTTCACTGAGAATTCTTTTTTTATCGACAACTCCGTATTTGAAGTGGTTTAGGGCTAGGTAGTTGATGTTTGCATTGTGAAGTGCTGTTGGCAAACTAATCATTTTCCCCAACTCTTGGTGTTGTAGGTTCCTTTTGAGGATTATATTTCCAAGAATTCCCTTCCCTACTTGGACTGTTGAGTCAGAGTTACTAGAGACTTTAGCTACCTAAATATGTTGTGATAGTTGATCAGATATTAGAGGAGAACTCCCAAGCTATTTTTACATCCAAAATCTTGATCAATGGTCACCTCCTACAACAAGATGATGGATCTGTACTCTTCCCATAGATTGCAAATATACTTTCATACTCCAATCCCTTGTGGTTCTCCTTGTGTCCTGAGAGATTTGATGTCCAATGACTTAAGTTTCCCATGGTTCAAAATTGTAATTGTCCTCTATAAGCTTTGCTCCTTCTGCATGTATCTCCATAGCCACTTTATCAAGAGGCACTTGTTGTTCAATGCTAAGTTGTTGAATCCCAAACCACCCGATATGACTTTGTCCCTCTTAAAAGGGTGAAATTTTTGCCATTTCTGTTTCCTTCCCTGAGGAAATTCCTTCTAATTTTGTTAAGATTTTTGAAGACCTTGCTTGGAATGGGGTGCAGAGACATTATAAGTGGGAATTCAGAGTAAGTATGCCTCCCATAGATTAATACTTCATCTGCCTAGAAGCTAGTCTCTTTTCAAATTTTACTATGACTCCACTCAAAGTGTATTACTAGTATTTTAAAGTTATCCTTCAATTTGGTTCACTATAATAGTATAATTTAGCTGTGATTTTTAGTTTAATTTTTTTTTGGTTGTTTAATTTTGACCTTATTATTGTTTTAAGGTTACGAGATTCAATAAGTCCACTCTTATAAACCAAAGACGTAGAGATTTGAAGAAGAAAAATGAATAAGAAAACAACAAAGAGCAAAAAAAAATAAGAAATAGAAAAATAATGTAAAATGTCACATGGATTTGGCTAATCTTATGTCTCCCAAAACATATAAAGAGAAGAGTGCGAGGACACTCTCCTTGTAGGGGTTTTTAGATAGGAAATTATATAGTTCGGGCGTTCAGGGCTAACAATAACACCCCACGGTCTAAGTATTAATCTAACAAAACATGGCTAGTTTAGTAGGGTTTTGAATTATGTTTCTCGGAGTCTTTAAAAAATGCCTTCGGGTGTATTTCTAAATTTATGGCCGCTTCATATTGAGCAGAGTCAAAGTTAACAAGTTGATGTGCTTAAAGAATCAATTCTAGTGCGGCTTCTGGAACATTTGGCATATTGGTTTCAGCCAATGCTTTGTCATGAATGCCACCATTCTTGATATATTATTTTACTGATATGATTTAACTATTGCTTGGTAAATGCAATCACGAGGCCATTTTCATTTTCACCGACAATAGAGGTATGTATCTGTCGTTGCTTTTCTCCACCAACTTTCTTTTAAAGTTTAAATCCAGCTTTCTAATGACAGTGAATTTCTTGATAGGCAACATTAATTGCTAGGGATGGCGGAGGCTCAACTTCATCCCGATCTGACAATAGTGATTGTGATTCAATCACCAAGTCCCATTCATCTAATTGTAGCTTCCCAAGTCATCGATTCTTTATGTCAAATCCCATACATCCTCTTCCATTTCTAACTAAAACAACAACTAGAAGAAAAGTTATTGAGATCCCCTCAGTTGGGTTTTTAAAAATTGACGCCTCAACACCACAAAGAGGTAAACACCACTTAAGTAGTGCTAATGGAAGTCTTGAATTGATAGAGGATTCTGAGTCTTTCCAATCCAACTTCCTAAGAAAACCTTATAACCCTTCAAATGGTTTTCGGTATGGATTATGTGAGAAGTTTTTTTCGCAAATATTGCCTTGGAGTTCCTGACAAATTGTGAGAAGTGGAGATATGCCAGTTGATAGGGTTTTTTTATGCCGCCATGTATTTCATGCTGAATGTTTGGAGCAAGCTACACAAAAATCATGTAAAAGTGATCCTCCTTGTCCAATCTGTGCCAAGCTTGAAGAGGGTAGTTCTCCAGAGCAGCGAGTTTCCTCCAAGTTATTTCCTAGGCTTAAAACATTCAGTAAAGAAGGACCATCCAAGCCTTGGGGATGTGCTCATTTTGGAGATTGTGTCAAAGGGGCTTTGCACACACCATCTCGTGGCACTATGCTCTTACTAAATAACAACCGAATAAGGAAAAATCATTCTTTGAAGGGTACTTCGGGCAAAGAATTTCTGGGGAAATTAAGAAAAGCTCATACATTTTCGTCATAGCTATTTATTGGATTGGTTGATCATGCAATGGTGGGATCTTCAAAAGTATTAGAAGGTTTCGGGTTGAAATAACAACTGAATTTTATATATAATTTCAAGCATAATGTCTGTGGCCTTCGGTGGTTGATCTCCTAATCATTTTAACTGTTCCTGTTTATTGACTTGGAATCTTTGGTGGCTTAGGTCTCATTTGTTTGCACTTAATGGAGGTCTGAATCTGAATAATTCAAACTTCAGACCATTAAGTGCAATTATTTTTTTTAAGATTTTAGCTCTTAATAGGTATGAATAGGTCTTAATCATTCATATCTCGAACTAAGTCTTGATAGGTCTGAAGAGATATTCTGGTGTTGGATAATAGTCACCACTCTATTCATAATCAGCAATCACCATGTAACGACCTAAAAATTTGATAAAATATGTGAAATTTGTGGTTTTGTATGATTTGACTATTTTACCCTTTCTGTGGTTGCATTATGGTATTTCTAATGTGTGGGAGTATTTTCCATGATTTTTTATGCATTGTGGTATCATTTATGCGATATTGTGGTTTTTTATGGCTTTGAGAGCCTTATTTTGGACTTATGTGGATATCTTTTGATCTGTGTGATGGATAGCCAAACGAACTGCGCCGGTAATTCCGGAGTATCAATTTTAGGCTAGGTAAACCTTTGGTTTGAGTTCCGGTGCACCCGAGATCATTATGACCTACTGGTCTAATACGAGCCAAATGGCCAACATAGTTTTTGTGAAATCTTTGGAGGCCAACACATAGGGACACAAGACTTGGTCAGCTCGAGTATACAAGAACAAGCATGGAGGATCTGTTTTTAGCTTGCCATTAAGCAAGGCCGTGTGTGGAAGATTACTTAGAGCATTAAAAACTTGAGGACTCATGGTTTTGGACCACACTTAATTGGTAAAGATTTTTAAAGCGTTGAAGAGCCTTAAAACACTCCAAAGCCGCCACTCTACTTAAGGGTGTTTGGTCATATTGTTCCTTTTCCTTACACTCTATAGGAGCTCCTTTCATTAAGAGCATTAGGGTTATTTTGTACTAACTATAAGTAGGCTCTTTAGGGTTCACTTCATACTTGGTTGTTTATTGATGTAAAACTTTGAAACATTGTAACACCTAATTCTCTCTAGGTTTTGAGAGTGAAACACCTTAGTTGTATGGCTTGGAAAATTCAAAACCGAAATGAGGGCTAATTCAAGTGTGGATTCACTTGAGTTGCAACTTGGCTATAAACGTTGGTGCTTGAGGAGGTAACGTCCATCTTGTGTCACCATAAGGGTTTTGGTGATTGTTTCAGTAGGTGTTAGAGGTCCTTAGATTTGATACATCTTAGGGTTTCTAGTGTTTATGTAAGCATTTGTCTAACCATCTATCCTTTAATATATTGCAAATCGTTTGTGTTTTGTGTTTCTCTTCTTGTTGCCATTTTGTGTCTTGTTCTTTGTGGACTATTTTGTGTCCTTTATTGGATTCCTTGTATCATTTGGTATCAGATCATGGCTTGATCTTGTTCCCACAAGATCAATCTTGGGCTCGTAAACTTGAAAATATAAAAAATTATTGAAAATTAAAAATTCCAGAAAAATAGCAATCTGCCCGTGTTTGTTTCTTGGATGACATTGTGTTGTTGTTGTAGTCTTTGCCGAAAGTTGAGTCTAGATCTAGGTGTATTTTACTTGTTTTGAGTGTTTCTTGTCTTAGCTTTCTTCTTCACTAACACCTTGAGTCTAGATCCAAGTGAGCTTGAACAATTGTTGTTGGTATTGTTGTTGTGGTTTCAAAACTTGAACATTGTTGGTGTTGTTGTTGTGGATTTGAAATCTGGAAGGTGTTGTCTTGAACTTGTGTTGTTGATATTGTGTTGTGGGTTATAAGCTTGAAAAAGGTGTGTTTGATTCTTGGAGTTTCACATGAAGTTTGGTCTTCAAACTTCTATTGAAGGTTCTTGTTATTCTAGACCAATCTTCATGTCTAGTTGCAAGAAGACTCTTCAATAGTGTTGTTTTTTTATCCAAAAGCCAAGTAGAAAGAAGTGAAGTCTTTGTTAGTCTTGAAAACAAGTCCCAAATACCTACCAAAAGGAAGGGGGACAAAAATATCTACCAAAAGACTTGTTACCAAAAGGGAGAAAGAACACTATCCTAAGTGTACAAAAGAGGAAAAGTCCACCAACCACTCAAAAAGGTGTGTTGCCCAAAAGGTGTAAGACAAGTCAAACCTTTTTGAAAGTTTAAAAGGGCTCCAATCTTGTTGTTTTATTCTCCTAGGGTGAATTATACACTTCAAGAATTGAAAATTGAACCAAAAACTTAAAGTTGGGAAAAATAAGAACCTTTCAAAAAAAGCAACCAATCCTAGACTGCTACATCACCAAATTTCATACAATATCGAAACTTCTGGATAGAAATCTTGGATTCTTAGTTTCTTGTTGTTGATTCTTCATTTTTATTGATTCTTATACTAATTGGAAACTAGTAAATACCTACTAAGTTGTAAAATAATTTTTGAATACGTTTCTTCGTGTTAGCGTTATTTTATGCTTTTCTTGTTTTTTTGAATCGTAGTATTTCTTAGTTCAAGTTCGGACATTATTTCCTTGAGTCTTCAAACACAGAATCCACTCTGACCAAGGAATAGACTCACCTCTCGAATCATCACGAACTACAAGCCAACTTGCAATACTTGTTAATCCAAGTGTGAGATAATCAAGTGTGTGAGAGTGTGGTGAGGTTGTTTAGAACTAACTTGTGTCTTTTTGTAGGCTTTTTTTTCTTTTAGGTACAATTACAATGGAACCCATGGCTTCAACCTCTCAACCCATCGACAACAATGTGACCAATGTCATTTTGGCGTACCTTGACACTTTTTCCCGAGTCATAGATATGATAAATGAAAGGTTGGATCGAATGGTAGGTCCAAGGGAGCAAGTGGACTTCCTGAACACATATCAAGAGAAACTACAAGGTAAAAACACTATCCCCTACACTCCTATGAACTTAGAATATGGTATTGTGGCTAGCAGTAACCAAGTGGGTGTAGTTGCAATTTTGCCTAGGGTAGAGGTGCTTGAATCTTTCTTTTGTGATACTCTTGGTATTGATCCTTTAGATGATAAAATTGATTCTTCTCGTGAGAATGATTTGTGTCCATGTAGTGCTATCATTTCTAACTTGACTAAGGTTCCATTACCAAGTGACGAGAGTATTCAAACACTAGTTGACCCTTATGAAAACCAAGGTGAGTCTACATTGTATGTGAGTTTCCAAGAACTAGTAAGGGTGAGCAAAATGATCAACCGGGTGAAGATGATCTTGATTTTCTTGAATGCTTAGAAAACCCAAGTTGTGATTTTCCTTGTGAAGACGGTTTTGATTGTTGTAATTTGGCTGCCCGTGATGGCTTGTATGTATGTGAGGACTACTCTTGTGAAAGATAAGGTGATGCATTTTTAGAAATTCCATCGACTTCTTCTCTATGTGTTTCTTATGTTGGGCATACTCCTAGTGGAGATTCTGAAACTAGTAGTAAGTGCATGCATGAGAATCCCATATTTAAATATGACTTGTGGAACACCTTTCTTAACCCTCGTTTTGTTCATAATATTTCCAATGGTGATAAAAAGGGTATGCTTAACTTTGAGATGGCATCGTAGGGGAGTGTGAGAGTGTCTGAGACCTAATTCCTTGGTTACATCTTCCATTTGACCCCGGTAACTTCTTAGGGTGTTAAGGATGGATAGATGTTGGTCGGTCCACTTGTTTGAGTGACATTGTTATATGTGTTATGTGGACTTTACTTTCAATTAAGGCACCCCCCCTGATGGTGATTTCTTTCGCCAACTACTTTGTAATATTTTTACTAAGTTCCTCATGATTAAAAAAAAGGATGTGTGGTTATATCTCAAGCGTGTACCTCCTTGGCATGTTTATGTTGTTTATTGTGCTAACTCTAACCCTCATGTCATGAGTATATTGTGTTTTTTTTTCTTCTCTTTGTTCTTGCAAGGTTTAGATTTGAGGTTGAATCCTTTTAAAGAAGGGAAGGATGATATGAGCCAAATGGCCAACTTAGCTTTTGATGAAATCTTTGGAGGTAAACACATAGAGACACAAGACTTGGTCAACTCGAGTATACAATAACAAGCATGGAGGACCAGTTTTGAGCATGCGATTAATCAAGGCCGTGTGTTGAAGATTGGTTAGAGTATTAAAGACTTAAGGACTCACAGTTTTGGACCACACTTAATGGCTCACAATTTCTGGATCATTAAGGAGCCTTAAAACACTCTAAAACCGCCACTCTACTTAAGGGTGTTTTAGTCATTTTGTGACCTTTCCTTACACTCCATAGGAGCTTCTTTCATTAAGGGCATTATGGTTATTTTGTCTTCATTTTGTAATAACTATAAGTAGGATCTTTAGGGTTTACTTCATACTTGGTTGTTTATTGATGGAAGACTTTGAAACATTGTAACACCCTGAGACTGTACCCCAGACGCTACATGGTACTCATAATCCCGAAGGACCACAAGCTAATCCATGACTGGTACCTACTGCAATTATTTAATAATAATACTGTATAATGCAGAATTTAAGCGAAAATAGCCATAAGGTTCAATAATGAAATCAAATATAGTATACATAAAAACAATACTATAAACTGAAAATCTGTCTGAAAATACTCTAATATGAAAAGCCTCTAAACTGTCTAAATCATGGATTTGATGGGACAATTCCCAACTAACTCCGACTACTGAAAATAAACTGAAATGCTGAGATAAGAACTATGTCCTCAAACTATAAGGACTCACCACTAAGTCTGCTGCTGATAATCTGGGCTGCTAAGATTGGTCAGGATCCCATGCATCTTAACCTATGATATAAAACATCATAGCACAAAATAAGAGTATGTGCCATTACTTTAAATGTACTGGTATGCTAAGTGAGGTAGGATGATATGCATTGGTTCATATGCATGAACAATAACTAACTGGATAACATGAACATGACTGAATGAGAATGTATGCATGAATACATAAACTATAATCGATATCGCGTTAACACTAGTTACTGATTTCTGAATACTAATTAAATGATATTTGAGTTTACTGATATTGTAAGACTGATAACTGAGTGACTATTTCTGACAGTCCAGATTGATAACTGGGTGACTATTTTTGATAGTCCTGATTCTGCATAGATGAACTGAGTTCTATACTGAGATGGGTGACTGTGTCTGACAGTCCTGAATCTATAGAATTGAACTAAGTTCTATATTAAGACTGAAACTGAAACTGTGGGAGGTAATCATCTAACTGACATACCCCCTTTTTAATAGATTGGGGTACAATCTGTTACTCTATTTAGAAGGGTGTCAGTACAATGCCACGAGTAAACACAAGCTGAGAGTTAACCCTCTCTGACAGGAATCTCTTTCGTCAACCCTTGTTGGTAGGAAAACTCGTACAAGATGTATCAACCCTAGTCTGACAGGAAGATATCTAAAACTGTGCTTTCTACGTAGTTCTGTAATGTAGGAATTGCTATTGAGGGTCAAACCATCTCCTGGAAAGAATTATCCCATCCCTGGTTCGCTCAGTGCTGAATCCTACTCCCAATTGAATAGACATTGGACTGATTTCTAGACTGTACTAGGCTTGACTGAATTGTTACTGATCGTATTGTCTAACTGGGATGAACTGAGTTTACTGAGTTCCACTAACTAGCGGAGTACTACTGAATTCTGTTATCCGACTAAATACTACAGAGTTCTGTTAACTGGCTGAATCTATTAAGGTCTGAACCGAATTCTAAACTAAAACCGCGACTGATTACTGAGTACTACTATGTGTGACACTACTGAGACTATTTTTGTACAACTGTAGCTCTAGGTAAACAACTAAGTTTTTGAGTATTGAATAACCCCAGGACTCGGTAGCATGAAAATTAAAACATAGTATAAAGTTGTCAAGCATCACAATATGCCATTATTCATAGCTCATTCATAGAGACATTTTATCAAACACTTGCAAGATATAAGTTTGCACATAAGCTAGTATGACATGATTTTCCCCTTTTTGTTCACATGAGTAATTTATCAAGAACTTGGGGAACACAACTATGCACATGATACTAAACAACATGTAGGCATTGCAACATAAATTCCTAAATTTACAATTTGAAGGGGCTTTAACATGAATTCACATGATACTACACATGATAATCAATTCCACATGAAACTTGTAATAAACCATGGATTAGAACCCAATTAACATTAAAATCATGAATACACTTAAATTAAATCATGGAAATCATGAATAAATTTACTTAAAGTTTAAAAGAGTTTCTTGGACTCCAAGGGTGGAAGGAAACCGTTAGATGAACACCCAACATACCTTGGTACTTGAATTAGTGAAGTTTGTTGGTGAGTTCTTGAATCTTGAATCTTGAATTAGAAGCCATAGGGTTTTGTTCTTGAGCAAATTTGAGAATAATGAATGAAATTTGCCTCTAAAGTGGCTAAATCTCGTGTTTTGGGGGATAATAGATGCGAGAAAATGACCCAAATACCCCTGAGAATGCAGGTTTTTAATGACTGAAAACTGGCCTAGACATATAGACCGACGGTCCGTGTCGTTGGCATCGAGGAGATGGCCAACGCGTTGCATCGATTCTACGTCAGTTCACTAGAATTGTACTGGAAGTTGGGGAAAAATATTTGTCGACACGATGGAGGATGCGACGTATTGAGATTGGATCGACCCACTATTTTGGTCACTCAAACATGTTTCAAATGAGGTCTGAAAAATACGAAACTCTCCGGAGAACACCTACTAACATTCCTGATCATGAATCAACCTAAAGATCGACATTTTATGGTCATAAGGTCATGAAATAGGATTGACAACTTACGAAGGCTAAAATAACACTAAGTATGAATACTTAGCTAAAATTTTCTAAGTCTGGGACCCCTTGACAAGCTTTAAAAGACTAAATTAAGCATAGGATTTTGCGGGGTCTTACAATATCTTCCGCTTTGGAACATTCATCCTCGAGTGAGACTGACTGAGATGGGAGAACTGATAGACTGAAAGTACATACTGGGCATGTATGAATGAAGCATGATTTCATGACTGAAACTACTCATATACTGAGTTTTCATACTGAATACACATATCTGATGCATAGGTACGTGACTGAGCTGATTTATGAATACATGTCTGGGATTACTGATAAGTTGAGTTTCTCATATTGAATATGAATATCTGATGCATGAATACACAATTGAACTGACTCATGAATGCATGACTAAATAAACAATGGTAACTGATATTAAGTTCATAATGGAAATCTGAGCATGGAACTGAGAAAGTTCAAGGAAAAATTGTTACCTTAGGCTGAATCTGAGTTTACGGAGAAGAGGTGAGTATAATTGGTTCGCATATCTACTTTTGCTTCCCAAGTATCTCCCTCAACAGACTGATTCCGCAAAAGAACTTTGACTAGAGGGACTTCTTTTCTCCTCAGTCTACGAATCTAAAAATCAAGGATTTCGACAGGAATTTCCTCATAAGAGAGGTTGTTCTAAACATCTATACCCTCTACAGGGACTACAACTGCTGGGTCGCCTATGCATTTCTTTAGAAAGGAGACATGAAACACCAGGTGGACTGAAGCTAAGTTTGAAGGCAACTCAAGCTCATAAGCTACCTTTCGGAAATGGCTGATAATTAGATAAGGACCAATATATCGGGGACTGATATTCCCCTTCTTGCCAAACCTTTTCACTCCCTTTATAGGAGAGATTTTCAAGTACACATAATCGCTAATTTCAAACTCGATATCTTTTCTTCGCATATCTGCATACGATTTTTGTCGGCTATGAGATGTCTTAAGCTTTCCCCTGATCAACTGAACTTTTTATAAGGTATCAAATACCATATCAGGCCCTACCACTGCGGCCTCACCCACCTCAAACCAACTAATGAGAGATCTACATCTCCTCCCATAGAATGCCTCAAATGGGACCGTCTGAATGTTGGAATGATAATTGTTGTTATACGCAAATTCAATCAAAGGCAAGTGGTTATCCCAACTACCTTTAAATTCAATGGAACACAGTTTTAACATATCTACTAAAGTTTGGATGGTCCTTTCTGCTTGTCCATCTATCTGAGGGTGGAAGGCTATACTGAGGTAAACTCGGGTACCGAGACCCTTTTGGAATGCTTTCCAAAAGTGAGAAGTAAATTGGGTACCTCTATCTAAGATAATGGATAACGGGACTCCATGCAATCTGACCAACTCCCTGATGTAGAGTTTGGCATAATCCTCAGCTAAATAGGAGGTATGAACTGGTAGAAAATAAGATGATTAGGTCATCCTGACTACAATGAACAAAATGAATCATGTTGGCGATGGTAAGGGGAAAACCCATCACGTAATTTATGTTCACCTCCTTCCACTTCCAAGTGGGAATATTGAACTCCTACATGGATCCACTAGGCTTCTGATGCTCAATCTTAACCTGCTGACATATTGAGAACTTAGCTCCAAACTATGAAATATCTCTCTTCATCCCACTCCACCAATAGACGTCCCACAGACCGTGGTACATCTTAGTGGCCCCTAGATTAATAGAGTAATGTGCACCATGTACTTCTACAAAAATTCATTATCTCAAGTCGTCTACACCTGGTATACATAGCCGACTCTGGCAATGCAATACACCATAAACCCGTCTGAACTATCTGGTAAAGTCAAAACTGGAGTTATAGTGAGGAGTCTTTAACTCCTGAAAACTTTTCTCACAAGAATCTGACCACTAGAATTTACTTTTTTTTGGGTCAATCTGGACATGGGGGATGCAATAGACGAAAATCCCTCTACAAATCGTCGGTAATAGCCAGCCAAACCTAAGAAACTACTGATATCTAATGGAGAGATGGGTCTAGGCCAGTTTCTCACTACTTTAGTCTTTTGGAGATCAACTCTAATGCCATCACCGGAAATGATATGGCTGAGGAAAGCTACTTACCTTAGCCAAAATTCACACTTACTAAATTTAGCAAATAACTGATGATTTCTTAGAGACTGTAACACTATTCTGAGATGTTCTGCATAATCATGCTCACTGCGAGAGTAGACAAGAATGTCATCTATGAAGACTATGATGAACATGTCCAGGTACTACTTGAACACACGGTTCATCAAGTCCATGAAATTTTTTGGGGAATTGGTAAAACCAAATGACATGACTAAGAATTCAAAGCGACCATATCGAGTTTTGAAAGTTGTCTTTGGAATATCACATACTCTGATTCTGAGCTGATGATAGCCTGATCTGAGGTCTATCTTAGAAAAGTAAATAGCCCCCTGAAGTTGGTCAAATAAGTCATCGGTTCTGGGAAGTGGATACTTGTTCTTGACCATGACTTTATTCAACTAACAATAATCAATACACACTCTGAGGAAACCACCTTTCTTTTGCACGAATAGAACTAGTACACCCACAGGGATACACTTGGTCTGATGAATCCCTTGTCTAGGAGATCCTTCAACTGTTCTTTTAATTCTCTGAGTTGTGCTGGAGCCATTCTCTATAGAGGGATAGAGATGGGCTGAGTATCCAAAAGAAGGACTATTCCAAAGTTAATTTTCCGTTCACGGGGGACTCCAGGAAGATCTTCGAGAAATATGTCTAGAAATTCACATGCTACTGACACTGATTCAAGATTAGGGGCTTCTAAACTAGAGTCTTGGAATCGAACAAGGTGAGAGACACACCCCTTGGATATTATTTTCCTTGCCCTTAGGTAGGAAACAAGCTGACCCCTAAGTGCTGAAGTACTACCCCTCTACTCTAGGACAGGTTCATTCAAAAACTGAAATTGGACAATTCTATTTCTACAGTCAACTGAGGCATAGACGGAATGAAGATAATCCATACCTAGAATGACATCAAAATTAGTCATCTCTAATTCGACTAAGTCTACTGATGTGACTTTCTAAGATACCATAACTGGATAGTTATTGTATACCCATTGGGCTATGATACATTTACCCATTGGGGTAGATACTAAGAAGGGCTCTTCTAGGATTTTGGGACTGACTCCGAAGTCAACAACTATATTAGGAGTTACAAAGGACAAAGAAGCTCTTGGATCTAGCAAAGCATAAATATGTAAATAATAAACTTGAAACGTACCAGTGACCACATTAGGAAAACTATCTTAATCCTATAGGGACTAAAGTGCATAGAGTCTATTTGGCAATTGCCCACTGGTGGCACTCCAAGTGGCACCCTGCTAATTTAGGCGATCGGACAAAGCTGAGGGACAATTATGCTGACTTTGGGAACTTATCTAAGGAAACTATGTGACTCTATGGCCTGGCTTTCCACATTCAAAACATACATCATTGCAAGCCCTTTAGACACCCTAATGGTTTCCGCCGCACTTCTAGAAGAGAGAATTTGTTTGGGTACTGCTAACACTACCTTGAGATTTAGGGCCTTGCTCCCTATCCCAATTGCCATCTCTGAATCTCGGCACTGGAGCACTGGATAAGGATGGAGTTGGAACTGAAGATTTTAGGAAGAACTGAGAATGATTCCCACCCTCTGACTTAGGCTGAGTGAAGTTAAAGATGCCGATACTAGCTCTCTTATTCACCCTCTCCTTCTCCTTATTTTTAGCCTCCTCTATCTTCTGAGCATGGGTCATAAGCCTACATATGTCCATATCCTTGATCATCATTGATGTTTTACACTTCTTGACCAAACTTTTAGACACATCTGGCATAAACTTACTAATCTTGGATTTTCTATCTGCCACCACATAAGGAGTGTATCTGGATAACTGAGTAAACTTAAGAGAATACTCCTAGACTATTATGTTGCCCTATCTCAGATTAATAAACTCCAAAACCTTATCTTCTGTCAACTTAAGTGGGAAGAACCTATCCAAAAAAGCAATAGCAAACTCCTCCCATTCTATGGGCCCTTCATCTATGGCCT
The DNA here is from genome assembly GCA_030864215.1 of Capsicum pubescens. Classification (NCBI taxonomy): domain Eukaryota; kingdom Viridiplantae; phylum Streptophyta; class Magnoliopsida; order Solanales; family Solanaceae; genus Capsicum; species Capsicum pubescens. Next base: position 388,447,582 of record CM061548.1, read on the forward strand.
TCTTTGATTTCCACTATTTGAACCATGAGTAAGCCACATCCTGTAACTAATATGTAGCCAACTTAGCACTCTCACTAGCAGTTACCCCATAATATTTGTAACCTTCTGCACCTAATCAACAAATTCATATGGGTCTTCATCTAACTTAGACCTTGTAAAAGATGGAGGGTTCATTCGAGTGAAGTCCTGAATCCTGGATGCTGCAGTATTGGCCACTGGGTTGGCTAGAATGGTAGCTAGGCATTTGTTTTGGGATGCCACAGAATGAGACAGGGTAGTGAAAGCTACTATGAATTTCACGTGGAAAATATGCTCATCCAGGGAATCTGGCTGGACGGGCTGGGGTGCTACTGGTCTCCCGTTTCTCTTCTCTTAGTCCTTTTTAGAGGCATGTTCTGTAAATTGAAAGGGAAAAGATTAGATAGAGAGTTTAACTGGAGATCATGCTCACATGCACGACATGAATACTAAAATAAGGAAAACTTTTCCTAAAACATCTATTAGCCTCCTATCCATAAGTGTGGCACACTACACACCTATACACAAGACTCTACTAGATGCGGCTTTCAGACTTTTTAGGACTCTATTGAACTTTAGGTTCTGATACCAAGTTTGTAATGCTCCGAGTCTGTGCCTTGAATGCTACACGGTGCTCATAAACCCGAAGGACCATAAGCTAACCCATGACTGGTATCTGCTGCAATTACTGAATAATAATACTGTATAATGCAAATTTTATGATGAAATAGCCATAAGGTTCAATAATAAAATCAAATATTGTATATAGAAAAATAAAACTATAAACTGAACATCTGTCTGAAAATACTCTAATATGAAAAGCTTCTAAAGTGTTTGAATCATGGAGTTGATCGGACAATTCCCCAGCTAACTCTGACTACTAAAAATAAACTAAAATGCTTAGATAACAACTCTATCCTCTAACTATAAGGACTCACCACTAAGTCTGCTGCTGATAATCTTGACTGCTAAGATTGATCAGGATCCCTTGCATCTAAACCTATGATATAAAATATCATAGCGCAAAAATAAAAGTATGCATCAGTACTTTGAATATACTGGTATGCTCAGTAAGGTAGGCTGATGTGCATGGGTTCATATGCATGAATAATAACTGACTGAGTAACATGAACATGACTGAATGAGAATATATGCATGAATACATAAACTGTAACTGAGATCATGTTAACACAGGTTACTGAGTTCTAAATACTGATTAACTAATATCTGAGTTTATTGATATTGTAAGACTGATAACTGAGTGATTGTTTCTGATAGTCCTGATTGATAATTGGGTGACTGTTTCTGACAGTCCTGATTCTGCATAACTGAACTGAGTTTTATACTAAGATGGGTGACTGTGTCTGACAGTCCTAAATCTGTAGAACTAAACTGAGTTTTATACTGAGAATGAAACTGAAATTGTGGGAGGTAATCATCTAACCGATAAGCCCCTTTCTGAATAGATTGGGATCCAACCTATAACCCTAGTTGGAATGGTGTCAGTACTTTACTAAGGGTAAAGATAAGATATGAGTTAACCCTCTCTGACAGGAAGCTCTTTCATCAACCCTCGCTGTTAGGAAAACTCATATGAGATGTATCAACCCTAGTCTGCAAGAAGATATCTCCACCTACGCTGGCTACGTAGTTTTGTAATGCAAGGATTTTTATTAAGGGGCAAACCCTCTGCTGGAAGAAATGTCCCCATTCTTAGGTTCGCTCGGGTTTAATCCTACTCCTAACTGAATAGACACTGGACTGATTTCTAGACTGTACTAGGTTTGACTGAACTATTACTGATCGTATTGTCTAACTGGGCTGAACTGAGTTTATTGAGTTTCGTTATGTGGCGGAGTACTACTGAATTCTGTTATCCAACTGAATACTATGGAGTTTTGTTAACTGACAGAATTTACTAAGGTCTGAACTGAATTCTGAACTGAAACCTTGACTGATTATTGAGTACAACTGTTCGTGACACTACTGAGACTATTTATGTACTACTGTAGCTCTAGGTAAACAACTAAGTTTTCTGGTATTGAATACCCCTAGGACTCAATAGCATGAAAAGTAAAAAATAGTATAAACTTTCCAAGCATAACAATATGCCTTTATTCATAGCTCATTCATAGAGACATTTTATCAAACACTTGCAAGATATAAGTTTGCACATAAGCTAGTATGACATGATTTTCCCCTTTTTGTTCACATGATCAAGCACTTGTGGAACACAACTATGCACATGATACTAAACAACATGTAGGCATCACAACATAAATTCCCAAATTCACAATTGGAAGGGGCTTTAACATGAATTCACATGATACTACACACATGATAATCAATTCTACATGAAACTTGTAATAAACCATGGATTAGATCCCAATTAACATTAATATCATGAAAATACTTAAATTCAATCATGGAAATCATAAATAAATTTACTTAAAGTTTCAAAGAGTTTCTTGGACTCCAAGGGTGGAAAGAAACCCTTAGAAGAGCACCCAACATACCTCGGTACTTGAATTAGTTAAGGTTGATGGTGAGTTCTTGAATATTGAATCTTGAATTAGAAGCCCTAGGGTTTTATTCTTGAGCAATTTTGTGAAGAATGAATGAAATTTTCCTCTAAAGTGGCTAAATCTCATATTTTAAAGGCTGATAGATGCGGGAAAATGACCCAAATACCCCTGAGAACACGGCTTTTTAATGATTGAAAACTGTCCTAGCGACACACAGACCAACGCACCTCATCATTGGCATCGATGTAATGGCCAACGCGCCGCATTGATTTCAAATCGGTTCACTGGAATTGCACTGGAAGTTGGGGAAAAATATCTATCGATGTTATGGACGACGCGACACGTCGAGATCACGTTGACCCACTATTTTGGTCACTCAAACATGTTTCAAACGAGGTCCAAAAAGTTTAAAACTTGCTCGAGAACACCTACTGACAATCCTAATTATGAATCAACCTAAATATTGATATTTTACGGTCATAAGGGTCTTGAAATAGGAATACCAACTTATGAAGGCTAAAATAACACTAAGTATGAATACTTAGCTAAAGTTTTCTAAGTCACGGACCCCTTGGCAAGCTTTAAAAGATTAAATTAACCCTACGATTTTGCGGGGTCTTACACTAATTCTCTCTAGGTTTTGAGAGTGAAACACCTTAGTTGTAGGGCATAGAAAAGCCAAATCTGAAATGAGGGCTAATTCAAGTGTGGATTCACTTTGTTGCAACTTGTCTTGAAACGTTGGTACTTGAGGAGGTAATATCCCTCTCGTGTCACTATAAGGGTTTTGGTGATTGTTTAGTTAGGTGTTAGAGGTCCTTCAATTTGATACATCTTAGGGTTTCTAGTGTTTATGTAATCATTTGTCTAACCATCTATCCTTTAATATATTGCAAATCATTTATGTTTTGTGCTTATCTTCTTGTGTTCGTTTTGTGTCTTGTTCTTTGTGGATTGTTTTGTGACGTTTGTGGACTATTTTGTGTCCTTTGTGGGCTGCCTTGTATCATGGTTGAAAAGTTGAAAAATTAAAAATATGGGTGTAGGACCCTTATTTGGTCTAAACAACCTTGGATGGAAAATCTGACTTCGCCAGTAGATTCAAAATGTTGATCTTAGGGTGTTAGCGTATTTGGTGTAATTTTACGGCTTTTAAATCTCATTTCGATCCTCGGTTTGGTAAGTTGTAATTTTGTCGGGGGTCAATTTTTTGAAAATGATGTTTCTATGAAAATCTGACTTCGCCAACGCATTCAAAACGTCGAATTTAGTAAGGTTACATAGTTTGTTTGCATATATCAGACTCCGAAAGAATCTCGAGCACCCCATTGAAGTCCAAATTGGACTTAAAATAAGAAAAACAACATCTTTTTCCTTACCAGTGCAGATTTTCTGCACTATTAAAATAGTTTTTGGGTCCATTTTACTCATTTTTCATCTTGTCTCTTGAGAGTTAAACCCTAAAATAGTATGGGAGCTTAAAATTGATGCTTGTGGGAGCTAGATTAACACCTATTTCGTGATTTTATTACGGATTTAAGATAAGAATTCACCATTTTCTTAGTAATTTCTTGATAAATTTCTCGAAACTCCAAAAATCATAGGCTTGATTTTAAACTCCAATTTCACTCCTTTTCACTTGTATAATATTTTATCTTATAATTACTAGTTTTTCATCAATTTAGCCTTCGTAAATATGCTGCTAATTCGTGGGTGCTAACCAGAAATATCTTATTAAGAGAACTGAGTTCCAAAAAAACTTCGATTATTGATGTTAACCCTGATTTCAAAGAATTTACCCAGTAAAGCTCAAAAATGATTTTTCTTTGATTTGAACCTCGTTTTTTACTCGATTTAACTTGTGTTTTTAGCTGTAGGTTCCTTCAAATATGGGAAATATATTTTTTAAGTAAAATTCCAATTTTTCCCTTCTTTTTTGAAACTCATTCTAGGGGTCCTTTTTTACCCCAAATTAAAAGTAGTCAATATGGGTGTTGTTGGTTTTATTTTGACCCATAATTTCATATTTGATATTTTTAGTGGAGTTCAAGATTGATCGTGATAAGTAAGATCATGGGTTTGAAGTGTAATGGGCCGGTTTTGGCTTTTGAGGTAGTTATGGCTTAACTCTTTCAAACTATGTTGGATAGTAAATGATGATACAAAATACATGTTAATGGTGGGAATTAATCATGAAAAATGGAAATCTATGTATTGTGCCCGTGTGGGGGCCTATATGTGATATAATTGTTGAAATTTAGATACTATGTGATATGTGTGACCGTGCGGGGTCCTATGTAATTTGATAGCCTTAAATATATCTGACTAATTATATTGTGTTGTTAAAATTCTTAATATGGTACCACTGGTGTATTGTGATTATATTCATACTTTATTGGCATATGAGACATGCGGAAATTCATGGATGAAATGGAAAAAATGAGTGGATATTGTCTCATATGGTTGTGGAAATATATCATTTTGGTTGGTTGTGAAAATATATCATGTGGTTGGTTGTAGAAATACTCATTGTGATTGGTTGTGAGCATTACATATTCATAATACTCATTCATGAAACATTGGTACCACTATGGTAACATTTGAGAAACACTAGGAACACCTGATAACACCTTTTTGAGAGATGTGCTAGAAAGATGATATGATATATGTGGATTGTATACAGATAGACAAACCCCCCATGGGTATTGCATTGTGATAAAATCCAAATGGCCTTCTAATATCTAAAGAGGATGCTTATGGGTCAAGTGACACCTGATGACTTCTTGAGAGCTATCAAAAGGCATTCATTGGATGATTATGATGACCAAAGAGACTCAAAGGACATTAGAGAGGCTGATGAAAGACCAAACGGGGATAGAAAGCCCCGAAAGAGGAGATGTTCCCCATCTTCTTTGAAGGTGTACCCAACCCACTCTAGATCTACTAGAGCGAATCAAAACAGCCCACTCCACCTTGGAATGTGCCCCATGTGTGCCCCATATGCTCAAGCAAGTGCCTAATGGGATTTTATGTGTTTGTCTTTCTTAAATGGGTCACTTTTGGGCCCATATGATGTAATAACCTATCCTAGACTACAAATAGGACTTTTTTTTATTTTAGTAGGTAGTTTATGTTAAATTATGAATTTGAACACTTGTGAGAGTATGAGGCAAGCATGGATTCGCTTGTGTTGTTCTTTTGTTTAGAAATGTGGGTTGATTGGGAATCTATTCCCTTGAGGTCTACATAAGATTTAGGTGCTTTGTTTAGTTTAATTTATTGAGGGTTTAGGGTTTGATACACCCTTTATTTGCTTTCAATTCCTTGCATTGTATCTATTTTATTGCTTCTCTATCTATCTTTAGCTTTCATATTCGTATCGTAGTTTAGTTTTCAATTTAGTAGTTTATTCATGTATCATTTGGTATTAGATCCAAGCTTAGAATCGTTTCCACGATTCTAGTCTTGGGTTTTGCTATCTTGAAAATCAACCAAAAAAAGAGTTAAAAAATGAAAATCCCAAAAAGAGTACTATTCACGTTTTAGTCCTAGGTCAAAATTTTAGTTTTCGATTTTGTGTTTTCTTGTATTTCTAGTGTTAGATTTGTTTTCTCTAGCACTATAGGAGTCTTGGGTTCAAATTTGAGCTTAATCGGAGTCCATTTAAGTGTTCTATCCTTGTTGAAAACTTGGGTTGAAGAAGTTTAATGTGAATTGAAAATATGGAATTTTTTGTTGTGAATTTGAACAAAATGATGTTTGGAATGTGTTTATAAGGTTGAAAAGAGCCTCGGGTCAAAATTTCATCGCATTTCGATCATTGGTTCAAGAGTTAGAGCATTTTGAAGTTTTGGTGTTCTTTCGGAAGATTCATATCTTCATCATGAATTCTTAGCAAAAGGTGGTGTTTGGTTCAAAAAGAAGGAATAAAAGTGTGGAAAAAGTGTCTGTACAAAAGAAAAAAAGAAGATTCCACAAGAGAGTACAAAGAGAGGATCATTTGGAGGGAAATTTTGTCCAAACACAAAGGGAGAGACAGCCAATCTGCCTTTCATCTACTCCCAAGGTGCGCCTGGTCTGCCCTTGACCTATGGACGCACCTCAAGGTAGTAGAAAAGGACCCAACCTGTGTCCAAGGTGACTTTCACCTGTGTCTTGACTGCTGGAGCAGGCTGCCCAACACAAATCAGCCATACCCAATGCAAATCACCTCCTTTTGACGTGAGTAAACTTCCGCAACACCAATCCAAGTTTTTCAACACTTTCCAACATCAATTCAAGTCTTAAAACACATATCAACATCTTTAAAACTCCATTTCTCAAGGTTTGATTCTTAGTTTCCATTTTTTGATTCTTAAATTTGTTCTTTGATTATTAACTACTCATCAACTAGTAACGTCTCTACTAAGTTGATTGATAGTTCTTGAGTCCTTTTCTTTCATCGTCTTACTTTTCTTTGAAGCTTTTATTTTTTGAATTCTTTGTTAATTCTTGACTCAGGTTCGTACATATTTTCTTTAAGGCATTTCAAACAAGGATCTATTCCGACCTCAAGCCACAATTGGTACCAAGCTTTCCCATTGGAGTATAAACGATCTATCAACACTTGCAACGCCAATTGAGAGATGAACTAAAGGTGGAAACTTTGATAGATTGTGAGGTTGATTTATTAACCTTTAATGTGTTTGTTATTTTTGTTTTGTTTTGGTATTCCTTTTATATAGGTACCATGGTATCGGGAGAAGGTAGCCCAAGAGCTTTGGGAGAGATAAACATGGAAAGTTTAATGGTAGACATAATGAGTGTGAAACTAGATGTAAATCAAAGAATGGAAAGCATGGAAAGTTCACTCTCAATAAGGATGGACACCTTGGAAGTCCATCTAAACTCCACCACATCCACTCCCCAAAATCATGCTTCTTCGAGTGGACATGCTCTCAACACCTCCACTACTATAAATCCGGAAATACTTCACCAAATGTTCAATCCACCTAGGCAAGTATATGAACCCATCATCCAAGCCACTACTTACCTAAATAACCAAAATCCCATTCTTCCCCTACAACCCCAATTCAATCAAGCCCATCAAGAAGCTCTACAAAACCCAAACCAGCTACCTCAATTCTCCGCTAACCCAAATCAACCAATATAAATTGAGGATGAGGGACGCGAGGAACCTTATGGAAGAGGTGAAGAGTTTAATAAAGTGGATCTCTTTGTGGAATTTGTAAGAACTATAAGAGGACCTCACAAGGGAGGACATATAGGTCTAGGAATAAGATTTGGTCTGGTTCCACATAGAAGAGAAAACTTGGGAAACCATCCCCAAGTATAAAAATATTATCAATGGGATCAAGGAGGTAATATGGGTTGATAAATGGGTCTTAACTCAATCAAGATCACTCTTCCTACCTTTAAAGGAACTAGTTATTTATCTATCTACCTTGATCTGGAGATACAATGCAATAGGATCTTCCAACTCAATGAGTTAACCAGACACAAGAAAGCCGCCCACACAATTGCTCAACTTGAAGGGTATTCTTCTACTTGATGGGATAAAAAATAATGTAAAGATAAAGAAATATTAATCCTAACCTTCCGGATTGGGATGAATTAAAGGAACTCATAAGAGAGAGGTATGTTATGAAAAAGTTTAAGCAAGCACAATTAACAAAGCTCTACAATTTGAGACAAGGAGGTAGAGGTGTGGAAGACTATTATGAGGAGTTTCAAAACTTGATCCTTCGTCTTGAGATTATTAAACCCCCAAACTATTTTATGGCTCAGTTCAAAGGTGGTTTAGATTATGAAGTTGCTTCTCAACTAGTTGTCCATAAGTTTGATCGAATAGAAGATCTTGTTGAAGCGACCATTGAGGTTGAAAGGAACAATGATGTAAATAAGTCCTTTAATAAATGTTATAATTCTTTTACTTCTTCTAGATAGAACAAGAACAAGGATTTCAACAAGCCCGTTGATAAGGCAATCCAAAGTCATCCATCAAGGAATAAAGGTAATCCATCTTCTAATCCTAATTCTAAAGGTATTACTTGTTTTACATGTCAAGGTTGGGGTCATAAGGCTCGTGAATGTCCCAAATGAAGGAACATAGTATTGGTGGATGGTAATACTTACTGTGTTGGAGATATGCTGACCAAAAATAATGGTGGTGAGGAAAGCCCTCAAGAGGATAATGACCTTAGAAGTGAAGGGGAATTAGCAGAAGTTGAAGGGGACTTTAATGTACCTTGTTTATTGATGATGAAAGTTCCCAATGAAGATGTTTGGCCCGAAGAAGGAAAGGTCTTGAATATTAGACTCATGATGAGGATGGACATGAATGGTAAATATGGGGAGCTTTGGGATCATGAAGGAGAACTTAGAGACAAACCCAAGCCCTTGTTATTCACTATATTTGGCACTAGCATTGTGCCAACTTATAAGTTTATGCATAAGAGAATAAGTCCAGAAGGTGCAATTTTAGAAGGCAAGAGAGCAATCTCAAGTCTTCGCTCCAAAGGTATGTACCTACCCCCTCTTATTTCTAGATTTCCTTGGAATCTTGATGACATTTATCCTAGAGTAGATGATTTTACAAAGATTTCTAGGCCCATATGATGTAATAACCTAGCCTATACTATAAATAGGACTTCTTTTCATTTTAATAAGTAGTTTATGTTGAATTATGAATTTTAAAACTTGTGAGAGTGTGAGGCAAGCGTGGATTCGCTTGTGTTGATCTTTTATTTAGAAATGTGAATTGCTTGGAAATCGATTCCCTTGAGATCTACGTAAGATTTAATTGCTTTGTTTGGTTTAACTGATTGAGGTTTTAGGGTTTGATACATCCTTTATTTTATTTCAATTCCTTGCATTGTGTCTGTCTTATTGTTTCTCTATATATCTTTACCTTTCATATTCGTATCACAGTTTAGTTTTCGATTCCATAATTTGCTCGTGTATCACGTTGGGAAGCTTGCCTCCATAGGTATATATGTAATTGTCTTATCTTCTTTTACTTGTATTTGATGATCTTGTATATGCATGTTCCATCTTCTTCTACTTATATGTGATATAATGTATATTTGTGTTCTATCTTGTTGTGATGTATCAATATATTTGATATATTAGAAATGTTAGTGAAAGTGGTGTGGGCTACCGTTATGGGATATTTTCTGATTGCAGGTGACGTGCCCTTAGTGTATATTTAGTTTGCTTTATTTACTACTTTGGTTGGTCGTCCTAAGGTACCTACTGAATGCAAGTGGACCGTACTCATTCCTACTTCACTCTTTCGGTGCAGGTCCTAGCTCGAGTGTGCCTTAGCTTGTTTGACTCGGGCGATTATTGGAGCATCCAAGGTAGCAATTGGACATTTATGCGTCCGAAGTTCACCTCTATCTTTCTATAGTAGTTATATCTTTATTAGTATTTAGAGACAAATATTATTCCTTTGTAGTTATTTTTCTGATATATTTGACTCTTGGATTGTTTTAGTAGTTCTTACATTATTGACACCTTGTTTTGGGCATGATCGGTATTTTGGGTAGTCCTTTCCGCATTGTTATGATTACTTGTATGGTCCGGTTTCATTCTAGAAGCCTTACCTTGGGATATTTCTATCTTTTCCTCTTTTTTATCCATTTGGGTGATAGGCTTACTTGTCAAGGTACGCCACGACAAGTGCCATCATGACCCTCATTTTTGGGTCGTGACACACCACCACTAACCACCTCTGTCATTTCCAGTATTGTCAGCTTCCGTCCACCACCTCCCCCATCACATCCGCCATCGATAATAAATATCGCTACCAACCACTATTATTAACCGCTACCATATCTACTACCTTTATTATTCTAATTATATGCACCACTACCACCACCGTCAATAGAACTACCATCTTCAACTACTACCGGCCAATTCCTACTACCGACCAACTCATCTATCACAACTAGCACCACCACTAATACATCACAACCTCCACACATTCTTCAGTTGCCACCACTATTGTCACTAGTAATTCCACCTCTACCACCACTTCAACCACTACCATCACTATAATTTATCTCTACTAATAACCATCTCCACCATTACAACAAACATTATCTCCAAATTGCACCATACATCGTCAACCATCATGCATCTATGTTTCAGCCATCACAATCAACACCTCAAACTACTAACGTCAAGCAACGTTATATCACAACCACCACCACCATTATTAATCACCACCTTCATAAAAGTCACTACAATGCCAACCATCACAACTATCAACACCAATATTATTAATCACTAACATCAATCATTGTCACCGCAACCACCATTATAAACCATCTCAACTATCACTAACAAACATTAATATTTTTTATCAATCAAATAATAATTTTGTTATGTTAAATTACATACTTTGCTAATATATAATTAATTTTTTTATTTTAATTGTATTTTTTATTTTATTATAAATACAAATAAAAAAAAATTGTGTATTCAGATGTTGAAAGACAAACAATCTTAATCATTCAGTTTTCTGATCTAGAGAATACACTTAATCATTCAGATGTGTATTCAGATTCTGACATCTACATTTTAGAAAAACAAATGCAACCTTAATCATGTTGTAAAATGTAATGTAGTGGAAATTTTGTTTGTTTGTACTTTAAAAGCCTCAAACAAATTGCATCTTTTGTGTAAGTTTAAAATTGATCTTGATCATTGAACCGGTATATGTATTCCTAGTATCATGGAAATTGTGATTTGCAAATTGTAGGCATCCAATAAAGTGTCTTTTGTTAAAGTCTTTGACTTTTATGTAATGTGGTATGCATAATTTCTTCACAAAGTGTCTTTTGTTAAAGTCTTTTACTTTTATATTATTATAGATAGTTTCATAAGAGATAAAGGTAGGTCGAAGAATATTGATGAGAGGTGATTATACAGAATATGATATATTTTTAACTTACCGAGGACATGATCTTAGATTAGTAGGTAATAAGACACTAATTAGGGTAGAAGATTAGTAGTCAGTAGTGCGTTGTCTCACTTACCCTTGCATTGTAGTAGTTGTAGTATTTCTCTTATAGTTTCTGCTCTTTGAGTTCTATAACTATCCATTGTCTTTTTTACTTTGATTATCGCACTATTTTGTTGTAGCTAATGCTTTCTATAGTACTATTTCCCCTACTTTTTCACTTTTGCTATTTTTTTTATCTGCTTTGATATGCTTTTTCCTGAACCGGGGGTCTATTGGAAACAACTAGGGGTAAGTTCAATGTATATTCTATACTTTTCATACCCATAACTGACTCAATAAAATTGGGGGCCTAAAGGCAAACTTCACAGGAGGGCACATATATAATTTATATAACAATAACAACAATCCCATTTCCAATGCAATCTTACAAGTGGATTCGGGGAGGGTCAGATGTACGCCAGACTTATGGAGTAAGAATGTAAAATGTTGGTGACATTACAATAAAAATTACAAATGAAAATTACAAGTGAAGAAAATAAAATACAATCTTCTTTTTCTTCGGCTGAGACACGGATATCTCGCTCTCTTTAAGGAGATTCAAGCCCACTGCAACAAATATTTTCACCGTTCCAGCAGTAATCTTCTTGCCTTATCCCCTTTAGGATACAACAACCATCTCAAAGAACAACTCAAAAACTCTGGACAAGAGTTGAGTTCAAAGCTCCACAAAAAGAACACCTCCCTTCAACTAATAAACTCTCTTTTTTACTAATTTTTTGTGAACTCTATATTATCTTATGTATCCCAAAATCATGCAAGACCACCTCTATTTATAAGTGATAAATCTTCCATGCAATGAATAGAAAGAATAAATGGTAAAATAAAAGTGGAGGAGGTTACAAGAGTTACATGTGTTACACCATATAAAGAATAGGATAATTGAGGAATAAAGAGTGGAAGTTACATGAAACATATATCCACTTTCTACCATCACTAACTATTGATTTTGAGGCACAAATGAATGGGAGTTAGAGGTTGTAAAGTAACATCCATGAAACGTGATATTGATGCCTTATTGTGGAATTAAAATTGAGGAAAGAAGCAGCCAAAATATTTTTCTGTGATGGCTTTTCAATAAAAAATGTAACAAAGGGAATAACTAGCTAGCATGAAGGCTCCATAACATCCAAAAAGCCTTGCATAATAATATTAATATACACTATCAATCCCTCACTCATTTTAATATTAATAAGAGAGTTCATTAGCTGAAGAAAGACTACCATGCATAATGAAGGTGTTCTCTGCATTGAACCTCCACTCAGTAAAAATAGTAGTTTCTACTTCAGAGTCGTAGTGGTATCAGACTTGAACTATGACTGCTTAGGGGAAATAAAAGTGTTACTTCTTACACATAATAGTCAAGGTATTGACATTAGCTTTATAGCCAGCACGTTATGTCCTTGTGCTATCCCGGTTTTATGAGCGCCTTTGAGAATGAGCCTAGTTCTCATAGGAAGAAACCTACCTTCACACTCATATAGGTGAAATCTATCGAGAGTACTTCTGTAATTTAGCACCCCACTTACAAAAGCTAGATATTTTCATTAATAGCTTTTAAAACTCAACCTCACAATCATTACAGGTAAATGCACTCACACCATAGGGAGGGATTAAAAAGATAGTGCATTTTCACAAGAAGTCATCATGTGATTCATTTTTCCCATTGAACCTGGTTATAGGATCTCTAGTCCCTAGGTTGGTTTTCCTCACATATGACTCAAGATTCAATATGCTTCAATCTCATCCCCCTCGATGTATTCCAGACCTTTTCTCTTGCTAAGGCCTTAGTCAATGGATCTGTAAGATTATAACAAGATTTGACATAATCAACATTAATGGTACCATTTGTTAAATATGATCTCACATTATTGTGTTTTCTCCTTATAGGTCTGGATTTACCCTTGTAATAATGGTTTTGAACTCTACCAATTGCAGCGGTGCTGTCACAATAAATTAAAATATGAGGAATTAGGTTTTTCAAAATAAGGTATTTGAAATAATAAATCTCTCAACCAATTCGCTTCCTCACTAGCTGAAGCCAAAGCAATTAGTTCAGCCTCCATGGTAGAGTTAGCAACTATAGTTTACTTTTTAGACTTCCAACAAATAGCAGCACCACCCAAAGTATATACATAACCAGTAGTAGATAAGGAATCACCTGATAAAGTGTTCCAATCCTCATTACAAAAGCCTTCAAGTACATCAGGATATTTTTTGTAGAATAAACCATAATTTTTTGTTCCAATTAAATATCTCATTACTCTCGTTATAGCATGCCAATGTTCATTGCCTGGCTTGATAGTAAACTGCTAAGTATTCCTACCGTATATGCAATATCAGGCCTAGTACAATCATTCATATATCACAAATTACCACAATAGGAACTAAAAGTCTAATGGATGTAATTCTAGTTACCGAAGAAAAAGTATCAACAACTTCTAGGCCTTCTAGTTGTTTATAACCTTTAGCCACTACCCTAACTTTGTATTTATCAACAGATCTATCCAGTTTTAACGAAAGACCCATTTACATTCAATTGTTTTACAACCCGATGGTAAATCAATTAGTTCTCAAGTTTTATTGGAGATTAGTTATTCCATTTCATCATTTACAACATATTTTCAAAAAATAGCATCATGCGAAGACAAAGATTCTTTTAAAGTGAGTGGGTCATCTCCAATGTTAAAAACATAATAATCAGGATCAAAATCTTTTTCTACTCTAGCTCGTTTACTTCGTTTTTAACTCAAAATCATTATTTTCTTTATTTTTTTAAAGTAGAAGTAGAAGAACTAGGTAGTGACAAAATATTTTCTTTTGTCCATAGACCCCCACTATTTTTAGAATTAAAAGGAAATTTATTTTCATGAAAAATAGCATTACTAGATTCTATTATCACACTATCTTCAAGATTAAAAAACTATAAGTTTTACTATTTGAAGCATAACCAAGAAAAGCACAAGTAGTAACTTTTTTTACCCAACTTAGAGATTTTAGGATCCATTAACCTTACATAGGCTGAGCAACCCCAAACTCTTAGATATTTCAAATTTGGCTTATGACCTTTCCACAACTCAAAAGGTGTTAGTTTGGTCTTTTTATGAGGCACACGATTCAACACATAACAAGCAGTCAAAAGAGCTGCAACCCAAAAACTTAAAGGTGCACAAGACTTAATTAACATGGCATTAATTAATTCAACCAAAGTTCTATTCTTCTTTTCTGCTATAACGTTAGATGCAGGAGAATACGGAGAAGTACTTTCATGAATTATACCCAATGATCTAACAAAAGAATTGAATTCATGTGACTCATATTCACGAATGTTATCACTTCTAATTCTTTTTATTTTTCTATTAAATTGATTTTCAACTTCATGGAGAAAAGTTTTAAAGTTCTCAAAAGCATCACTTTTATTTTTCATTAAATAAACATATGTAAACTTAGAAAAATCATCAGTGAAAAAAGTGATAAAATATCTATTTCCTCCACGAGTTAAAATTCCTCCAAGTTCACAAATATCAGTATGAACTAATTCTAGTAAATTAATTTTTCTTTCAACTTGAAAATGATGGTTTTTTGTGATTTTGGCTTTACTACAAGACTCACATTTAAAAAAAAATTGATCATTGAAATTAATCCTAACTACTCATGATTCCCACATAACGTTCCTTTATATGACACAGACGAGCATGCCAAAAACTAGTAGAAGAAAGCATGTAAACAGAAGTAGATGTTTTATTCATTTCAACATTCAACTTGAACATCCCATCACATGCATACCCTTTTCCAACAAAAATATTATTTTTCACAATTACATGTTGATCAGATTCAATAATTTGTTTGAAGCCTACTTTATTTAGAAGAAAACTAGACATCAGATTTTTTTCTCATGGAAGGAGTATAAAGTACATTATTTAATATTAATACCCTTTCAGAAGTGAAACTCAACTCGACATCTCTCATTCCAAGCACTTGAGTGGTATGTGAATCTCCAAGCATGAGGGTTTTGGGCTACTCTAAATTAGTATATTTTTTAATGCAGTCTTTGTCATAACAGACATGACGATTTGCACTAGAGTTAGCCCACCATCCATCAACATTCCCCAACATGTTAATGTTTGTTATCACTACCACAAATGGTTCTTCGGTAACGTTTACCTGAGGTGTCGGCCCACATTTTTTAAATTTACATAATCGAGCAATATTCCCACTCTTGCCACAGTCAAAGCACGGTCTTTTTTCTTGTACATGTTGATTTTTTGGTTGGTTTTTTCCACCATTATATTTTTTTGGTAAAAAAAATGGTGGAAACAACCAACCAAAAAATCAACATGTACAAGAAAAAGGACCGTGCTTTGTTTCCACCATTATTGTCCTTGGGATGTCTATCATCATTTTTCTTGAATTTTTTCTTCTTAGGCTTCAAAGTAGTATTTTTGTTAGTTTCATAGGCAGCATTATTTGAAGAATTTAAATTTACCTTCGGTGTGATGTTGTTCTCTTCTGTTTGAAAAAGTGCATCTTGTCCCCTTGCCTCTTCTTTCATGTGGATTCTCATTATCAAAGTCTCAAGAGAAGTTTCCTTTTGCTTATGGCACTTATTTTTTTGAAATTCCTTCTATGAAGGTGGAATTTTATCAATTATGCCACAAACAATAAGGTTATCTCCAATTTTGACTTTCTCGAACCTGAGCTCTCCAACAATCATTATGAAATTTTGAGCATGGTCTACCACTGATTTGTTGTCCACCATTTGGAAACGAAAAAATCTGCTAGTAGCATATTTTTTCGCTCCGCCTCCTCAATGTCATACTTACTTTGCAAAGCTTTCCAAATTTTCTTTGAACTAGAGTAAGTTCTATCATAATAATCATAAAGATTATCAGATAGACAATTAAGTAAAAAGTACTGACACTTGTAGAAGTCACATCATATTTTCCAACTTTCTCTTAAAGAGAGATAAGTCCATCGTCGGTCATGGAGAGTTATCTACTTTATTTGGATTCTTCTCAGTTAACAAATAAGAGACATTGAGAAGACTTAAGTAGAAAAGAACTTTACCCTTCCACCTTTTTAAATGAGTACCGTTGAACTGGAATGGCTTGTTGAGATCTTCCATCTTGACATCCATGGATTTTTCAGTTGTTTTGTTTGAATCTCCTTAAATTGTTGGTGACATTACAACTGAAGATTACAAGTGAAGAAAATAAAAGACTATCTTTTTGTTCTTCGGCTGGGATGCAGATATCTCGCTCTCTTTAAGGAGATTCAATCCCACTGCAGTAAATATTTTCACCGGTCCAGTAGTAATCTTCTTGAATTGTCCCCTCCAGGATACAACAACCTTCTTAAAGAACAACTCAACAACTCTGGACAAGAGTTGAGTTTAAAGCTCCACAAAAAGAACACCTCCCTTCAACTAATAAACTCTCTTTTTTATCAACTTTTTGTGAACTCTATATTATCTTATTTATCCCAAAACCATGCAAGACCACCTCTATTTATAGGTGAGAAATATTTCATGCAATGAATAGAAAGAATAAATGGCAAAATAAAAGTGGAGGAGGTTACAAGAGTTTACATGAGTTACACCACATAAAGAATAGTATAATGGAGGAATAAAGAATGGAAGTTACATGAAACTTATATCCACTTTCTACCATCACTAACTATTGATTTTGAGGCACAAATGAATGGGAGCTAGAGGCTGTAAAGTAACAGCCATGCAACGTGATATTGATGCCTTATTGTGGAATTAGAGTTGAGGAAAGAAGCTGACAAAATATTTTCCTGTGATGGCTTTTCAATTAAAAAAAATGTAACAGAAGGAATAACTAGCTAGCATGAATGCTCCATAACGTCTAAAAAGTCATGCATAATAATATTTAAATGCTTAAATACACTATCATAAACAATATAAAATTTTAATGTAATATAAAGTTAGAAAAAAACAGTCACAAGAATTTGAGAAGTTGATATAGTGATATCGAAATAGTGTTGCATTAAATTTGATAAATTGATTGTTTGGGAGACTACATCATGTTAAAAAATAAAAGGCAGCCTGGTGCACTAAAGCTATCGCTATGCGCGGTGTCCGGGGAAGGGCCCCACCACAAGGGTGTATTGTACGCAACTTTACCTTACATTTCTACCAGAGGCTGTTTCCAAGAAGGAGACTTCATAATGTTCAAGAGAAAAAAAAAATAGGGGAAGAGGGAATGGAACGGGTAAATGTAAGAATAGTATGGGGGAGCATGTTAGTTGTCAGGACTTTTGAAATGTTTTTGCCACTAAATATAGCAACAATCAGCTTTTTGGACATAGGAAAAATTTAATTTTGTGGAACTTTTCTGTTTTTTTTTTTTGGACATACAATGTTATTGTGTTATTGTAGGTATATATTTTTAGAATTATTCTAAATTTAATTTAATGTTATGATCTCAATCGAGATCTAAAGTAAATCACAAGGATTAAATGCACAAGAATATTTTGAATTCTTTTTATTTTCTCATAAATGAAAAAATGAACAATAGAACGCAATTACAAGGAAACAGAAGCTACAATTAATGGGAATTAATTAAATGATGCACCATAGCCCCGATAACCTGCAGAATTATATGAGGAAAGAATTTAGAAGGAGATCGAAGAGAGGAAAAAGTTAGATTTTATATGACGAGAGAAATGAAATGGGAGGGAAAAGAAGAACACGAGGAAGGAATTGATTTACCAGATTTTAGTTATGCCCTTCTCTCCTATGATGTGTATATATAACCACCTTTCCACACGACATCATCACGAACCTTGCAATTCATTTAAACTTGAGTAATATAAACCCTTTATTTCCAATCTGGTGTGTTTTTATTTGCTTTCGATTCCCCACTTCAAATTCAAACAACTACATTTAATCAACTATTAGTGAAATCATAACACACCCTCCTCCTTCATATGATCCTTGCCCTCAAGGATCAAAACCAATACCTGAGAATTTTGAAGTCATTTTAAAATGCAGAACTGAAGCGACCAGGATCAATAGGAAAATGCAAACATTGTTCTCCGAGATGAGCACACCTAAGTTGATTATTTCTAAAAATATCTTGTGGCAAGGAGGATCAACTATATGTTTCCCAGATAAAAACTTTTCCCCATTCTCCATTTTGTGATAGCTATCTTAACAAAAAAGTACATCTTTTGTTGACACGAATGTACCCCTGTTCCACCCTATAATCGCTTGATGTAGAAACATTAAAGTCTCTCTAAAATCATGCAAGCGACAAAATTTCTTCATGAATTCTCTCCCTTTCTCCAAGCCAATCTATACACCACCTGGATTAAAAGTGAATTATGAATTATTTGCCACTTTGCTGACCTTTCCAGCTCCACTTCTTAGAATAAAAGAACTTGTGATGTTTGACAGAAAAATATGTAGTCCAACTACAACCTGAATTGTTGTTACGAAGCTCCTTGTAAATTCAACTAAACCAAATGTTTCAAGACCAAAAATCCCTATTTTGACTTGACTGTTAGTTGACGAGTTCACTAACGACTTTTATAGAGTACCTTGGAACCAAGTAACTTGGCCATTTGCAAGTCTAGCATAGAAGTTAAGACAACTAGAACACATTGTCCTGCAGATGTAGCAGTCCAACAGACACCCACTTTACATAGCTTACAGACAAGTTGATAAATAACATTTTCCCCAATGATATGATACTTTAGAATGGACCTGGATTAAAAGTCAATGGTAAGAAATTATGCATCATAACTCTCCTTATCCTTGGAACACTCTATTCCATTAGTTCTACAAGATTATCATAAGCATCAAGTTTACTGTAACGACCTAATTTTTTTTGTAATTTATGTGAAATATTTATGTTTATGTGATTTGACTATTTTATCCCTTTCTGTAGTTGCTTTGTGGTATTTTTGGAGCATGGGAATGATTGGCATATTTCTCGATGCATTTATGTGAAATTATGATTTTTGGTGGCTTTGAGAGACTTATAGTTGACTTTGGTCAATATTTATTGATGTGCGCATCAGATGGCAAAAGAGACTATGCTAGTAGATCTGAAACATCGATTTTAGATTGGTAACATGATTGGTGTAGTTTTATGGCTTTTAAATCTCATTTCAACACTCGATTTGAAAAGTTGTGAAATTGAATTTTGGGGGGGTCAACTTTGGGAAAACGATGTTTTTTTTAAATTTGATATCGACAATAAGTTTGGTGCATCAAATTTGATAGGATAGCATATTTTATTTGCATTCACGGGATTCCAAATGAACCCAGAGGGGTCCGCGGAGACTTGGACCCTATATATATATATATATATATATATATATATATATATATACCTTTTTCACCCTTTTCCTCATTTTTTAGACTTAGAGCTTAGGGTTTCACACTTTTTAGTAATTTTTTCCATTTCTAAACTTGGGTAAGCTTCTAAACACTTATTTTAACTACTTTATTTTAAGTTTATCATATAATTCTTGTTTTAACGTGAATTAAAATGAGAAATTGAAAATTTTGATCTGGAAGGCCTAAAAATTGTATTTCTTCAATTCAAATCCCGTTTTAAATCTGTTTTCCCTTGGTAAGTTTCTTATCTTATAACTATCAGTTTTCTCTTAATTTTATCTCAAAACAACTTCAGATTCTTGATTTTAAAATGAATTTTCGGGAATTATGCCAGTAAAGCGTAAACATGACTTTTCTTCAATTTGAACCTCATTTTAAGCTCGTTTTCACTTGATTTTTCAGTTGTAGACTAATATGAGGAATATTTTTGAAAGATAAAATTTTAATTTTGTCCTTCTTTTTCAAAATCTATTTCGGGAGTTCGTTTTGATCTCGACTTAAAAATAGACAATATGAGTATCGTTGGCTTTCTTTTGACTTATAGATTCTATAATTTCATGTTTTAGTTAATTTTGAGTCCATTCGGGAGGAGTAAATATTCATAATGAAGGCTTACGTATTGATTTTCGGCATTCAAGGTAGGTTATGACTTAACTTTCTTCAGACTGGGTTGGGTTGTGAATGTTGATACAAAATCATGTTAAGTGTGTGGGAACTAATCATTAAAATTAATTTATTATCATGTTGTGCTCGTGGAGGGCTATATAATGATGTTATTTGATGGTCTTGGTATACTATTTGCTATGTGTGATCGTGTGGAGTCCTATATGATATTGTTGGCCTTGTGCACATGAAATTAGTTGTGTCTTGATTGATGAAAAATACTAATGTGGTATCAATGGTGTATTTTTATATTTTTCATTCTGTTGGCATACGATTTATGTTTAAATTCATGGATGGTTGGAAACATGAAGTGGGTTGTTGGCTCGCTTGGTTGATATATTAGTTGGACATGAAAATACTTATTTTGATTGGTTGTGAGCATTAAATCCTTATATCATATGCATTCATGAAACATTGATACCATCATGAAAATACCAGAAACATTTACTTTTTCTGACAAAAAATATGACATCTTTAAAACCCTCTACCGAAGAATGTGCTGGAGAGGAGAAATAAATATGGATTATATACGGGTTGACGAACCCCCATGGGTCCTATGTCAGAAAGCTTTATCTCCGTAGGTGTATATGGAGGTTGTGCAACAACCTCGTGTATCACATCATCATTATCATCATTATCATCATCATCATCATTTTCATTGCATTGTGTTGTGTTGTACCTTTATTTATAATTTATTATCTCTCTTGATGTATACTTTTCTATGTGTAATCCATTCCCTAATACTTGTATGTGTGATATTGGTTTACTTGTATTCCTTCCTTGTATTTGCTATAATGTATGTGAATATTATAGAACTGTTAGTGGAAACGGTGTGGACTATCGTTATGGGACATTTTCTCATTACAAGTGATGTTCCCTTAGTATGCATTTTGTATGTTTTATTTTTTACTTTGCTCAGTCGGCTTATGATGCCTATGAAGTACCAGTGGATCGAACTCATCCCTATTGCGCCCTTTTAGTGTAGATCCTGGTTTGAGTATGCCTCGCAATAGTTGATTTGGGATACCTTTGGAGCTATTCGAGGTAGCGATTGGATTCTTGCTTCTGAAGTTGACTACTACCTTTCTTTATTTAGACTATGTCTTTATTCGTATTCAGAGATAGAGTATTCCTATTTTGAATATCGAATGTATTTAATCTCAAGTTGTACTAGTGATGTTCTTACACTATGACACCAGGTTTTGGGATTATAGTATTGTTGGTTATGTCTTTCTGCTTTACTATATTATGTGGTTCGGCTTCATTCTAGAAGCCTTACTTGGGTTATTGCTATTATTTTTTCTTTTGTATTAGTTTGTGTGATGGACTTACTTGTCAAGGTTCGTCGCAACAAGTGTCATCATGACCATTGAATTTTGGGGTCATAACATCTATCCACAAAGGGATCACTGCGGAGACTCAGAACACTCAACTTTATGTCGAACCAGGTAGTATAACCTTCATTTCCATACACGCCACAACTCTTATTTAATGTCATAAAATAGAACTTTTTCCTCCTCATCGACAAATATGACAAATAACTCTTTAGATAAAATCATCGCATCATCCATCATATTGTTACTCAAGTAATATGCCCAAATTAATACTCTCAGAGCAACAACAGTAGGTAGAGGCTCCATGTATTGTCCAAAGGGTATTAGTATGTAATCTATATTCCTTTCGAGTATTTCTTGAAACAAGACGGATATAACATAATAGTTATAATAAAGGAGAACAATTCCACATCTTTATACTATACCATGTTCTCTACCTAATTTGATTTTGTACCGGGGTCTCTGAGGCTAATATTAACAACGTATAGTAGCTTTGAAGTCTAATTAACCACAACACTGAAAGTTTATCCATGAACTTTCAATAGAGTATTCACTATTTTGACTCAAAAGAAACATCCTTAAGCATTATCTAGTTTCATTTATTTCATTTTCTTTTTCACTAATACCTCTATGAAGATTCGTTCACCGGGCAAAAGAATTTCATCAATAATTTGTAAATTCAACTCATTACCAAGAAAATAAACATATGTTTTACGTTCTACTTCAACATTCATGAAAAAAGCCATGTTATACCTCATCTCTGCCATTCTGCGTATATGTAAAGGTGTTAGGAACCTTGGCGATGCTTTCATATCTATATTTTTCTCCTATTTCTGATTGTTTGGTTGTTCTAGTATGGCTTCAATATAAACAATTTTGGTTGTTTTCTTCTATTCCTCAACTATGATACTATCAATCCATTCATTGCATATTTCGGTGAGACATACATACTCACTAGATTTATCCACTAGTTCAGAAATCTCAGCACCTTCGACAATTAGTGTTGATACACACTTGTCCCTATCCTCTAAGTTCACAACAACTGGTGTTGGTAGCTTTGCTTCAGTATTTAAAATATTCAAAAATAGAAAACCACTGATAAAACTGAAAAGCAGAACTCAACTAAATAAATACACACCTAATTTTCCCCTATCAAGGAAATCCCAGAAAAACTTTAAGTATCAACCCAATTACAAATGTATTGTAACGACCAAAAAATTTGATGAAATATGTTAAATTTGTGATTTTCTGTGATTTAATTATTTTACCATTCTCCATAGTTTCATTGTAGTATTTTTGGGGTATGAGAGTGATTGGCATATTTTTCGATGCATTTTGGTATCATTTATGTGATATCGTGGTTTTTGATGGCTTCGAGAGCCTTATTTTAGACTTATGGGGATATCTTGTGATCCGTGTGATGGATGGCTGAACGGACTATTCCAACATCTCTGAAATATTGATTTTAGACTAGGTAGACCTTTGGTTCAGGTCCTGGTGCACCCGAGCTCATTTCGACCTATTGATCAAAAAGTTGGAAAATTAAAAATATGGGTGTGGGACCCATATTTAATTGAAATGACCTCGGATGGAAAATCCAACTTTGCCAACAGATTCAGAATATCGATTTTAGGGTGTTAGCATAATTGGTATGATTTTACGTCTTTTAAATCTCATTTTGACCCTAGGTTTGGAAAATTATAATTTCAGATTTTAGGGGTCAACGTTGTGAAAAATGATATTTTTTTCGAATATCTGACTTTGCCAATGAGTCTAGAACATTGAATTTAGTATGGTTGCATATTTTATTTATGTATATCGGACTTCAAACGAATCCCGGATTCCCCATCGAAGTCAGTTTGGACTTGGGAAAAAAAAATTGCACTGTTGTTGCAGATTTTCTGCTATATAATAGGGCTTTTTACCCATTTTGGGCCCATTTTGCTCATTTTTTATCTTGCCTCTTGAGAGTTAAACCTTAAAATAGTATGAGATCTTAAAAGTGAAGTTTGTGGGAGCTTAGGAAGCTAGATTAACATATATTTCTTGGTTTTATTACGAATTTAAGATAAAAATTCACCTTTTTCTTAGTAATTTCTTGATTAATTTCTCAAAACACCAAAAATCTTACAGCTTGATTTTTTAAACCCCAATTTCACTTGAATAATATTTTTATCTTATAATTACTATTTTTTCATCAATTCAAACTTCAAAACAACTCTGATTCCTTATTTTAACCCGGATTTCAAAGATTTTACCCGGTAAAGCTTTAAAATAGTTTTTCTTCAATTTGAACCTCATTTTTTACTCGATTTGACTTGGGTTTTCAGATGTAGATTCCTAAATGTATTAAAAACATGTTTTTGAAGTAAATTTCCAATTTTTTCCTTCTTTTTCAAAACCCATCCATTTTGACCCCGAACCAAAAGTAGCCAATATGGGTATCGTTGGTTTTGTTTTGATGCGTAGATTTCATGTTTGATAATTTTAGTGGAGTTCAAGATTATTCATAAAAATTAAGGACGTGGGTTCAAAGTATAGAGGACCGGTTTTGTCTTTTGAGGTAGGTTATGGCTTAACTCTTTCAGACTGGGTTGGATAGTAAATGATGATACAAAGTGCATGTTAAGGGTGGGAACTAATAATGAAAATGGATATGTATGTGTTGTGCCCATGTGGAGTCTTATATATGATGTAATTCTCAAAATTGAGTTATTATGTGATATGTGTGACCGTGTGGGGTCCTATGTGATATTAATAGCCTTGAATACATGTGAATAATTATATTGTGTTGTTAAGATGCTTAATATGGTCCCATTGGTGTATTGAGATTATATTCATACTTTATTTGGCACATGAGACATGTGAAAATTCGTGGATGAAACTAGAATAATAATAACTGGATATTGGCTCACATAGTTGTGGAAATATATCATTGTGGTTGGTTGTGAAAATACTCATTGTGATTGGTTGTGAGCATTACATCCTCATATCATACTTATTCATGAAACATTGGTACCTTCATGGCAACATCAGTGAAACGCTGGCAACACCTTTTTAAAACCCTCCACGGGGGATGTTCCAAGGAGGAGCTATTGTAACACCTTATAAAACTTATTTTAAAGAATGTGTCGAAAAGGAGATATGTGGATTATATACAGGTTGACGAACACCCCATGGGTCCTGCGTTGGGAGGCTTGCCTCCGTAGGTGTATACGGGGATTATGTGATGATCCCGGAGTTGTACAACGACCTCATGCATCATCATCATCATCATAATTATCATATACATTGCACTTACTTTATTGTGTTATGTTGTATTGTAGTGCCATATTGAATTTTAATCTATGTTTATCGTATCTTCTTTTACTTGAATTTGATGATCTTGTATATGCATGTTCCCCGTTCTTCTTCCTATATGTGATATAATAAATACTTTTGTTCTTTGTTGGTGTGATGGTACAATATATGTGAAATATATTAGAACTGTTAGTGCAAGCGGAGTGGGCTACCATTGTGGGACATTTTAGATTGTAGGTGACGTGCCCTTAGTGTATATTTTGTATCCTTTATTTACTAATTTGCTTGGTCTGCCTATGATACCTACTGAATACAAGTGAACTGTACTCATGCCTACTGTACCCTTTCAGTGTAGGTCCTAGCTCGAGTACGCCTCAGCTTGATTGACTCCGACGATTATTGGAGCTTCCAAGGTAGCGGTTGGACATTCATGCGTCCAAAGTTCACCTTTATCTTTCTACAGTAGTTATGTTGTTATTAGTGTTCGGAGACAGATATTATTTTTTGTGGTTATTTTTCTTATGTATTTGACTCTTGGATTGTTTTAGTAGTTCTTACACTATTGACACCTGGTTTTGGGCATGATTGATATTTTGGATAAGTTCTTTCCGTATTGTTATGATTACTTATATGGTTCGAATTCTTTCTAGAAGCCTTACCTTGGGATATTTTTATTTTTTTATTTTTTTTGTATCAATTTGGGTGATAGTCTTACTTGTCAAGGTACGCCGCGACAAGTGTCATCATGACCTTCATTTTTGGGTCGTGTACCAGAGCATTCAGGTTTCATTGGTTTCAACGGTGTAAGAATGGGATGTCTAATAGAGTCTCATGGATCGGTATGTAGACGTTCGTATCTATGTTCAAAAGGCTATAGGACATCTTTAGAAAACTTTTCTTATTTTATTCTTTATCGTGCGAAGTTCTTTCATACCTTGTATTCTGAGTTGTGTTTCACTACTATTAGTTGAGAGATTCTATGAGACATTAGTGGAGATTATTTGTCGATTGTAGGCCTATTGATACTCCTGAGTTGTCATGGGATTAGTTTGTTGATGCCTTTCTAGAGAGATTTGTGCCTTTCAGTTTGAGAGATCATATGTGGGATGAGTTTGATCATTTAGAGCAGGGCTCTATGACAGTTGTTGAGTGTGAGGCACATTTTCATACCCTATCCAGATATTTATACAATAGCATTTCCATCGAGTCTGAGAAGATTCAGAAGTTCGTCAAGGGTTTGGTTGTCTCCCTTCAGTTGACTATGTCTCAGATGGTTATGTTTGGGGCTTCTCTTTAGAGTATTGTGGATCACGCTAAGATGCCAGAGGGTATTATTAGTACATCTCCAAGAGGATGCGCCGTTTTGGTAAGTTCAAGAGTCCAAACTCTAGAGGCAGAGATTTTAGAGGTTCTCGTGGATACCATGGTAGGCCAGTGCAGGTGACTTTATAGAGTTTAGGTGGTGGATATTTTAGTTCAGTAATTCAAGGTGGCCATTCGGGCTCAGTTATACTTTCTCCTATTGAGACTGGTCATAGAGGTTGCAATGTGTGTGATGAGATTAGCCATGTGGCCAAGGACTATCCCCGCCGAGTGGTTCGAGCTGCTCCTATTCCATCTATGACGAGTAGGGGTGCTACTAGAGGTGCGAGGGGCAGAGGTAGTGAAGTTTCAGGGGTGCCGTGGGGCAACCCAGGTAGTAGGTGGTCGTGAGACCACCCAAGCAGTTGGTGGTCGTGGTTAATGTTATGCTATACCATCTAGACCTGAGGTAGAGGCTTCTGATGTTGTGATTATAAGTATCGTCCCTATTTGTTTCAAACCTGCAGGTATTATTTGATCTTGGATCGACTTTCTCCTATTTGTTTGTATATTTTACTTTAGGTTTTGATTTTGTTAGAGAGCCCCTTGCCATGCCTATTTGTGTATCTACCTTAGTAGGTGATTCTTTAGTAGTAGATCAGACGCATCGATCTTGTGTTGTGACTTTTGTCGGGTGTGAGACTTTGATAGATTTGCTTGTATTAGATATTGTTGATTTTGATATTATTTTGGGTATGGATTGGTTGGCTCCTTATCATGCTATCTTAGATTGTTTTGCCAAAACTGTGACTTTAGCTTCGCTGGGTGTGCCAAGGATAGCTTGAAAGGGTGTGCTTCATTCTAGTCCTAAGAGGATTATATCTTATGTTCAGGCTCGTAAATTGGTTGAGAGGGGACATTTATCATTCTTGGCATATATCATGACACTAGTATTGTTTTGCCTCCTTCCTTAGATTTTGTCCATGTTGTCCGTGAGTTTATGGATGTACTCCCTACGAACTTACCTAGTAAGCCTCCGGATTAAGATACTGATTTTAGTATTGATGTTGAGCCAGGCACCAAGCCTATTTCTATTCCTCCTTATAGGATGGACCCAATAGAGTTGAAGAAACTGAAGGATCAATTACAGGAGTTGTTGGATAAGGGATTTATCCAACCTAGCATTTCACCTTAGGGTACGCCTATCTTATTTGTGAAGAAAAAAGATGTTTCTATGTGGGTATGTATTGATTATCGACAGTTTAATAAGGTGATGGTTAAGAATAAGTATCCTCTTTCTCGCATTGATGATTTATTTGATCAGCTTCAGGGTGTTGTGGTGTTTTCGAAGATTGATTGGAGGTTTGGTTATCACCAATTGAGGATTAGATCCTCGAATATTCTGAAGATAGCATTTCGGACTTGATATGGTCATTATGAGTTCATAGTCATGTCCTTCGGGTTGACCAATGCCCCTGCCGTATTCATAGAGTTGATGAATCAGGTGTTTCGATCATATCTTGACTCTTTTATTATCATTTTTATAGATGATATCTTGGTGTATTCCAAGAGTGAGGTTGAGCATGAGGAGCATTTGTATATTGTGCTTCAGAGTTTAAGAGATGAGAAGTTGTATGCTAAGTTCTCTAAGTGTAAGTTTTGGACGGAGTCCATTTCTTTCTTAGGTCATGTGGTGACTAAAGAAGGTATTATGGTTGATCCAGCCAAGGTTGCAGCGGTTTCTGTTAGGGCTAGACCTACTTCGCCAACTGAGATTCAAAGTTTTGTTGGCTTGGCCGGGTATTATAGGTGTTTTGTTGAGGGTTTTTCATCCATTGCAGCTCAATTGAGGTCTAATACTTTTGAGGCGAGCTTTCAAAAGCTTAAGGATTTGTTGACTTTATCTCCTATATTGGCTTTGCCCAAGAAGGGTGTGGGCTTTATCATTTTTTTTATACTTCAGGTGATGGGTTTGGTGCTATGTTGATGCAGAAGGGCAAGGTAATTGCATATCTGTCTCGTCAGTTGAAGCCTTATGAGAGGAATTATCCTACCCATGATTTGGAAGTGTGCGCAGTTGTGTTTGCCTTGAAGTTTTGGAGGCACTACTTGTATGAAGTCCATTGTGAGATCTTCTCATATCATCATAGCCTTAAGTACTTCTTTACCCAGTGAGATCTTAATCTGAGGCAGCAGCGTTGTCTTGAGTTGCTTATGGATTATGACTTGACTATTCACTACCATCCAGGCAAGGCTAATATGATTGCGGATGCCTTGAGCCAAAAGTCAACTAGCATGGGTAGATTGGCGCATCTTTTGACCCATGAGAGGCCTTTGGCCTTAGAGGTTCAGTCTTTGGCTAACCAGATGGTTAGTCTTGATATTTCGACACCAGGGTGTGTTTTAGCATTTGTGGATGCTAGATCTTCTTTGATGGAGCAGATTTGAGCTCATCAGTTTAATGATGTTAGATTGAGGTCGATTCGAGATAACGTATTGAATGGTAGGCTAAGGATGCCTCACTTGATTTAGATGGAATTTTTCAGATTGAAGACCGAGTTTGTGTGCCGAGAATGGGTGACTGGATTAGATTGATCTTGGATGAAGCCCATTGTTCTAGATATTCTATCCATCCAGGTTTGACTAAGATGTATCGTAATTTAAGGCAACATTACTGGTGGGGGTGGTATGAGGCTAGATGTAGCGATTTTGAGGCTTGTTTCCTATGTTGTCAGTAGGTGAAGGCCGAGCATATGAGTCCTGGTGGGTTGCTTCAGAGGTAACCTATTCCCAAGTAAAAGTGAGAGCGGATAACCATGGACTTTGAGAATGGTTTGCCTCGTACATCTCATGGTTCTAACAGTGTTTGGGTCATCGTGGATCGATTGATCAAGTTACCTTATTTTATTTTGGTTCAGGTCTCATTCAGTGTTGAGAGGTTGGCCCGTATCTACATTTGTGAGATTGTGCATCTGCATAGTGTGTCGGTGTTCATTATTTCAGATCGAGGTCCTGTGTTCACATCTCACTTTTAAAAGACTTTTCAAGATAATTTGAGTACTCGAATGGATCTTAGTACAATGTTTCACCCCCAGGCTGATGGCCATTCAGAGCGAACTATAAAGGTTTTGGAGGATATGCATCGTGCATGCGTGATGGATTTTGGCGGCCAATGGGAGCAGCATTTGGCTTTTACAGAGTTTGCATATAATAATAGCTACTATTCCAGTATTGATATGGCTCCTTTTGAGATATTGTATGGTAGGCATTGTCGCTCCCCAGTAGGCAGGTTTGATGTTTCAAAGGTGAGATCTCGAGATACAAACTTGCTTTGTGAGTCTTTGGATAGAGTCTGGGTCATTCATGATACACTTAGAGCGGCTCAGAGTAGGCACAAGTGCTATGTTGTTAGTAGACTTTGTGCCTTGATATTTGGTGTTGGTGATCGTGTTTTCCTTTGACTTTCACCCATGAAGGGTGTGATGAGGTTTGGGAAAAAAGGTAAGCTTAGCCCCAGGTATATTGGTCTATTTGAGATTCTTCGGACTGTTGGTGATGTGGCTAATGAGTTGGCTTTGCCCCATGACCTATCAGTTATTCATCCAATTTTTCATGTTTTTATGCTTCGTCTCTATATTTCGGATGAGTCTCATATTATTTGTTGGGAGTCAGTTCAGCTAGATGAGTGGTTGTCTTTTGTTGAGGAGCCGATATCTATTTTGGCCAAGGATATTAGGCGGTTGCGCTCTAGAGTGATCCCTGTAGTTAAGGTCCAGTGGCGACATCGACCTGTAGATGAGGCTACTTGGGAGTTTGAGTCTGATATGCATAGTTCTTGTCCTCAGCTCTTTATTGATTCAAGTATTTCTTTGCCTTAGTTCGAGGACGAACTAGATTTTTAGTGGTGGATGATGTAAAGACCTAAAAACTTGATGAAATATATGAAATTTATGACTTTGTGTGATTTGATTATTTTACCCTCTCCGTAGTTGCATTGTGGTATTTGTGGGGTGTGAGAGTAATTGGCATATTTTTCGATGCATTTTGGTATCATTTATAGGATATTGTGATTTTTGATGGCTTCGAGAGCCTTATTATAGATTTATGGGAATATCATTTGATCCGTGCGATGGATGGCTGAACGAATTGTGTCAGCAACTTTGAAATGTCGATTTTAGGCTGAGTAGACCATTGGTTCGGGTCCCGGTGCACCCGGGCTCATTTCGACCTATTGATCGAAAAGTTGGAAAATTGAAAATATGGGTGTGGGACCCACCTTTGATCGAAACGACTCGGATGGAAAATATGACTTAGCCAGCAAATCCGTAATGTCGACTTTAGGGTGTTGTCATGTTTGGCATCGTTTTACGGATTTTAAATCTCATTTCGACCCTCGGTTTGGAAAATTGTGATTTCAGATTTTGGGGGTCAACTTTGTAAAAATGAAAGATTTTCAAAAATCTGACTTCTCCAACGCATCCAAAATATCAAATTTAGTATGGTTGCATAGTTTGTTTGTGTATATCGAACTCCGAACGAATCTCGGGCTCTCCATCGAAGTCCGTTTGGACTTGTGGAAAAAAATCTGCACTATTGTAGCAAATTTTCTGCTATATAACCATTTTTTTTAACCTATTTTTGGCCCATTTTGCTCATTTTTCATCTTGGTTCTTGAGAGTTAAACCCTAAAATAGTATGGGAGCTTAAAAATGCAGTTTGTGGGAACTTGGGAAGCTAGATTAACATATATTTCTTGGTTTTATTACAGATTTAAGGTAAGAATTAACCCTTTTCTTAGTAGTTTCTTGATTAAACCCCAAAAATTTTAGGGCTTGATTTAAACCCCAATTTCACTTGAATAATATTTTTATCTTATAATTACTATTTTCTTATCAATTCAACCTTCAAAACAACTCTGATTCTTGATTTTAACCCGAATTTCAAAGATTTTTTACCCGGTAAAGCTTAAAAATTGTTTTTCTTTAATTTGAACCTTGTTTTTTACTCAATTTGACTTGAGTTTTCAGGTGTATATTTGTAAAAATATTAAAAACATGTTTTTTAAGTAACGTTCCGATTTTTGCCCTTCTTTTTTTGAAAACCTATTCTGGGGTCCATTTTGACCCCGAATCAAAAGTAGTCAATATGGGTGTCATTTGTTTTGTTTTGATGCATAGATTTTATATTTGATAATTTTGGTGGAGTTTGAGATTATTAGTGAAAAGTAAGTTCATGGGTTCGAAGTGTAGCGAACCGGTTTTGGCTTTTGAGATAGGTTATCGCTTAACTCTTTCAGACTGGGTTGGGTAGTAAATGATGATACAAAATGCATGTTAAGGGTGGGAACTAATCATGAAAAATGTCTATTTATGTGTTGTGTCCATGTGGAGGCCTATATGTGATGTAATTGTCAAAATTGAGTTATTGTGTGATATGTGTAACCGTATGGGGTCCTATGTGATATTAATAGCCTTGAATACATGTGAATAATTATATTGTGTTGTTAAGATACTTTGATGCTTAATATGGTACCATTAGTTTATTGTGATTATATTCATACTTTATTTGGCATATGAGATATGTGGAAATTCGTAGATGAAACTGGAATAATGAGTGGATATTAGCTCACATGATTGTGGAAATATATCATTGTGGTTGGTTGTGAAAATACTCATTGTTATTGGTTGTGAGCATTACATCCACATATCATACTCATTCATGAAACCTTAGTACTACCGTGGCAACATCTGAGAAACACTGGTACACCTTTTTAAAACCCTCCCCGAGGAATATGCCGGGGAAAAGATATTGTAATACCTTATAAAACCCTTTTCCGAGGAATGTTCCAGAAAAGAGATATAAGATATCTTGATTGTATATGGGTTGATGAACCCTTATAGGTCCTGCGTTAAGAGGCTTGCCTCCATAGGTGTATACAGGGATTGTCCGACGATCTCGGAGGTTGTGCGATGACCTCGTGCATCATCATCATCATCATTATCATATACATGGCACTTACTTTATTGTGTTATGTTGTGTTGTATTTCCATATTGACTTTTCATCTATGTATTTAGCGTATCTTCTTTTACTTATATTTGATGATCTTGTATATGCATGTTCTCCCTTGTTCTTCCTATATGTGATATAATATGTACTTTTGTTCTATCTTGGTGTGATGTTGCAATATATGTGAGATATATTAGAACTGTTAGTGCAAGCGGTGTAGGCTACCATTGTGGGACATTTTCTGATTATAGGTGACGTACCCTTAGTGTATATTTTGTATCCTTTGTTTACTACTTTGCTTGGTCGGCCTATGATACCTACTGAGTACAGGTGCACCGTACTCATGCCTAATGCACCCTTTTGTTACAGGTCCTAGCTCAAGTGTTCCTCAGCTTGATTAACTTGAGCGATTGTTGGAGCTTCCAAGGTAGCGGTTGGACATTCATGCGTCCGAAATTCACCTCTATCTTTCTACAGTAGTTATGTTTTTATTAGTGTTTGGAGACAGATATTATTTTTTTGTGGTTATTTTTCGATGTATTTGACTCTTGAATTGTATTAGTAGTTCTTAAACTATTGACACCTGATTTTGGGAATGATTGGTATTTTGGATACGTTATGTTTGCATTGTTATGATTACTTATATGGTTCGGCTTTGTTCTAAAAGCCTTACCTTGGGATATTTCGGGTTTTTTTTGTATCGGCTTGGGTGATAAACTTACTTGTCAAGGTACGACCGCGACAAGTGTCATCATGACCTTCATTTTTGGGTCATGACACGTAAAACCCAAAACATGTGGGAGCGAACCAATAGTTGCATGAGGAACCCAAAATGTTTCCTAAATATCCCCCTTCGTCTTTATATCAAATAGCGTGGCACCAATCTTCATGTCAAGCAGTACTTTATTGAAATTGATGAAGGTGCATACTCAAGGTGTTTTATGACATTATAATCACAGGACATATTGTTGAGACCTATCAATTTCAGTATTGGATCCTCAATAGCAAAAACATAAAGTCGTGAATCCAGATATGACTTCAGGATCTCAATTTTTGTAGTGTTTGCTTTTTAGAAGGAGTGAACAACTAGAACTGCAAATTTGACTCGTTGAGGACATTCGTCGAACATCTGGTCCTCATTGTATTCTGAATCAATCTTACTTCTACTTTTACTTCAGCAGTTCAGCCATAGCATAGTCATCTGAAACCACCTCATCTTCGGTTTTCCCTTCATTCATTTCCCTTGAAGAGACACTAAGACAAAAATAACATTGGCAATCAACACTACGTAAACATCCATAGGGCTAAGAATTGCATTGATAGTCAACACTGGATATGCAATTCTCATACTACCTCTGAAAATTTTTTAAATCCATAATTATTTCTGAAATTCCATGCATAGGAGCCCTTCTATTGACATTGTTTCATTCAACCAATTTACCCAAAGTCGATGATTCCGCAAATATCTTCTTTG
Source organism: Capsicum pubescens (assembly GCA_030864215.1). NCBI lineage: Eukaryota > Viridiplantae > Streptophyta > Magnoliopsida > Solanales > Solanaceae > Capsicum > Capsicum pubescens. The sequence continues at coordinate 388,481,601 of CM061548.1, forward strand.
AATTACTGCCCACAGCCGAGACAGGTTCTTTCTATGATGCTACTTGTTATGATCTCAATCGATATCTAAAGTAAATCGCAAGGATTAAACGCACAAGAATATTTTGGAAAAATTTTAATTTCCTCATAAACGAAAAAATGGACAATGAAACTCGATTACAAGGAAATGAAAACTAAAATAAATGAAAACTAACTAAATGATTCATCATAGCTACGATAACCTGTAGAATAGATGAGGAAAGAATTTAGATGGAGATCGAAGGGAAGAGAAAGTTAGATTCTAGATGACGAGAGAAATGAATTAGGAGGGAAAAGAAGAACACGAGGGAGGAATTGATTTATCAGATTTTAGTTATGCCCTTCTCTCTCCTATGTTGTGTATATACAACCACCTTGCCACATGGCATCATCACGACCCTTTCGATTCATTTAAACTTGAGTAATCTCGACTTTTTATTTCCAATCTCACTTGTTTCTATTTGCTTTGTATTCCCGACGTCGAATCCAAACAATTACATTTGATCGAGTATTATTGAGATCATAACATTTAAATATAATTTTTTATTAAACATGTTTATTGGCTTGAATATTGTTATTAGATTTAAGTATGATTATCGGTTGAATAGTGCTATTAGTTTTTTTATAAAAATTTGAAATGTAAATTATTAGTTAAATATGTTTCTTGTTTGAATATTGTAGTCGCGTCTATAAAAAAAGGACTAGTAAGAGCATAGATTCTTAAAAACCTTCCATCAAAATATGGTATAATTTATTTATTGAATTAAAAGGTTTAAATATTAGAAAAATCTGAAATACTAATAAAATATTTTAACATAACTTTGTTTGAGAAGAAATAAAATTAACTTTTTAAAAGGTATAAAAGTGAATACTAGCTTCATATAATAACCCCATAAACCTTTCAAAATACTTAAGTGACATTTATTTCTAGAGATTTCTACTTATTTTCATTACTTTTCAAAATACTTATTTTCATAACTATCATATAATAATATTCAAATAGGTAATTTCAAAATCAGTTATTCCATGTCACGCTAATTAATATTTCCAAAGTCAAAATCCTCACTGTTTCCATTATTATTCTTATATATAAGCCAACAAGGGTTGTACGAACACTGCAATTATTTGTTGTATCAAAAGTTATGTAAATGCAACTACTTCTCCTGTTAACGCGTGTATTACTTTCTTATCAAACCACACATGGTACTACTCCTGTTCGTCTACTTTTTTTCTACTTTTTCCCTTACTTTTGTTTTTTTCCTCATCCAATTTGAAGAACAACATCATGTTGCTCTATCGTGTTCATTCAAAATGAGGCTGTGTCGAAAACGATATCGGCATCTCAGAATTCTTGACGTAGAAAATAAGGGTGTATTTTCTTTCAATTTTTTTGGGTATGTCATCCTCCATAGATAATCTTCAGCCATGTCACTGGCTAACTACTCGAGAAGATACCTTCTATTGTAGATCTACATGTTTTTCTGATTTTGTCCTTAATTGGTGATGTGCATGCATACTTCTATTTTTGGTAATGGAAAAGTTCAAAGATGAACTGTAAGATTTTTAACAGATTGGTATTGATTGTTGTAACTTCTTCAATTACATCAGCTACAAATTGCTTGTGTATTATTCAATTCTTCGTATTTTGTAGATTTTAAAGCTTTAATTAAGGTACAAAAATGAATATGTTGAGAAGAACATTGTTTAATTTAGCATAAACATGTTTGACGAAATTTTTCAGTGAAAACAAGACTTGTGTGTCGTCAAGAGAGATTAGTCCCAAAAGTTGGTCATTTTGAAAGATGTTACAGGCTGATAAAACTGATGCATGAGCTTACCTCCGGTGACTGTAATCATGTATGTGCTTTTTGTCTAAATGTTTTGTCCCAATGTAACCGTTGTCCCGGTCTCTTGTAAAGTCTTTTCATCTTTCCTATTCTAGCTCTTTATGTAGTTGGTGGAAGTGAATTATGACTCACGAGATGAGTAGTATCAATTCTTGATGTGTTTGAAAGTTTTGGGTATTTTAATGTCACGATCCAGAATAGGATCATGACCGGCGCTAAGGAGTTTAGGACTCCAAATCAAGCCTCGTCACTTAATAAGTATTTATCATCTAGTAAAGTTACCGCGTCTAATCCGCACCCCCCTACAATTGGTATCAGAGCTCAGTTATTTAAAAAATACAGAAGTAGCATATATGTTTGAATTTAGATTGGAATTATTTGAGATTAATTTATATTGATTAATTATGAGAAGACCATTTAAAAATAGAGAAGCTTTTAGAAAAATTAAAGAATCTTTAATTAGTAATTATTCAGAATATATAAGTCTAAATAAAACAAAAGAAAACCCACAAAGATTAGCCTACCTAATTACTTTAATATCTAGTATTGAAGCAAAATTAATAATCCATTTGAAATCTAGAAGAATGAGACACATACCACCTAATTATGATAAAATTAGATTTAGATATCCACCAAAATATTATAAATATGGTTTAAATGAATAAAGTACAAAAATACAAAGAATTAAAACAAATTATTTCTAAAAAACGTAAAGAATTAAAAATAAGAATAGAAAGACTACATTATAATATATTTGTCGGAGTTAGTAAAAAATTAATAAATGCACAAAAAGATGAAATATCAAAATTAGAATCACAAATAGATAGTTTAGAATATATATATCAACATGAACTATTTACAATAAAATGAACAAAGAAGAATTTATAATAGATGAAAAAATATATGAAAATCACGAAGGATTAAAAATAAAAATAGTATTTTCTAATCTAGGAAGAAGATATAAGAAAATAGGTGAACATTTATATTTAATGTTAGAAAAAGAAGAATTAAAATTAGAAGATAAATTGACAGCTATGGGAAGAATGGAAAGAGAAAATGAAGAAATAGATAGAAAAAAAAGGAAATAGAAAAAATAAAACAACAAACTACAGAAGAAATACGAAAAATAGAAGAAACTAAAAATAGTAGGATTGTCGAATTAAAAAAAGAACTACAAATGTTAAAAGATCTGTATGAAGAAAGACAAAAAGAAAAGGAAGAAAAAGATAAAGAACAAAAATTACTAAACGAAATAAATCAATTTAAAGAAAAATTGGAAATAAACAGTAAAGAAATAAAAAACAAGGAATTAGAAATAAATAATGTAGATGTTGAAGAGACATATAATTATGATTCAGAAGATAGTGAAACATATACAGAAATATTAACAAATACAAAAAATTTAGAAATCAATGAAAAACAAGAAGTAATTAATGAAGAAAACTTAGAAAATATCAACACAGAAATAAATACTCTTGATAAAAAAGAAGATCAAAATATAATACCTAGTACATCAGAAATAAGGAAACCTACATATTATAAGAATAAGTTTAAAAGATATAATCTAAAGAAAGAGTATGACAAATGGGCACAAAAACAAATAGTTAATAAAAATTATAACTTTTTAGACTTAGACTGTGTAATAGATACAGAAAAAACAATACAATTATGGATAGGATATATGACAAAACAATTATTAGATAACAATATAAACGTAACAGATGCACAAGAATATATAGAAAGAACACTAATAGGAATAGTGAAATTATGGTTTTCAAATTTAACTGAAAATAGCAAAAAAATATTAAGAAGAACTAATAAACCTATAGAAGGAACATCATCAACAACAACTAAACTAACACCTATAGAATTATTAAAAAAATATGAAACAGCTATAAAAGATGAATTTGGTAGTATGACAACAATAGAAGAAGAAGAAAATGAAGAAAAAGATACAAATAGGAATTTAATGTTAAAATTAGCAATATGTAATATGTGTTACATAGATGAATATACTTGCGCATTTAAAGAATATTATTATAAAGGAGCATATAATATAGAAGAAAATAAGGAAATAAGAAAATTATATTTTAATAAATTACCCGAACCATTTAGTTCAAAAATAATAAAGAGTTGGGAAGAAGCAAAAATAGTAGATACTCTAGGAGCAAGAATAAAATTTTTACAACAATGTTATAGAAACTTATGTGAAAAATATAGAGAAGAATTAAAAATGGAAAAAACATTGATAAGAAATTTAGCATGTTGCAAATATAAAATAACACCCCAATTCGGATGTGACGAAAGATATTATAAGAAAAGAAAAACACATAAGAAATATAAAAAATCAAAATATAAATACAAGAAACCAAGAAAAAGATATTATGTAAAAAATTATAAATACAAAAGACCATATAGAAAAAAGAAATCTATAAAAGAATGTACTTGTTAAAATTGTGGAAAATTAGGACATTTAGCTAGAGATTGTAAATTACCTAAAAATCCAAAAAATAAACAAATATCATAAATAAAAAAAGAAAATACAGAATATATGCAGATAGATTATAAAGATTATGAATTAGAAAGTGAGGATAGTATATATGAAATTTCAGAAAATGAAACAGATAGTGAAATAGATGAATCAAATGACTGAAGAAGGTATACATACGAACCAAATGACTGAAGAAGATATAAAAATAATAACAAAGAAAGAATATATAAATGAGGAAGGAACAGACCAAAAAATAATATTTGACAGTAACATATTTGATGAAATAAAAGAAAAAGAATTAGACTTAAGTGTAGAAAAGATATTTAAAATACCAACAATAAAAAATATATTTACTAGGAAAAAAGAAGAATATTATGTAGTAAGCCAAAAGGAACATGTAATAGACTGTAAATATGCAAAAGGTAAAGCTAGTATACCACTAGTAACAAAAAGAATAATTAATAAAGAGATAAATGATATAAAAAGTAGAGACCCAATAAAATATGTACACCTTGGAGGTACAGAGATATTAATAAAAGCATGTTTTAGAGAAGGAATAGATACACCAATAGAATTATATTTAGCAGATGATAGAATTATAAAACCTATAGAAAAAAGTATAATAACTGTCATAAAAGGAAATTTAATATACCAAAAATTTAAATTTATAATAGGTGCAAATTATTCAGTAGCAGTAACAAATAAAAATATAGATAAATCATTAGTATTATATTGGAAAATATCAGGAATAGAATTAACCCCAGGAAGTAAAATATTTACAGCAAGATGCAAAAATTTATATGTATTAACAACAAAACATAAAATAACAGGAAAAAATAAGATTAACAAAATACAAATAGAAAGTCCATTCGAACAAATTGTAAAAACAATAGATAATAATGATTATAGCTATAGAGACATAGATATAGAAGAAAATTTAGAAATAATAAATGATAGAATAAGTACAACGAAAAGAATACCTTATGAAAAAACAGAATCATCAAGCTCATCAAAAAGAACAAGTTATGAAACAAGTTCAACAGATAATTTAAACCAATATTACATAACAGGAAAGGTAAATGGAAAGGAATATTTAATACTCTTAAATACAGGACAAGAAGAAAATTATATAAGAAAATATCTAGTAAAAAATGAGGAAATAAAAACTGACAATGATATATACCCAGATCTACCAAGAAGTTTAATAAATATTAAAAATATAGCAGAAAAAAAATAATAATAGGAATTAGAAAAATAAAAATAGAATTTGAAGTAAAGGAAGAAATGCAAAAGGCAGACATAATATTAGGATAAATGGCTAATACAAGTAAAACCATATAATATAGAACATACACAATTAACCATAACATATAACAGAGAGAAATTATTCCTAAGAAGAGCCTTAACATGAAATGAAAATATATGTATTAATGAAGATAGTAGTAGAAGGATATTACAGTAGATATTATACGCCTATGATAGATATAGGAGCAGAAGCTAATTTATGTAGATATAATTGCTTGCCAGAAAGTAAATGGGATAAATTAAAAACACCAATAATAGTTAAAGGATTTAATAATGAAGGAAGCTTAATTACTTATAAAGCTAGGAATGTAAAAATACAAGTATGGAATAAGATACTAAAAATAGAAGAAATTTATAATAATGAACTAACATCAAAAGATATACCTTTAGGAATGCCGTTTTTAGATAAATTATACCCACATATAATAACTAGAACAGATTAATGGTTTACAACACCATGTAAATAGAAAGTAAGAGCAAAAAGAGTTAGTAATAAAATAAGAAAGAAAACTGATTGGATAGAAAGAACGGAAAAAATTACACAAAAGTTAGAAAATACAAAAAATACTGAAGATACAATAGAACTAGTCGTATTTTCGATAAATAAAACAGAAATAACTATATTTTCAATAAATAAGATAGAGATAATTAATAAAAAATTAGAACAATTATATAGTGAAGATCCATTAAAAGGATGGAAAAAACATAAAACTACTATAAAAATTTAATTAATAGATAAAAATAGCATAATAACCTAGAAACCATTAACATATAATTTAGACAATTTAAAAGAATTTAAAATGCATATAGATGAATTATTAGAAAAACAATATATACAAAAAAACAATAGTAAACATAATAGCTCAGCATTTATAGTAAATAAACATAGTGAACAAAAAAGAGGAAAAAGTAGAATGGTTATTGACTATAGAAATTTAAATGCAAAGACTATGACATATAATTATCCAATACCAAATAAGATATTAAAAATAAGACAAATACAAGGATATAATTATTTTAGTAAATTCGATTGTAAATCAGGATTTTACCATTTAAAGTTAGAAGAAGAATCTAAGGAATTAACCGCATTTACGGTACCACAAAGATTTTATGAATGGAACGTATTACCATTTGGGTATAAAAATGCACCAGGTAGATATCAACATTTTATGGATAGTTATTTTAAATAATTACCTAATTGTATAGTATACATAGATGATATACTATTATATACAAAAACTAAAGAAGAACATTTAAAATTATTAGGACAATTTACAGATATAATAGAAAAATCGGGAATAAGTCTAAGTGAAAAGAAAGCTGAAATTATGAAAAATCAGATAGAATTTTTAGGAATACAAATAGATAAGAGTGGAGTAAAAAAGCAACAACATATAGTACAAAAAATAATAAATTCGAAAGAAGAATTAGATACAAAAAAAAAATACAATCATTTTTAGGATTAGTAAACCAAGTAAGGGAATATATTCCAAAATTAGCAGAAAATTCAAAACCATTACAGAAAAAATTAAAAAAGGATGTAGAATATAACTATAATGAAGAAGATAAAAAACAAGTTCAGAAAATAAAATTACTTTGTAAAGAATTACCAAAACTACAATTTCCAGATGAAAATAGAAAATTTATATATATAGTAGAAGCAAATGCTAGTGAATGTAGTTATGGAGGAGTACTTAAATACAGATATGAAGCAGAAAAATTAGAACACCATTGTAGATACTACTTAGGTACGTTCAATGAAACAGAAATAAATTGGGAAATAAATAGGAAAGAATTATGTTCATTATATAAATGTTTATTAGCATTTGAGCCATATATTGTATATAACAAGTTTATTGTACGAACGGATAATACACAGGTACGTTGGTGGTTAACAAAGAAAATACAAAATTCAGTTACAACAAAAGAGATTCGAAGACTAGTCTTGAAGATATTAAATTTTACATTTACAATTGAAGTAATTAGTACTAACAAAAACATTATTGCAGATTACATATCAAGACAAAGCTACACAGACTGATATAATAGAAGACGATGCTTGAGAAAAGATACTCAAAACCCTAACAACACTTTCAATGAAAGTGGACAGTATGGGTAATGAAATAGAAAAGCTAAAGACTAATGAAGTTAAACTGAAGTCTAAAGCTGCAAATCAGCTAACTCAGCAGTGTGCAGAGCTATGTCGATCGGAAGACATTAAAATTCCAGATCTAGAAGGAGACGTTGGGACACTCCATAAAACCCATAATGTTTATCAATCTACAATTGCAGGTACAAGCAGAGGAGTTAATAGACAAAGATATCAGAACATGAATATGAATAAGATATTTGAGAAACCATTTATACCAAAAACACAAAAAGACCCCTTGTTCATACCCCCACAAATTACCACATACCGAGATAGTCTGAATCAAGATAAAAAAGTTTACAACTATACAGCCCAAAAATACATAGAAAATATCTACAGAGTACAAACTTTCCTAAACCTTAACCCCAGAGCTACAGATATCAAAGAACCAAACACAAACTATATAACCCAAAAATTACAAGGCTACAACAAGCTAATTGCACTACCCAAAACCAACCCAAGCTTAATAAAAACTTGTTTTGACTATGGATTATTAAATACCATATATACCCAAGATGGAGAAGAACTAACAGCTATGGAAGAATTACATAAAATATTCACCACCTATAAAAGAATAACCAAAGGAAATCTATTTTATATAAAGTGTTATACTACACCAGCAGAGATATTATACGACGAAATAAAACCAGTTATACAAGTTGTAAAAATAGGATTAACCAGAGATATAATTATACCGGAAGATATTGTGCAGCAGCCGGAGATACCCAGAATTGAGATACCTGATTTCTACACAAATAAACGACTCATTGGACTAGCTACAATTATTCAAGAATTAGCAAATCATTAGACCAATGGAAACCCAATATGGAGTTATTATTCAAGAGACCATCAGATGATTTATTAAAATTCAAAAGAACTACGACAAGCAGATATGGAAGATGTTAGACAATGGATAATGACATTACTTAACCCAGAAAAAAAAATCTACTGCAAGAGCAATTAAGAGAGGATTTATTTCAGACGGATTATTGACAAGATATTGCAAGATAATTGGACACAAATATCCGGACCATCAATGTTCGAGATGTAATGGAGAAGATAATATTATCCCAGAAGTCTGCCTAGAATAAAAGAATCAAGAAGATAAGCATGCCAGCTGGAAAGAAGATAAAAAAAATCAACAGATACGACAAGAAGATAAAAAGAAGATGGAGCAAAAATAGAAAAAGACAAAGCATTAAAGGAAGAAAGCGACATATGAAGAAAAAAAAGCTAACTTTGAAGTATGAAATACGTGAATCATGTAAATAGCTTTACTATAGCCTTTTTGAGTTTTTCTTGTTTCATTTATTAGCTTTTAGCATTATTGGCTTTTTTAGGACAAATGTATAGAGGAAACGTGTAAATACATATTAGGATAGCCTTTTTTCTTTTGTAACATCAGAATACGTAGGAACCATGTAAATTATTCATTCTCTCATTATAAATAGAGGCATAGAAGGCAGCAGAGAAAGCAAGCCTTCATGCGTTGAAGCAAAAACTCTCTCTTGTCCACAAATATTTTGCTTAATTATTAAAAAACAGGTATTTCAATGGAAAAAGCTATGGAGGAACAAAGCTTAGAAATATCAAACCTACCCGAACAGGTATATTTATTTATGATTATGAATAGCTAAATTCATAATTCTCAACAATCATGGTATGATAAAATAAATTCATGTTAGTTAATTTATAGTAGAATTATTCGAAGAATAATATGTTAAGAAGTTTATTAGCAAAGTGGAAAAGGAGAAAAATCCCTAAGAACTATGCCATCCTAAAGGTGAAACCAATAAGGCAAGAAGCCATGGTGGGGAGTAACCAGAGTAGAGGCGTTGTTTAAGGGAAAAATATCCAGATTACCATGCTAATAGTGACCGAAGAACATGTTATTTAAGAATAATCTAGTAAATAGTAATCTAAGATGATCATATTTTGTTATGTACATGATTGAAGGGAATATTTTGAAAATAGCAATTTTATGAAAATGAATAATTATTTATCTGATGTAATGGTAGATAAATTTAAAATACTTATTTTGTATGTGATTAAGGATATAGGAATAATAGATATAAGGAAAATCATATTAGAAAAAATATTCGGTAAAGATTATATAGCTAGAATAAATTATATACCACACTTACCTAATTACTCTTATAAATACTTACGTACACATCAACTATGATAAATCACATATATCTAGAATTTTGGAAAAAAGATATGAAAAATATGCAATTAGTAGAAAAACAAATGAAAAAAAATTTAGACAAATACATGGAAACTAAAGATATAAAATATATAGAATTCCTTAATGAAAATATGCAAGAACTACTTAGACTAAAACAAACAACTAGAAAATATTGTGAAAAAGCATTTAATCGAACTTAAATGATAGATGATAATAAAATACTTGTTTTATATATACTTAGAGATATAGAAATTATAGACATAAAGAAAATAATATGGGAAAAATTACAAGATTATGAAGAGGAAGAATTATTAAACAGTATAGAAAACTTACACATATATTATGAACATCAATATTACTTAGATTCAGATGGATATAATTCAGAATAAATAAATGTTAGAATATATAAAAAAAATTAGAGAAAGGCAAAATTGGATATATGAAGAAGTTAATTACAGAAATCAACTTGAAATAGAAAAAAGACAACTAGAAGAAAAATTACTTAAAATAAAATTAACCTTAGAAAAAGAAGATACAAATAATAATTTATTTAATACATACGAAAAATTATTTAATACAGATGGAAAATTACCTATACATGAACAACAAATACTAGTTAATCAGATAAAGAACATAAACCTACGCATTGAATATAGTAAAGTTAGAATAAAATACTATACAGAAATTGCTAAAATTTCAATAGGATAAAATAATAAACTACACAAATTAATGAATACATCTTACGAAAAGAATAAATCATTAAAATATATTGAAACTAAACTATATAGTTTATACCTAGAATACAAAAGATTACATAGTACTAACGAAGATCCTAAAACATTAGATAATTTAATTACGATAATATCTAATATAGAATATGAATTAATAAAAACATCTTAAGTCAAGAGGGTAAAAATGAAAATTAAACCAACCAATAATATACACGAAATAATTTACTTAAAAATAAATACTTGTTACTTAATAAGTATTTATCATCTAGTAAAGTTACAGCTTATGTAATTCTTCCATAGTTGTTAGTTCTTCTCCGTCTTGGGTATATATGGTATTTAATAATCCATAGTCAAAACAAGTTTTTATTAAGCTTGGGTTGATTTTGGGTAGTGCAATTAGGTTGTTGTAACCTTGTAATTTTTGGGTTATATAGTTTGTGTTTGGTTCTTTGATATCTGTAGCTCTGGGGTGAGGGTTTAGGAAAGTTTATACTCTGTAGATATTTTCTATGTATTTTTGGGCTGTATAGTTGTAAACTTTTTTTATCTTGGTTCAGACTATCTCGGTATGTGGTAATTTATGGGGGTATGAACAAGGGGTCTTTTTGTGTTTTTGGTATAAATGGTTTCTCAAATATCTTATTCATATTCATGTTCTGATATCTTTTTCTACTAACTCCTCTGCTTGTACCTGCAATTGTAGATTGATAAACGTTATGGGTTTTATGGAGTGTCCCAACGTCTCCTTCTAGATCTAGAATTTTAATGTCTTCCGATCGACATAGCTCTGCACACTGCTGAGTTAGCTGATTTGCATCTTTAGACTTCAGTTTAACTTCATTAGTCTTTAGCTTTTCTATTTCATTACCCATACTATCCACTTTCATTGAAGGCGTAGTTAGGGTTTTGAGTATCTTTTCTAAAGCATCGTCTTCTATTATATCAGTCTGTGTAGCTTTGTCTTGATATGTAATCTGCAATAACATTTTTGTTAGTACTAATTACTTCATTTGTAAATGTAAAATTTAATATATTCAAGACTAGTCTCCGAATCTCTTTTGTTGTAACTGAATTTTGTATTTTCTTTGTTAACCACCAACGTACCTGTGTATTATCCGTTCGTACAATAAACTTGTTATATACAATATATGGCTCAAATGCTAATAAACATTTATATAATGAACATAATTCTTTCCTATTTATTTTCCATTTTATTTCTGTTTCATTGAACGTACCTGAGTAGTATCTACAATGGTGTTCTAATTTTTCTGCTTCATATCTGTATTTAAGTACTCCTCCATAACTACATTCACTAGCATCTGCTTCTACTATATATATAAATTTTCTATTTTCATCTGGAAATTGTAGTTTTGGTAATTCTTTACAAAGTAATTTTATTTTTTGAACTTGTTTTTTATCTTCTTCAGTATAGTTATATTCTACATCCTTTTTTAATTTTTTCTGTAATGGTTTTAAATTTTCTGCTAATTTTGGACTATATTCCCTTACTTGGTTTACTAATCCTAAAAATGATTGTAATTTCTTTTTTGTATCTAATTCTTCTTTCGAATTTATTATTTTTTGTACTATATGTTGTTGCATTTTTACTCCACTCTTATCTATTTGTATTCCTAAAAGTTCTGTATGATTTTTCATAATTTCAGCTTTCTTTTCACTTAGACTTATTCCCGATTTTTCTATTATATCTGTAAATTGTCCTAATAATTTTAAATGTTCTACTTTAGTTTTTGTATATAACAGTATATCATCTATGTATACTATACAATTAGGTAATTATTTAAAATAACTATCCATAAAATGTTGATACCTACCTGGTGCATTTTATATCCAAATGGTAATACGTTCCATTCATAAAATCCTTGTGGTACCGTAAATGCGGTTAATTCCTTAGATTCTTCTTCTAACTTTAAATGGTAAAATCCTGATTTACAATCGAATTTACTAAAATAATTATATCCTTGTATTTGTCTTATTTTTAATATCTTATTTGGTATTGGATAATTATATGTCATAGTCTTTGCATTTAAATTTCTATAGTCAATAATCATTCTACTTTTTCCTCTTTTTTGTTCACTATGTTTATTTACTCTAAATGTTGGGCTATTATGTTTACTATTACTTTTTTGTATATATTGTTTTTCTAATAATTCATCTATATGCATTTTAAATTCTTCTAAATCGTCAAAATTATATGTTAATGGTTTCTGGGTTATTATACTATATTTATCTATTAATTCAATTTTTATAGTAGTTTTATGTTTTTCCCATCCTTTTAATGGATCTTCACTATATAATTATTCTAATTTTTTATTAATTATCTCTATCTTATTTATTGAAAATATAGTTATTTCTGTTTTATTTATCGAAAATACAACTATTTCTATTGTATCTTCAGTATTTTTTATATTTTCTAACTTTTGTGTAATTTTTTCACTTCCTTCTATCCAAACAGTTTTCTTTCTTATTTTATTACTAACTCTTTTTGCTCTTACTTTTTGTTGACATGGTGTTGTAAACCACCAATCTGTTCTAATTATTATATGTGGGTATAATTTATCTAAAAATGGCATTCGTAAAAGTATATCTTTTGATGTTAGTTTATAATTATAAATTTCTTCTATTGTTAATATCTTATCTCATACTTGTATTTTTACATTCCTAGCTTTATAAGTAATTAAGCTTCCTTCATTATTAAATCCTTTAACTATTATTGGTGTTTTTAATTTATCCCATTTACTTTCTGGTAAGCAATTATATCTACATAAATTATCTTCTGCTCCTGTATCTATCATAGGCGTATAATATATACTGTAATATCCTTCTACTACTACCTTCATTAATACATATATTTTCATTTCATGTTAAGGCTCTTCTTAGGGATAATTTCTCTATGTTATATGTTATGGTTAATTGTGTATGTTTTATATTATATGGTTTTACTTGTTCTAGTCATTTTATTCCTAATATTATGTCTGCTTTTTGCATTTCTTCCTTTACTTCAAATTCTATTTTTATTTTTCTAATTCCTATTATTATTTCTTTTTCTCCTATATTTTTAATATTTATTAAACTTCTTGGTAGATCTGGGCATATATCATTATCAATTTTTATTTCCTCATTTTTTACTAGATATTTTTCTATATAACTTTCTCCTTGTCCTGTATTTAAGAGTATTAAATATTCTTTTCCATTTACCTTTCCTGTTATGTAATATAGGTTTAAATTATCTGTTGAACTTGTTTCATAACTTGTTCTTTTTGATGAGTTTGATGATTCTGGTTTTTCATAAGCTATTCTTTTCGTTGTACTTATTCTATCATTTATTATTTCTAAATTTTCTTCTATATCTATGTCTCTATAGCTATAATCATTATTATCTATTATTTTTACAATTTGTTCGAATGGACTTTCTATTTGTATTTTGTTAATTTTTTCCTGTTATTTTATGTTTTGTTGTTAATACATATAAATTTTTGCATCTTGCTGTAAATATTTTACTTCCTGGGGTTAATTCTATTCCTGATATTTTCCAATATAATACTAATGATTTATCTATATTTTTAGCTGTTACTGCTACTGAATAATTTGCACTTATTATAAATTTAAATTTTTGGTATATTAAATTTCCTTTTATGGCAGTTATTATGTTTTTTTCTATAGGTTTTATAATTCTATCATCTTCTAAATATAATTCTATTGGTGTATCTGTTCCTTCTCTAAAATATGCTTTTATTAACATCTCTGTACCTCCAAGGTGTACATATTTTATTGGGTCTCTACTTTTTATATCGTTTATCTCTTTATTAATTATTCTTTTTGTTACTAGTGGTATACTAGCTTTACCTTTTGCATATCTACAGTCTATTACATGTTCCTTTTGGCTTACTACATAATATTCTTCTTTTTTCCTAGTAAATATATTTTTTATTGTTGGTATTTTAAATATTTTTTCTACACTTAAGTCTAATTCTTTTCCTTTTATTTCATCAAATATGTTACTGTCAAATATTATTTTTTGGTCTGTTACTTCATCATTTAAATATTCTTCCTTTGTTATTATTTTTATATCTTCTTCAGTCATTTGGTTCGTTTGTATACCTTTTTCAGTCATTTGATTCATCTATTTCATTATCTGTTTCATTTTCTGAAATTTCATATATACTATCCTCACTTTCTAATTCATAATCTATATAATCTATCTGCATATATTTTGTATTTTCTATTTTTATTTCTGATATTTGTTTATTTTTTGGATTTTTAGGTAATTTACAATCTCTAGCTAAATGTCCTAATTTTCCACAATTATAACAAGTACATTTTTTTATAGATTTCTTTTTTCTATATGGTCTTTTGTATTTATAATTTTTTACATAATATCTTTTTCTAGGTTTCTTGTAGTTGTATTTTGATTTTTTATATTTCTTATATTGCTTATGTCTTTTTCTTTTCTTATAATATCTTTCTTCACATCCGAATTGGGGTGTTATTTTATATTTGCAACATGCTAAATTTCTTATCAATGTTTTTCCCATTTTTAATTCTTCTCTATATTTTTCACGTAAGTTTCTATACCATTGTTGTAAAAATTTTATTCTTGCTCCTAGAGTATCTACTATTTTTGCTTCTTCCCAACTCTTTACTATTTTTGAACTAAATAGTTCGGGTAATTTATTAAAATATAATTTTCTTATTTCTTCACTTTCTTCTATATTATATGCTCCTTTATAATAATATTCTTTAAATGCGCAAGTATATTCATCTATGTAACACATATTACATATTGCTAATTTTAACATTAAATTCCTATTTGTATCTTTTTCTTCATTTTGTTCTTCTTCTATTGTTGTCATACTACCAAATTCATCTTTTATAGATGTTTCATATTTTTTTAATAATTCTATAGGTGTTAGTTTAGTTGTTGTTGATGATGTTCCTTCTATAGGTTTATCAGTTCTTCTTAATATTTTTTTGCTATTTTCAGTTAAATTTGAAAACCATAATTTCACTGTTCCTATTAGTGTTCTTTCTATATATTTTGGTGCATCTGTTACGTTTATATTATTATCTAATAATTGTTTTGTCATATATCCTATCCATAATTGTATTGATTTTTCTGTATCTATTACACAGTCTAAGTCTAAAATGTTATAATTTTTATAAACTATTTGTTTTGGTGCCCATTTGTCATACTCTTTCTTTAGATTATATCTTTTAAACTTATTCTTATAATATGTAGGTTTCCTTATTTCTGATGTACTAAATATTATATTTTGATCTTCTTTTTTATCAAGAGTATTTATTTTTGTGTTGATATTTTCTAAGTTTTCTTCATTAATTACTTCTTGTTTTTCATTGATTTCTAAATTTTTTGTATTTGTTAATATTTCTATATATGTTTCACTATCTTCTGAATCATAATTATCTGTCTCTTCAACATCTACATTATTTATTTCTAATTCCTTGTTTTTTATTTCTTTATTGTTTATTTCCAATTTTTCTTTAAATTGATTTATTTCGTTTAGTAATTTTTGTTCATTATCTTTTTCTTCCTTTTCTTTTTGTCTATCTACATACAGATCTTTTAACATTTGTAGTTCTTTTTCTAATTCGGCAATCCTACTATTTTTAGTTTCTTCTATTTTTCGTATTTCTTCTATAGTTTGTTGTTTTATTTTTTCTATTTCCTTTTTTCTATCTATTTCTTCATTTTATCTTTCTATTCTTACCATAGCTGTCAATTTATCTTCTAATTTTAATTCTTCTTTTTCTAACATTAACTATAAATGTTCACCTATTTTCTTATATCTTCTTCCTAGATTAGAAAATACTATTTTTATTTTTAATCCTTCGTGATTTTCATATATTTTTTCATCTATTATAAATTCTTCTTTGTTCATTTTATTGTAAATAGTTCATGTTGATATATATATATATTCTAAACTATCTATTTGTGATTCTAATTTTGATATTTCATCTTTTTGTGCATTTATTGAGTTTTTACTAACTCCGGCAAATATATTATAATGTAGTCTTTCTATTCTTATTTTTAATTCTTTACGTTTTTTTAGAAATAATTTGTTTTAATTCTTTGTATTTTTGTACTTTATTCATTTAAACCATATTTATAATATTTTGGTGGATATCTAAATCTAATTTTATCATAATTAGGTGGTATGTGTCTCATTCTTTTAGATTTCAAATGGATTATTAATTTTGCTTCAATACTAGATATTAAAGTAATAAGGTAGGCTAATCTTTGTGGGTTTTCTTTTATTTTATTTAGACTTATATATTCTGAATAATTACTAATTAAAGATTCTTTAATTTTTCTAAAAGCTTCTCTATTTTTAAATGGTCTTCTCATAATTAATCAATATAAATTAATCTCAAATAAATCCAATATAAATTCAAACATATACGCTACTTCTGTATTTTTTAAATAACTGGGCTCTGATACCAATTGTAGGGGGGCAGATTAGGTGCGGTAACTTTACTAGATGATAAATACTTATTAAGTAACAAGTATTTATTTTTAAGTAAATTATTTTGTGTATATTATTGGTTGGTTTAATTTTCATTTTTATCCTCTTGACTTAAGATGTTTTATTAATTCATATTCTAAATTAGATATTATCGTAATTAAATTATCTAATGTTTTAGGATCTTCGTTAGTACTATGTAATCTTTTGTATTCTAGGTATAAACTATATAGTTTAGTTTCAATATCTTTTAATGATTTATTCTTTTCGTAAGATGTATTCATTAATTTGTGTAGTTTATTATTTTATCCTATTGAAATTTTAGCAATTTCTGTGTCGTATTTTATTCTAACTTTGCTATATTCAATGCGTAGGTTTATGTTTTTTATCTGGTTAACTAGTATTTGTTGTTCATGTATAGGTAATTTTCCATCTGTATTAAATAATTTTTCGTATGTATTAAGTAAATTATTATCTGTATCTTCTTTTTCTAAGGTTAATTTTATTTTAAGTAATTTTTCTTCTAGTTGTCTTTTTTCTATTTCAAGTTGATTTCTGTAATTAACATCTTCATATATCCAATTTTGCCTTTCTCTAATTTTTTTTATATATTCTAACATTTATTTATTCTGAATTATATCCATCTGAATCTAAGTAATATTGATGTTCATAATATATGTGTAAATTTTCTATGCTGTTTAATAATTCTTCCTCTTCATAATCTTGTAATTTTTTCCATATTATTTTCTTTATGTCTATAATTTCTATATCTCTAAGTATATATAAAACAAGTATTTTAATATCATCTATCATTTAAGTTCGATTAAATATTTTTTCACAATATTTTCTAGTTGTTTGTTTTAGTCTAAGTAGTTCTTGCATATTTTCATTAAGGAATTCTATATATTTTATATCTTTAGTTTCCATGTATTTGTCTAAATTTTTTTTCATTTGTTTTTCTACTAATTGCATATTTTTCATATCTTTTTTCCAAAATTCTAGATATATGTGATTTATCATAGTTGATGTGTACGTAAGTATTTATAAGAGTAATTAGGTAAGTGTGGTATATAATTTATTCTAGCTATATAATCTTTACCGAATATTTTTTCTAATATGATTTTCCTTATATCTATTATTCCTATATCCTTAATCACATACAAAATAAGTATTTTAAATTTATCTACCATTACATCAGATAAATAATTATTCATTTTCATAAAATTGCTATTTTCAAAATATTCCCTTCAATCATGTACATAACAAAATATGGTCATCTTAGATTACTATATACTAGATTATTCTTAAATAACATGTTCTTCGATCACTATTAGCATGGTAATCTGGATATTTTTCCCTTAAACAGCGCCTCTACTCTGGTTACTCCCCACCACGGCTTCTTGCCTTATTGGTTTCACCTTTAGGATGGCATAGTTCTTAGGGATTTTTCTCCTTTTCCACTTTGCTAATAAAATTCTTAACATATTATTCTTCGAATAATTCTACTATAAATTAACTAACATGAATTTATTTTATCATACCATGATTGTTGAGAATTATGAATTTAGCTATTCATAATCATAAATAAATATACCTGTTCGGGTAGGTTTGATATTTCTAAGCTTTGTTCCTCCATAGCTTTTTCCATTGAAATATACCTGTTTTTTAACAATTAAGCAAAATATTTGTGGACAAGAGAGAGTTTTTGCTTCAACGCATGAAGGCTTGTTTTCTCTGCTGCCTTCTATGCCTCTATTTATAATGAGAGAATGAATAATTTACATGGTTCCTACGTATTCTGATGTTACAAAGGAAAAAAGGCTATCCTAATATGTCTTTACACGTTTCCTCTATACATTTGTCCTAAAAAAGCCAATAATGCTAAAAGCTAATAAATGAAACAATAAAAAGTCAAAAAGGCTATAGTAAAGCTATTTACATGATTCACATATTTCATACTTCAAAGTTAGCTTTTTTTTCTCCATATGTCGCTTTCTTTCTTTAATGCTTTGTCTTTTTCTATTTTTGCTCCGTCTTCTTTTTATCTTGTTGTCGTATCTGTTAATTTTTTTATCTTCTTTCCAGCTGGCATGCTTATCTTCTTGATTCTTTTATTCTAGGCGGACTTCTGGGATAATATTATCTTCTCCATTACATCTCAAACATTGATGGTCTGGATATTTGTGTCCAATTATCTTGCAATATCTTGTCAATAATCCGTCTGAAATAAATTCTCTCTTAATAGTTCGTAAATAAACGACTCATTGGACTAGCTACAATTATTCAATCAACAAAACAACCCAACATCACAACCACCATAGGAGCACAAACACAACTCACCATAGATCATCAACAATTCACCAATACCACCAACTAATAATACGAAAACCATCTCCAAAGATGAGAGAAAATCCAATATTCCACAAATTCAAAATAACGAAAGACTCAAAACTCTAAAGACATGACTATGGAGCAAACTAAGAGTTTTCAAGAAAAAGAAACATAATGAATAAATAAACAATAGCCCATGTGAACAATTGTGGGGCTCACAAGAAATATTCTATTCGAATTCTCTAGCCAACGAGATTCTCACTGTCACCTGCATTCTCTGAAAAATAATAGCGAGGAGTGAGACACTAGCTCAGTGAGTAATAACACTTAACCACAACCATTTTAATGGGGACAAGTCAGAACACATCATGAAATAAATATTTTTTCAGAAAACAGTAACAATAAATAATATCATTATTTCATGTAAGCCAAGTGAACCAATAGTGCAGTAATAAACTTCAAAAAGCATCGTATCATATCAAATATTACATATTGAGAGGTTTTCAAGAATGAATCATGTAATCGGTATGGCATTCTTCTTCATTAAGAATAATCCATAACAGTGGACCTCTAATAAAGGAGTCAAATATCATATCAGTATCAGTATGCTAGTTCTACCTTCCCACTAGCAAAGGCTGTAACATTCATCAGTAAATACAAGGTGCACCAGATCTAACGATCCCGCCGTTAGCTACGGGATTCAATCAAGGTCTACTCCCATTCATAAATTCTTTGTAGACAATAGGATATCCATATAAAAGCATCATTTGGGATAGTACATATCATTTAAAGTTCATATGGAATCATGTTACATGTAAACTTGAATAAAAACATATGTTAAAATACATACTTCTCATGTAAGTGAAGAATTTTCACAATAATAATATCTTGTCTCAATTAACCATTTCAATATCATATCAAGTAAAGAACTTGTCCCACGTGCAATTTTTCAAAGCATTCAACAACTCTTGTTTTTATCAAAATATGTATAAATATGCAATTTAAGAAACATAAATTGTGGCAAGATTACTACTCACAGTACTCTTGTCGAAATACCGAATTTGTCACCCCGAATGATTCGTATCACTTTCTTGGATCAAACCTATAATCATGTCATATTAATATCGTGTTAATTTTCTTGGTCTAAGCTAAAACATAACCACTACAAATTATCCTGCTCTAGAATCTTAGGCTAAATTCCAAATGATCGAATTTCATCCTCAAAATTACACCTAATTGTGCAAACTTCTTATCTTGATGCCTAAATTTTTACTACCCAAATCAAATTAACTTGACTAAAATTTACAATAAAGATAGAATTTACCTTGAACCCAAAAGAATTTTTCGATCAACCCTTAAGGTTCCCCTTTTTTTTCCCACTGAACGAGCAATTTAGTTTGGTATTCTTTTTCGTGTTTTGGCGTGAGTGAAGGCAGAAGTACTGCCTTGCTAATCTTGGCTATTTCCTTCAGGCCAAAGCCCTTATAATATATATATATATATATATATATATATATATATATATATATATATAATAATATTTCCCATTGCATTATTAATTTGGGCAAAAAGACATTTTTCCTTTTCCCTTTTAAATTGGGCTTTAGCCCAATAGCCCAATTCTTCCCCCCCCCCCCCCCCCCCCTTAGATAATTATAATTACTCACTAATTATAATTTGGGGTATTACATTGTCCCCACCTTAAGAAATTCGGTTCCCGAATTAAGAGTAAGTGCATACCTGAAGACTGAAACAAGTGAGGGTACTTGACTCTCATATCTTTTTCTGACTCCCACGTAGCTTCTTCAATGGTATGGTTCTTCCATAAGACTTTTACGGACACAAACTCTTTTGACAGTAACCTTCTTACTTGTCGATCAATGATAGCCATTGGTTCCTCCTCATAGATTAAGTTCTCGTCAAGTTGCAAGGTTGGTGCTTCGAGCACGCGAGAAGAATCTGATATACATTTCCTTAGCAAAGAGACATGAAACACTGGATGGATGAAAGACATCTCGGGAGAGAGTGCCACACGATACTCCACTCCTCCTATACGCTCAAGTATCTCATAAGGTCCTACATACCTCGGGCTCAATTTACCTATTTTTTCAAATCACATTACACGCTTCATAGGAGAGACTCGTAGATAAACCTTATCCCCAACTGTGAACACCAAATCTCTTCTTCTCTTGTCAGCATACGACTTTTGTCTGCTTTGAGATGTGAGTAACCTTTGTATAATCAATTGTACCTTGTCCATAGCATCCTGTACCAAGTCTGGTCCTAAAACTTTAGCCTCTCCAACTTCAAACCACCCTATAGGAGAACGACATCGCCTACCTTACAGGGCTTCATATGGAGCCATCTGAATGCTTGACTGAAAACTATTATTGTAAGCGAATTCATCTAAGGGTAAGTAAGTATCCCAACTACGTCCAAAATCAAGAATGCAATCTCTCAACATATCCTCCAAAATTTGTATAGTACTCTCAGACTGTCCGTCCGTCTAAGGATGAAAGGCAGTAATGAGATCTACTCGAGTACCCAATGCTTCTTGAAAAGATTTCTAGAAGTTCGAAGTGGAACTTGATTTTCTATCAAAGGTGATGGCTACTGGAACACCATGAAATCATATGAAATATATTCACATACATTTGTTAATGCCACTCTTATTACATATAGTATAGCCAACATGAAGGGTGCAGAAGTTGAAAGTCATTCTATGTATCTTACAGTCTCGGGTAGCTCCATCACAAAGTCCATAGCAACCCTTACCCTTTTTCCCTTTGAAATCCCGAGCAATTTTAGTAGGCTAGAAGGTTTTTACTCCAAATTAACTAGCTAAACAAATTTACAAAAAAAAAAGATTTCTTCATACTTCATATCCATAGAATTTGCTTCAGGTCACGGTATATTCGGTGAATCCAAAGTGTATAGTATATTTGGAGTGTGGGCTTCCTCAAGGAATAACCCATTTCAATCCATCTCCATCTATAGCACATAATTGGCTATCTAGCCGGAGAACGTCGTCCCTGCCAACAATTATATCATTACTCTTACTAGTTAGGACATCATCTCATTATTTGCATAACCTCACATTCTCATATTGATAGCCTTATGTGTTCGGCCTACAAATATTTAACTTTAATACAAGTCAACAGTGTTCCCGAATTTTCTGCTCTAAATCAAATATTTGTAC
The DNA here is from genome assembly GCA_030864215.1 of Capsicum pubescens. Classification (NCBI taxonomy): domain Eukaryota; kingdom Viridiplantae; phylum Streptophyta; class Magnoliopsida; order Solanales; family Solanaceae; genus Capsicum; species Capsicum pubescens. The sequence goes on from CM061548.1 coordinate 388,504,359, forward strand.
TTCTAGTTAGCTGAAAGCCTTTTTGCAGGAATTAAATGAACCAACTACCCAAGAATTTCTAGTGTGTATCAGTCACCATATTGAACCTTTTCAAATAATATAAAATAGGACAATCATACTCGTTGAGTGATTACATATATCGGCGTTGCCAAGGATTCAAATCTCTCTGCTAAAAATTTTTACACAAACTTCTTGTGGTTGATGTAAATATCATAGATTTTCTCATATAAGTAATGTCTCCAATCTTCTCATCTAATATCACTGTAGTTATTAGTCGTAATACAAGCATCTTACAAAAAGATCCTAATCCCCCTCTCAAAACACCAAGGACACTGTGAATCTCTCTGATGCTGATTGTTAGAATAACATTGTGCAGTGAGAAACTTACATAAATTTTTATTTTTTTTTGAAATCTGAAAGTTCTGCTCACTTTCCTCCATCCATTGATTTTTTTTCCTGGTCAGTGGCTCTACTATTCTGAAGAAATTTCACATGAAACGTTTTTACTAGTCGTCGAAACCCAAAAGTGGACTCTCTATGTAGGAGTAATGGACCTTGTTCATTTTTGAATTGCTCATATTTTCTTTGTATCTATTAAAATATTATTCTTAGATGCGATATGCATGAGCAATGTCATTTAGTATAGCTGGAATTTGCATTTAGAGAACTTAACATAAAGTTGATGGTTCCATAACATTTGCAATATGATCCTTAATTTATCCACATGTCCTTCCTGGAGATGAGAACATTCCATAACATCATCAATAAACACCAGAATAACTTTTCTTTAAACAACTTGAACTTCTTATTCATTATCTCCATAAACATAGTTGGAGTATTGGTTAGTTCGAAAGACATCATAAGGGACTCAAAAATGCATCTACTAAGTTTCTGAAGGCTATTTTAGAATATAGTATTCTTTAGTTTTAAGATGATGATAACTAAACCGAAAATAATCGTTAGAAGTGGGAGGCTCCATGTAATTGATCAAACATGTCATCTTTATCAAATAATGGGTACTTATCAGGTACTGTTACCTTGCTAAACTATCTGAGTCAATGCACCATCTCAAGGACCCATTCTATTTTTCTTTTTCACAAACATGAATATCCCATGGTGATACAAGTGGTTCTCCTACAAAGTGATTCCCAGTAGATGCAACGATTATTTCCTTATTTCTCTTAACTCCACCAGTGTTGTAGGATATGGAGATATCCTCATGTGCAATGCGTTCGTTACTATATCAATACCAAAATCTATTTCTTTTATAGGTTGTAGTTGAGGAAAGTCAGTATACATGAAGCATATCAACCAAATTCTCTCACTAATTATACCTTTCAAATTTGAGTGTTTGGTCTCTTAATCCTTTACCATATTAAGAGACTCTCACAAAATGCTTTAATATATAACTGGCAAGTCCTTATAATAGATATAAACTTACTCGTCTTTGTAATTCTCTTGTTTTTTTTTCTGGACTAATTATTGGTTCATTGGGTATCTCCACAACTATCTTCACTGGCAAGCGATTTCATCGAAATAGATAACCTATCTACATTTGTTGTCATATCATAATTGACTACATCAAGTCAATTAAAATCTAATTGTTTAGGATATCCCTTCTCTTAGTTAGAATCTGACAAGCTTTATACCCATGTTAAACTAATATGGAGTCATCCATAGACCTGTCAATGCCAAAATGATACCTTAATAGCTTAAGATGTTGTTGAATTCTAACACATCGACTAGTATTATATCTGCACTAAAAGATTCTACTTTTGACCTTCTTGGGTTAATTATTGGCCGCATGTTTACCATATCCATGTTTTAAATCCTTTGGGCAAGTAGAATTGTCCCAAAAATTGGTCTAAATCTTTTGTGTAGGATGTTGTTGTCTTGTTCAAACAGTTAACCATCCCTTTCGCAGAGCTCTAAGCTTGAGATGTCCCATATCTAGCCAACTGATAAAGTCTAGTGACACACATTGGTACATCTGTAATCTAAATCAATTTCATAAACACCTAGGAGGCTCACGCTTAACTTTGGAAAGGAAATCATCAATAATACCTTGGTGAACTTGTTTACCCAAGTGAATGGTGTTGCTCGAGTCAACCTTATTTACAATACAATAGCGAGGAGTGAGACACTAGCTCAACGAGAAATAATACTTAACCACAACCGTTTAATGGGGACAAGTCAGAAAACATCATGAATTAAATGTTCTTTCAAAAAATAGTAACAATAAATAATATCATTGTTTCATGTAAGCCAAGTGAACTAATAATGCAGTAATAAACTTCAAAAAGCATCGTATCATATCAAATATTACATATTTGGGAGGTTTCCAAGAATGAATTATGTAATCAGTGTGACATTTTTCTTCATTAAGAATAACCCATAACAGTGGACCCCTCATAAAGGAGTCAAATATCATATCAGTATCAGTATGCTAGTTCTACCTTTCCTCTAGAGAAGACTGTAACATTCATCAATAAATACAAGGTGTACCAGCTCTAACGATCCCGCCATTAGATACGGTATTCAATCAAGGTCTACTCCCATTCATAAATTCTTTGTAGACAATAGGATATTCATATAAAAACATCTTTCAAGATAGTACATATCATTTAAAGTTCATATCGAATCATGTTACATGTAAACTTGAATAAAAGCATATGTCAAAATACATACTTCTCATGTAAGTGAAAAATTTTCACAATAATAATATCATGTCTCAATTAACCATTTCAATATCATATCAAGTAAAGAACTTGTCTCACATGCAATTTTTCAAAGCATTCAATAACTCTTGTTTTCATCAAAATATGTATAAATATGAAATTTAAGAAACATAAATTGTGGCAAGATTACCACTCACAGTACTCTTGTCGAAATACCGAATTTGTCACCCCAAATGATTCGTATCACTTTCTTGGATCAAACCTATAATCACGTCATATTAATATCGTGTTAATTTTCTCGGTCTAAGCTAAAACATAACCACTACAAATTATCCCGCTCTAGAATCTTAGGCTAATTTCCAAATGATCGAATTTCATCTTCAAAATTACACCTAATTGTGCAAATTCCTTATCTTGATGCCTAAATTGTTACTACCCAAATCAAATTAACTTGACTAAAATTTACAATAAAGATAGGATTTACCTTGAACCCAAAAGAATTTTCCAATCAACCCTTAAGCTTCCCCTTTTTTTTCTACTGGACGAGCAATTTGGTTTGATATTCTTTTTCCTGTTTTGGCGTGAGTGAAGGCAGAAGTGCTGCCTTACTAATATTGGTTGCATGTTTACCATATCCGTGTTTTAAATCCTTTGGGCAAGTAGAATTGTCCCAACAATTGGTCAAAGTCTTTTGTGTAGGAGGTTGTTGTCTTGTTCAAACAGTTAATCATCTATTTCGCAGAGCTCTAACCTTGAGATGTCCCGTATCTAGCAAAATGATAAAGTCTAGTGACACACATTGGTACATCTGTAATCTAAATCAATTTCATAAACACCTAGGAGGCTCACGCTTAACTTTTGGAAAGGAAATCATCAATAACACCTTGGTAAACTTGTTTCCCCAAGTGAATGGTGTTGCTCGAGTAAACCTTATTTACAATACAATATCATACATTATACTGATCAGTGGTCATGACCTCTACTCTGTATGGCATTAGATATATAGACCTCTCACTGGATCATCCCATGGCTCATAAAGTTTTAAGTATTTCATTGATGCATCTTTACCGGAAATCTTTTAAGGATCTTTGCACTATCTGAACCAATGAACCCTGAAGTTTTGTTTTTCTTTAGAAACTTTCGAGGATACATCTATTCAGGTAGACCTGAATCTTTGTAGGTGCCTGAAGCTGGTCTTGGGCCCTATTTACTACCTGGCTCTATGTCCATTAATCTCCTTTACTCGTTATCGGAAGATAAGTGTCTTAATAGTAATACTCCCTTGCTGCTAAAGGGGCAGAGTAGTACTCTTTCCCAAATATAGATCTTTTACATGTCACATGAGTATGAAAATCCAACACAGTAGCATAAAAACCTCTTTCTTGGCCCTTCTAACTACATTTTGTTCCCCTTAATTGTGGAGACGAGGGTTTACAATGGTGGCCCTTGATGCCTTCTGAACTATTGAACTAGCCTTGTTATTAGATGGTCTAAGTTCAAGACATATGATAGAAAGATAAACAAAGTTATATTCACCAACTTGACTCTATCAGTTGCACACATAAGGAGGAATGAGAAAGAAGGACAGACACAGCCTATCACGCTCTCACAGAATCACGATAATAGAAATGGCCGGCAACATAATCATAATTGAGATTCTACTACTATCGTGTGCTCCATAGTCATAGAATTAACTTAGGCGCTCTGATACCAACTTTGTCACCACCCAAAATAGGATCATGACCGGTGCTAAGGAGTTTAGGACTCCAAAGCAAGCCTCGTCAGAATTCTACAGAAAATCGGGCAGAGTTTCCCCTGTTTTTGGGACTAACAAGAAAATTTCGTGTCTCAATTCAATCAACAAAACAATCCAACATCACAATCACCATAGAAACACCAACACAACTCACCATAGATCATCAACAATTCACCAATACCACCAACTAACAATACGAAAACCATCTCCAAAGATGAGAGAAAACCCAATATTCCACAAATCCAAAATAACGAAAGACTCAAAACTCTAAAGACATGACTATGGAGCAAACTAAGAGTTTTCAAGAAAAAAAAAACATAACGAAAAAATAAACTATAGCCCACGCGAACAATTGTGGGGCTCACCGGGACTATGCTATTCGAATTCTCTAGCCAACGAGATTCTCACCATCACCTGCGTTCTCTGAAAAATAATAGCGAGGAGTGAGACGCTAGCTCGGTAAGTAATAACACTTAACCACAATCGTTTTAATGGATACAAGTCAGAAAACATCATGAAATAAATGTTCTTTCAGAAAACAGTTACAATAAACAATATCATTGTTTCATGTAAGCCAAGTGAACCAATAGTGCAGTAATAAACTTCAAAAAATATCGTATCATATCAAATATTATATATTTGGGAGGTTTCCAAGAATGAATCAAGTAATCAGTGTAACATTCTTCTTCATTAAGAATAACCCATAACAGTGGACCCCTCATAAAGGAGTCAAATATCATATCAATATCAGTACGCTAGTTCTACCTTCCCACTAGCGAGGGCTATAACATTCATCAGTAAATACAAGGTGCACCAGGTCTAAAGATCCCGCCGTTAGCTATGGTATTCAATCAAGGTCTACTTCCATTCATAAATTCTTTGTAAACAATAGAATATTCATATAAAAACATCTTTCAGGATAGTACATATCATTTAAAGTTCATATCAAATCATGATACATGTAAACTTGAATAAAAACATATGTCAAAATACATACTTCTCATGTAAGTGAAGAATTTTCACAATAATAATATCATGTCTCAATTAACCATTTCAATATCATATCAAGTAAAGAACTTGTCCCACGTGCAATTTTTCAAAGCATTCAATAACTCTTGTTTTCATCAAAACATGTATAAATATGCAATTTAAGAAACATAAATTGTGGCAAGATTACTACGCACAGTACTCTTGTCGAAATACCGAATTTGTCACCCCGAATGATTCGTATCACTTTCTTGGATCAAACCTATAATCACGTTATATTAATATCGTGTTAATTTTCTTGGTCTAAGCTAAAACATAACCACTACAAATTTTCCCGCTCTAGAATCTTAGGCTAACTTCCAAATGATCGAATTTCATCCTCAAAATTACACCTAATTGTGCAAATTCCTTATCTTGATGCCTAAATTTTTACTACCCAAATCAAATTAACTTGACTAAAATTTATAATAAAGATAGGATTTACCTTGAACCCAAAAAAAAATTCCAATCAACCCTTATGCTTCCCTTTTTTTTCCACTGAACGAGCAATTTGGTCTGGTATTCTTTTTCTATTTTGGCGTGAGTGCAGGCAGAAGTACTGCCTTGCTAATCTTGGCTATTTCCTTCGGGCAAAAGACCTTATAATATAGATATGAAATAACTAAAAATTACATAAATACACAACTTATGTTTTCAATATTATAAAAAATTCCAACTCCCTAAACATATTACAAAAATCCCACATATATACATAGAATGCTATGTATATGTCGGCTATGTTATGTATATTAATATGGAGAGAGAGTAAAGTAATTAAAAAAGTGGGAGAGAGTGTAATTACTTTTTAAAGGTTCGTATTTATGTTATTTATACATAAAATAATATTTCCCATTCCATTATAATTTGGGCAAAAAGACATTTTTTCCTTTTCCCTATCAAATTGGGCTTTAGCCCAATAGCCCAATTTCTCTTTCTTTCTTTTTTCCTCCTTAGATCATTATAATTACTCACTAATTATAATTTGGGATATTACATTTAAATAATTATTTAATTAATAAATTATTGGGTCAAAATAATATTTTATTTACTTATGTGGTTAATATAAGGATGAAATGAAGTGGTTAGGATTTACCATTTATAATATTAATATCATCAGATATTAGGGAGAGAAGGGCACGAAAGAGCAATTTCATTCTTTTCTCTCTCCATTGCCGTTTTGAAGAAGATCTGGACAGCTTTGGTAAGCCACTTTGAGTAGATATATTCTTAATATTTTGTTTGTAAAATTGTGGGGTGGAGTTTGGAGTTAGGCAGTAACCACTATTGTGAGTAATTGAGCACTTGGTGCTATTAAAATTGCTTGAAATTGGTACTGTAATCACGATATGAGGATTCAATTATTGAGTAATAATTATAGGGTGAGTGATATTGCGGCAGTGAGGTGAGAGTAAGAATTTGGCAAATATATAGTTGGAGAAGTGATCTTTTGTTACTTTAGAAGTATATTAGTATGTTAATCTAATGATTTAAGTAATGATTACTCAATCATTTGGCAGTAATGATAAAATAGGGGTGGAGGTACATAAATTCTAGGTTTCTGATAATTCTGCAGAGCACTGTCCATCCTTGTAGTTATGAAGCCTTTGAAAATTTCCATGCAATTATTAATTAATATTTTAATAAATTGAGGTTTTGGATCGAGGATTTTTGGAGAAGAATTATAATAGCGGGGTTTTCATTAGATTCATACTCTTATGGGAATTATATATTTGGATAAATTGTAGTCATTCGAAAGCTTTACGTAAGGGTGGAACCCTTGCAAATTAGCTTGCATTTGGTTTCTTCGGTTGAGGTAGGTTACAGTTTAATTGGAGTTTAGACTCGATTTAATTGTGCGTATGCTCCTAAATGGGATACTTGTTGATTAGCATTCGGACATGCTTGAAATTGATGATGTTTGGATTGTTGAGGCGTGTATAAATGATTATTGAAAATTTACTTGATGGAATTGCCTTATGACTTTAAGTGTACTTGTAAACTTGTTACATCGTATTGTATGATGTGAGGGAGTGTAAATTTGATATTGATAGTACTTGTTTATGTTGGACCGGGTACCACGTTGGTATGAATATGTATATGTTGGATCGCGTACCACGCTGGTATGGATATGTATATGTTGGATCGGGTACCACGCTAGTGCAGATATGTATATGGTGCATCGGATACCACGCCAGACGAATATGTATATGGTGATCGAGTACCATGCCGGTATGGATATGTACATGGTGGATCGGGTACCATGCCGTTATGGTACATAAACATAGATTGTTCCCTACAGGTCATGACTATTTGGGCAAAAACATAGATTGAGTTTGTGGATGTTTACAGTATGGTTGATACTCTTGATGTTTGTGTGGCTTGTTTGTGAGTACTGTTTGATCTGTTATTGTTGTATTATTGATTTATTGAGTATTTGTTGTGTGATGTTGTCTATCTACTTGTTGTTTGATTCATTTTGTGTAGAGTTAATACATAAAAATAACCCTAAACTTGACACCAAATTATAATTTTGACCTTAAACTTTGACAGTGCACAAATATGACCTTTAACTATTCAAAACTGCACAAATATGACCTCCAATCTTACGTGGCAAAACGCGTGTTCAACACGCAAAACTGAGTCCGTCCAACTTAAAATCTAAGGGCATAATACATAAATATGACTTTAAACTTTGACAGTGCACAAATATGACCTTTAACTATTCAAAACTGCACAAATATGACCTTTAAATGACTCTTCACTATTATTGTTTCATTATTTTCGGCTCAAAGATGAAAATGACATCTAATTTCTTTTGTCATTGCGGAAAAAGAGCAATATTGAAGATTTATTAATTAGACGGGTCAGCCTCATACGAAAAAATCGAGCGGGGTATGTATATATATATTATAAAGCAGAGGATTAATTTAAGTTATATAATATATCTAAATATTATTTATTTAAATATTAAATTAAAGATGAAACTATACTAATAATTAAAAAAATTATAATTTTAATAAAACGTTATTAAATTAATGTTATTAAGGATAGTAGTAGTAGTAGCATATTAAACTAACGTTATCAAATTAGCGTAATTAAAATGTTATTAAATAAACACTATTAAAAAGTTATTAAATTAATGAGGAGCGGACCTACGTGGTTGCCGTGGGGTTCACCCGAACCCCCTCGGTAAAAAAATTACGTTGTATATATATAAGATAGAAAATGTATATTTATGTACGTATATTAATGTTGAACCACATGAAACAAGGCACTTAGATAGCCTAGTGGTGTTATTTGCTCTTCTTGGGCGCTTCCTTCAGCCTACTGTGCGGGTTCGATCCCTGCTAGTGGTTTTTTTTTTTAATTAAAAAAAAGCTAGGTGCTGCTGCTATAGAAATAAATAAAAAAATAATAATAAGAATAATTTTTTAAAATTTAAAAAAAGTTAAGTGCTGCTACTATAGAAATAAATAATAAAATAATAATAATAATAATAAAAACGACGTCGTTTTAATACAAAAAGCAAAACTTTGACAGTGCACAAATATGACCTTTAACTATTCAAAACTGTACAAATATGACCTCTCTCCAAGTTAGCCCTTTTAACGACGTGGCACCGTGTAATTGGACTACCTTTCCACGTAGGCGCGAATGAGACTCACGCATGGGGTTGCGAAATTGGTGGTCATATTTGTTCAGGTTTTGAATAGTTAAAGGTCCTATTTGTGCACTAGCAAAGTTTAAGGTCAAAGTTATAATTTGGTGTCAAGTTGACGGTCATTTTTATGTATTAACTCTTTTTTGTACATATTATTAAATTGAGTTGACTTATGATACCTACCAGTACATAGTGATTTGCACTGATACTACCCTGTACTCTTCTTTTTTTGAGTGCAAAAAGTGTTCCAGAGGATCAGACACGACGTCACTTGTAGAGTTGATAGAAGATCTTGATCCAAGGGTGAGCACTCCGTCTCTAGGATGCCATGGGTCATCTTATTTGTTCTTTTCCATCTTTCGGACAATGAAATATTCTTTATTTACTTTACTTTTTGATATCTCTTTAGACATGATCTTGGTTAGTAGTTCTTGTATGATGACTTTCGGGTCTTGAAAATTTTAGTAAGTAGTTTGTTTGACTTACGCATTAATAATGATTAGTCCCGGATATATTATTATTATGTTTATTTTATGATAACATCATTTTAATATTGACTAAGTGATTGGGTATAGTTTGATTTAGATTGTTCTCCCACAGGAAGATTAGTGTGGGTGCCACTCATGGCCATTGGATCGTGACACCCAATATGGAGAAAAGGTTACCAGTTAAGTGTTTTTAGAATTACCTTACTTTTATTGCTCTTTTTCATTGTATTTCATTTACTTGAATGTTTAATTTCGTAGTAGCATTCCTACTATTTGTCTAACTTTTTGTCGAGCTAACTTTTTGTTCGACAAGTAGAATTAGATTTAACTTATAGCTCTTCAAAATCAGTAGATAATTTTCCTATGTGATATTAGTAGTTTTCCAACAACAACATAAAAGATAAACTTTTGAGTGTTTGGGACTCCTGCTTCAAGTTGATTTATTTTTCCTATGAGATTTTTCAACTTTCAGGTGATTTGTTGAGGAAGAATTAGTGAAAGTTGTCGACTTCTTTGATGTTGCCATGAAAGTAGTAACAACATTAAAGCTTGAAACTCAAGGTAAGTTTTCACTGTTTGTTGTTTGCATCACATTTCGAGAAAATGCAGCCATTAATTTAGCAATTTGAAGAAAGCTAACAACAAAATGTTGAAGTTGCAAAATTAGAATAACAAGCAGGCCGAATTATTCTAAAGGATTAACTTCACATTCTCCAATTTTCAAGCCTTGAGATATAATTTTGCATTCTTTCAAAAACCTTTAAATGTTGGGTTGATTGCTTTTGAAAAAATTTTAGTGCTCCGATTTGAGTAGAAAAAAGTGTGGAATCATCCATTTATAAAAAAGTAATACACGCGTTAATAGGAGAAGTCCCCAATTATGGTACCATTTACATAACTTTTGGTATAACAAATAATCACAGTGTTCGTACAACCCTTGTTGGCTTATATAACAGTAATATTTTTTTGATTTATAAATTGTAATTGAGATTATAACTGGTCTTTTTCAATTATATTGATGATAATTGTTATTAAGCAAGCTATTGGTTGATTGTATAGTGTTAGAGTGAGTTAGGATTCTGCAACGACGATCTCCAGTTAAAGGATTTTTTTTGTTTATTCATTTTTACCAATTTTGGTACTTCAAAGTTGAATGACAATAGCTGGTTCATTATTAAGACCTTCTTCCACTATCTCTACGGGTGGAAAGTGGTAGATATCCCATGGATTTTGTCGAGATGCGCAAAGCTGACGTGGACACCACTGTCATCAAAACGAAAAAGAGCTTGCTTCTACTATTGTTTTTTTTGTCAAAGCTTGCTTCCACTATTATCCAAGGGATTCGAAGCACCCCTTTTTGTGGCTCAGTTGTAGATGATTTTTTGGGAGTTTTATTGCTGTTATAATTGGCTTGGTTTTGGTTTGTCGTGTTATTATTAGTAGAAACGAAACTTAATGTTACACTCTTGTGCTTATTAGGACGAGCTTTAACGCGCCTTTCCAATACTTTACGTTACTGTCTGTGTTAGTGTATTGAGGTTTCTAAAACAAAATCACTTGCCCTAAATTATTTTCACCTCGGTATCATTTTCCATTTTCTGATGTTATGAATATTTAGAAAATATATCCAGTGTCATCCAATACGACAATTACAAGTATGTTTCGATCATAAAATCACCGGTGTCATTCAATAATGATGGTAAATAAGCTAAAACCTAAAGGTGCGAGACAGAACTATTTCATTTGTTTGTTAGCTTTGGATTTTCGAGTGCAGAATGAAAAATTTATTAACATAACTATTGCTTTCTTAGAGGTTTGTAAGTTGTCAAAAAACTAGGGTTGATACACGACAACACCTAATTTAGGGTATTTTACAAGATGGTTGAAGGGTGTTCTATGTGAGTTATTTCCTTTGAGACTGGTACTTCCTCTAGGTTCATGGGATCTTTCTTAGCAGCTGGAGTGATATCTTATTGTGGCTTCTTCAAGTTCTGAGTCATGTGCCAGTTTAAACCTTAGTGCAAAAAAGTGAAAACAGTTGAATTTCAGAATTTTATGGTCAAACGTGCTTTCTTGAGTTCTGTTGAAAAACGTAAAAAAATTTCATGGCCTACGGCTGTTAAATTGGCACAGATACGTGTTCTATGTATATGTGGATTTGTAAAGAAGCTATCAATTTGTTGGCAATTAGATGTTGTGTTTAAACTTACAAATTGTGAGTAGGCATTAAACCCTACACCTAAAGATTGTGGCATGACACTGCAGCCTGGCTGCATATGACACTGCAACCTGGTTGCTAATCCATTGCTTTAAGCGTGTTTAGTAGGCGTTTGAGCATGAATTGGTTGATATTTGGAGAAAAATGACTTTAAGTTGACAAAGTGGTAGTTGGAAGTTAAATTGTATTGACATGAAAACATAGGAGTTTTGAAGTTAAACCTGGAAAATGACTAAAAACATGTTTTACAAAGTTCAAGTTTGATATTTCAAGTTTGAAGTTGAAATAATGAGTCAATAAGATGAGTAATTCGAAGCAAACGCACCATATATTATTTCAAATGTTTGATACAAAATCTATGGATGAACGACTCCTTAGTACTCACTCTTTAGACCAATAGTTAGGAGATACAATTGGGCTATGCTTCCAAATTTGCAATTGAACAAGGCCTTTTGCTATAAATTGGCAGTAAAATCTCAATCAGTTTTCAAAGAACAGATAAGTTGCCTTCTTATGTACTTAATTGTCCAACCCAGAAAAAAATTGGTACTCTTTAACTGTGTCTTCAAACCAACAAATCCCTTTGTTGGATTCCGACATCTAATAACCATTTGTCTGGAAAGTGTAACCTTTGTACCAACCACTGAGTTTATTGTTATCAATTGCCCCCTTCTTGTCAATTTAGCCTTGCCGGACTGTCGTGGAGTAAAATTGTTGTCAATGAGGTACTACAAAGCATGGTCTTTGCAACTCAACAACCGCACTTTTTAAGCGTAGTTGTTATGGCCACACTTAAAAAGTGTGGTTTAATGTCAAGGGTTATGTCTCTTTAGCACGCTTTTGAAAAAGTATGGCCTAAAGGCCAAAAGCCTAGCCTTTGATCAAAGGCCACACTTTTTGCTACTTTAGGCCGTACTTTACAAGGGTGATCAAAAGACTAAAATGTTGTCGTGAAAGTTTAGAAAGAATGATTTTGGGGTTCTTTCAGTGTAATAAATTAGATATCTAATAATTATCCAATTTGAAATATCAATGTATAATTTATCATTTTCTACTTATTTTATTCTTGTTATTAAATACTCATACTTCCAACAATATTTTTCTATTATTGACTTGACACACATGTTAATAAACAATAAATAATATGAATAATTTTATTACATTTCTCTTGAGTATTAAATTTAATGTCTTAAAAAAATAAATTGTATGATGAATTGTATTTAATAGTAAGGATAAAATGGATAAAAATTGATAAATTATCTATTGATTTTTCAAAGTACACGTATTATTGAATATCTATTTTTAGTATAATAAATAAGTATTGTTATAGAGAAAAAGTATTATTCATCACACAATGTATTTTTAAAAAAATTAGAGATATTATTATTATTATTATTATTATTATTAATAATAATAATAATAATATAATAATAATTATAATAATAAAATAATAATAATAATAATATAATATAATAAAATAATAATAATAATAGTAATAATAATAATAATAGCAATAGTAATAATAGTAATAGTAGTAATAACAACAACAACAACAACAACAACAACAACAACAACAACAACAACAACAACAACAACAACAACAACAACAACAACAACAACAACAACAACAACAACAATAATAATAATAATAATAATAATAATAATAATAGTAATAATAATAATATTAAAACCAAGTATGTTTATGCTTGATGTTATTATAATATAAGGTTTGGGTAAATGCTTTTACGTAGTCTCAATAAGTGAAAGTTGTTTTCGCTCCTTTCATTGTCATGGTTTTTTCAGTCATGGACGTGGTTCCCCAGTCCTCTATTGATATGAGTTTTTTATGACCATTTTGGAATATTCATGCACTCCTGGAGTTGTTTCACTCATTTGATAGTGTTCAATTTCACTACTTCCAGTAGATAATAGGATTGACTCATAAAAAGCTCTTGTTTTATAAGATTCACCTGTAATATAAAGGTTAGTGATCAAGTATTTTTGGAGTAGTCTCCATGGATCTTCTTGCTTGCATATTTGAGTATTTTCGACAAGAACTATTAGTTCTCTAGTGTCAAGCTTTTCATAATTTGACTTATCGGCAATATTTTCTTGAACAATTGAGGCAAACGAATCCGTTTGCTTGGCAAACATATAGGACTGAAGTTGTTCATATAAAAGGTGATCTTCTGGAATATCTTCTAAATGAATTAAAGTGCTCATATGCTGGTTTTTGGATGATGATTCAGCAATTTGCAAAATTTTTGCATTAATCAAAGTTCTATTTCCCTGTTGTAATGCCGAAAAATTAGAAGAGGGAGAAGTGTATGAAGATGAAGAGATGTTTCTTTCTCCGTAGGAGGAGGAACCTTGGCTTCTGCCGCCTTTTCCACGTCCTCTGGCCCTTTGCCAGGGTGGATCCATACTGCATCAAAAGATTAGAATTTATCAAATGATGTATCAAAGTCGGACCAGTCGATTTAATCTCTTATTTCTTCAAAATTTGAAAGATATGTCTTCTCTTATCATGTCATGGACAATTTTGCTTAGTATTAAGAAATGGATATCTTCGTTCACAGGAACGCATTTAAGAATGGAAATAATAATTTTTTTGATTAGGTAGAAAGTATAATAATTCATTCTCCTTGGCTTCTGCTCACAGTCCAAGAATTATCTGCAAAATTTTTATTAGTTATTGATATATTCACGAGACAGAAAATCAGGTAAAGAATTTTCACTATCCTTTTTATATTGTATTTCAAAATCGAAAGGGGCCAGTTGAGCTTGCCACCTTGCAAAAATTAGTTTAGAAGCATCATGTTTGAAATCTTTATCAAACATATATTTAACGAATTGTGCGTCAGTTCGAACAATGAGTTTTTTATTATATAAATCATCTTAGAATTTTAAAACACATTTAACAATTGTTAACATATCATGAGCCACTGTGGCGTATTTTTTCTAGCTTTCAGACCATTTTCCTGAATGAAATCTAATAAGATTTTCAGAATTAGTATGGGGATTCACTTGTTTTTAGAATTCCTCCATAACCTATGTAGGAAGCAGTAGTTTCTACGATTTTTAACCATGCAGGATTCACAAGGGTTACACAAGGTAAAGACTTAACATATTTTTTAGTCATTTGGACTAGCTTAGTGTGAGTAGTAGTCCAAGGATCTTTGTGAGTCTTTTTCAGTCTATCATACCAAGGTGCCAAATCTCGGGATAAGTTCTGATAGAAAGGGGAAATATAATTAAGGCTTCCTAAGAATTGTTGTAATTGAGTTTTATCAGTGATAATATCAGAAATTTTTTTCGAAAAATCTAAAGATTTTTGTATTGGTTCAATTTTACCTTTAGAATATTATGTCCAAGAAATCGAATATCAGTTTGAAATAGAGACATTTTTGGTTTAGAAATAACTAAAGCATTTTGTATAACAATTTGTTTGAAAATATTCATGTGTTTAAAATGTAATTCTATTGTTTTAGAAAAAACAAGAATATCATCTATATAAACAATTATAAAATTCATGTAGGGATTGAATATATCATTCATAATTTTTTGAAATTCAGAAGGAGAATTTTTCAAACCAAAAGACATAACATTCCATTCATATTGACCAAAAGGCACATTAAAGGCAGTTCTATAAGTATGTTCATTCGCAATACAAATTTGCCAATAACCAGATTTTAAATTGAATTTTGAAAATATATTGGCATCATATAATCTAGATAATAAGTCCTTTTTATTAGGTATTGCATACCTAATTCATTTTAAAATTTTATTTAGCGGTTTGTAATTAATGACAAGTCTACACATACCGCGTTCTTTTTCAGCAGCCTTGTTAACATAAAATGTAGCGCATGACCACGGAGATTTTGAAGGTTTTATGAGACCCTTTTGTTGAAGATTATCAATATCCTTTTTGCAGAATTCTACTAACTGTGCATTCATTTGTCAGGGTCGGAATTTTGTTGGAATATTAGTTTCGCTGAAATCATTTTCATAAGGAAGGGAAACAATATGTTCTTTTCTTTTCCAAAAATCATTTGGTGATACACACAAATATCAGCAATCAATTGACTAGAAATCATTTTTATTTTTTCCTGTATTTTTACAGAACTCAGTAAATTTTGAATATTCATACTCATAATTTCAAATTGTAAGAAATTTAACTGTGTTTGTTTCATGTCAATCAAAGCATTGATATATTTTGTTACTGGATCTGTAACAAAAGAATATGAGATTTTTTAATTTTTATAAGTAGCTTGAAAACCATTTACATCAAGATGCAGAAAAGGGTAGATGACATTTATAAAAGTTGTTCCTAAAATAATAGAGGGATATAATTGATTTTTTACTAGAAAGAAAAAATGTGGAATGCAAGTCTTATTTATACAGACATGTGCATTAGGCAATTTATAATTAATATCAAGAGTATGTCCAGATGCAGATCTAATGATATGAGTAATTTTTTGAAAATATCTAGTAGCGATTAATCCTTCTTGAATGCAACTAACATCTGCACCACTATCAACCATAACAATATTAGCTATAGAAATATCATTATTAATCAATATAGTGCAATTAATATACCATTTATGAGTAGTAACAATTTGCATTATACCTAAAAAGAAATCATTTTTTATGTTCAGATTTTGAATATTAATATCATCATTATTTTCAGTAATTTCTGGACCTTTGGACGTAGAAGGCACATCATAAGGAGAAACATAATGAGAAGTATTTTCTTCAATTTTTGAAATCCTGTGATCACAAATCATTTAATTTTTTTTTAAAGAAATAATTTCTTTTCTCAAATTTTCAACCTTGATTTTTAAATCATCAAAAGAAGTATCTCTACCAGGGATTTTGCTTAAAGCGAAGCATCGATTAACTTCGGCCAATGAATAAGGCATATCATAGTCATGAGTTTTTGTAACTATTTTAGAATTAATAGGAATGCTATTAGCAAGTTTTTTTGCAGCAAGATTAATAATTTATTCCCGCAGTTTTTCATTAGAAATTTCTTTTAATAATTCAAGGACATTTTCAACAATTAAAGTTTGCACATTTAAATCTATGTCTTCAAACTGAGATTGCAATTTATAAAATATGTCATTTCAAGAACAAGCTTTATCAGGATAATCAGGGCAAGCTTTTTTATTTTCATGATTACTATCAGAAGATTCAGGCAAATCAATCTCATTTTCTGATTCAGATTCTTAGTTGTAATCAGACTCAGAACCAGAAGTATATAACAAGCCATCAATTTGGTCATAGAGTTCATCAGTATGACCTAGAGACTTGATTTTTTGGAGCTTACAATTTGGAGCTATATGCCCATACTGTTTGCAGTTGTAACACTTGATTTTTTCTAAGTCTCTCTTAGACCTATTTTTTGGTAAATCTCGTAGTCTTACGACGGACTTTTCGAGTCTCTCTTTCTTCTTTAAACCTTCATCGATAATTCTTTTTTCTATAAGACTTAGAATGGCTATGAGTTTTCTATTGAGAGGTGGAAGCCTGTTGGTTCATACCAAATTGATCACAAAAATCTCCTAATTGAGACTTTTCTCTAAACTTATCCATCTTAATTTGTCCATTCAATTTCAATTCATTACATAAAGTTAAACCCTCATCAGTGGTAATTGCTATAAGATGACCATAATTATAATCTTTCCAGGGTATAACAATAGATTATCCCCTAAGTTTTTTTCTAACCCTTTCACCAAACAAAGGAGAGAGTCCATCTATGAATTTGGCCTTCCAGTATTGAAGGTTATTTTCAGGTAGGTCCATAACTCGACGTAGAAAGGTATCTTTATACCATCTAAATTCTCCTAATTATCTACATCTAGGACCATTAAGAAGAGTACGCGTATTTTCATACTGGTTGGTAAGCCTTCTTCCAAAATGTTCCATGATGGTTAACATAAGAGTATAGACAACATCTTCTCTTCCTGCTGGAATATCTCTTCCTATATTGTCTTTTCCAGCAGTGGCAGCTTTGGAGTTAAAGATTTTAAATCTATCTTCTTCCTTTAAATAATTGTCCCACCAGCCTCAAAATTGGCCGGTAAAATCGACAACAATCATCTTACAAACTTCAGAATCAGTGCGTTGTCTTTATTTTCAGCAGATGTTGTGGCTTTTGCTATTGTAGAATACATAAGCATACGATGAACTTGGATAGAGATTTGTTCGAACTGACGCACAATCCATCAAATATATGTTTGATAAAGATTTCAAACACGATGCTTCTAAACTAATTTTTGCAAGGTTGCAAGCTCAACTGGCCCCTTTCGATTTTGAAATACAATATAAAAAGGGTAGTGAAAATTCTTTACCTGATTTTCTGTCTCGTGAATATATCAATAACTCATAAAAATTTTACATGCAATTCTTGGACTGTGAGCAGGAGCCAAGGAGAATGAATTATTATACTTTCTACCTAACCGAAAAAATTATTATTACCATTCTTAAAAGTGTTCCTGTGAACGAAGATATCCATTTCTTAATACTAAGCAAAATTGTCCATGACATGATAAGAGAAGACTTATATCTTCCAAATTTTGAAGAAATAAGAGATGAAATCGACTGGTCCGACTTTGATACATCATTTGATAAATTCTAATCTTTTGATGCAGTATGAATCCACCCTGACAAAGGGCTAGAGAACATGGAAAAGGCGGCAGAAGCCAAGGTTCCTCCTACTACGGAGGAAGAAACATCTTTTCATTCCTCTTCTAATTTTTCGGTATTACAACAGGGAAATAGAGCTTAGATTAATGCAAAAATTTCGCAAATTGCTGAATCATCATCCAAAAACCAGCATGTGAGCACTTCAATTCATTTAGAAGATATTCCAGAAGATCACCCTTTATATGAACAACTTCAGTCCTATATGTTTGCCTCAATTATTCAAGAAAATACTGTCGATAGGCCAAATTATGAAAATCTTGACACTAAAGAACTAATAGTTCTTGTCGAAAATACTCAAATATGCAAGCAAGAAGATCCATGGAGACTACATCAAAAATACTTAATCACTAACCTGTATATTACAAATGAATCTTATAAAACAAGAGCTTTTTATGAGTCAATCCTACTATCTACAGGAAGTAGTGAAATTGAACACTATCAAATGAGTGAAACAACTCCAGGAGTGCATGGATATTCCAAAACAGTTATCAAAAAACTCATATCAATAGAAGACTGGGGAACCACGTTCATGACTGAAAAAACCATGACAATGAAAGAAGCGAAAATAGCTTTTACTTATTGGGACTACATAAAAGAATTTATCCAGACCTTATATTATAATAACACCAAGCATAAACATACTTGGTTTTTAAAAGTCTGTGCTAAAGTATTTGAAGATCCCATTCCACATTGGTTTATCCAATGGTGGTCGTATTATGGCCCCACAGTTAAGATCTTGCCACTAGAATATTTTTATCTTTACAAAGAATGGAAAAAGACTTCACCATTTTTAACAGAATTATACCTTTCTGAACATATCTGCAAATTGGATACCATTGATCAAATGTACTTGTTCATAGAGTTTTCCATTCCGTGGATCTACAAATGGAGTGTTGAATTCGGGTATACTAAAGATCAACTACCGAGTTTTTATAGGGTATTTTATACCAACTTTTGGGAAAAATTAACCCGCCAGGATCCGGTTACAAAAATCCCTTATGGTAAAGACTTGCAAGAAACCATTATAAGAAAAAACGCCGAATATGCTCATGCTCCACAGAAAGAAATTATCGACGACAAAGGCCTAAACTATATTTCTAGAAGAATCTCCGTAAAAGGAGATAAACTGGAAATGATTGAAAAATACTTAGCAGAAGTTTGAAATAAACTACTAAAAATGATAGAACAAAGTTCAGATACTTTTATGAAAAGCATTACCAGTGCAGAAGCAAAAAACACTGAAGATATTTTCGATTAACAGTCATTACCTCCAGAACATATCCTCACAAATGAAGAGATAAAAAACGAAGCATTTCTCTATCCACTGAAGAAAAAGGAAAAAGATAAAATAGGACAAGCAGGCCCCAGCAACTAATTACTATGTTTTACTATAGGGCCCATTTGTAACAGTGAAAATACTATTTGCAAGGACCCACTGTAGGACCCATAGTACTATGCGCAGATTTTTTTTTTCTATAAAAGACGCCTCATTCTGTATAAGGAGGCAGAAGTTTTTCTTTCCCCTTCTTTCTCTAAGCCTAGCTCTCTCTCTCCTCTCTCTTATAATATATTATGAAGATAAATAAAGGAGAGATAGCCACTGTTAAATACTGTTCAAGCTTTGCATCTATTTCTACGACTTTTAATCATTCCGGATTCACAAGGGTTACACAAGGTAAAGACTCAACACGATTTTTAATCATTTGGACTAGCTTAGTGTGAGTAGTAGTCCAAGGTTCTTTGTGATTCTTTTTCAATCTATCATACAAAGGTGCCAAATCCTGGGATAAGTTCTGATAGAAAGGGGAAATATAATTAAGACTTCCTAAGAATCATTGTAATTGAGTTTTATCAGTGATAATATCTGAGAATTTTTTCGAAAAATCTAAAGATCTTATTATTGGTTCAATTTTACCTTTAGAAATATTATGTCCAAGAAATTGAATATCAGTTTGAAATAGAGACATTTTTGGTTTAGTTGGTTTAGAAATAACTAAACCATTTTGTATAACAATTTGTTTGAAAATATTCAAGTGTTTAAAATGTAATTCTATTGTTTTAGAAAAAATAAGAATATCATCTATATAAACAATTACAAAATTCATGTAGGGATTGAATATATCATTCATGATTTTTTGAAATTCAGAAGGAGTATTTTTCAAACCAAAAGGCATAACATTCTATTCATATTGACCAAAAGGCACATTAAAGGCAGTTCTATATGTATGTTCATTCGCAATACGAACTTGCCAATAGCCAGATTTTAAATTAAATTTTGAAAATATATTGTCATCACATAATCTAGATAATAAATCCTTTTTATTAGGTAATGGATACCTAATCCATTTCAAAACTTTATTTAGCGGTTTGTAATTAATGACAAGTCTAGGCATATTGCGTTCTTTTTCAGAAGCATTGTTAACATAAAATGCAGTGCATGACCAATCTCCTTTTTGTAGAATTCTACTAACTCTGCATTCATTTGGCAGGGTCGGAATTTTGTTGGAATATTAGTTTCGCTGAAATTATTTTCATAAGAAAGGGAAACAACATGTTCTTTTCTTTTCCAAAAAGCATTTGGCTGATCCGCACAAATATCAACAATCAATTATCTAGAAATCATTTTTATTTTTTCTTGTATTTTCACAGAACTCAGTGTATTTTGAACATTCATACTCATAATTTCAAATTGTAAGAAACTTAATTATGTTTGGTTCATGTCAATCAAAGCATTGATATATCTTGTTACTGGATCTGTAATAAAAGAATATGAGATTTTTTTATTTTTATAAGTAGCTTGAAAACCATTTACATCAAGATGCAGAAAAGGGTAGATGACATTTATAAAAGTTGTTCCTAAAATAATAGGGGGATATAATTGATTTTTTACTAGAAAGAAAAAATGTGGAATACAAGTCTTATTTATACAGACATGTGCATTAGGCAATTTATAATTAATATCAAGAGTATGTCCAGATGCAGATCTAATGATGTGAGTAATTTTTTGAAAATATCTAGTAGCGATTAATCCTTCTTGAATGCAACTAACATCTGCACCACTATCAACCATAACAATATTAGCTATAGAAATATCATTATTAATTAATATAGTGCAATTAATATACCATTTATGAGCGGTAACAATTTGCATCATACCTAAAAAGAAATCATTTTTTATGTTCAGATTTTGAATATTAATATTATCATTATTTTCAGTAATTTCTGGACCTTTGGACGTAGAAGGCACATCATAAGGAGAAACATAATGAGAAGTATTTTCTTCAATTTTTGAAATCCTTTGATCACAAATCATTTAATTTTTTTTAAAAGAAATAATTTCTTTTCTCAAATTTTCAACCTTGATTTTTAAATCATCAAAAGAAGTATCTCTACCAGGGATTTTGCTTAAAGCGAAGCATCGATTAACTTCGGCCAATGAATAAGGCATATCATAGTCATGAGTTTTTGTAACTATTTTAGAATTAATAGGAATGCTATTAGCAAGTTTTTTTGCAGCAAGATTAATAATTTTTTCCCGCAGTTTTTCATCAGAAATTTCTTTTAATAATTCAAGGACATTTTCAGCAGTTAAAGTTTGCACATTTAAATCTAAGTCTTCAAACTGAGATTGCAATTTATAAAACATGGCATCACAAGTACAAGTATTATCAGGACAATCAGGGGAAGCTTTTTCATTTTCATGATTACTATCAGAAGATTCGGTAATTCAATCTCGTTTTCTGATTCAGATTCATAGTTGTAATCAAACTCAGAACTAGAAGTATATAACAAGTCATAAATTTGATCATGGAGTTCACCAGTATGACCTAGAGACTTGATTTTTTGGAGCTTACAATTTGGAGCTATATGCCCATACTGTTTGCAGTTTTAACACTTGATTTTTGCTAAGTCTCTCTTAGACCTATTTTTGATAGTAGACTTACGACGGGCTTTTAGAATCTCTCTTTCTTCT
Source organism: Capsicum pubescens (assembly GCA_030864215.1). Taxonomy (NCBI): domain Eukaryota; kingdom Viridiplantae; phylum Streptophyta; class Magnoliopsida; order Solanales; family Solanaceae; genus Capsicum; species Capsicum pubescens. The sequence continues at coordinate 388,526,867 of CM061548.1, forward strand.
TTAGACCTTCAGCGGTAATTTTTTTTATATAAGACTTAGAATGGCTATGAGTTTTCTATTGAGAGGTGGAAGCCTGTTGGTTCATACCAAATTGATCACAGAAGTCTCCTAATTGAGACTTTTCTCAAAATTTATCCATCTTAATTTGTCTATTCATTTCAATTCATTACATAAAGCTAAACCCTCATCAGTGGTAATTTCTATAAGTTGTCCATAAGTATAATCTTTCCAGGGTATATCAATAAATGATCCCCTAAGTTTTTTTCTAACCCTTTCACCAAACAAAGGAGGGAGTCCATCTATAAATTTGGCCTTCCAGTATTGAAGGTTATTTTCAGGTAGGTCCATAACTCGACTTAGAAAGGTATCATTATACCACCTAAATTCTCCTAATTGTCTACATCTAAGACCATTAAGAAGAGTACAAGTATTTTAATATTGATTGGTGAACCTTTCTCCAAAATATTCCATAATGGTTAACATAAGAGTATAGACAACATCTTTTCTTCCTGCTGGTAGATCTCTTCTTAGATTGTCTTTTCCAGCAGTGGCAACTTTGGATTTAAAGATTTTTAATCTATCTTCTTTCTTTAAATAATTGTTCCACCAGCCTCGAAGTTGGCCAGTAAAACCATCAACAATCATCTTACAAACATCAGAATCAGTGCGTTTGTCTTTATTTTTAGCAAATGTTATGGCTTTTGCTATTGTAGAATACATAAGCATACGATGAACTTGGATCGAGATTTGTTTCTCACTTAATCCATCAATATTCTATTCATAAATTAATTCTCCACAATATGACGTATTAGTCATATTCCATTCTCTTTCTTCTATTAAAACATCTGGAGGAGTAGGACGTGGATAATACGTAGCAGACATATGCGGAAGATCAACATATCGTTTGGGTTGTCTTTTAATTGTGCCTCTGAACTTGTTAAGCTCTGAGTAATTGGTATCTATAATAGGGGAAGAGTCGCTCTGAAAAGTATATTCAATTAGTTATAGATCAGAAAATTTGTTAGAAAAATTCATAGGATTGATGTTTAATTTTGAAAACTTTTCGTCAAGTAATTTTTCTAGTTTTTCCATATGCGAGAATTTTGCAAAACCTTCAATATCAGGGGATCGTTGAACACAAGGTTTTGTAGTCAATTCTTCAGACTTATTTTCTGAAGTAGAAGCAACATTAGAAGTTTTTGGACCATCATTAAGAATTTTCACTATTTTAATCAATTCATCAAATTTTTTTGTCTAGCGAGAAAATGTGTTCCCCAAGAACTTTCACATAGAGACTTAAATAATTATTTTGAGCCATTAACTTATTAATTTTTGTAATAGTGATTCGACCAACATCATTATCAATGAATTTTTGAAATGCAGAATAAGTAATACCCATATTATTAGGAAGTATAAAAGGTGACTGGGTGGGGGGTGGGGGTAAACACATTCAATAATATTGCCACTATTATCTTGGTAAGATCTTTCTATCACATTAATATATTTAGGCAAATATGAAGATATAAACCATGGTACAAAACAAATAATCTGATTATACAATGCACACATTTCATAAAATTCTTCTGAAATATTTTTCATATCGTCAGGACTATAAGTTTGGAAAAACCATGTTCTAAAGTTTTTCCAGTTTTCACCAAAGAATTTTTTTTTAACATAATTTCTTGCCTGTGAGCCAGGACTAAAATCTATCTAATGTGGAATCATTTAAATCATTTTCAGAAATCAATATAAGGATTTTAAATACTGTTGACATCAAATTCCATCTCCGAAGGAGTTGAATTTTTTTTTCAAAAATATTATCATTATCTTGAACTATATGAGTTTTTGGATTGATTTTAAACTTTTCAACATTTCTAAAAAAATTATGCAATTATGCAGAGTTTAAAGTATGCAAGGATGCATCACGATTCCTAGCTGGGTCATAAACAGGTGGCTTAATAGGAGAAATATATTGTCTAGCAGGCATACTACGAGACATAGCAAAGGAATTTAGATAAGAAATAGTAGAATTATCATCAAATGGAAGACAAATTTTTTCATCGGAGTTTTGTGTTACATAAGTTAATTCTGAATTGGTTACTTCTCCTGCAAGCTGTTTGGGAGAAACGGCCGAATTTAAAATCCAGGTATTAGGGAAGTTAATTTCTTCCCATTTTATAGGCCTTCTGGTACTAACCTTGGATTTTAGAAAATTGGTTTCTATAAGAATGGTATAATTTGAAGGATCTTCAATTAATCTACATTTAGGAGTCATTGTAGTCATAAGATGGTAATAAATGTGATAAGATACTCCTATGAGTTCAGATGCAGGGGCATAATTATAACCATGAGTTTTTACATTTAAGGTCAAAACATCAAGAATATTTTTATCAGTCAAAGATAATTGTAAATTTGGTTGAACATTAAAATATACAGGGCCATATGCAAGAGTAGATTCAATAGTTCCCATTAAAGATTGTCTAGAATTTAAATTTCTAGCATCACGTAGTGCCACTAAAAATGTTTCTGACAGACCTCTCAGAGTAAGGGGTTTAAAAGCAATTTGTACTAAGCTAATATGCATGAAATTATAACGATTTTTTAAAAGTATCTACATCATTTTTATTAAGCAAGTGAATAGTTTGTTCATCAGTATTTAAGGCAATAGATTGTTCGGAAGTTTTAACAATTTGTTTATGCAGAATTTTATCAAAATATTTGTATTCATAAATAGTTTTATGTCGATTTTTGGAAGAGTCCATTTATTTAATAAATCGAGATTTTGAGGTAAATCTACCTCTTCAAGTTTAGTATTTTTTGTACTAACTTCTCCCAAATTCATATTTTAAAATTTCATGCCTATTCTTAAATCTGTCACACCTGTATATCAGATAACTATGAAATAACCAGGCTCTGATACCATATGAAGGATCTTTAAGAAGGGGTAACCCACGCTGCGTTCAGAGTTATCATATGAATATCGGCTTAAGCCTTAGTCGAAATATCGAACCAAAAACACCAATCAAAATATAAGGGAATGTCAAATAGCTTAGTAATTGTATGGAAATTTTTACCCAAACAAAGGGTCTGTCAGAGACTTAATATGCTTAGGACGAACCCATATGTCTAGCAGTTCTAATTATGCAGAAAGTCACCCCTTTTTTTTTATCAAATTTACGGGCTAAGGCACAACTTACTAGACTGAGTCACTGAGACAAGGCCAGCCTAAAGCATATTAAACTCTACTGTACCATCATTATGGAATCAAGTTAGAAGTTAAAGAAACATTTTCTCATATTTAGATAAAGTTTGGATTCTTCATAATTATCTAATAATAGGAGTTAGATTTTCAACATTGACATGAGAATTTTCCTAGCCGGACATGGTCACGACTGGCAGGAAGAAGAAGTATAAAAAGTAATTCAAAAGGGAAAGAACTATGTACCTTAAAGTTAGCCGGATGCAAAGCTTGAACAGTATTTAACAGTGGATATATTCCCTTTATTTATCTTCACAATATATTACAAGAGAGAGAGAGATAGGCTTAGAGAAAGAAGGGGAAAGAAAAACTTCTGCTAAGTATTTTTCAATCATTTCTAGTTTATCTCCTTATTGTACGGAGATTCTACTAGAAATGTAATTTAGGCCTTTGTCGTCGATAATTTTTTTCTGTGGAGCATGAGCATATTCGACGTTTTTTCTTATAATGGTTTCTTACAAGTCTTTTCCATAAGGAATTTTTGTAACCGAATCCTGGCGGGTTAATTTTTCCCAAAAGTTGGTATAAAATATCCTATATAAACCCGGTAGTTGATCTTTAGTATACCCAAATTCAACACTCCATTTATGGATCCACGGAATGAAAAACTCTATGAAAAAGTAAATTTGATCAATGGTATCCAATTTGCAGACATGTTCAGAAAGGTATAATTCTGTTAAAAATGGTGAAGTCTTTTTTCATTCTTTGTAAAGATGAAAATATTCTGGTGGAAAGATCTTAACTGTGGGGCCATGATACGACCACCATTGGATAAATCAATTTGGAATGGGATCTTCAAATACTTTAGCACAGACTTTTAAAAATCAAGTATGTTTATGCTTGATGTTATTATAATATAAGGTCTGGGTAAATGCTTTTACGTAGTCCCAATAAGTAAAAGCTATTTTTGCTCCTTTCATTGTCATGGTTTTTTCAGTCATGGATGTGTAATATGAGTTTTTTTATGACCATTTTGAAATATCCATGCACTCCTAGAGTTCGTAACTCATGAAGTTACTATGATTTTTAAATGATTTCACATCAGATAGATTTTAGTCCTAGCTCACAGGCAAGAAATTATGTTAAAAATGAATTCTTTGGTGAAAACTGAAATAGCTTTAGAACATGATTTTTCAAAACTTATAGTCCTGACGTATGAAAAATATTTCAGAAGAATTTTATGAAATGTGTGCATTGCATAATCAGATTATTTGTTTTGCACTATGGTTTATATCTGCATATTTGCCTAAATAAATTAATGTGATAGAAAGATCTTACCAAGATACAAGTGGCAATATTATTAAATGTGTTTATCCCCTCAGTCACCTTTTATACTTCCTAATAATACGAGTATTATTTATTCTGCATTTCAAAAATTCATTGATAATGATGTTGGTCGAATCGCTATTGCAGAAATTAATAAGTTAATTGCTCAAAATAATTATTTAAGTCTCTATGTGAAAGTTCTTGGGGAACACATTTCCTCGCTAGACAAAAAACTTGATGAATTGATTAAAATAGTAAAAATTCTTAATGATGGTCCAAAGAAGGTCTAAAGAAGAAAGAGAGACTCGAAAAGCCTGTTGTAAGTCTACGAGATTTACCAAAATAGGTCTAAGAGAGACTTAGCAAAAATCAAGTGTTAAAACTACAAATAGTATGGGCATATAGCTTCAAATTGTAAGCTCCAAAAAATCAAGTCTCTAGGTCTTACTGGTGAACTCCATGATCAAATTTATGGCTTGTTATTTACTTCTGGTTCTGAGTCTGATTACAACTATGAATCTGAATCAGAAAATGAGATTGAACTGCTTGAATCTTTTGATAGTAATCATGAAAATGAAAAAGCTTGCCCTGATTGTCCTGATAATACTTGTGCTTGTGATGACATGTTTTATAAATTGTAATCTCAGTTTGAATACTTAGATTTAAATGTGCAAACTTTAACTGCTGAAAATGTCCTTGAATTATTAAAAGAATTTTCTGATGAAAAACTGCGGGAAAAAAATTAATAATCTTGCTGCAAAAAACCTGCTATTAGTATTCCTATTAATTCTAAAACAGTTACTAAAACTCATGACTATGATATGTCTTATTCTTTGGCTGAAGTTAATCGACGCCTCGCTTTAAGCAAAATCCCTGGTAGAGATACTTTTTTTGATGATTTAAAAATCGAGGTTGAAAATCTGAGAAAAGAAATTGTTTCTTTAAAACAAAATCAAATGATTTGTGATTAAAGGATTTCAAAAATTGCAGAAAATACTTCTCATCATGTTTCTCCTTATGATATGCCTTCTACGTTCAAAGGTCCAGAAATTACTGAAAATAACAATGATATTATTATTCAAAATCTGGATATAATAAATAATTTATTTTTAGGAATGATGCAAATTGTTACCGCTAATAAATGGTATATTAATTACACTATATTGATTAATAATGATATTTCTATAACTAATATTGCTATGATTGATAGTGGTGTAGATGTTAGTTGCATTCAAGAAGGATTAATTTCAACTAGATATTTTTAAAAAACTACTCATATCATTAGATCTGTATCTGGACATACTCTTGATATTAATTATAAATTGCCTAATGCACATGTCTGTAGAAATAAGACTTGAATTTCACATTTTTTTCTTTCTAGTAAAAAATCAATTATATCCCCCTATTATTTTAGGAACACCTTTTATAAATGTCATCTACCCTTTTACGCATCTTGATGCAAATGGTTTTCAAGCTACTTATAAAAATAAAAAAATCTCATATTCTTTTATTACAAATCCAGTAACAAGAGATATCAATGCTTTGATTGACATGAACAAAACACAGTTAAATTTCTTACAATTTGAAATTATGAGTATGAATGTTTAAAATACACTGAGTTCTGTGAAAATACAAGAAAAAATAGAATTATGCAAAAAGGAGATGGATAATCTTCAAGAAAAGGGTCTTTGAACACAAGGTTTAATAGTCAATTCTTCAGACTTATTTTCTAAAGTAGAAGCAACATTAGAAGTTTTTGGACCATCATTAAAAATTTTCACTATTTTAATCAATTCATCAAGTTTTTTGTCTAGCGAGGAAATGTGTTCCCCAAGAATTTTCACATAGAGACTTAAATAATTATTTTGAACAATTAACTTATTAATTTCTGCAAGAGTGATTCGACCAACATCATTATCAATGAATTTTTGGAATGCAGATTAAGTAATACCCGTATTATTAGGAAGTATAAAAGGTGACTGGGAGGGATAAAGATATTCAATAATATTGTCATATCATTAGATCTGCATCTGAACATACTCTTGATATTAATTATAAATTGCCTAATGTACATGTCTGTAGAAATAAGACTTTATTATTATTATTATTATTATTATTATTATTATTATTATTATTATTATTAGAGAAAATGGTCAAAAATTCTCCCGACCTTTATCCCAAATTCAACTACACACATATACTTTGCGGGGGTCCTATGACCCCCTGAACATTTTAAAAATGGAATATTAACACCCCTAAAGGCTGACATGACAAAAGACTAGTGCATTTCACTCTCTCAAGAGAGAGTGAGAACGAAAATTATACATTAAAATTTTATGTTAAATATTTTTTATATAAATATATGTAATTTCAATTATTATTTTTTCTTATTTCTTTTCGTTTGTCTTCTTCTTCTCTTTCTCAAAACAAAAAAGTTCAAGAACTCAATAATAGTGTTTCCTCATCTTCTTCATCTCCAATTTCATTATCTTTCTCTATCTTTCTTAACTCATTAATGAAAATTATATTCTCGTATCAATTAATTAATTTTCAAAGAAAAGTATCGACGAAAATTTCATCATTCTACTTTGAACTGAACAAAAATCTCACTACCTAAATGCTCTTAATATGCAGCTTTTCCTCATTTTCAATTTTTCATTTTCTTCCCATGGTAATTCACCATGGAACCTGAAAAAGCCATTGCAATTGAAAATGAAGAAGAAAATCATCGTCCTGTTCCTGCCCATCACACGTTTGATGAAATGTCAATCTCAAATTCGACTTACAAAAGTATTACTGCGGCTGAAAGAGTTACAGTAGAATTTTGGGGCTATAACATTTGCAGCATATATCAAAATCGATTACGGAAAAATGGATTTTGTTGGGTTCATTTGATGCAGCTGAAGAAGCTTCGGAGTATAAAATTAAATTTTAAAAATTAACCATAGAAATGAAATTGAGTTGAAGAAGAGAATGAAATAAAATGGGGAATAGGGAAGGGAGAAAAATTTTGTTATGGAAGAAATCATATATAAAGAGAAGCTGAAAATAGCTAAAGTAAAATAATTAATTTTTTAGATTAAAAAAATATGATGTGGCATGACGTACAGGTCATGTCTTGAAACAAAAATTGGGTATAAGCTTTTATATGGTTATATATTTCATTTTTTAAATTTTTAGGGGGTCATAGAACCATCATAAAATATATGTGTGTAGTTGGGATTTGGAGTAAAGATTAAGAGGGGAGGGGGTTGGGAGTTTGGGCTATTTTATTTTTAATAAAACTAATTTAAATAAGTACTATTATTAAAGAGAATAGTAATACATAGTGGGACCCCACTAAAAGTGGAACATTACACAGTTTAAACGTAGGCCATGGGCCCGGAAATTCTGTCCCCTAGCAAAGAAAACGTAAAAATTCAGCCATACATGCATCGACACGTTAAGCTCATGCACTGAATGGCGCGTGAAATGTATTCACCCTTGTATTTCCCTAAAATCCCCCTATTACCATGATATAATTTCAGTAACCCCCTTGAATCCCCGCTATATAATTCTTCTATCTTTTTTGCCCTCCAATTTCATCTAAGCAGCTACATATTATTCTTGATATCCTCTCTCTTTTGTACTTATCCTAATAATCTCTTCTCTCCTCTTTTTCCGGAACTGGCTAACTCTCACAAAACTCTGGAAGAAACCAGAAACAAAGGGGTGGTGCTCGCCCTATATGAAGCTTTGAGCTCACGTGACGTTGACAAGGTCCAGAAACTTCTGGCCTCTGATCTAGAGTGGTGGTTTCATGGTCCACCCTCCCACCAATTTTTGATGCGAATTCTCACTGGCACTGCCAGTTTGGACCATCAACTTTTTCAATTCATTCCTCAAAGCATTGACGCCTTCGGGTCCACTGTCCTTGTTGAAGGCTTTGAACCTGGTCGCTCTATTACTTGGGTTCACGCTTGGACTGTTACTGATGGCAGTGATGGGATAATTACTCAGGTCAGGGAGTATTTCAACACCTCTCTAACCGTCACCCGGCTCGACAATAATAATAATAATAATACTAATAGTCCATCCTCGGATTTCTCCTCCATCGCCACTTCAAGCAATTGTCCCTCTCTTTGGGAAAGCAGTGTCCCCAATAAGTTTGTTCCAGGTCTTGTCCTGGCTCTCTGAGTTTGGGTTTGATCCGATTATTGCTGATGGGCTGAAATCGCAGGTGTTAAATCTTGTGTCCGGGAGGATGTAAGTTTAAAGGTTGGTTTGGGGGTTTCTTTTTGTTTTTATTTTATCTGCAATTTTAATTTGCTTGGAGTTGTTTAATTAAAAGTAGGGAAAATGGGGTTTTGGTGGAGTTGGGAAAGTACCACCATGAATGGAAGACCCTTGTACTGCTTATGCTATTTTGATAAATTATGTGGTATGGCGTGTTTGGTTTGCAATAAAAGCACTTCTTCTTCGTTTGTTAAGAGGCATTTCCTGATTTTGCTCTTAATTTGTGCAAAAAAATCATCCAACTAATTCTTTTATTACCGGTACTACTGTGATTTTTCCTTTGAGCAAGCAACTCTCTACTTTCTTGATATATATATACACATATATATGTACTAGATGGTTTTGCATTAAAGCTACATATAGCTGAATTCCATATGTTAACACACAAAGCATTTATTGAAACTTGCTTATCAAGCTCTTCTTGGAATAATTACTTGGCATATTTGACAATAATATTACATCGATGTATAAACATAAAACACTTCCTAGACAGGAAATAAGCCCCTAACTCAACGATATCCAAGTTTAAACACTAAATCGATACCATTTTCGTTCAGAACAGGACATGTTTAAACAAGCTCCTAACTCAGCGATATCCAAGTTTAAACACTAAATCGATACCATTTTCGTTCAGAAGACATGTTTAAGTCATTTCTTTTCTCCATTTCTTGTTGTAGCTACTAATTTCAGTGTCTGCTAGATCGATTTCAATGCCTTACCACATGTGTAAGTCATTTCTTTTCTCCACTTCTGCTGTTGTAGCTACTAATTTCAGTGTCTGCTAGTTCGGTTTCAATGCCTTACCATCCATTTACTGCCTTACCATTCATTTACTGCCTCCACGGAAAGACAGGTCACTATCTTCGTATCATTTGTTATGTTTTGATTGGGATTCAACTTTCTGTGTACAAGATTGAATTGCAGATTTCATTTCCCCTTTACTCAATGATGTTTCAACTATCACCTGCACAAAATAATCCAGATAGCACCAATGAGTAGTGGCATAAAAATTTACTCAATGATGTTTCAACTATCACCTGCACAAAACAATGTCCAGATAGCACCCCAATGAGTATTGACATAAAAAAAAGACTTACCTATGGATATACATCTTTGGTTAAATGGTACTTAGTACTTACTAAGGCTGAATACATCGATAACTCCTTAAATTTTTTTACGCACTTGAGAGTATGCACAGAAACTTTCCAAAATTTGAACAGAAGTCTCTAACAGGACCACTTTATTAGGTGCTCATTCAGAAAGACAGTAGTTTTGAGTATCTAAATAAGACTAACTTGTAAGTTTAAGGGGTAGTTGTTTTGGATATGAACCTGAGAGGCTGAAACCTCATGGTTCTCAACCTTCATTGACCATCAAGTCAAACCCTCTGTGTTAAATTATAGAAATTTCATTCACACGAAAAGGTGATAATTTATCCAATGATAAGCATTTTACACTTTCGGTCATCATAGAAGCTTCAATTAAATACTCAATTGATATGAGTAGGAGAATTAAACATCTAAGTCATGATTTCACGACATAGCTTTCAAAGCTGCAAATTTACCCTTCTTTTGCATAAAGAGAACTGATAGAGAGTCGTGATGTAACATTATAGCAAAATAAGGATGACTTTGAAATTTCAAGTGTTGTATTGTATTTCCTCAACGAGCAAGTAACTGTATTGATTCTCAAACATGGATGTCATATAAACCTGATAGAAAATCAATGAGCAAAAATTTCCATGAAAATCCCAAACAACGGGGAATTTCATGACATTTTTGATTGGCTGTCTTGTATTTCTAATAAGTTGTTAATAGTTGGCGTCTCTCAAAATCTACATTAGCATAACCATCTTCCAGTTGTCCGAATAAAATATTATTGTTATACAGGAATGGTATTGTGAAATGATATCTACATGAGAATGAAAATATGGTCATTTCTCAAAGCACTAATGCCCTTATATTCTCCCCTAATAAATTATGTTACAAAATGATTTAAATGAACATATCAGCAAATGGATAGAAGTGTATAAATGCATCTAAAATGAAGAAACGTTTTATTCTGAAAGTAAAGAGTCTAGATTGATACATCACAAAGAAGGGAAGAAAGCCATCAAACAATAGAAATTGCAGATAAGGTACAATTTTGTAAACCTTTCCCTTGCCAAGAAACATGCCGGAGTTTGTCTGAACTTCACTCTTTATGCGCTTTCTTGACTCATTGTCCATCCACCATAAACTTCTCGAGCTTATCTTTAGCCTACTCATTCAAATTTCACAAGAATATAAACAACATCAAGCAAATTATTTTAGGTTTACTGTCAAGCAAAGAACAGAGCTTTCAACATCAAGGAATTAAACAATATCAACTACCTAAGATTAAGAATTGTTTCATTAGGAGCTTTAAGAAAAGATTAGAGATTTGTTAATCCGTCTGAGCAAGGTTTAAATATAAGATACATAATTGTAATTCGTGTAAAATTATTTCATCAACTAATCTGAAATTGGTGTGCTTAGTCCTAAGGGACATTGTTGTTTAACTGAATGAATTTTGATAAGATTTCAGAAGTCAGTAGATCCAGCTAATCCACCACAGGCAAACTGGAACGAGGAGTAAACAATGAAACCAAGAATATACTAAGGCTGCATCACGTCAAACTATTAACTTAAATGACAACAATGATAAACTTGACAATCATTGCTTAATCAATAGTAGAAGCGAAAATGTAAGTGTCAGAAAACTATCTATCACGAGTCTGATAATGGCAAAGACGGAGGGTGGACAAAGGAATACTCAATAGTAAGAAAATTAATCGTCATTAGTGTGCCATTTTGGTTGTGCAATTGAACTGATGACAACCACAACTCTTTTAGTCTTTCATATGTATAGAACTGTCAGTGAAAATAGTACTTCTAAGAAATAGAGAATAATAATGTAAAATGAAAGAGCAATAAAAGTCTAAAAAAACTACGATGAAAGAAAATATACAACAATGAACCGTCTGCTCCACATTTCTCTCTAAAAATGCACAAAAACGGATCGCTGAAGTCAAAAGTTAGCTTAATAATTGAGTGGAAAATATTCCTTCAGAGTACAGCTCTCCATCCCGTATATAGTGAAGGTAAACTACTTCTTATAATCTCAATAAAGGCATTTTTGTTGATGCAAAAATGAGAAAGCACGATGATGTCAATAGGCAATAATAGTCCTCCCGTGCTTAGTGTACTTAGTAAAAGTAGCACATGATGATAAAAAAATTCGGGGCTAAAGCAGAATGATAATGGTGGTAGGTCAGGATCATGAGTTTTTAGCTACTGTATTAAGTAAACGATAAACATGTAGTTACAGAATTATGCACATAGTTGTAGATTATATAAAATAGAAAAAAGTTAATCAACGTCAAAAACAATTAGTTCTTCTCCTAATCTCAACTTTACATTTTTTCTGCGGGATGATTAGAGCAGTAGAAATTAAGGAAAGTAAAGCAAATGGGTGTTTTTGAAAAACAAAAATTCTAAACTACTACTACCTGACTAAGAAAGACAATGGCAGGCTTTTGTGATTCCAACAAGCGAAGACCAGTTTTAACTCCTTTCAAAATTCCATCGTCAGCATTTTCATAATGAGTTTATGTCAATGAAGGGAATCTCAAAAGCAAATTAGGCAATTATGGCACCACTTCTCAATCCATTTGGTAGCTTCATCCTTAGGAAACAACTTCACAAACAATTAAGCATGAAGTTATTTATTGTTCTTTTATGTATAATTTGTGTCTCATCTATTAAAATGTAGAATACTATATGAAGAATATTATACCGATGGAGCATATTATATTTGCAAACGGTTGATATCGAAGAATCAAATGGTTTATAACTTCACTGTCGTTAAGAGTACTTGATTCAGGTGTACACTAATGCAATAAAAAAGGAATGCTTCTAAAAAGAGGAGAAGAGCAAGATGAAGCAGAAGTCTACCAAATTATCAAACACGTTCTGCTTACAACGAAATCTACAATAAACTACACTTTGATTCGTATTTAAAATTTATCAATGAAAATCGAAGACGAATTCATAGTCTTTATGTGGGAGAGGAATTTTATCAAATACCTAGCATGCACAATGAAAGCTGAAACTTAACAAATCGCTCATCCAAATCAAAAAAAGATCGAGAAAAAAGTAAGAATTATTAGAAGATTGAACGAAAAATTAAAGGTGAGAAAAGAAGAACTACAAAAAGGTACCTTAAAAATCATTTCAAAATTCAAGGAAAAATTCAAACCTTAAAATTGCAACAACTTTTTAGTCATATGTAAAACAAATTTTAAAAACATGGGAGGTCGACACTCAGTTGTATATATATATATATATATATATATATATATATATATATATATATATATATATATATATAACAGAGCACCTAAATGTTACCGAACCTCCGCACCATGCACCACACGAATATTTCTCCACCAGTTATGCAGGCTATCGGAGAATGAGATGGCAGAGATTAAGAAGATGGTGCATGAGCTATATATATATATATATATATATATGGGGCATCTGAAAATAAAAAACAAAATTAAAACAAACAAGGAAAATACAAAAAGGTACCTTAAAAATTATTTCAAAATTCAAGGAAAAATTCAAACCTTAAAATTGCAACAATTTTTTAGTCATATGTAAAATAAATTTCAACAAAGCAGCACAACAGTAACATCTGTGAGCACTCACCTAAGGATACAAAGGAGCTCAGCGATGAAGAAAACGATTAAATTATAAAGCTTTTTTTTCCAGCGATTAGATAGATTGAAACTGTGAATGGGGCTTTGTGTTCTGATGTGCAACTATGTTCTTGCTTTTATATATATATATATCTGAAAATGAAAAAAAAAATTAAAACAGATAAGGCAAATACAAGTTAACTCAATGCATGCGGAAATGCGATTTTAATATAATTTTTATAGAGCTTTTACTTTTAGCATATTCATTTTGGTATGCTTGTAGGAACTATCATCCTCTTTTTTGGTGATTTTTGCATACTAGAAAAGGATGAAATATTTTTTTGTGTTTTACTTAGGGTGATTTGGGGCATGTCGGTTAGATGATTACCTCCCACGGTCTCAGTTTCAGATTCAGTCTCAGAATAGAACTCAGTACAGTTCTACAGATTTATGACTGTTAGATACAGTCACCCAGCTCAATTTAGAACTCAGATAGTTCTATTGATTCAGGACTGTAAGAAACACACTCAAATTTCAGTTATCATTGTTATAGTATCAGTAAACCCAGATATTAGTAAATTAGTATTCAAAAACTCAGTATCCAGTGTTATCACGACCTCAGTCACAGTTTACGTATTCATGCATATACTCTCATTCAGTTATACTCATGTTATTCAGTTAGTATTATTTATGCATATGAACCCATGCATTCAGCCTACCTCACCTTGCATACCAATACATTCAAAGTACTGACACATACTTTTCTCTTGCGCTATGGTGTCTTATACCATAGGTTCAGACGCTTGGGCTCCTGACCGTTCTTAACAGCCCAGATTATCAGCAGTAGACTTAGTGGTGAGTCCTCATAGTTTGAGGACATAATTATTATTTCAGTATATTTTCAGTAGTTGGAGTTAGTTGGAGACTTGTCCCATCAACTCTGTATTTCAGACAGTTTAGAGACTTATCAAACTAGAGTATTTTCAGACAGTTGTTCAGTTTTTAGTATTGATATTCAGTTTTGGTATTGAGATACCTTATTCAGTATTATTTCAGTATTGAACCTTATGGCAAGTTTCCATCTAAATTCTGCATATTACAGCATTAATATTCAGTTATTGCAGCAGGTACCAGTCATGGGTTAGCTTGTGGTCCTTCTGGATTATGAGCACTGTGTAGCGTCCGGGGTATAGACTCAGGGCGTTACAAACTTAGTATCAGAGCCTAAGGTTCAACAGTATCCTAGGAAGTCTGAAAGTTGCATCTAGTAGAGTCTTGTGCATGGGTGTGTTACGCGCCACACTTATGGACATGAGGCTACGAGGTGTTTTAGGAACCGTTTCCCTTTTTTTCAGTATTCACGTCGTGTGAGTGAGCATGAGCTCCAGTTAAACTCTCTGTCTAATCCACGTTCTCTTCCGTTATAGAATATGCCTCCAAAAAAGACTAAGAAAAGAGGAACGGGAGACCAGCCAACACCATAGCCCATCCAGACAGATCTTCTGGATGAGCTTATCTCCCACGCTGAATTTAGAGCAGCTTTCACCACCCTAGCTCATTCTGTGGAATTCCAGAATGAATGCCCAGCTGTCATTCCGGCCAACCCAGTGGCCAACACTGTAGCTTCCAGAATCCGAGACTTCACCCGAATGAATCCTTCTTCTTTTAACAGGTTTAAGTCTGATGAAGACCCATAGAAATTTCTTGATCAGGTGCAAAAGGTTACGGATATTATGGGGGTGACATCTAGTGAAAGTGTTGATCTAGATTCACATCAGTTGAGGGATGTGGCTCACTCATGGTTTAAACAGTGGAAAGTAGAGAGGGCCGCAGATGTAGAGCCCATAGAATGGGAGAAGTTTGCCACTGTTTTTGTGGATAGGTTCTTCCTACAGGAGTTGAAGGAAGCAAAGGTTTTAAAATTTATTAATTTGAAGAAGGGCAACATGACGGTGAAAGAGTATTCTCTCAAGTTTACTCAATTAGCCAGATATGCTCCTCAAGTGGTAGTAGATAACAAATCTAATATTAGTAAGTTTGTATCTGGAGTGAATGATAGTGTGGTCAAGGAGTGTAGGATTGCAATGTTGATTAGTGAGATGGAATTGTCTAGGCTGATGATCCATGCTCAATAGATAGAGGAACAGAAGAATAAGGAGAGAGAAAAGCAGAATAAGAAAGCTAGAACAGGTAGTTTCAACTTTGCTCAGCCTAAGTCAGAGGGTGTAAATTGTTCTCAATTCCATTTGAAATCTTCAGTTCCAGCTCCGTCTTCAGCTAGTGCTCTAGTGTTGAAATTCAGAGTCGGCAGTAGAGGTAGGGCATCAGGCCCTACACCTCAGGGGAGTGTTAGCAGTGCCCAAAAAAATACCTTTTGTCAGACTTGCGGCAAGAACCATCAGGGTATCTGCAGGGCTGGCAGTGATGTATGTTTTGGATGTGTCAATCCAGGCCACAGAGTTAGAGATTGTCACCAGTTAGGTTCCCAGGGTCAGCGTAACCATCCTCCAGCTCAGTCCAATCGCCCGAATCAGCAGGGTGCCACATCCAGCGCCACCAGTGGGCAACACCCTAATAAACTCTATGTTCTTCAGTACTGAAAAGATCAGAAAAGTTCTCCTGATGTGGTCACTGGTACGTTACAAGTTTACCATTTATATGTTTATTCTTGCTAGATCCAGGAGCTTCTTTGTCCTTTGTTACTCCTTATATAAAGGTTGACTTCGGAGTCAGTCTCAAAAATCTAGCAGAGCCTTTCTCAGTTTCCACTGCAGTAGGTAAATCCATCATATCCCAATGGGTATACAGGAAATGTCTGGTTATGGTATTTCAGAAAGTCACTTCAGCAGACTTAGACTAACTAGAGATGATCGATTTTGATGTCATTCTCAAAATGGATTGGTTTCATTCCTGCTATGCCTCAGTTGACTGCAGAAATAGAATTGTTCAGTTTCAGTTTTTTGAATGAACCCTTCCTAGAGTGGAGGGGTAGTACTTCAGCACTTAGGGGTCAGTTTGTTTCCTACCTAAGAGCAAGAAAAATGATATCTAAGGGATGTGTCTATCACCTTGTGAGAGTCAAGGACTCCAGTTCAGAAACCCCTAATCTTGCATCAGTGTCAGTAGAATGTGAATTCCCAGATGTCTTTTCCGAAGATCTTCCCAGAGTTCCTCCCGAAAGGGAAATAGACTTCGGAATTAACCTTCTTCCAGATAATCAGCCCATATCTATTCTTCATACAAAATGGCACCTGTAGAACTTAGAGAGTTAAAAGAATAGTTGAAGGATCTCCTAGATAAGGGATTCATCAGACCTAGTGTATCTCCGTAGGTACACCAATTCTATTCGTGCGCACAAAAGACGGTTCTCTCAGAATGTGTATAGACTACCATCAGCTAAGAAAAGTCACGATCAAGAACAAGTATCTACTTCCCAAAATCGATGACTTGTTTGACCAACTTTAAGGGGGCAGTTATTTCTCTAAGATAGACCTCAGATCAGGTTATCATCATCTCAGAGTCAGAGAATGTGACATCCCAAAAACATCTTTTAAAACTCGGTATGGTCATTTTGAATTCTTAGTCATGTCCTTTGGTCTTACCAATGCCCTAGCAGCTTTCATAGACTTGATGAACCGTGTGTTTAAGCAGTACTTGGATATGTTCATCATCGTATTTATAGATGACATTCTTATCTACTTCCGCAGTGAGCATGATCATGCAGACTATCTCATATAATAGTATTACAGACTCTCAGAAACCATCAGCTATTCGCCAAATTCAGTAAGTGAGAGTTTTGGCTAAGGTTAGTAGCCTTTCTCATCCATATCATTTCTAGTGATGGAATTAGAGTTGATCCCCAAAAGACCGAAGCAGTAAGAAACTGGCCTAGACCCATCTCTCTGATAGATATTAGGAGTTTCTTGGGTTTAGTTGGCTATTGTAGATGGTTTATTGGGGTATTTTTATCTATTGCATCCCCTATGTCCAGATTGACTCAGAAGAAAGTCAAATTCTAGTGGTCAAATTCTTATGAGAAGAGTTTTCAGGAGTTGAAGACTCGACTCACTACAACTCCAGTCTTAACTTTACCAGATGGTTCAGACGACTTTGTTGTGTACTATGATGCATCCAGAGTAGGTTTGGGTTGTGTCCTCATGCAGCATGGTAAGGTTATCCTACGCCTCTAGACAACTTAAGCCTCATGAGAAGAACTATCCGACTCATGATCTTGAGTTAGCAGCTGTAGCATTTGCCTTAAAAATTTGGAGGCATTACTTTTGTGGGGTGCATGTAGACGTGTTCATGGACCACAAAATCCTTCGGTATGTATTTTCTCAGAAAGACCTCAACCTCTGCCAGAGAAGGTGGTTGGAGTTGTTAAAAGACTACGATATGAGTGTTCTTTATCATCCAAGCAAGGCCAATGTAGTGGTTAATGCTCTCAGTAGACTGTTTATGGGTAGTATTCCTCATGTTGAGGACAGTAAGAAGAAGTTAGCTTAGAAAGTTCATTAGCTTGCCCGACTAGGTATTCGCTTAGTCGATTCAGCAGAAGGTAGTGTATGGGTTTAGAACAATTCAGAATTATCTCTAATTTTCAAAGTAAAGAAAAAATAGGATAGAGATCCCAATCTAGTTAAACTAAAAGAGTCAGTCAAAGATCAGAAGGTAGAGGTTTTCTCCCAAGGTGGAGATGGTGTGTTGCATTTCCAGGGTCGGCTATGTGTGCCAGGTGTAGATTACCTGAGGTAGAAGATTCTTACAGAGGCACATGGTGCGTGTTACTTTATTCATCCAGGGTCCACTAAGATGTACCGTGATTTGTGGGAGATCTATTGGTGGAATGGGATGAAGAGAGACATTGTAGAGTTTGTGGCTAAATACTCAACATGTCAGTAGGTTAATATTGAGAACCAGAAGTCTAGTGGGTCTATCCAAGAGTTCAGTATTCCCACTTGGAAATGGAAATAAGTAAACATAGACTTTGTGATGGGTTTTCCTTGAACTCATCGTCAACATGATTCTATATGGGTTATCGTAGACAAGATGACCAAATCAGCTCATTTCTTACTAGTTCTTACCTCTTATTCAGCCAAGGACTATACCAAACTCTATATCAGGGAGTTGGTCAGGTTACACAAAGTTCCACTATCCATTATTTCAGATAGAGGTACCCAGTTTACCTCATATTTCTTGAAGGCATTCCAAAAGGGTCTTGGTACCCGATTTTACCTCAGTACAAACTTTTCATCCTCAGACAGATGGTTAATTCAAAATTTAGAAAATATGTTGTGAGAGTGTGCGATTTATTTTAAGGTTAGTTGGGATGACCACTTGCCTTTAATCGAGTTCTCATACAATAACAACTATCATTCCAGCATCAAGATAGTTCTGTTTGAGATACTTTATGGGAGGAGATGTAGATCTCCCATTGGCTGGTTTGAAGAAGGTGAGGCCACAGTGGTGGGGCCTAACTTAGTATTTGATACCTTGGAAAAGGTTCAGTTGATCAGGAAAAGGCTCAAGACAGCTCAGAGCCGGCAGAAATCGTACACAGATGTGCGAAGAAAGGATCTCGATTTTGAGATTGGCGATTATGTGTACTTAAAAATCTCTCCTATGAAGGAAGTGAAGAGGTTTGTCAAGAAGGGGAAGCTCAGTCCCCGATATGTCGGTCCGTACTGAATTCTCAGCTATTTCGGAAAGGTAACTTACAAGCTTGAGTTGCCTTCAGATCTAGCTTCAGTCCATCTAGTGTTCCTTGCTTAAGAAGTGCAAAGGTGACCCAATAGTTGTAGTCCCTATAGAGGGCATAGACGTCCAGAAGAGTCTCTCTTATGAAGAGGTCCCAGTCGAAATCCTTGACTATCAGATTCGTAGACTGAGGAACAAAGAAGTCCCTCTAGTCAAAGTTCTTTGGCAGAATCAGTCTGTTGAGGGAGCTACTTGGGAAGCATAGGTATACATGCGAACCAAGTATTCCCACCTCTTCTCCGCGAAATCAGACTTAGCCCAATGTAATACTTTTCCTTAAGCTTACTCAGTTTCTCAGCTTTTCATTATAAATTTGGTATCAGTTACCATTGCATATTCAGTCATATATTCATGAGTCAGTTTAGTCATGAATTCATGCATCATATATGCATGTTCAGTATGAGAGACTCAGATATCAGTAATCCCAATCATGCTTTCATGAGTCAGTTAAGTCATGTACTCATGCATCAGATATGTATTTTCTGTATGAAATTTAGTATATCAGTCATATAATCATGTTTCAGATATTTATGGTCAATAAGTAAGTTCAGTCTATCATTGTTCTCAGCTTAGTCAGTCTTATTTGAGGATGAATATTCCCAAGGGAGAGATATTGTAACACCCTGCAAAATCCTAAGCTTAACTCAGCCTTTTAAAGCTTGATGAGGGATTCCAGACTTAGGAAAATTTCAAATAAATGTGAGGACTTAGTCTTCTCTAAGTCCATCAAACTTTGATAAATTAATTTATGACCTTCCATACCTTGAGAAGTTGATTTTTAAGTTGATTCATGATCGGGGAAGTCAATAGTACATCTCGGTGAGTTTTACAATTTTTGAACAAGCGTAAGGGCATGTTTGGAACCCCAAAATAGTGGCTCAGGGCGATTAGCCCGTGCCGCCCCGCTCAGTCCGATGCCTGGGGTAAACCACGATGGGCACTACGGCGCCTCACCTAGAGCGATGCTCCAGAGACTGCGACGCCTTGGCCAGTCCAACTGGGGTAATTTCTGCAGTCCAACTCTATATTTTTAAGGGCAAAAGGGTCAATTCTATTCACCCCATAGCTCCAAAACACGTGATTAAAGCCCCAAATAGCATAATTGATCATTATTTTCATAAAATTCTCTCAAGAACAAGCCCTAGGTTCATCAATATCAAGAATTAAATCTCAAGAACTCACTCCAACCTTCATGAATTTAGGAATCCAGGTATGTGAAGTGTTCATCCAAGGGTCCCTTTCACCCTTGGAATTCAAGAAACCCTTTTTAAAATAAGAATTATGATTTCCATGTTGTGGGTTGGATTGTACTCATGTTGATGTTGTTGTATGATTTCCAAGTAGAGATCTTTAATGAATTTCATGAATTTATGTTAGCATGTGTGTTAAAATCCTTGAATTCGAATTGATTAATGTAGCCATGATGTATTAGTTAATGTTCATGCCTAAGCGTAGGGTCATGCCCCCCATGTGTTTGTCAAAATGCCTAAGTGAATGGAATTTGTGCCTTGTGATCCATGGGTGGTCCTATAATGAACTCATGCTAGAACCCTATGTTCAAAATTACTCTTATGTTGAAGTTATGCCTTGCAAGTGTTTGTTGGGATGCTCATTGAAATTGAATAGTGTACCATACATGATAGCATATATCTCTATCCATGTATAAGTTCATGACTTTCAAGTACTTGATGAAATATTTTATTTATTGCATTGTATACAGTTGACTATTACCATGTTTCCAAGAATTATTATGTCTCATTATTATATATGCTATCGAGTCCTGAGGGTATTTAACACCCGATAATTTAGTTGTATACCAAGAGCTAGTGTCAGTTAAAAAATAGTCTCAGTCATGTCACGATTAGTATTACTCTCAGTTAGTTACAGAACTCAGAAAAACTCAGTATCAGTCCAGTCCCGTTCAGTATTCAGTTCAGTTCTCAGTAAACTCAATTAGTTAGCAGAATTCAGTAGTATTCTATCAGTCAATCGAACTCAGTGAACTCAATTCAGTTCACTTAAATAGTACTATCAGTAATAGTTCAGTCAAGCCTAGTATGAACTAGGAAATCAGCTCAGTGTCTATTCAGTTGGGAGTAGGATTCAGTACCGAGTGAACCCAAGGATGGGGACTCACCTGCCAGTAGAGAGTGTGATTCTTAGAAGTAATCCTTGTGTTCCAGAACTACGTAGATAGCGTAGGTTGAGATATCAAACCTGCCAGTTGAGGGTTGATAAGGTGTTTTAACCTGTCAGTTGAGGGTTCCACCGTTCTCATTAGAGTACCTACCAGATGAGGGTAACTCTCAGCTTATCCTTACCTATGGTACGGTATTGACACCCTTCCAACTGGGATTATAGTTTGGACCCTAAATCAATTAGATAAGGGGCATGTTGGTTAGATGATTACCTCCCACAGTCTCAGTTTCAGATTCAGTTTCAGAATAGAACTCAGTTTAGTTCTATAGATTTATGACTGTCAGATACAATCACCCAACTCAGTTTAGAACTCAGATAGTTCTACAGATTCAGGAGTGTCAGAAACAGTCACTCAGATTTCAGTTATCAATATTACAGTATCAGTAAACCCAGATATCAGTAAATCAGTATTCAAAAACTCAGTATCCAATGTTATGATGACCTTAGTCACAGTTTATGTATTCATGCATATACTCTCATTCAGTTATACTCATGTTATTCAGTTAGTATTGTTCATACATATGAACCTATGCATTCAGCCTACCTTACTTTGCATACTAGCACATTCAAAGTACTAACGCATACTTTTCTCTTTCACTATGGTGTCTTATACCCTAGGTTCAGATGTTCGGGCTCTTGACGGTTCTTAGCATCCCAGATTATCAGCAGCAGACTCAGTGGTGAGTTTTCATAATTCGAGGACATAGTTATTATTTCAATTTATTTTCAGAAGTTGGAGTTAGTTGCGAACTTGACCCATCAACTCCGTATTTCAAACAGTTTAGAGGCTTATCAAGCTAGAGTATTTTCAGACAGTTGTTTAGTTTTCAGTATTGATGTTCAGTTTTGGTATTGAGATACCTTATTTAGTATTATTTCATTATTGAACCTTATGGCAAGTTTTTGCCTAAATTCTGCATATTATAGCATTAATATTCAGTTATTGCAGAAGGTACCAGTCATGGGTTAGCTTGTGGTCCTTCTGGATTATGAGCACCGTGTAGCGTCCGGGGTATAGACTCAGGGCGTTACAAACTTAGTATCAGAGCCTAAGGTTCAACAGTGTCCTAGGAAGTCTGAAAGTTGCATCTAGTAGAGTCTTGTGCATGAGTGTGTTACGCGCCACACTTATGGACATGAGGCTACGAGGTGTTTTAGGAACCGTTTCCCTTTTTTCAGTATTCATGTCGTGCGAGTGAGCATGAGCTCCAGTTAAACTCTCTGTCTAATCCACGTTCTCTTCCGTTATAGAATATGCCTCCAAAAAGGACTAAGAAAAGAGGAACGGGAGACCAGCCAGTGCGATGTTCCACTGTGATTCCTGGCGCGACAGTGGCCAATCGTAGTGAGCTACTGGAAAAGGACAAACCGGATTTTGGGGTTTACCGCGAAGCGGCATAATCATGGTGCTTCACTGGAAAAAGGACGATTGCGAATTTTCACTCCACCGCGACGCGGTGCTATCGTGGTGAACTACTGTTTCTCACTAAAAGTGCCATAACTTTTCAACCGGGTATTGAATTTAGGAAAAATTGGTATCATTGGAAAGCTGATTCAATTACCTAAAATTTGGTAGGTCTAGAGCTGGAAAATTTTGCAGGTATCAAGAGTTAGTCAATTTTAAAGTTGACCCTTGACACACAAGGAGCTAAACGGAACTAAGAAAGGTGCGGAGTATTACAATAACTCCCCCTTGTAAACATTCGTCATTGAATAAGACTAGTTAAATTGGGAATACTGAGGAACTGAGACTATATACTTACATGCACAACTGAAACAAAACTGCATCACTGAATCTAAAACATAATATGTGACTGAACTAATTTGTGAATGCATGAATTGACATGAAGATAATCACATGGCTGAAACTGAGATTGGAAAAGAATTAAATTAAGGAAGACTGTTACCTTAGGCTAAATTTGAGTTTGTGGAGAAGAGGTGAGTATACTTGGTTCGCATGTTTGTTTCTACTTCCCAAGTGGCACCCTCAACAGACTGATTTCGCCACAGAATTTTGACCAAGGGAGCTTTTTTGTTCCTAAGTCTACGGATCTGGTGATCAAGAATCTCTACTGGAAGTTCTTCGTATGAAAGGCTATTCTTAATATCTGTGCTTTCTAGATGGACTATAACAACTGAATCGTCCATACACTTCTTCAACAAGGATATATGGAACACTGGGTGAATTGATGAAAAATCTGCAGTTAGCTCAAGCTCATACGTTACCTTCCCCACACTATTCAATATCCTGTAGGGGCCTACATACCAGGGACTAAGCTTCCCCTTTTTGGCAAATATCTTAACCCCCTTCATGGGTGAAACCTTCAAATAAACAAGATCATCTACTTCAAACTTAAGATCTCTTCTTCTTACGTCTACATAAGATTTCTGACGACTCTGAGCTGCCTTTAATATTTCTCAAATCAACTGAACTTTATCCATGGCTTCAAATACCATATCTGGCCCAATCAAAGTGGCCTCACCTATTTCAAACCATCCGATTGGTGACCTATATCTCTGCCCATAAAGAGTCTCAAATGGGGCAATCTGAATACTAGAATGGTAACTATTATTGTAGGCAAACTCAATCAACAGCAAGTGGTCATCCCAACAGCCTTTGAAGTCAAGAACACATGTTCTCAACATATCCTCTAGGGTCTAAATGGTCCTCTCTGCCTGACCATTTATCTGCAGATGAAAAGCTGAACTGAGATGTACCAAGACCCTTCTAAAAAGCTTTCCAAAACTATGAGGTAAACTGAGTACCCCTATCTGAGATGATGGAAAAGGGAACTCCGTGTAATCTAACCAACTCTCTGATATACAACTTACCATAATCTTCAGCTGTGTAGGACGTATGAACTGGCAAAAATTAAGCTAATTTGGTCAATCTATCTACAATAACCTAAATCGAATTATGTTGTCAACGCGAACGGGGTAATCCTGTCACAAATTCCATGTTCACCTCTTTCCACTTCCAAGTGGGAATACCAAAGTCCTACAATGTGTCACCAGGTCTTTGGTGTTGTACCTTAACCTGTTGACAATTTGCATACTTGACCACAAATTCTACAATATCTCTCTTCATACCACTCCAACAATAGACTTCCCGCAAGTCGTGGTACATATTGGTGGCTTCTGGGTGAATGGAGTAACACACACCATGCGCTTCTGCCATAATCCGCTGCCTCAAATCGTTAACGCATGGCACACATAATCTACTCTGGTATCTCAACACACTATCTCTCCTTGGGAGAAAATCTCTACCTTTTGGTCTTTAACTGACTCCTTCAGTTTGACCAAACTAGAGTCCTTATCCTGTTTCTCTTTCACTTCTGAAACTAAAGAAGATTTTGAACTACTCTGAACCCAAACATTCCCCTCAACTGAGTCAACCAGCCTAACATCCAATCTAGCTAATCGGTGAACTTCTTAAACTAATTCTCTCTTATCATTCTCTACATGAGCAACGCTGCCCATAGATAGTCTATTATGGGTGTCTGCCACCACATTGGCCTTTCCCAAATGATATAACACACTCATGTCATAATCCTTCAATAATTCTAACCACCTTCTCTGACGAAGATTTAACTCCCTCTGAGTAAATTCATATTACAAGCTTTTGTGATCCGTGAACACATCGACATGCACCCCATAAAGATAGTACCTCTAATTTTTTAATGCAAATACAACATCCGCTAGCTCAAGGTCATGGGTCGGGTAGTTTTTTTTGTAAGGCTTAAGTTGTCTAGAGGCATAGGCTATAACCTTACCTCTCTGCATCAAAACATAACCCAAGCCAATTTTAGAAGCATTACAATAGAAAATGAACCCATTTGTACCATTGGGTAGCTCTAAAATTGGCCCTGAAGTGAGTCGAGTCTTCAACTCCTGAAAACTCTTCTCACAGTAATCTGACCACTGAAACTTAACTTTCTTCTGAGTTAATCTAGACATAGGGAATACAATAGACAAAACATCCACAACAAAACGTCTGTAATAGACAGCTAAACCCAAGAAACTCCTGATATCTGATAGAAAGATAGGTCTAGGACAGTTTTTTACTGCTTCTGTCTTTTGGGGATCAACTCTAATGCCATCACTGGAAATAATATGACCGAGGAAAGCTACTGATCTTAGCCAAAATTCACATTTGTTGAATTTGGTGAACAACTGGTGATCTCTAAGAGTTTTTAACATAATTCTAAGATGGTCTGCATAATCATCTTCACTATGAGAATAGACAAGAATATCATAGATAAAGACTATGACAAATATGTCAAAATACTGTTTGAACACTTTGTTCATCAAGTCCATGGAGGTTGTTGGGATATTTTTCAGCCCAAAGGACATGACTAGAAACTCGAAATGGCCATAACGGGTTCTAAAAGTTGTCTTTCGAATATCACATTCCCTTACTCTAAATTGATGATAGACAGATCTAAGGTCTATCTTGGAGAAGTAACTCTCACCTTGGAGTTGGTCGAATAAGTCATCAATCCTAGGAAGAGGATATTTGTTTTTATTATGACTTTATTCAGCTGACGATAGTCAATGCACATTCGCAAAGAACCATCTTTATTTTGCACGAATAGGACAGGAGCGCCCCATGAAGAGACACTAGGCCTTATGAAACCCTTATTTAAGATGTCTTTAAGATGCTCCTTTGACTCTTTAAGTTTGGCTGGAGTTATATGATATGGAGGAATGGAGATGGGATGAGCATCTAGAAGAAGGTAAATACCGAATTGTATTTCCCTATTGGGAGGTACCCCTGGCAATTCTTCGCAAAAAACTTTAGGAAACTCATTGACTACATAGATTGAATGAACTGTTGGAGCCTCAGACTTAATGTATTTGACTCGAACTAGATGATAGATGCACCCTTTTGATATCAAATTTTTGGATTTAAGATAAGATATAAAATGACTCTTGGGAGACACTGAATTACCTGTCCACTCAAAGACTGGCTCATCTGGAAATTGAAACTTCACCACTTGGGTGCGACAATCTATAGATACATAGTAGGAATGGAGCCAATCCATGCCCAGAATAAGGTCAAAATCGACCATGTCTAACTCTATTAAGTCTACTAACATGATCTTATGAAGAACACTAATAGGATACTTTCTATAGATTTATTTACAACAAATGACTCACCCACTGGGGTAGAAACTAAAAGGGCTTAGAAAGCTTTTCAGGACCTACTTTAAAATTTACTGCAACTAGTAGAGTCACATAAGAGAGACTTGACCTAGGGTCTAACAACACATAAACATCAAGATGAAAGACACGAAGCATAACAGTAACAACATATGGTGAACTCTCCTACTCCCGATGGGATGGTAAAGCATAAAACTAATTCTGGCATTGATCGCCACTGGTACTGGATGATGCACCCTGAGGAGGGACTGGGCGACCTACAGAAGCTGGTGCACTAGTAGCCTGAGTCTGGGTATGAACATCCTTGTTTCCCTGCTTAGAATGCAGATACTCTTTGATTCTATGACCTAACTTACCACAACCATAACAACCTTTCTGTCCCAATAAACACTCACCTAGATGATTCTTACCATACTTAGCACATAAAGCATAATTGGGTTTCTCACTCACACTATTCTGAGATCTGGACATAGAATTCTTACCCCACTGCTCCTGCCTAGCTTTGGGGGGAGCACTGACTGAAGATGTCACTGGCATAGACGAGCAACTCTGAAAATACGAATAATTTCTCTCTCTAAACCTTGTCTGACCATTTTTAAATTGCCCAGTTCTAGCCTTTTTATTTCCCCTCTCTCTCCCTTTTAACTTTTCTACCCCAATCTGTTGAGTATGAATCATCAGACTAGCAAGATCCATATCCCCAATAAGAATGGCAATCCTACACTCCTTTACTACCAAACCAGATACTCCAGTAACAAACTTACTCATACTAGACCTAGGGTCAGCCATCGTATCAGGGGCGTACTTAGACAACTGATAGAACTTAAGGCAGTACTCCTTCACTGTCATTGAGCCTTGCCTCAGGTTTACAAACTCCTCTACCTAAGATTTTCTTAATTCATGCGGAAAGAACCTGTCTAGAAACACGTCTTGAAATATCTGCTAACTCATTAGAGCTACATTCTCACCTCTACTATTCTTTCACATAACCACCCAATCATATGCCACATCCTTCAGCCTATAGGATGCTAACTCTACACTCTCCTCCTCATTAACATGTATAATCTGGGTGATTTTTCTCACCTTATCTAAGTAAAGTTGTGGGTCCTCACCTATTTTTGACCCAAAGAACTCAGGCGGATCCATTCTCATGAAGTCAAGAATTCTAGCTACTGTTAAATCACCATTCTACTGAAGTGGGACTGCCGCCTAATGATTGCCCTGAACATTGGCAGTCACATATTGGGCCAATTCCTGAAAGACAACCCGAAATTCATCATAGGATACATTCTCATTTAGAGGGTCAGCAAGATGGGGAGGCTGGTTATCATTTCTACGTTCATTAGCTCGGTGAGGAGGCATATTCAACTATCATGTAAGAGGACAAGTTAAAAGAAATAGAGACACGGTAAGCACAATATATTATGAAAGAAAGGGATGATTTCCTAAAATGTCCTGTAGTCTCTTGCCCATAAATGTGGTGCACTTCATACCCATGATCAAGACTCTATGTAACGCGGCTTGTCTGACTCCCTAGGACTTGTATAACCTTAGGCTCTGATACCAAGTTTGTAATGCCGCAAAAATGAGTCCCAAGATGTCACACGGTGCTCAAGACTACAAATAGCCTCAAGCAAACCCTGTAAGCCTTCTGCTAAAGTTGTAACTCATAATAGAGAAATATAAATATAAAATCAATACAGAAGTCTATCTGATCTCAGCTGAAATTATTTGAACATAATATCTAAAAATATTTGACTCAAAAGTATGGACAATCAACACTGGAAATCCAAATCATAACTAGCAGTCTGACAAGCTTCTACTATTAACAACTAGACAGACACTGGGACAAACCCCCACCTGACTTGAACTGGCTGAAAATACTGAATCAACTACTCTAATAAGCTGAAAAAATGAATAACTGGGTCCCCAAACTATAAGGAATCACCAATTGTCGGGATGTAGATAGAGATGCTCGAAATCACTCACGCTGCTGAAACTAAGAACCTGAAACTACATTATTAAACAATGTTGCACATAGACATTTATGTCGATCGGTACTTCTAGAATGTACTGAGGATGTAGAGGTAAATGAATAAGTATAACAATATCTTAACATTATTATAAATTTGTAAAAGAATGCATGCTAAGTGTAGATGACTCACATTAGCTTGAATAACCAAAAACTGAGAATCATAATCATGAGTAGTAAAGCATGTTGTATAGATCTAGTGAGTCATAACACTTAGTTCTAAAAGATGTACTTGAAATCTATCTTTAAATCATGCGGCCTAAGTGTAGAAAGGACTCACTTTTATATTTGTAAATTGAAAGTTGAAATCTTATAGGTAATGTCTTATGTAAAGCAATATCTAAATAAAGTTGTGAGCCTTTACACTTAGTTTCTAAAAGCTTTTTTGTTAGGATTACTCTTTTCTGTAGGGAGGTTCTTCTAACCGACATACAGTATGTGAGCTATCATAGTGTCTAATGTCTAGTTTTCTTATGGGAAAACCATACGTTGGGGAGAGGTGTCATACTCTTGCCAAGGAGTATAACCTAAGCTAAGTGTTCACAATCTGTATGTATCATCCATATAAATGGGAATAATTTGATAATGTGAACCTACATTGGCTCGTAGTTCTGGGGCATGTGAACATACCCAACTCGATGCTAAATACTAATCCTTTTACTCTATATGCTCATTCAGTAGGAAATACACTAAAACAAGTATAAGGGTTTATAATGAAAACCAATCATGCATCTGTTCACTTTAAACTGTAATAAAACTGTAAAGTGGACTCCATATCTTGGCTGAGATCAAAAGATCAAATCTTGATCAAAATCTGAATTTAACTAATCATAGGGTTCTTAAAGCATAGTCATTCTTGAAATATCAACATTCAAACTAGGGCTTAATAACCCATGCATCAAATTTATGTCAAATCATTATAAAATTCATGCTTAATAATGAAAGTCTTGAGAATTTAATTCTAAATCTGGAAAATAATATCACACGCACAAAAATACGAAAGTAGACATGCAATTCAACATCTAAATCACTTGTAATCTCATAATCTTCAAATAGTGATTAGTGGGTATAAACCCTAGACTGAAATTAATATAATTTCATGTAAAAATTCAACTTTAAAACTAGTTTTGGGCACAAGGATGAAAGAATTATCCTTGTTGAAAATCCTAAATACCTTAATTGATGAAGAAGCTTGAACCTTGAGTTCCTATTTGTGCTCTTGAAGATTGTTTCTTGAAGATCTTAAATTGGGAATCTTGATTTTTGGGTTATCTTGGAAAAAGAATGGTGAAATTTGGATTTCTTAAGGTGTGAAATTTGAAATTCTAGGGTTTCTTTGAGAGTAATTTGATGAATAATGAGCGTATTAGGCTTAGAATAGGTTTAAACTAGTGTTTTTCGAGAATTGGAGACTTGAAAAAAGACTATATTGCCCTATGGAAAATTAAGTTCGTAACTGTGAATACGATTTTGAGCCTCAGCGCGACGTGGAGCCATCGCGATAGCTTACTGCAAAAAAGATGTATGCGATTTCGGGCTCTGGCGCGATGCGGTGCTATCGCATTGCATCACTAAAAAAAAGATGAGTGTGAATTTGCACTCCACTACAATGCGGTGCGATGTTCCACCGCGATTCCTGGTGTGACACTGGCCAATCGCGATGAGCTAGTGGAAAGGGACAAGCGGGATTTTGGGGTTCACCGTACCTTACCTTTAGATTGAGCTTAATTACTGGAAAATGTAAACTATTATGTCAGCTTTGATACCAAGCTGTCACGACTCAATTTCTCAAGTCGTGATGGCGCCTACTTTAACCCACCAGTAGGCAAGCCAAGCCATAGTCCGGAATGATAGGTAACGGGCTAACAGGTAGAGATCAAATAAAAGATCATATATAATAATAACAACAACAATATTAATTGAAAACTAAGAAGAGAGCATATATATTATATCAAAATGAGAGAAGGAAAAAAGACCAACTATACAATGAATCTCTTCCAAGACCTGATAAGGTCAGTACTAGAGCCACTACTAATAGGTACCCAAAGTACTAGACAAAAATAAAAAAATATACACAATATACACAAGCAGTCTCTAGTGCAAAAGACTAACTGGAGTAGATAGAGGAGGATCAGCCTCGGACGACAGCAAGCTCACCCTGCTCTGAATCAGTACTGGAAGGTAGGAATCACGTCAATGTCGACTGCTGGTACCCCGGATCTGCATCAGAAAAAGATGCAGAAGTGTCGTATAAGTACCTGTTGCTTTTGTACCCATACTACACTTCTCCATCTTTTTCTGATGCAGATCCAGGTACTAGCAGTCGACGTTGATGTAATTCCTACCTTCCAGTACTGATTCAGAGCAGGGTGAGCTTGCTGTCGTTCAAGGATGATCCTCCTCTATCTACTCCAGTTAGTCTTTTGCACTTGAGACTGCTTGTGTATATTGTGTACATTTTTTTTATTTTTGTCTAGTACTTTGGGTATCTGTTAGTAGTGACTCTAGTACTGACCTTATCAGGTCTTGGGAGGGATTCATTGTATAGTTGATCCTTTTTCCTCCTCTCGTTTTGATATAATATATATGTTCCCTTCTTAGTTTTCAATTATTATTGTTGTTGTTATTATTATACATGATCTTTTATTTGAACTCTGCCTGTTAGCCCGTTACCTATCATTCCGGGCTATGGCTTGGCTTGCCTATTGGTGGGTTAAAGTAGGCGCCATCATGACTTGAGAAATTGGGTCGTAACAGTCTAGAGCTGGAAAATTTCACACGTATCAAAAGTTATTCACTTTTAAAGTTAACCCTTGACATACTAGGAACTAAACAAAACTAAGAAAGGTACAGGGTATTACAATGGCCGAGAGGGAAGAGTTGGTCAATAGCCAGATTTGACTAAAAATTTTGGATTAGATTTTTAAAATTAATCTTCAAATATTTGTTTAATCATGAAATTTTATTAAATTTTGAGTAATCATTAACTAATGTTTTACTATAAATTTTGGATCAGATTTTTAAAATTCATCTTCAAATATTTGTTTAGCCATAAAATTTGATTAATTGTAAGTGATCACTAACGTTTGACTAAAGATTTTGGATCAGATTTTTAATATTTCTCTTCAAATATTTATTTGGCCATTAAATTTAATTAAATTTTGAGTGACCTTTAACCGGTGTTTGACTAAAGATTTTGAATTATATTTTAAAAATTTATCTTCTAATATTCATTTGACTATGAAATATGATTAAATTTTGAGTGGCCATTAGCCGGTGTTTGACTAAAGATTTTGAATTAGATTTGTAAAATTTATCTTCACATATTTTTTTGGCCATAAAATTTGATCAAATTTGAGTGACCATTAGCCATTGTTTGACTAAAGATTTTGGATTAGATTTTTACAATTTATCTTCTAATATTTGTTTGACCATAAAATTTGATTAAATTCTGAGTGATCATTAGCTAGTGTGTTACTATAGATTTTGAATCAAATTTTTAAATTTTATCTTCACATATTTATTAGATAATGAAATCTATATGACCTTAAAATAACTTTAAGTTCCCAAAAATTAATTAGCTCAAAATAGTTTTTGGGTGAAAATTCACTTTCACTCACAAAATTCTTCTTTTTCAAGTAAACTACATGTCCTAACACAATTTCATGTTCCAAAACTTACAACTTCAAAAAGGTCAAATTTCAAATTTTAAGTTTAACTTCAAAATCTTTGACAAAATGAGAGCTTAATATCGCATTTAGAAGTAGAAGTGTAGCTTTTTGTAACTTTTGATGCCAAGTTCAATCACCTATACAAACATGATAAGAAATACATTTACAAAAAGTGATAAAAGTTTTCAATTTACAAAACGTATCGGGAATTTTTTATATATCATATCAAAAAATTTATCCAAGGTTCGGAAAAATTCATTCAAGACCTGGAAATTGCGTTCAAAATTTGCTATAAATTGTAAAAATCTGGTTATGTTTGATAAATAAAATAGTATTTATATGTTTATTAATACATGGTCTTGCTTAGTTATGAGGTGATTTTTTTCATTCCACGATGGGCTTGAACTTTGTCTAAGAATTATATAAAAACAATTATTATTTGGGACAAAGAAACCTCCTCTCGCATTAAAGTTCCTCTCTTGCAATAAAGTCCAAGTTGCCCATTTTTAAATGCCTTTCAATTTCACAAATTGAAAATAGTTGCTTGAGAGATAGGAGATTTGGCGGGGGGGGGGGGGGGGGGGGGAGGGGGGCTCAAGTGTATAACCCACCATCTAACTTTAATTTGAAGCGAATATAGAACTTGATAGAGAACGATTTATTCGCGATTTATCCTCTTAGAGGGCTTAATGGCCATAAATTCAAATTATTCAAATCAGTAAGCTCCACGTATAGAATGTCTAAAAAATAATAGCTTTGCTTGTGTTTAGAATCATGACATCTATTGACGTTGGCATTACTCTGCTCGTAATTAGAGATTTGAGTTTCAATCTTGTAAATATAAAACTTTTTGACCAGGACTTTCCTTTAAAGGACCGACTAGACAAAAATCCAAATAAGTCATACCATTAAATTTGGGTACATGCTATCTAAACAAAAAAAAAATAAAGAGCGAAAGGTGAAAAATATATCTAAAATATTTTAATTTTTTGAGTTTTATATCTAAACTATCATGTGTGAGTTTCATATCTGAACTAATCTCAACTAGTTAACAAACACACCTAATCTATTAATTTTTTGAATTTCATACCTAAACTTTCAGGTAGGAAAAGTGAACTATTAATAGTTTGGGTGTGGCTTGCTAATTAGATGGTGATAGTTCAAATAGAAAACTCACACACTTGATAGTTTAAATATATAACTGAAAATATCAAAATACTTTAGTGTATTTTAGACCATTAACTCGAAAATAAAAAATAAAAGACAGGACACAATGAATCCTTAGTGTGCTTAGCTTTGGTCTATTTCTACTCCAATCTCAATTCCACATTATCAATTTGCCAAAATTGTTCTTTTTTTAAATGATTTTTGACAAAATTTGCACCTTCTCTTTAGCATGTTAACAACCTTCTCATATTCCATCAGTTTGTTCCATTGAGATAATTACTACTTGTTTTCTTTAGCTAAGTTGATGGTTTGCAATTTTCCCCTTAAATTCTGGCTAGAATCCAACAACATTGTGCTTAAGCAATTTCTTCACTGTACCTTTTAATAACTCGGCTAATCAAGAAATTTATTATGGAAAAATTACATATATATACAAGGTAACTATTACTTATTACATAAAATTCTTTATTTGAAATATAATAACAAATATCTCATATTAATTA
Organism: Capsicum pubescens; assembly: GCA_030864215.1. Classification (NCBI taxonomy): domain Eukaryota; kingdom Viridiplantae; phylum Streptophyta; class Magnoliopsida; order Solanales; family Solanaceae; genus Capsicum; species Capsicum pubescens. Next base: position 388,560,879 of record CM061548.1, read on the forward strand.
CATAGAATTCCTTCTTTTTAGATTTTCTCTCTCTTCTGTCTCATACATCCCAAAACATCCGATTTTTGCTCTATTTTTAGTCTGATTTTTGCTCCATTATTGCACTCCTTATTTTGCGCCTAATTTCAAGTTACGTGATTTGGGGAGTTTCAAATTTGTTCAAATAATGTCTATTATTTCAAATTATTATGAAAATAATTTATTTCGTAATAAATTTCAATAATAATTAGTTGGTCTATTATTTCAAATTATTATGGAAATAATTTATTTCATAATAATTAGTTGGTCTATTATTTCAAATTATTATGAAAATAATTTATTTCATAATAAATATCCATAAAATCAAATAATGCATTTTATTTTAAGTCGTTCAAATTTATTATATATTATAGAAGAGAGATCCATTATTTCTTATATACCTTAATTTGAATTATAATATGCATTAAAAATTATTATGGAAATAAAATCATATCCAATTAGTTCTATAGTCAACGACTTGAAAGTTGATTTGAACTATAATATCCAAATTATTTCTCCTTTTTGTATGCATGTATGATTTTATTAAATTATCTGCTTTTGCAATGTCATACATAGAAAGTAAAGTATAATAAAAACGAATACACTTGCACCATACATAAAAGTAAAGTATAATATATTCTCATACATATAACACATGATGTTGTTGGAGTGTAAATCATACATATAACACTGATATCATACATAGAAAGTAAAGTATAATACGTTCTCATACATATAATGTGAAATATTTTTACTTAAATATAACATCGAAAACATTTGCATCATACATAGAAAGTAAAGTATAGTACATTCATATACATACAGAACAGGTTGTTGTTGGAGTGTAAATCATGCATATAACACTGACATCATTGATTATCCATATAAAAAAATGTGTAATACATTATCATACGTGTAAATTTCATAAACAATGTCAAAGTATCATTCAAACTAGGTAATGTATTATAATTTTTCATACAATACTATGCAGTTTTAACAAAAAAACAAATACACTAAGAGGGGGGCGGAGGCGTCATTGGTTGTTCGTGATGACGCTAGTGGTGGCCAAAATGGGAGAGGAAGGAGAAACGACGTCGATCTTGGCGGCTAGTTGCTTTTGCGTGTTCACCGGCGTGAGGAAGAGGAATGGAGCAGTGAAGGCGTCGTTGACTGTTCGTGATGGTGCCAGTGGTGGCGATAGTCGGAGAAGAACAAGAAACGATGTTGATTTTGGTAGCTGATCGCCCTGGCGTGTTCACCGATGTGAGGAAGAGGAGTGGAGTGGTGAATGACGGTGACAACCGTAAGCCAGCGAGGGCGTCATTGTTTTTTTAGAGATAAAGAGAGATGTTTCAGGATATTTTTTGGATTTGAATTATAGTTACTATTTTTAAGAATCCACAAAATCAGAATATTAATTACTGTCGTTATTAAGATAAGAGAATAATTGAATCTGATTTTATTTCCATAATTTAAGAAAAACAATTTCCTCATACATTGGAGTTACGTATGAGGTACATTGACATGTATATGTATTTTTTTAAATCTGGGAGAGGAAAAGTCAATCCATGATCTTATGTAATTAGTTTCATTTAGGATGAAATTTATGTTGTTTATACTAAAAAAAAAAGAGTCCAAACTCAAAGTTTATTTAGACCATCATAGATATTTAAATATTAATATATTTATAAAATATATAAATAATTAAAATATAAAATACTAAATTTATTAAGAAATTAAATATGTTTGATGAAGATGATGTGGCGATGCTGAACACGCCATAAGTGCCATGAGAGTTTTTTTTTAGGAGTTCATTTTCACTTTAATGGACTAAATATTGACATTTCTTTTTGTCTTATGGTGATCCATTAAAATAAAATTAGGTTAATATTGCTATTTAGCTAGTTATATTATTACTCATTAACAACTTCGTTTGTTTCTCAACATCTCTATTTGGTTTGAATTTGGTGTCAAAAGTTATTTAATTTCACAGATTATTAGAATGTTTTTATAAATTTGAGTCTTGATTAACAAGTAGAAACTTCATGTAATATTATATTGTAAATAGTTATGTAACTAAAAATTTAAAATTTAAATTAAGATTATAAAAATTATATATTTTAAAAAGTGGACTGGTCCGTAGAGGCCCGCAACCCATAGCGTGATAGGTTAGGCTTGCTATTTTCTGGCATGTCATGTTGATGGGTCAGCCCGGCCTGACCCGTCAAACTCCAAAGCGCGTGTGGGCTAGTCCGAATGGGTTGTGCCTACCTGTATTGATAGCTTTAAACACTCTATTCACTATTATCTTATACACTCTACCAAACGATCTCTAAGTGTATAACCCACTCTCTTGTCTTTAATTTGAAGTATTGAGTGAATATAGAACTTTTTAATATGGAGCGATCTATGAAATTACATTTAAAATAGAAAATATAAAATTATAAAAATATCCTCGACCACAAGCAAACAGTTGGAAGCAGGCATGATAGCCGCCAGTTGTTTGCTTCAGATTTTTTGCTTAATGTAATTATTTTATTTTTATTTTTAATCTATTATATACTTGAAAATTTCATAAAAAATATTATAAATTAAAATAATTAAAAGTTAAATTATTTGGAGGCACATAAAATATTTTGGTTGACTCGAAATTCTATCAATGCAACATAAATTAAAATATATTAGTTAAAAAATTCGTAAAAAGTAATATAAATCACAAAAATTAACAAATTAAAATACTTGAAAGACGTATAAAAACTTTGGTTGACTTTTCAAACTCTATGTCATATAAGTTGTTAGGATAGAGGGAGTTGTTAACTTCCTATTCTAAAGTTGTATATTTTAATAATGACAAACTAATAATTCATAACTTGCAGGATACTCTACAAGGCTAAGGATATAATGAAGATACAGAAGATCTAGAAAGGAATCAATATATGGAAGAATATTTCGCGCAAGAAAACTAGTATCCACCCACAAAGCAGCCGGCGCTGAACATGGAATCGCGTAGATCAAACGTCTTACTGGATTCCTAAGTATAAGGAAGTTGATTGAATATCAATCTCAACAACATCTTTCACGGCAAGGAAAAAACAAAGAAAATCACACCTTCTACATGGACATATCTGATATGGACATGTATGGCTGTGAGAAAGGAAGGCTCCACCAAGAATGTACATATCTGAAATGGACATATCACACAGTGCAATCCCTCAATCAAGGAACCAATTTAAATCCTTGATTGAGAAGAAATTCCTTGAGTTTCCTTATGAAGAAAAGAAGCCGAAACAACTGAAGGATAAAAAAAAAGAGACTGAAGATCGAAGAACACACGCAACTGCACGAAAAATCATAGTGTGTCTTAATCTTAGTCTTGATAAATCTTTGTACTCTCTTGTTTACAATAGTTACAAAAGAAAGATCAAGTCAACTTAGTTATACCAGTTAAGGCTGTGTCACAAGATCTGATATTAAAATAATCTTCAGAATTTGTTTTTCCACATCTATATATTAGCTCTATTTTGAAAGACTCAAAGAAAATTCTTGAAATCCAAGGGGACTGGAAGTAGGCACCACATTGGTGTTTCGAACCAAGATAAATCATTGTGTCTTTCCTTTATTTACTTACGTACTTATCTTCCTAGTTAATCTTAACTTTATTCTATTTAAGTATATCTGTTTGCGGGTGAGTCGAGTGTCAAGCTTGATCAGTCGACTCAAGAAAATTTCAATTCACCCTCCAACCCCCACCCCCCTCTTGATTTTCAGGAGTAACATATATTACTTGAAAATTACGTCGAAAATCGTATAAATCATAAAATTAATAATTTAAAATATCTAAAACTGTATAACAAATTTAATTGACTTTCATAAATATTTCATTAGTTCCACATAAATTGGGACAAAAAGAGTAATATATAATATCTGAAAATTATGTAAAAGTATCATAAATTAATAACTAATAACTTAAAATGTATTAAGAAACATAAGAAAATTAGGTGGACTTTCTAAATTTCAACTGTGCCACATAGATTGTGATAAAAAAAAAAGTAACATACATTGGGTTCGTCCTGACGGGGGCACCATTATTTAGTAATCTAAATAAGAAAAGGATTAATAGTCAAAACTTACTTGATTCCAAAGTACTTAATATTAGAAATAGTTATGATAATTTTACCTAAGGTAAAATATATTTTTGAAGAGTCTATAGCTCATGCTTTGGTGTAATGGTACTTTATGCTATTATATTTTATATTATATTTTTTTTTAAATATATAAATAAAAAAAAGCAACTCGCATTAAAAATGACATAGCTCTAAATAGTTTTAGTTAGATGATTATACTTAAAGTTGAAATCTCTTTTAGATTATTATGCCTAAAATTATTTTAAAAAATTGATGATTATTTCTGAAATTACTAAGTTTTTAGATGATTATGCCTGAAACTATGCTAGGTATGGTGCAAATGCTTATGCATGAAATTGATAGGATATAGATTTCATAATACTATGTTCATGAGGCAAATTTGTCCCTTCTCTTGCCATTGCTCTCATACTTTTATCTTTCTTCTTCTGAAATATGTAAACAGAAACTTATGTACTACCCCACAAAATCCTAGACTAGTTCCAGCTATTCGTCTCATGTTTAGAAGTCCCAAAGTCATTATATTCACACTAAGTACAAGAGACTTAGCCATTTTAAGACCCCAAGATTTTGAATATTTTATTTTTTTTTATCTTTTCGAGTTTGAAACATTGATTTATGAGTTGAGATTTTTTATTTTTTTATCTTTTCGAGTTTGAAACATTGATTTATGAGTTGAAATATGATTAGGGATGTTAAAAGGGTCATCCGGGAGAGTTTCAAAATTTTTGAAAGGGGTTCGGAGTGTTTTTGAACCACGGAGGCAGAATGCCTCCGCGATTTGAGCGTCTCATAGAGGTTGGACCTCCGCGATACATGGTGTGTTACGGAGGTTATTCTCCGCAATACACGTTATGTCAAGGAGGCTAGTTTCCGCGACAGCCTCTGTGCCACAGAGGCTGTGTTTTCCTGCAGACTTATTAAAGATTTAAGGGGGCATTTGAGATTTTTCCCCTCACCCTAAACACTCAATTCACGAATTAAAATCCAAATGGGGCATTATTTGCCCCATTCTTCATCAGTTAACATCGTAAAAATCATCCCCATTTTTAAGAACACAAATCCAAGCTTCTTTTCAAGAATTCAACCGTTCAAGGCTTCAATTCCAAGTTCTCTTCAAAAATTTAAGTAACTCAGGTATGTGGGGTATTCATCAATGGGTTCCTTCTACCCATTGAGTCCCAATTTTTTTTTTATTTTCAAGTGTAAACCCTTTTCCCGCTTTTTATGAAAATTTCAATGATTAATTATGAATTTACTTAATGTCTCGTAGTAGTTTTGAATTCAAGTCATGCCAAGATATTTTTCCATATGAATCATGTTATTATATGCTTTAAAGTTCAATCTCCCATACCATGTTCAATTGATACCATGTTAGCTTACCAATTCATGAACTAAAACATGTGAGCATGTTGTCCTTATAAGTTAAATATATTCTCATCCTTAAAATCATGGATTTCATCAGTTTAGTGAAATGTACTATGTTTTGGGTCAACTAATCATGAATTTTCTTACAAGATTTTGATGATGTCATTGTATTTAAAATATCATTATTCGGTGCTGGAGGGTTATAAACACCCGATACCTATCTGTTTATACATATTTTCATTTTAAAGTAAAAAGTAATCATCATTTTTAGTATCATGTTCTGATTATTATAGTCATGTTGAGCACTTATCAGTTGTGATGTCCAGTTAACTTTAATCAGAATCAGTGTCAGTCCAGTTGGGAGTAGGATTTAGCACCGAGTGAACCCAGAGATGGGGGCTCACCTGCCAATCGAGGATGTGACTTTAATAGTAGTCCCTGAGTTCAAGAACTACGTAGCCAACATAGGTTTTGACGGGTCTTTCTGCCAGTTGAGGGTTGGCACTCATTTATGGGCACCTGCCAGTAGAGGGTGACACCCTAATCCTTCAGGATATCAGATTAGTAGATCCACACAATCAGTGTTAGTATCTATGGCAAGGTACTGGTACCTTTTCAACTGGGGTTACCGGTTGGACCCTAATTAGCTCAGAATGGGACAGGTCGGTTACATGATATCTTCCACAGTCTCAGTTCATTATTCAGAGTATGTCAGTTCAGGTTTGCATGACCAAGTGTACAAATATCAGTTTTTTAGCTATTCAGATATCAGTTATTCAGATTATTTCAACACATGTTTATACTTGATCTTGCATTCGTTTTTCATTTTTATGCATTCATGCTCAGTATTCATACATGTTTCTCAGTACAATTTTGTAACCTAGTCAGCTTTAACTTGAGGTTTACGTATGGTATTCATGTTTCTACTGCTTCTTAACTTACAGAAATATTTTCAGCTAATGATTTAAAAATTTCACTATGTTTTATAGCTTTTACATACAATCATGATTTAAATGCATACTTCAGAAAATAGCTTATGTCCTCAGTTCTAAAGTATATATTAAGTATCTCCACGATTTACTGCATGTCTCATATACTCAGTACATTCCACAGTACTGAACATATATCTGCGTTTGTGGCTACATTTCTTCATAATGTAGGTACCAGATATAGACCACACACTAGGGTCAGTCAGTTCTCAACATTCAGTCAGTAGGTGATGAGTTCTCTTATTTCGAGGACTAGAGTCAAATGAAGTTCTTGTATTGCTTCATTATTCGTATGTATTTATTTGGGATAGTTGGAGAAAATTCCCAACTATCTATAGTCAGTATAGTAGAGGCTTCATAGATGGTCAATCAGAGTCATTATATGTAATTCAAGTTTCTTCTTCAGATTTATTATGTTGTAAACTTTTACAGTATCACATTTATTCAGATTTTCTCATGATTATTCTTTCGCTTAGAAAATTATCTTTTATATACATTTAAAATCAGTTGCTCAAGTAGTATGCCAGTACATGAGTTGGCTTAGGATCACTTGTGGTTCTAAGTACCGTGCTACGACTAGGGGGTAATCTCGGATCGTGACAACTTAGTACAAATATTAGTTGAGGTGAGATGGACTAGTAAATATGGACATCAATGATGATTTCATTTTAAAGATTAACTAGGCTATTTCATTTTTAAAATCTTTTCAAATTGTAATTATAACAATTTTTTCTAAATTATTAGTGATTTATTTTTGCAGAATTATTGAGAAATTAACTCGTGCTTATTTTCTTCATAATAAAACTATGAAATCAAAGATACATAAGACTTGCGCTCTGTAGATCCATGAGTTTTGCACTCTATGTTTCATGATTTACGCTTTGCCCTACGCTGTATAAAATGACTTGCCTCTCGTCCTCATATCTTAAAATATTATTTCTTACTTGGTAGCAAATCCAGCCTAGTTTAATTTATCCCAAAATAGGTAGTGTGACAATTATCAATTTTTTAATTTTACCTATTAAAAAATTTATAAAATCTAAATCTGCCCTATAAATAAGAGTCAATCCCATGCAAAAGAAAAACACAATAACAATATAGTCATTTGATCCCCCCCCCCCCCCAAACACACAAAAACAAGATCTAGAAGAATACAATTCTCCTCTTTTTTTAGCCATGGCAAGGAAATTGAATTTTTCTTTAAATTTACCTAACACTAAGAGGGGGACTTCACGTAAGAAAAGACATGAAGAGCTCCTTAAAAGGCTTCACGAATTTTGCGACCTTTGTGGTATTGAGATTGCTAGTGTCTTCTACAGGGATTGTTACAATAAACCTGTGATTTTTTCAAATCATGAGGATACTGTCAAAACCTTTACAAAATTTAAGAAGCTCTCAATGCTGATGCAATCCAAAAATCAGGTGGCACAAGATGAGTACACTGAGCAGAGTCTTATTAAGGTGTTGGAGGAGGAAATTCTGAATCTAATAGAGGAGAACCTAATCGAGGAGTTAACAACTGAGATGAATGAAGTGTTGAAAGGAAAAGAAGATGTTGCTATTGCGACAAACCCTTATCATGTTAACGATCTTTCTAAGTACACCAAGCTGGGTATTAACAAGTTGGAGGAAGAAATTCAGAAGAAAATAGAGGAGAACATAATTGAGGAGTTAAAAACTAAGATGAATGAAGTGTTGAAGGGAAAAGAAGATTTTATTATTGAGACGAACCCTTATGATGTCAATGATCTTGAGTACCTCAAGAAAGAAAAGACCAAACAAATCTGTGAAGTGATGAAAGTGATCCTTGGTGGTAAGGATTTCCCATCAAATGTTTCTCAACCCTCTATCGGATAGATGGTTCTTGATGGGATCAAACCTAAATTAGATTTAATTGGTTTATATTTAAGTAAGTAATATCCTTCAAAAAAAAATATTGTTGTTCACATTAATTAGAAAATAATTAATAATTTCATCTCATAGATATGATAGTCGTCTATTAAAATTATCAATATGTAATTTTGAATCTATTTAAGTTTGATTTAAAAGCTTAATAAGATATGCTTGAAGATGAGTTCATCCTGCATTTCAATTGACTATAATGATCCCCTATTAAAATATTGCAGTTCATTCATGAACTTATGTAATCATTTTGTAACAATCGAAACATCCTTAATACTGATTTGTATATTGACAATAATAGATGGTATCAACTAGAAATCATCTTGTTCAAATTGGAATGATCCTCCTAACAACCATCCATGAGATAGTAGTATTTTCCAATCATTTTATTGTATGAATATCTAAAGACGGCACAAGAAGCGGATTGGTAGTGATTTCTAAAACTAGATTCAATCAAAAAGAGCAACGAATAAAATCATATACTATATAACTTGACATACACTGCGCTACAAGAGATATATGCGAGGTCTTCTTGTATTGACTTAATTATCATCCTCATTATTTGTGGGAACCTCATCACTATGTGGATATCACATTATCTTATCTAGAAAGGAAAAGGTCTTAAGTTTTCTACTAAGTGATCATTAGCTAGTGTTTGACCATAGATTTTGGATCAAATTTTGAAATTTTATTTTATAATATTTGTTTGACCATGAAATTTAATTAGATTTTAAAAAATTAATTTTCAAATGTTTTCAAGTTCTCAAAAAACTGTTTCACTTCCACTCACAGAACTTTAAATTTTTTCTAAGTAAAATACATGTCTTTAACACAACCTCAAGTTTCATAAACAACAACTTCAATTAACTCAAATTTTAATTTTTAAAATCTATGATTAAGTGGGAGCTTAGCATCACATTTAACAATGAAAATATAGCTTTTTGTAACTTCTGATGTCAAGTCCAATTCCAATATTTAACCTTGCCACTTCTTTCAAGCTGGGCTTGAGCTTTGTTAAGAATGGGCCAAAGAAAGTTCCTCTTGAAATGGGGTCCATCTCTTCAATAAAAGTCCATGTTGCCCACTTTTATGGGTCTTTCAATTTCATAAATTGGAAATAGCTGCGATTTAAAGGAGAAGGGGGGGGGGGGCGGGGGGGGGGGGGTTAGACCATTCAATAGTGTAGCCGCCCTCATGTGCTATATCCAAGTGACCCAAGGCAATGCTATCACTAAATGGTGTGGTTGAATGGTTGGAATTTTTCTATCTTTAACCTGAAGTGTCGAATGGATACAAAGTTTCTTGATAGGAAGTGGTTTATTATCCTAGAGGGAATAATGGTGAAATATTTGAATTATTTGGATTGGTAAGTTTCTAGGTATAAAGTGTCTATAAAAAGAAATAGATAGCTTATTTGCTTTTTTTTTAAAAATAGATGGCTTATTTTTATTTTTTTTTAAACAAGACGCCCTGATGTTGATACTACTTCACTCTTAATCAGATATCTGAGTTTCAATCCTATTAATGTGGAACTTCTCGGTTGGGACTTTGGGAACACTTATGGGTCCTATTGGGCGTGAAATTAACTAAGTCAGAATGGTAAATTTTGAGTACCTGTTATCTAAAAAAATATAAAATACAAAACACAAATCAATCGATTCATGTGCCTAACCTAAACTTGGTCAATTCTTATTTCAATCTCTTTTTGTTTTTTCACCCAGTATTTGTATTGGTGTCTCACTAATTCAAATGCGTTGCACGACCCATTCTGGGGTATACTCTCCAGGATTTTCTTCATAGTCAAGGCTCGAACCTAAAACCTCTGATTAAGGATGGAACAGTCTTACCACTGCACCACAACTAATATTCATATAATTACTTCAATCTCAATTCCACATTATCGATTACCAAATTGTTCTTTGTTTAAAAGATTTTGACAAAAATTGCACCTTCTATTAGTATGTTCTCATAGCCTTGTCATATTCCATCAATTTGCTCATTGATATAAACCCTTTATCTAGATGATAAATTAATGATGGAAATGCCACCATAACTACTTGTTTTTTTTTTCTTTCTTTCTCAATATTTAGCAATGTGGATATTGTTTATTCCTTTCTAGTGGACAAGCTACTATTTTGGAGTGTGAAAGGCATTTAAGAATTTGTCATGGAAAATGACCCTCAACAAATTGCCAACACATTTTGGACCAAATTTGTGTAAATATGATGAACTACCAGACATAAAAAGATCTTTTATCCATCAAAGACAAAAAATACTAGGTAATTTTTTCGATATGTCCTAGTCTTGATGAATACAATTACCTGATATCAATTGAATTAAAAAAAAATACTTCTTTTATTATATGAAAGACCCCTTAGTAGTCTTCATGTTACGTTTGAGGCCAATATAACATAGGATTCCTCCATTCATATATACCTAAAAGATTCTTTTTCCATAACATAGTGAATGTGGATTACATTTGCTTAATATGTAACTTTTGATTTTAAAAAAAAAAAGTAACGATCAAGCAACAGATAATATTTTGAAAGGTTGAAACTTCTCAAGAAAAATGTTGGTTCTTCAATTTTTTGGAAACCAATAAGTTTGTTAATTTATACTAGAAGCCCTCAATATAAAACTTCACACGTTAGAAATTAAATACACCACTATTATACTGTATTAAATAACTAACTTTTATGTGTAGTATATTGGGTAGATTTCTTAACAACCGAAAAAAAAGGCAGACAACATAAATTTTACCAGTTTGGAGCTTAATTACAGAAAATTTTAATATTTTATATAATTAGTGAAAAATTCAATTTTGGGTCTGTCGCGATACATAATTAGCTCGAGATACATCAAACGAAGATACAATTTTTTTTCCTTTGTAATGATATATAATTAGCTCCCGATATTTTTTTATTTTTTTTTCAATTTTGGGTTTGTTGAGATACATAATTTATCTAACAAAGATACATCTTTTTCTTGCAAAGATACATAATTAGCTCCCCGATATATTTAGAAAAGATACATAATTAGTTGAGATTTTTGCATACTCTGTAAGGGTAGAGATTTGTGTAAATATGACAAATTAAGGTGTATATTTATGTTATTTTTTCACAAAGAAATAGAGAAAAATATTACAAGTAATTCTTGTACAAGATGGTTTTCAATGTTATAAATGTTCTATTGAAGGTTCACTGGCCCCTATGATATTGTGGTCCAAATAGTTTCTTAAACCCTTAAGGAACTTACATATTCAATCGAATGGTGAAAAATAATTATATTCACTAGTTTATATATATATATGAGGAGGGGGGAGTTGTTTGGATGATAAATATCTTTCACTTCCAACATTTAGTTTGTCGATTCGGGTCATCGAGTGAAGAAAATGGGTTGGGGGCTCCTAGGATGAGGTGAGAAAAAAAATTATATATTGATCTTTATATATACAAAATATATATTTGTTGGCTATTATTTTGATGGACGATTATTTATTTCAATTTCTCTAAGTTAATCTTCTTTTTAATTTATTTTTTAAAAATCCTAGACAAGAGAATTAAAAAGATTGAGGTATTGAAATTGGGTTTGCCTTCTTTAAGGTAAATAGTACAGCCCAATTAAGTTATAGATTGAAACAAAATATCTTTACTGATAGGTCAAAACAAAGAAGCAATGCAGCCCTCACATCCTATGAAAATAAATACTCCTAGATACACGTCAAAGTAGTCACTTTTGATAGGGTGCGTTTTATCCTTCCATAGTTCATAATGAAATTTTTTGGTGTGAATTTAAATTTATCAGACTCCAATATAAATATTAAATACTGGGTGATAAACTAAAAAAAAATTACTCTTGAGATTATAAAGACCAATTTTAATACCACAAAATAATTTTTTGAGTTCAAGTAATCGAACACTATATATATACTACTTTAGAAAAAATATACACATGTATATATTAAATATATACTATTTTAGAGTCTATAGAAAATATATACGCATACAACATATATACATTACATATTATACGACTTTAGAAACATATACACATTAAATATTTACTATTTTAGTCTATAGAAAATATATAGACATATATGTAGAATATATACTACTTAAAATACCACTTGAAACAATATATATACAACATATATACACTCTCTATATATAGTACTTCAGAAAACATATAGACATATATACGTTAAATATATACCACTTTAGAGTCTACAGAAAATATATGCACATATAACATATATAAATTACATATTATACTACTTTAGAAACATATACACATTAAATATATACTATTTTAGTCTATAGAAAATATATAGACATATATGTAGAATATATACTACTTAAAATACCACTTGAAACAATATACATACAACATATATATATATATATATATATATATATATATATATATATATATATATATATATATATATATATAGTATAGACATGTATGCGTTAAATATATACTACTTTAGAGTCTATAGAAAATATATACACGTACATGTAGAATATATACTACTTTAAATACTACTTGTGTATATATGTAGAATATATATGTATATATATTTTTTATGTTTATTACTTAGTGTAAAATTTGATAGTAATATATTAAAAGTATTTAATTCAAACTAGAAATTCAATTTAAATGAAAAAAAAATACAAAGTAAAGAGTGAATGAATGTTGTATTTTATTGATTGCAAAATGATCCAAAACTTATAATTTACATGAATGAAAAATCTACAAATTTTGCATCATTTTTTTCAACTCATGCATGTTAATATTCACGGGAACTGACATAGGAAAGTCAAAATCAATGGGGGCAAAACCATGCATTGGACTTGATTGTGTTGAGTTCTCCCTTGAAGTCATAATTTCTTCAAGATTTTGTTCGTCTTTCGGCTCCACCTCAATTCCTTGATTTCTTCATTCTGCTCTAATCCAATCTCTAAGGCAAACTAGAACATTCATAGCATTGCTTCCCAATGAGTGTCGGTTGCCTCCAAGCTGTTGTCGTCCCTGACTAAAAGCGTTCTCCGATGCAACGGTTGAGATTGGAACATTCAATATATCTCCAGCTAATCTTTAAAGCACAATATATTGTCTTTCATTATTCTTCCACCAATTCAACGCGTTGATCCTTGCTCTACGATCCTCTATCGGCTGTCGAAGATAATGTTTAAGCTCTTCCCGAGAAGTTTTTGTGTATGTTGAAGTCGCAACCCTGTCCCAAACATTTAAATCATAAAAGTAATCAGAAAAAACACTATGTGCCGTCCTTTTAGAAGATGATGGATCCTCGGTAGCTTGAGGAGCGACAGTTGGAGTGATATTTGTCGGTATAGCTACATCAAGTAAATCGACATAATGGTTATATAATGCTTCTATGTAAATGTTCGCATCACTCATTGCCGTAAACAAATCTTGTTTTTCTTCAGGCTCTATCTCTAAGGAAGTATAAATAATAGAATTAAAATCGCACATAGTATTATATTTCATACATGGATTTAGTATAGCACCAACCAAGTAAATTGGGGTAAGCGGATAAAAATATTTTAAAATTTAGCGAACATAGCACTAACAGTTTCTTCGTAACCTTCTTTATTCTTATATTCTTTAAGCAAGCAAGAATTATTGGCTAAATAAACTAAAATATTGCAAACAATAGAATAATAAGCATCGAAAAATTCAACCATAGCTTTGTAAATTTTTTCCAAAAACTTAACAAGATCATCAATTGCATCCCAATCAGAATCATGTAGCATACACTCAGGAAAAGAACCAGAATATTGATTAAAAGTCATTATAATAAGAACTTTATAAACAAGACAAGTTCTTAAATAAGTATAAGTAACATTCCATCTAGTATAACATTCTTCAGACATAAATATCAGTGTAAGTCCATTTTGTTCACATTTAACTTTAAATTCTCTCACTTTTTTTTCGATTATTTTCTTGAATAAAGCCAATAGCAAATCGGACCTTTTCAGTATAAAGCTAAAAAAATTTAAGACCATCTTTTACAATTAAATTATATATATGACAAGCACACTTAACATGAAATATTTCAGGTAACGGCGGAGAAAGCTCAACTTTTAACTTGTCAATAGCAGTCTTGTTGTTAGATGATTATCAAAAGCAATACATAAATTTTTTCTTTCAATACGATAATATTCTGCAACTTTAGTAATAGATTCAGAAATAAATTTTTCAGTATGTCTATGATCTTCATCATACAAAAAATCTAGAATACGTTTTGGCATACCAAAATTATTATTTATCCAGTGATAAATAATGGTTAAATAATCATTTTTATTAACAACACGACCAAGATCAGAAGTTAGAGCAATTCTACATTGAATATTTTTTAATATATAGATAAATACTAAACATATTGTGCATGGAGTCTAAAAATATCATCCCGACAAGTACTTCTAGGAATACCATTAAACATAGGATTATAAATTGCTTGAATATAATGAAAAAAACATTCGAAGAAGCAAAAGTGAAAGGCAAACAACCCACAACTATCATTTTTGTTATTTCTTTCCGGTCCTTCATTTTATTATAATTCTTAATTAGTTGACTGATTTTTGGGTTCAATCTGGTTTGTGCTGGCCCACCAACAACCTCACCACCTTGTGCAATAAGTAATTTTCTAGCGTGATTTTTTATTCTATGTCTCATCAATGAACCCGTACTTCCTTGACTGCCTCCTCTTTTATACTTATATACAACTTCACAAATATTGCATTGCACCTTAGTTTTTCCTTCTATTTCTGTAAAAAAAATTCATGCAATACTAGTTCTTCTACGAGTTCTTAGGGCACGGGAGGACAGGGAGAAAGATTAACCGTTTCAGATCTAACATTAGCATTTTCTACTGCAGGTGTTTCACCAATATTTTCATCATTTACATCTAAATTAACCGCATCTACTTTATTTTCTTCTTCTATACCATAATTTTTCCGCGCTTCTGCATAATCCATATCGTAAGCACCTACACCTACTCCTTCCTCAAAAGGCTGACTAACCGGTACCGGAGGCACACGGGTATATCTAGTACTTGAACTACCTCTACCGGAACCGCCATCAATTTATTTTTTACTACCACTACCACTTTCGGGACACAAATTTTTAACACTTTTATTGATGTTTTTTAATTTATCAATTGTATAAATCAAACTAAAAAATATTCAAAATACACAAAAATAATTAAAATAAATATTCAAAAATTAATACACTAATTAAAAATTAAAGGTAAGAGATGGAACGACAATACCAAATTTTTGAAGTATCCGAAAGTTGCGACTTTAGAAAACTTCCACTTGATATTCGTAAACGCAAAATTTAAAAATAAAAGTGAACACTTTAGAAGATAATTAGAATATTTGAGAGAGATTGAGATTTGAGAGAGTGAGATTTGTGTGGAAAATGATTTGAAATTGTAGGGTATTTAAAAGAATCTTTTTGAATTTTTTTATTTTTTTTAATAAAATAGGCCAATTGGCCTTTGGGGCTCCAAACGGCTATAATGTTGTTGGGCCTCAACGGTCCAATTGTCAAGTGGGGGTCCAACGGCTATTTCAAATAATTTTTTAAAAAATCGGGTCGGGTGACCGGTGAGCTTGGTCCGGGCCTCTACACGGGCCGGTCCACCGGGCCTGTCAACGAAGATGACCCATCCCGGAACTGGCAGCCCTGTAGACCGGGGGGCCACCAGGTCGGGCATTCTAAATGGGTCGGGCTTATCGGGCCGAAATGGGCCAGCCCGGCCCAGTTGACAGGTTTATTTCGTATAGATAATTTATAATATTACTTAGTGGGTGTTTTGTTTCTTTTACTATCTAGCAGTGTGATATTCCTCTTTATTGTTTGCTTTTATGTTTTTTGTTTGTTATATTTGTTATCTACCTTGAGTCGGGGTCTATCGAAAACAATCTCTCTACTTCATCTGAGGTAGTGGTATGAACTATGTACGCTTTATTCTCCCTAGATCCCATTTTATGGGAATACATTGAATATATTATTGTTGTTATAATGAATTCCCAATACTATATAATAATTATAAGAGATTGAAAATAAATTGGAGGAGGGGGTTGTTAGTTATGGTTGGAACATTGGATGGAATAGTTACTGTGGACATTGAGCTAAGTATACTATGAAAACTCTTTTTCTTGAAGGTGTTAATAATGCTTGGTGCAGCATGCGACAATAGACCCATTGTGCTGTTATTGATCGAACAAAAAGGGCATAAAATCCATTCAAATTAAAGTGGCTTCTTCGTGGGCTCAAACATGCTGGCCCATGCATGTGAAAAAATGTTCTCAATCAAGAATTGTATCCTACGTCATCCATATATTCGGTGACGAAGTCAAGAATTTAGTAAAAGGTGTACAAATTATTTTCTCAAGGCACATATAAAATTAAACATACACTCATAATAGCTAATCATGAATCATTCAAATTTGACTTGACATAGTTGATTCACATGCATATATATGGATACTCTATATTCCGATACATTAGTCGAAGATTGGTTGTGAAACTTGCCTTCAATGATATGTTTGGTGCTTTCAAGTAATTGACTAATATTATCGATTTGTTCTTCGAGGAAAAAAACATCATAAAATTTCTCTAGATGTAGGTAGGCTAATAGAATAGCCGAACATCTTATCTAGGGGCGGCAAAATCAAACTGTTCAATCCATTTTAGTTTAGGTTGGTTATTGTCCTGCTTATTTATTAACTCAACTCATTTCAATTCAACGTGTGTTTCAACCCATTAAAACTTGGGTTGATATACAACCCAAATTAAGTTTTGAGAACTCTTGTTATAATATTTTAAAAATATATTTTTTAATGTGATATGTTATATATATCCATAATAATAGAAAAAATAATTTTATTCGCTACTAGAAACTTATAAAAAAATAAATAAAGCTATTAAAACTTAGAAGAAACTGGGCGGGTCGGGACCCATTTTGATCCAAACAATTTTGGGTCAGGTTGGGTTTTGACCCCTTTTAAACCGTCAAAATCTGACTCAGCCTGCCTAATTGCCACCCCTAATCTTGCGTGATATTTTTCTAGCATTTTTTTTTTTGGTATATAGGTTCGGATAGACCTGTGACCCTACATTTGGGTCCCATCGAATACGCCAGTTTGTGAATACTTTTTATTTAGATGTAAATCAACTAAATTATTCTATTAATATGAAAAGTTTGGCTCAAAAAGTTGGTCAACATAAAATCGGGTGATAAACTACATTTGTGTTGGTGGAATATACCATAAATTACAATATTACAGTTGAAATAGTAATATGAACAAAAATCTGAAGAAAATAAGATAATCTTCTTCTTGGCTGAGACACAGATATCTCACTTTCTTTAAGGAGATTCAAGCTCACTGCGACATCATCTACACCGATCCAATAATATATCTCATGAATTGTCTCCTCCAAGATACAACAACCTATCAACGATGTACAGCTTAAACAACTCCGAATTAATTGAAGAGTCCAAAGCTCCACCATAAGAACACCTTCCTTCAATATATATTTACTCTCTTTGTATATTGAATATAGTTAAAGACTTAGATTTTTTTCTTTGTCTCAACTCTTTCTTTCACTGATATAATTACTCTCTTTTTTGTATAGTGAATATAGTTGTAGATTTAGAATAGTTTCTTTGTCTCAGCTCTCTCTTTCACTACTACACTATAATCTTTTTCACACTTATCATATTTTCTTGTATATACAATAACATGCAAGACCACCTCTATTTATAGGTGAAAAATTCATCCTTGTATTGAATAGGAAGAACATGGTGTAGTAAAGCGGGTACATGAATAGTCTATAGGTTACAAATATTACAAGAGTTACAAACAAGAGTAATGAGGTAGACTAATGGTAGATGTTACAAGAACTAAATGTCACATTATACTATAAAATAATGAGTGAAATGAAGTGTTGATGGTTATAAGAGTTATACAAAATAAATACACACTTTTACTCTTAATAATATTATATTCCACTAATGTGCATTGGAGAAGTCC
Organism: Capsicum pubescens; assembly: GCA_030864215.1. Taxonomy (NCBI): domain Eukaryota; kingdom Viridiplantae; phylum Streptophyta; class Magnoliopsida; order Solanales; family Solanaceae; genus Capsicum; species Capsicum pubescens. The sequence continues at coordinate 388,579,365 of CM061548.1, forward strand.
AACCATCAAAAACAAACTTTGTCAATTTGATATAATGAACTTTAATATCATTAAAATATTACAATGCACTAACGTTTCAAAGAAAATAATATCTAACATAGAATTGAATCCATCCTCATTTAATTTCATGTCAAAATAGCAGTTTAACGATGATTAAAAAGTTTCTAATTCAAACTATACAAAAATTTAGAAAATCTAGGTTTTCTCCCTACAAATAAGAGTCAATCATCGATAAAGAAACACCACAAAAAGCACCATTTGCTTCCTCATCTCTAAAAAACAACATTTTTCCTCCTTCTCTTTAGCCATGATGAGGAAAGGCTCAAGAAACATGGTGTTGTAATCAATACCATCACAAGGTTTAGGAAACCTCCGGCACTTGAGCAACCAAGAAACATGGTGACTCAAGAAGAACTTAACAAGCAAAGGATTAAGGAGTTGACGGAACAACTGCAGAAACTAAGGGAGGAGAACATAGTCAAGGGGGATGACAAACGAGATGTATAAAGTGTTGAAGGGAAAGATGTTACCGTTGATATGCACCTTGACTATCTCAATGATTTGACTTACGTGATGGAGCTAACTCTCAAACAATGGCATAAAGTGATGAAAGAGAGGGCTGACAAACAGGGTTCCGCATAGAATGCCCCTCAATCCTTTGTTGAATCTATAGCTTCCAATAGGACTAGCCTAAACTAGATTTAATTTATTTTATGTTTTTGTCAAGCACCTTCAAAAATTTAAAAGTGCTTAAAAGCCAAAAATACTTAAAAATAAGTCAGTCCTAAATATTAAATGACCAAACAGGTCCTTATAGTGTTAGAATGTTAGAAATAAGACGATTTAGGTGAAAAATATTGAGTTTCACACTTCCCGTGAATAAACATATTAAGATAAGAAAAGTAGCTAAATTTGGAAAAGTAATTGCACCAACTAAAAGATGGAAAAAGCAAAGTTGCACCAAAGAAAAAATTAGAAAGGAGAGAAAAATAGGGGACTTTGGCCCCATTCTGAAAGTGATCCAATATTTCACGTGGCAAAGTATGAGAAGAGTCTCATATAAATTTTGTCTACCACATAATAGATGTGCCTCTTACATAATAAACTTTTTCTACACTATGTTTTCTTATGCACAATATCATGATTCATTAAGATGCAGGAACAATTACCCCTGGCTATAAGAATCCACTCTCTCTATTTTATTTTATTTTCGAATTGTATTAAGGCTAGTTTCATTCTGAGCACGTTACAACTTATCTACTATTATGAAGATTCTTCTTGATTTGAATATTTTCTATGGTGATTTAAACGTACAACAAGCTTCCTTTTTATCCTTGATCAGAGTAGCTCAATATGCAATCTAAGAACTTCCATCCAAAGGATTTTCCTTTCCATTTTTCTTGTTTTTGCATGGTAATGAATCTTTTGATAGTGACCATAATGAATGAAAATGTTGCTTTAGTGGTGTAGGGCAGTAGTTATCGCCAACTTGGTTCGTAGTGAGTTTTTGCTCTTCTGCTATGTCATCAAGTTTTTGTACCGTAGCTAAATTTTCCGTCAACAGTATTGAGAAGTCTTGCAAACATGATCTTTGTGTCAAGTTTGCAAAGTACAAAATTTTAGCCTGTGCTTTAGTTGTGTGTGATTATCATTTTGTAATAATTTTGATTCAACCGTTGTCCATTTATGCTTTTATTTTTTAGGGAACTTTGATCGAGAGTCTCTTATTCCTCCATTCTAGATCACGTGGCCTTATTTTCTTTTTTAGTCCATTTCAAAAGAATCTCATTTCTAAATTTGGAAATAATTTAGCTTGTACTTCCCAGTTTACTCTCAATATGAAGTTTCTATAGCCATACAAAAGCTATGCCATGTTTGAGCAGTAGTTTCACAAGTCTTATAGCCACACATATGTTATGTGACATGTTTTGTAAGGTAACTAATGGAACTGTAGTTGTGACTTAATAGCATTACACAGTCAGCACATGAAAGACAGATTAGACTAATTAGTGATTAGTTAGTTTGTTAGATAATTAGTTAGCTGATTAGTAAATGATGTAAAGCTATCAATTGTGTAGAATGTAACATGTGTATATAAGGAGAAGATGGCACTCATTCCCCAAATATCATTGTATAAAGGCAGTTACAGTTTTACTTGTTCAATTGCATGAAATCAGTTCACCTTCATTGCTCTCTCTTCTCTTAGCTCTTGGATCTTAGCTCGTAAGTGTTAGATCCTATTTAGCTTCATGGTATTAGATCCTATTTATCTTCATTGTATCAGAGCCTATAGGCCATTAATATGGTCTGTGTTGAGCTAGTCTGAAGAAGAGTTCGAAGGACACGATTTGAGACAACAATGGCGACGGAAGTTGATAACACTTTGCCGGAGAAGTTGACTCATAATCATCAATTGTATCCTAATCAATCAGGCACTTCTAGAGTAGTGCTAATCTCGATACAGTTGACCGGGTTCGAGAACTACTTTGTTTAGAGTTGATCGATGAAAATTGTCATACTTGGCCGAAACAAGTTGGGATTCATCAATGGCACTTGCAAATAATCGAAGTTTGGTTCCAATTTGAAAGATTTATGGGAGCGATGTAATGCGAGCGTCTTGTCATGGATCATGAATTGTGTATAGAAAGAATTGCTAAGTGGAATAGTGTATTCTTCTGATGCTTACTCTGTGTGGAATGATCTCAAGGAGAGATTCGATAAAGTTGATGGATCGCGAATATTCCAGCTTCATCGTGAGATTGCAACAACTTCGCAAGGTACTAGTAGTATCGCTGAATATTTCACTAAATTGAGCTTGCTTTGGGCAGAATTTGATTGTTTGGCCCCATTTTCTGGTTGTGATTGTGAAAAATCCCGTGAATTTGTGGAGTTTGTAAGGAGGCAAAAGTTGTTACAATTTTTAATGGGACTCAATGATTCATATGCAAGATCGAGGTCAAATCCTCATGTTAGCCCCTATACCATCAGTAAATCAAGCACATTCAATTATGATTGAGCGGGAAAGCCAGAGAGTGATTGCTCATAATATTGGGCTTTCTGAAAATGTTGAAATTACTACATTAATGAGCAACAGAAGTAACACTTCAAACAAGTATAAAAGGAATCCTAACTGGAATTCTAAGTGTGAATATTGTAAATTGCCTGGTCACGTCATGGATGATTGCTATAAGCTTCATGGTTATCCTCCAGATTTTAAATCAAAAAGGAAGAATAGAGTTGGTGTTTCTTCTAACATGAGAGACGGAGATCCTAGAAGTAAACCCTACAATATGACAGGAGATAGTGATAGGGGGCAGAGCCTATCATGTGAAGGGAGAGATTGCTAGACTTTCAGATCATGCACATGCTAAAAGAATGTCTGGTGGTGCTGATTGTCATCAAAGTCCACAAAAACCATCCGGTCCTCTAACTCAATATGATAAAATAATGAAGATGCTGGAGAATCCTTATTATTGCAACAAATTGATGGAGTCTTTGGAGAAAGAACAAGTGGGTGAAAGTTCAGCAAGCATGAGCAAGTTGTCTATATCTGAAGCTGAAAACATGGGAGGTAAGCTTTTTACATCTCATGTTTCAGAGGTTGGTATTGTTTTTGTATCTTGTGTGAATGAAAATAAGACAGAATGGATAATTGACACATGCAAAACAAACCACATATCTTCTAACGTAGGATTGTTACACACAACACATGCTTGTGTTAGTGATAAGAATGTTCATCTACCTAATGGAGGAATACTTAACGTGTCTCACACTAGTTCTTGTGATGTGCTGAATGACTAGCCTATTAAAAATGTGTTATATATACCTGAGTTTAGGTATAATTTGATGTCAGTTCCTAGGATAACTAAAGAGTTGAATTGTTTTGTCAACTTCTTCCCTAATTCTTGTATATTCAAGGACCTCTCAAATGGGAAGGTGTTGGTGATTGGTAAAGAAAGGGATGACTTATACTTACTTGAACACAAAGTGAAGTCACAACAACATGATCAGTCAGTTAAGGGATTGATTGCTATAAAAAATAAGGTGGATATATTATCGTGGCATAAAAGAATGGGACATGCTTCTGTTGGAATGCTATTTTCCCTTAGTGAAACTAAATCAACAACTACTTTTGATCTAATTTGTTTAGATGTCTGGGTCCTTTTCATGTTCCCACATTTGATGGATATAAAATGTTTTTAACAATTATTGATGATCATTCTCGGATGATTTGGTCTTACCTTCTTAAATTGAAAAGTGATGTTTTTATGCTTTTGAAGAGTTTTATTCAGTTAGTACAAACACAATTTCACAAAAGTATTAAGGTGATAAAATCAGACAATGGGAGTGAGTTTGTGAATACTGACTGTCATAATTTATTCTCTACTCATGGGATCATATATCAAAGAACTTGTGCTTCCACTCCACAACAAAATCGTGTTGTGGAGAGAAAACACAAATATATTTTGGAGATTGTCAGAGCTATTAGATTTCAGGGTTCTATACCTCTTAAATTCTGGGGACGCTGCTTATTAGGAGCTGCTTACATGATGAACAAATTACTTTCTTCTTCCTTGCAAGGAAAAACTCCTTTTGAAACTTTCCATGGTCATCTACCTACTCTTGCTCATCTAAGAACTTTAGGGTGCTTATGTTTTGCCAAGAAGCTTCCTCCAGGGGATAAATTTGATGCAAGATCTGTCCCTGCAGTTCATATAGGATATTATACAGTGACTAAAGGATATGTTTTGTACAGCTTGGTTACTCAATTCTTTTTTCTATCTAGAGATGTCCTGTTTAAGGAAAATGTGTTTCCTTTCAGAACTAAACCTCTCTCTACTCCTATATTCCTAGACTTCTATACAGATCCCTTTATTCCAGCTTCTCAGGACTCAGTCCAGGATAATGAAGTACAGTCTCTCAACCCTTTTGATGATGTTGATGTTGATGTTGGTGACCATTTACCTGCAGAAGTACAACCAATATATGCAGCTGATGATTCTTTGCCTATTGATGTGCCTACTGAGGTTATTCCCAGGCAGTCATCATGGGAAAAGGAAATAGCCTACATGTATGACTAATTACATTTCTAATACCGCTTCTGCAACTACTCTATATTCACTCTCTCAGGTGTTAAGTTGTGATCATCTATCTCCTTCTTATCAATATTATTTGACTGCATTCTCATGTGTTTTTTAACTCAAGACATATAGTGAGGATTGTTCTGATCCTAAGTGGATCAAATCTATGCAAGAAGAAATACTTGCTCTTGAAGTTAATCACACTTGGACATTAGTTCCTTTGCCTCCTGAAAAACATCCTATTGGATGTAAATGGGTCTATAAGGTGAAATTTAAAACTAATGGCGAAGTTGAAAGATACAAAGCCAGACTGGTTGCTAAGGGCTACAATCAGAGGGAAGGTCTTGACTATTAAAACACCTTTTCCCCTGTGGTGAAGATAGTTACTGTCATAAGTGTGTTATCTATTGCTACTGCTTCAGGATGGCATATTTATCAAATGGATGTCTATAATGCATTTCTTCAAGGTGATCTTTTTGAGGAAGTGTACATGTCTTTGCCTGAAGGATTTTCTAGCCAGGGAGAGTCTCAAGGATTAGTTTGCAGGCTAGTTAAATCCTTGTACGACCTTAAGCAGGACAACAGGAAATGGAATGTTAAACTCACAGATACATTGGTTGCTTCAGGATTTGTGCAGAGTAAACTAGATTACTCACTGTTTATACGAAGACACAATGAGAAAATTGTGGTTATTTTGGTATATATTGATGACATGTTGATAACAGGGAATGATCTAAAGTTGATAGAGAATACCAAACAAGATTTGCACGCCAAGTTCAAGATTAAAGACCTAGAAACTCTAAAGTATTTCCTAGGAATAGAATTCAACAGATATGACAGAGGGATAATAATGAATCAAAGAAAGTATGCTCTAGAAATGATAGATGATGTTGGTCTTACTGGAGCTAAACCTTCCTGGACAATAACATAAGACTGACTAACAGAGAAATAGATGAAATGACAGGAATAGAAGATGATCCAGCACTAGAAGAAGTGGGATCATACCAGAGACTAATTAGTGGATTGCTTTACTTAACTATGACAAGACAAGACATATGTTTTGTAGTACAAAAATTAAGTCAGTTTCATCAAGTACAAAAGAAATCTCACATGGAAGCAACACTAAAGGTGGTAAGATACATAAAGAGACAACCTGCAATGGAAGTGTTAATGAGTAGCAAGAAAGACAACAGGTTGACAGCATATTGTGATGCTGACTGGGCAGCATGCCCAAATACAAGGAGGCCTGTGACAGGTTTTTTAGTTAAATACAGTGACTCTTTAATATCTTGGAAATCCAAGAAGTAGACAACTATTTCAAGAAGTTCAGTAGAATCAGAGCATAGGAGCATGGCTTCTACAGTTTCAGAGATAGTGTGGATTACAGGACCATACAAAGAATTATGAGAAAAATTGAAGCTTTTGGTGGAACTCTATTGTGATAGCAAGACAACCTTACAAATAGCAGCAAATCAAGTATATCATGAAAGAACAAAACACATCGAGATAGATTGACACTTCATCCGGGAGAAAATTTAGATGAGATTAATCAAACCATTGTTCTTGAGAACACATGAACAACAAGCAGATATATTAACTAAAGGGTTGATTAGATCACAACATGAGTATCTAGTTTCCAAGCTGGGTGTTTTAGACATATTCATACCTGCTAGCTTGAGGGGGAGTAATGGAACAATAGCTGTGACTTAATAGCATTACACAGTTAGAACATTAAAGAAAGATTAGACTAATTAGTGATTAGTTAGTTTGTTAGATAATTAGTTAGTTGATTAGTAAATGATGTACAACTGTCAATTATGTAGAATGTAACATGTGTATATAAGGGAGAAGAGGGCACTCATTCCCCAAATATCATTGTATAGAGGCAGTTACAACTTTACTTGTTCAATTGCATGAAATCAGTTCACCTTTATTGCTCTTTCTCCGCTTAGCTCTTGGATCTTAGCTCGTAAGTGTTAGATCCTATTTAGCTTCAGTAACAATATATTCATCAACACCTAGATGGTAGTGGATTAGTAGCATAATGATAGATTATACAAAATCTAATGTTATGTGACGTGCTAAGACCAGAAGTTTCAAAATCCTTCATTTACTTCTTAAGCTCAGTCAAATAGGTTCACCGTTCACATAAAGATCCATGCTCTTGATTTTTTTCTAGATGACTGAGTTTTCATTCTCATCTGTCACATAATTGGTGAGTTGGAAATAATTGGTGAATGATGCCAAATTCTTTAGATGCTTTTTTTGAGATAACCCTGGTGTCCGAGTCATATTGCACACATTTAGACAAATTCCACGGATACCTGCTACTTTCCAACTCTATCCAACCAGGAAGAAAGAACAAATAAGGAAAAAATATTTTATGATTTAATGTATAGTTTTTGTTTGTTTTGTTATTTTTTAAGTATTTGTTGATGAAGTAAAAGTTTCCATTGCTGGCATCAAGGAGATGTATAATTGTTGCAAATGAGTAGTGGCAAAGTAACTAAGAAGCTCCGTTACAAACATTAAACTACAAATGTGGAACTAACAAAGTTCAAAAAAGTGTCTGAGGAGACTATAGGTGACAAATAAACCCATTTATACAGATACATGAAGGATTTAGCTTTTTAAGATTGGTAGATAGTTGATGTTCCATCAAAGTAGATTCCATTTCTCATTCCATATACTCCAAATTTCTAGTATCGTTTTCCATACTATTTTGATGGGGCTATCAACTTTCCAGTTTCTCCAACTTTCATTTGCATCCTTGATGTTAAGTGGCATGGCCCATATAAGCCCAAAAAATGATATAAACATGCTCTCTTAACAATCTAAAACTTTTTCCTAGCTAGGTTATCTTGTGCCAAACGTGTTTTGTGCATGGAAGTCCAGCTGAAGCAACTTATTTGATCTTCTAAAATAAGCTTCCATGGCTAACTTTTTGTGGTTGTCTTCACTGAGATTTCCTTTTTATTTGCAACTCTGCATTTGAAGTGGTTTGGGGCTAGGTGGTTGATGTTTGCATTGTGAAGTGCTGCTAGCAGACTGATCATTTCCTCCAACTCCTAGTTTTGTAGGTTCCTGAAAATGTTGTGATAGTCAGATATTAGAGGAGAATTCCCAAGTTATTTTTCCTTCTCCAAAAACTTATTCTATGGCCACTTCCTACTACAAAATGATGGAACTGTAGATTGCAAATATACTTCTATACTTTAACCCCTTATGGTTCTCCTGAGTCCCGAGAGATTTGATCTCCAGTTACTCAGTGTCCCATGGTTGGCAATTGTAACTGTCCTCCATAAGCTTTGCTTTTCCTACATGTATCTCCATAGCAACTTCATGAGGAGACGTTTGTTATGCTAAATCTTTGAAGCCCAAACCACCTGATATGACTTTGTCCCACTTGACAAGGTGAAATTTATACTCGTTTGTGTTTCCTTCCCAAAGGAAATTCCTTTTAATTCTGTCAAGTTTTTTGAAGACCTTGTTTGGAATGGGGTGGAGAGACATCATAAGTTGGAATTCGAAGTAAGTCAGCCTCCCATAGTTAAATACTGCATCTGCCAAGAAGCCAGTCTCTTTTCAAATTTCACCGTGACTCCACTCCAAGTGTATTGCTGGTATTTTAAAGTTAATCCTTTAATTTGGTTCACTGTTATGATAAACTTTAGTCGTGATTTTTAGTAAGATTTTTTTCTGGTTATTTAATTTTTATGTTATTATTGTTTTAAGATTACGAGCTCAATTAGTCCGCTCTTATAAACAAAAGATGCAGAGATTTTAAGAAGAAAAAATGAATAAGAAAAGAATGAAGAAAAAAAGTAATAAGAAATAGAAAAATAATGTAAAATGTTACATTATGTCTAATCTTATGTCTCACAGACACTTTAAAGAGAAGAGTGACTTTCCAAAGGAAATAACTTCTAATTCTGTAAAGTTCTTGAAGACCTTGCTTGGAATGGGGTGGAGAGACATTATAAGTTGGAATTCAGAGTAAGTCTGTCTCCCATAGATAAATACAACATCTGTCGAGAAGCCAGTTTCTTCTCAAATATTGCTGGTATTTTTAAAGTTATCCTTCAATTTGGTTCACTATTATGATAAAATTTAGCCGTTATTTTTAGTTAGATTTGCTCTGATTGTTTAATTTTTACGTTATTAGTGTTTTAAGGATAGGAGTTTCAGTTGGTCCGCTCTTATAAACAAAAGATGTAGAGATTTGAAGAAGAAAAAATAATAAGAAAAGAACAAAGGAAAAAAGAAAAAAGAAATAGAAAAATAATGTAAGATGTCTCATGAATTTGGCTAAATCTTATATCTGCTAGACACAATAAAGAGAATAGTGCGAGGCCTCTCTCAGGGATTTTTAGATAGGAACTGATATAGTTCAGGCCTTCAGGGGTAACAATAACACCCCATGGTTTAAGTATTAATCTAACCAAACATGGATAGTTTAGGAGGGTTTTAATTATATTTCTCGAACTCTTTAAAAAATACCTCCGGGTGCATGTCTAAATTTATGGTTGCTTCTGATAGATATTTTAAAATATATATGTGGGCCCCACCTTGGCCACTTGGCCAATTTGTAACCAAGTGTGTATTTACTTGGGGAGAAAATTGAAACGTATGCTTTCTCCCCAAGTAAGTGTGCTTTCTCCCCAAGTAAATCACTATACAATTTCCCTTTAATTACAAAGTTGCCAAATTGAAAATGGCTATAAATAGTTTTTCATTTTCCTCTCTGCAGCAACCCAACAAACCAACTTTTATATTTCTCTTCTTTTTCTAACATTACTTTGCTTTGCTTTAATTTATTCTATTATTTCTCTTATTTGTTGGTTTATAATTAATTTTGTTGAATCCTGTTTCCTCTAATTAATATTAAGGAAGTGCTTGTTTAATCATGGGGAAACATTTTACATTGTGGAAATAGTTTCTTAAGACAGTACCAGCACGACTCAAGTAATTTATATAAAATATTATAATAGTTATTTTATTCTTCTTCTTCTCTTCTTCTTTTTCTTATTATTATTATTGTTATTATTGTAACTTGTTGATACTATTATATAAGAAATATTATTATTACATTTTATTCATCTTCACAATTGATCGTAAATATTATTTTTGTTTCCCAACAGCTTCATGTTGAGCAGAGTCAAAGTTAACAAGTTGATATGCTTAAAGATTCAAAGTTACTGATATGCTTTATTTTTTTCTTGGTAGATGCAATCACGAGGCCATTTTCATTTTCACCCACAATGGAGGTATGCATCTGTCGTCGTTTTTCTCCGCTAACTCTCTTCTAAAGTTTAAATCCATCTTTCTTATGACAATGAATTTCTTGGTAGGGAACATCAATTGCTAGGGATGGCGGAAGCTCAACTTCATCCCGATCTGATAGTAGTGATTGTGATTCAATCACCAAGTCCCATTCATCTAATCGTAGCTTCCCAAGTCGCCGATTCTTTATGTCAAAGCCCATACATCCTCTGTCATTTCCAACTGAAACAACACATAGTAGAGAAGCTATTGAGAGCCCCTCAGCTGGGTTTTTAGAAATTGACGCCTAAACCCCACAAAGAGATAAACACCGCTTAAGCAGGGCTAGTGGCAGTCTTGACTTGACGGAGGCTTCCGAGTCTTTCCAATCTGACCTCCTTAGCAAACCTTGTAACCCTTCTGATGGTTTCCGATGTGGGTTATGCGAGAGGTTTCTTTCACAAAGATCGCCTTGGAGTTCCCGAAGAATTGTGAGAAGTGGAGATATGCCAGTTGCTGGGGTCCTTTCATGCCGCCATGTATTTCATGCTGAGTGTTTGGAGCAAGCTACACCAAAATCATGTAAAATTGATCCTCCTTGCCCAATCTATGCCAAGCTTGAAGAGGGTAGTTCTCCAGAGCAGCGAGTTTTCTCCAAGTTCTTTCCCAGGCTTAAAACATTCAGTGAAGAAGGACCATCCAAGCCTTGGGGCTGTGCTCATTCTGGACATTGCGTCGGAGGGCCTTTGCACACACCATCTCGTGGCACTATGCTCTCACTAAACAAGAACCGAATAAGGAAAAATCTTTCTTTGAAGGGTAATTCAGGCAAGGAATTTCCAGTGAAATTAAGAAAAACTAATACATTTTCGTCACATACAGCTATTTATTGGATCAGTTGATCATGCAATGGTGGGATCAGGGATCTTGAAAAGCATCTGCAGGTTCCGGGTTGAAGTAGCAACTGAATTTTGTATATAATTATTGTTCCTGTTTATTGACTTGAATCTTTAGTGGCTTAATCATGTTATAAAATGTAATGTAGTGGAAGTTGTGTTTGTTTGCACTTTAAAAGCCTCAAAGAAATTGCATCTTTTGTGTAAGTTTAAAATTGATCTTTGATCATTGAACCCATTATATGTATTCCTGGGATCGTGGAAATTGTGATTTGCAAGTTGTAGGCATCCAACAAAGTGTCTTTTCTTTACTTGACAAGTAACCTTTGTTCAATTACTGAGAGTTCGGAACCAAAATGTGTCATGAAATTAAAAAATCAAAATCAAAATATGTCATGTATTTAAAATGTTACCATAATATGCTTAACTCTCTTTTTAGGAGAATTATATGTATTATTTTTAACGGAAGTTGCCAAACGAAGTTAATTTTCTCGAAAAATACATAACTCACTTAAAAAGAGAGTTATACATTATAATAAAAGTTATGCATTTTTTTCTACATAACTCACTTAAAGTGAGTTATATAATAAAAGTTAAATGACTCACTTTTTTTCTTAAATTCTTAAACTCAATTTAGGACCACAAGATTAAAAGATATTTTGGTACATTTGACACAGCTTTAATTTAAGGTCACAAGATTCAAAAGTCTTCTTTATTTTCTTAAACTTTGTGTCAAGTCAAAATAGGTCATTCTTTTTTAAACGGAGGGAGTATAACATTAAGAACAATAACATTCTCAATGTAATCCTACAAGTGAATTCGGGAGAATCGGATGTAGACAGACCTTATGGAGTAAGAATATAAACAATACAAAATTTTAATACAAGAACATTATATAAAGTTGGAAAAAAACAGGCTCAAAAATTTGAGAAGTTGATACAACAATATCGAAATAGTGTTGCGTTCAATTTGATAAATTGATGTAATGATACGAAATAGTTGTGCTTCTCCAATATAATGATAACTTGTTACTGTTTGGGAGACTTCTTAATGTTCAAGAGAAAAAAAAATAGTGAAAGAGGGAATGGAACAGGTAAATTTAGAATTCTTCTAAATTTAATTTAAATATAATTATTTATTAAACGTGTTTTATTGGCTTGAATATTGTTTAGATTTAAGTATGTCTATCGTTTGAATATTTTTGTTAGTTTTTCTTAAAAGATTTTAGATGTAAATTATTAATAAAATATGTTTCTTGTTTGAATATTGTAGTCTCGTCAATAAAAAAAGATTAGTAAGAGCATAGATTCTTAAAAACCTTCCATCAAAATTATGGAATAATTTATTAATTGAATTTAAATTTCTAAATATTAGTAAAATCTTAAATACTAATATAATATTTTAACATTACTTTGCTTGGAGAAGAGATAGAATTAGCTTTTTAAAAGACATAAAAGTGAATACTAGCTTCAGATAATTACTCCATGAACTTTTCAAAATACTTATTGTTAGATTTATTTCTAAAGTTTTCTAGTTATTTTCATACTTCTCAAAATACTTATTTTTTATAATTATCGTATAATAAACATTCAAATAGGTAACTTCAAAATCAATTATTCCAAGTCACGCTAATTAATATTTCCAAAGTCAAATTCTCATTGTTTCCATTGTAAATATATAAAATGGAAAAGGCTCAAAAATACCCCTGAACTATCTGAAATAGCTCAAAAATGCTCCTCATTAGATTTTTGGCTCAAAAATACCCCCCTTTAAATATTTGGCTCAAAAATACCCCTCCCTCTAACGGAATTCGGAAAAGGATAAAAAATACCCTGAACTATCTGAAATGACTCAAAAATACCCCTTTGTTAAATATTTGGCTAAAAAAATACCCCTCCCCTTAACGAAATTCCACCAAGCATGCCACCTAGATAAAAAAAAAACTACGTGACTATGCCACATTACCATCCACATGTAAAATGTTAGTATTTTTTAATTATAAGACATTCTTTTCTTCTTTATTTTTATTTTTATTTAAAAACGTCAGTGAAACGGACAAAAATTACATGACTTTTTAATTTTTAATCAAAGTAGACAAACGGTGTTTACATAATATTTTTTTTGAAAAAATTTATTAAATGTAACATCGCTATTATCAAATTCTTTTAATCATCTAAAAAACAAGTTTTTTCCTGTTAATAGGTTTAAAAGTGTGAAACCCAACAAAAGAGTCTTATTAAACTGATAAACTCATTAATTATTATAGGCCAGTATAAAAGTTAAAATTAAGATTTACTCGTAAAAGTAACAAATTTCAAACTAAACTTCAAATTAGTTACTCAAAAGATGTGTTTGGCTTTGCTAACTTTTACTCAAAATGCTTATGTTAAAATGATTTAATAAATACCTCCTCTAATCTAAAATTAATGAATCTTTGAATGTGACACACATCTTCAAAAAGTTAATGAATGACATAATTAAAGAATGATTTATCAATATTAAGTATCATTTTACTTCTTTTCAAACTTGTTCTAAAAATAATAAGATTATTCATCACAACTGAATTTAGAAAAATGAATTCATTTCGAATGATTAAACAAGTGTTAAAAGGAATTCATTTATTTTGAAAAAAATTTTGCATGTAGTAAATTCAACTCAATTATTAGTACATCAACATTTGCTAGCTTAAAAGTTAAAATTCTAGTTCCTCCTCCGAGTTAACATCAAATCAAGATCAAGTTGTCCCTCATCCCAAACGATAATAACAAGATGAAATTTAGAACTTTTAAAACACCAATGAAAAGGTAAAATCTAGAACTTTTAAAACACTAATGAAGTAATTAGCAAAAGATTGGTTTTTTGGTTTTTCCGTTTCACTGCTTTGCAAAAAAATAAAAATAAAAATAAAGAAGAAAGGAATGCTATATAATTAAAAAATACTAACATTTTACATGTGGATGGTAATGTGACATAGTCACGTGGTTTTTTTTATCTAGGTGGCATGCTTGGTGGAATTTCGTTAAAGGGAGGGGTATTTTTTAGCCAAATATTTCATATAGGGATATTTTTGAGCCATTTTGGATAGTTCAGGGGTATTTTTGAGCCATTTCAGATAGTTCAGAGGTATTTTTGATCCTTTTACGAATTTCGTTAGAGGGAGGGATATTTTTGAGCCAAAAATCTAACGAGGGGCATTTTTGAGCTATTTCAGATAGTTCAGGGGTATTTTTGAGCCTTTTCCGTATATAAAAAGATTGGTTGAGGTGATCATTTGAGCAGAGCTCTTAAAAAATTAACTCACTTATTTTCTTCATAATAAAATTATGAAATTAAATATACGCTTCATTGATTCAAGGGACTTTTACTCCATTATATTTTTCAGAATTTACACCTTGCCCCAATGTTGTATAAACACCCCACCTCTCACCCTCGGCTCTTAAAATATTATATCTAACTTGGTAATTAAATCCAGTCAAATCTAGTTTCATCCCAAGATAGTAGCATAATAATTACGAATTCTTTAATTCTACCAATTCAAAAATTTACAAAATCCAAATCGCCCTATATAAATAAGAGTTAATTCTAGGCTAGAAAACACACAATAGTAGCAGTAGCAGAGCCATTTGATCCCCTCCCTTTCCCTCCTTTCTTAGCGAGTTGTGGATTTCAAAGCGATCCAAAAACATGGCGACACAAGATGAGTTCACCAAACCGAAGAACTTCAAAAGTTAAGGGAGGAGAACAAGTTGAAGGAGATAACAATTAAGATGTATGAAGTTAAATGAAAAAGAAGAAGTTACTGTTGACATGGACCCTGACGATATCAAGGATCTTATTTATGTGATGAAAAAAAACCTCAAAAGGATAAAAGAAACGATGAAAAAGAATGTCGACAGGGAGGGTTCTGCATCAAATGTCTCTCGACCCGTTGTTGAATAGATGATTCTTTGTTGGATCAATCTAAACTAGATTTAGTTGGTTCAGATTTAAATTAGTATTATCTACAAAAAAATATTATTGTTTCATCTATTAAAAAATAATTTAATAATTTTATCTCATAGATATGAGTATTATCTATTGAAATGACCGGCCTTCAATTTTTGAATTTAATGAAGTTTGATTTAAAAGACTTAAAAGATTTATTTGAGACGTGTATGTGCTGCGTTTCAATTTATTATTACTTTCAACCCATATCGATTCACATTATTAAAATATTGCAGGTCAGTCATGTATCGAGATATCATCATAAAAGAATCCTCAAAATCTCTATATACTATTTCAAAAGTTAGTTTACTCACAATTTGAGTTTTTATTTATCTAGTTGTAATTTTTTACAACCATTTTATAACAATCAGAACATCCTTAATATTGATGTGTATATTGATAATAAGTGATCAAATAGCAATCATTTTGTTGTTCGAATTGTAATGATCCTCCGAGTAATTATTTATGATATAATTTTATTTCTAAATCCACTTGTCTGTCTTTCACAAACTACTAAAAATCTCTCAGAAATGATCATTAACAACAATTTATTGCTCATGACACTGACAAATAACTCTCTAAACTTTATCTTCGAATTGAGCGTAAATAAGCTATTTCTTGTATTTTGGATTGAATCATTACATTATGACTTTGTTTTTTTCTATTTGTTCTGAAATAACATATCTATTGTATGTACGACGAAAAATATCAATCTCACGAGGGTTAATCATAATGAGAGAAATCAAAATTAAAAAAATAATTTTTGACCAATATAAATATGATTGATTATTTAAATTTTTGGCTCCAACCTGACTTGATTAGATAAATTCTAAAATTTCATTTGAAGTTTTGTCCTAAATATTATCGACCTTATCAAATGAAGCAAAAAATTGGTAAAATGACTTCCTTGTGCTATTTCTTCTCCCATTTAATTATTTTTTTCTCCTTTAGATCTCCTCTACTGAATTCCTTCTATGTTCTCATGGATTTCTTTATTTGATTGTAAAATTGTGTTCTTAATTTACGAGAATACTACAATCTTTTTTATTAAAAAATTATATTGTATAAATATAAAGTCAATTTTTTCATGTATATATAATAGAATTGAATTTCATTGACTTCTTCAAGTATTCTCTTTCTTATATTGTGTATCATCTTAGTAAACATTTTTATTTCGTCATTGCTTGTATCTTTTCCCTCTCCCGACTATTCATCAACTCATAATACTGAACGAGCCTTAGCATATGGTCGAACGACTTTGTAAGGACCGTACAAATAAATACCGGTTCTACCAAAGAACTATTTAAAATAATATTTATTTTTAAGTTTTTTTTATGTCATTTTTGAGGACTATGATATTAACTTTTCCGTTTAAAAAATAACTAAATATGTATACTTCTTGAATGTTAATAATAAATTAAAATATATTTATTGCTTGAATATTGTTATTAAATTTTAAGTGTGTTTATCTTTTAATACTGTTAGTAATTTTCTTTTCAAAGATTTCAAATGTAATTATTAATTGAACATGTTTCTTGTTTGAATATTGTAATCTCAAATAGGTTTACCTCCTCCATTATAAGATTAGTAAGAACAAAGATTCTTAAAAACCTTCCGTCAAAATTATGGTATAATTTATTTATTGAATTTAAAGTTCTAAATATTAAAAAAATCTTAAATACTAATATAATATTTTAACATAACTTTGTTTGGAGAAGAAATAGATTCATTTTGTAAAAGGTATATATATACTAGATTCAAATAAATTACTCCACAAACTTTTTAAAATACTTAAGTGTTAGATATATTTCTAGATTTTTGTAGTATTATCGTACTTTTCAAAATACTTATTTTTCATAATTACCATATAATAAATATTCAAATAGGTAATTTTCAAAATCAATTATTCCAAGTCACACTAACTAATATTTCCAAAGTCAAAATCCTCATTGTTTCCATTATAAATATATTAGTTGATTTGTGTATTGGGGAAGGAACATGGGCTACTCATAATTTTGACTTACTAAAATGATATGTATGTCCAACTTACACAAGGGTTAAAAATTTTGGAGTCAAGGTCACTATATTTTATATCGGATTACATACTTATAATATAATCACAGGGTAGACTAAACTCTGTGTGTGGGATTTGTAGAAGAAATACATTAATAGTTATTTTACCAAACTCAAACAAGAAATTTATTTATATAAATCAAATATTAGTTGACTTTAAATCCCAAAATATAAAGAGCTTTATGTCTAATCTATATCTATAATCTATAATCTATAATCTATAATCTATAATCTATAATCTATAATCTATAATCTATAATCTATAATCTATAATCTATAATCTATAATCTATAATATATAATATATAATATATAATATATAATATATTAAAAGTGTGAAGTGCCTTAGAAATGTTGTTTGAACTTTTGTCTTTCATTAAAAGTCTTTGTTTTAAAGAAAATCATCTAAATATATTTATGGTAAAACTTTTCCTTATTAAAAGACATCAAAATTAGTTGACTATGATATTAAATTTTTCGTTCCAAAAATAACTAAATATGTATACTTCTTGAATATTAGTAATAAATTAAAATATATTTATTGCTTGAATATTGTTATTATATTTTAAGTATGTTTATCTTTGAATACTGAATAGTGTTAGTAATTGTTTTTCAAAGATTTCAAATGTAATTATCAATTAAACATGTTTCTTGTTTGAATATTGTAATTTCAAATAGGTTTTACTCGTCCAATAAAATAAGATTAGTAAGAGCATAAACTCTTAAAAACCTTCCATCAAAATTATGGTATAATTTACTTATTGAATTTAAAGTTCTAAGTATTAGAGAAATCTTAAATACTAATATAATATTTTAACATAGCTTTATTTGGAGAAGAAATAGATTTTTTTTGTTTTTTTGGTAACTAGATTTTATTACCACATATAACTATAAGATCAGTAAGTGAGTCTGGGTTGGACATAATCCTAACCTCAAACTGTACAATTCAAGTATGGAAATTCTAGCAACATCTATACCAGATTAAGGATAAAAGTTGTAGTTAAGTATACTGCCTGCTAGTCAAGGGTACATACTAGCTCTACAATGTATTTCCTGGATTATCATCCTCATTAGTACTCCATGTGTCCTCTTCTTTTGTTGGAAGGTTCTGTAGTTTCTTTCCAGCCATAAGTGATAGACAGTGGATGCTAAGCTCATTCAGAAGATCTGCTGCTGGACTCTTGCCTTTTACATGTGTTATAGCCCACCTTAATTCTTCATGCCAACCCAAGATGCTTCTGTATATATGTAACGCTCCGAGAGTACACCCTGGGCGACACACAGTGCTTACAGTCCCGAGGGACCACAAGCTAACCCATGAGTTGGAACCTGTTGTGGGCACTGAATAACATAATCATAAATGCGGAAGGATAATTGATATGTCATAAGGTTTTAATAACTGAAACCAATACTAAATTATGAATCTGAAGAAATGACTGTATGAATCTAATAAGATACTGATAAACTGAATAACTAGCTGACATTGTTAACTGAAGTCTGAGTACCAACTAACTGACTCTAATGTCTGAACAAATGACTGTAGTGTCAGAAAGCCTCTAAATTGACTAAATGTGAGTTGATGGGACAGGTCCCAACTAACTCCACTGACTACTAAACTAAAGACATAAAGTAAGATAATCTGTCCTTGAAATATGAGGACTCACCACTGCTACTGCTGAGAGTTTGAGGAGTCTAAGCGCAGTTCAAAAACTGGGCGTCAGAACCTATGATATAATACATCATAGCGCAAAAGAAAGGTTGCGATAAGTACTTTGAATGTACTTGTATGCTAAATGAGGTAGGCTGATATGCATGGTTTCATAAACAGGGATAGTAATTATCTGAATATACATGTAAAATATGGAGTACTGAATAGAGAGCATGGAATCTATAGATACTGGAAATATGAGAAATCTGTAAATACCATGTATGCATGAAAGACTGTAAATACTGAAGATACATGAAATTTGTAGATACTGAGGATGCATGACCAAGCATATAACATAAACTGAGTAAAATCCGTAAACTGAAATACTAAAATACTGATATTTGTATGCTTTGGTCAAACAACACTAAGACTGAATACTGGACTAAGACTATAACTGAGACTGTGACTGAGACTGTGGGAGGTATCATCTAACCGACATGCCTCAATCTGAGCTAATTGGGATCCAACTTGTAACCCCAGTTTGAAGGGTATTAATATCGTGCCACGAGTACTAACACTGGCTGTGTGGATCCATTATACTGAAGTACTGTCCTGAAGGACTAAGGGTGTCGAGCCTGAACTGACGGGTGACCCCTGTGAGATAGTCAAGCCTAATATGATGAGTGACTTCCCATATTTTATGCTGGATACATAGTTCTGGAGTTTAGAGACTGTTACTAGCAACTCTGCTCTGCCTATCTGACGGGGAAGTCGTCATCCCTACACTCGCTCGGTGCTAAGTTCTACTACCAACTGAATGACACTGAGTTACTGTCTATTTCTGAGTTTAACTGACTGATCTAATAATGCTCATAATATGTATTCTGAAGTTATTCTGGAAATACTGAGACGACACTAAATAAACAGCTATGATTTTCGGGTATTCAATACCCCCAGGACTCAAAACAATAATAGTAACATAACACTAAAGCTTGGAGGACATAGCGTGAAGACTTTTATTAAATAATCATTCTTGTAAGCATTTTATCAAACACTTGATATGCATGGTGTGTATAGAGCATGAGAATTAGTTTAAAGCTTGTAGTAAAGCACAATTTCAATACCATTATCACAAATCATGAATTAAATTAGTGGACAACAATATTCAAACATATGGAATGTAGTAATAGACATCAATTTAGCTAAAACATGGTATAGAACAAGATTCGTGGAAATTCATTGTTTAATCATAGTTTAAATTCAAGATAACTTGAAAAGATCAGGATTTTGCAATTTAAAATAGATACTTACACTCCATGGGTGGAAGGAACCCATGGATGAACATTTAACATACCTTAATTTGTGAGTTTCTTGAAGTTCTTGGTGAATCCTTGAGCTTTGTTCTTGACCTCTTAAGATTTAGGGTTTTGCTAGTTTGGGAGAGAATGATTTTAATTTGGAGATGGATTGAATAATGAATAGTTAAAACCATTTTTAGGGATTAAATCCCGTATCTGGGTGGATTAAATTGATGGGAAAAGATTGTTTTAACCTAGGATGAAACTTTGAATTTCCATTAAAATTTCCTAAAAACACCCCTGGCGCGACGCGACGCTATCGCGTCGTGTCACTGAAAATTAATAACTAGGAAACTGGATGGTGGCAGGATGCGGTGGTATCGCGATGCCCCTTTGATTCTGAATTTCATCCTTGGTGTAATGCGCCAAGATCGCATTGGAACACTGAAAATTGACAAATGTGAACTGGGTCCTTAGCGAAACGCGCCAATATCGCGGACCCTTTTTGGAATTGGACAATTGCCATTTAGAGTGGCTCCGCAACACGCTAGGAACCAGAATGACGGTGTTTAACGATTGAAACTTAAAATCTCCATAACTTCTTACCCGGTTATCGAATTTGGACGAATTTTATATCGTTGGAAAGCTAATTCAATTTCCTACGCAATGACAGACTCTAAACTAAAAATACTGAGTCTTTTGAAAATTTTACATATGTGAATACTCATGTATTGGGACTTAAATTATGCTAGGAAAATATGGGGTATTACAATATCTCCCCCTTGGGATCATTCATCCTCGAATGAGACTGGTTAAGCTGAGGAAAACTAATGGACTGAGCTTACACGCTGAACATGCATATCTGATCCATGAAATGCATGAATGAACTTATTTGTAAATGAACGACCGACATAAGTATGATGTGCAACTGAAACTAAGAACGATAGAGATAAATCTTAAGAAGATTAGTACCTCAAACCATATCTGAATTTGCGGAGAAAAAATGAGGGTACTTGGTCCGCATATCTGCTCTGCTTCCCAAGTGGCTCCCTCAACGGACTAATTTCGTCAAAGAACTTTGACTTGTGGAACTTTTTTGTTCCTCAGTCTGTGAATCTGATGATCGAGGATCTAGACTGGAACCCCTTTGAAAGAGAGATCATTCCGAATATCTACATTTCCTAAGGGAACAACTACAGCTGGATCGCCAATACACCTCTTCAACAATGAGATATGGAACACTGGGTGTGCTGAAGCTAAATCTAAAGTCAACTCAAGCTCATAAGCTACTTTTACGAAACGACTGAGAATTTTGAAAGGACTGACATATCGGGGACTGAGTTTTTCTTTCTTACCAAACCTCTTCACTTCCTTCATGAGAGAGATTTTCAAGTACACAAAATCACTGACCTCAAACTCGAGATCCTTTTTCCTCACATCTGCGTAGGATTTTTGTCGGCTCTGGGCTACCCTAAACCTTTCTCTGATCAACTGAAATTTCTCTAACGCATCAAACACCAAGTCAAGCCCTACTACTGCGGCCTCACCCACTTCAAACCAACCAATTACAGATCTAAATCTCCTCTCATAAAGAGCTTCAAATAGAGCCATTGAATACTGTAATGATAGCTGTTATTATATGCGAATTCAATCAAAGGCAAGTGGTCATCCCAACTACCCTTGAAATCAACAACGCATGCTCTCAGCATATCCTCAAGAGTCTGAATAGTCCTAACTACTTAACCATCTGACTGAGGGTGGAAGGCAGTATTGAGGTGGACTTGGGTACTAAAACCCTTTTGGAATGCTTTCCAGAATTGAGAGGTAAACTGGGTACCTCTATCTGAGATGATAGATAAGTGAACACCGTGAAACCTAACCAACTCTCTGAGGTAGAGTTTGGCATAGTCCTCGGTTGAATAAGAGGTATGGACTGGAAAGAAATGAGCTAATTTGGTCATCTTGTCTACGATAACCCAAATAGAATCATGTTGAAGATGGGTACGAGGAAAACCTATCACAAAGTCCATGTTCACTTTCTCCCACTTCCAATTGGGAATACTGAACTCCTGCATGGACCCACTAGGCTTATGGTGCTCAATCTTAACCTATTGACATATAGAGTACTTGGCTACAAACTCTGCAATATCTCTCTCCATCCCACTCCACTAATAGATTTCTCGCAAATTGTGATACATCTTGGTGGCCCCTACATGAATAAAGTAACGCGCACCATGCACTTTTGTAAGAATTCATTACCTCAAATCATCTATACTAGGCACACATAATCTACCCTGACATCGTAACAACCCATCTCCCCCTTGGAAGAAAACCTCCACTTTTAATCTATGATGATTCTTTCAACTTAACTAGACTGGGATCTCTGTCCTACTTTTCCTTTACCTTATAAACTAGAGAGGATTTTGAACTACTTTGCACCCACACACTACCTTCTGCTGAATCAACTAAGCAGACACCTAGTCGGACAAGCTAATGAACTTCCTGAGCTAAATTTTTTTTATCATCCTCAACATGAGCAACACTACCCATAGACATTTTACTAAGGGAATCAACCACTACATTGGCCTTACCCGAATGATACAGAACACTTATGTCATAATTTTTTAATAGCTCTAACCACCTTCTCTGACGCAAATTCAAATATTTTTGAGAGAATATATATTGAAGACTTTTATAATCTGTGAACACATCAACATGCACCCCATATAAGTAATGCCTCCAAATCTTTAAGGCAAACACTACAGCTACTAGCTCAAGATCATGAGTCGGATAATTCTTCTTATGAGGCTTAAGCTGTCTGGAGAAGTATGCTATGACCTTACCCCTCTGCATGGGGACACAACCCAAACCTACTCTGGATGTATCACAATACACAACAAACCCATCTGAATCATCTGGTAGAGTAAAAACTGGGGCTGAGGTGAGTCGAGTCTTCAACTCTTGAAAACTCTTCTCGCAAGAATCTGACCACTAAAACTTAACTTTCTTTTGAGTCAATTTAGACATGGGGGATGCAATATAAAGAAATCCTTCAACAAACCGATGGTAATAGCCAGCTAAACCCAAGAAACTCCTGATGTCAGATGGAGAAATGGGTCTAGGCCAGTTTCTCACCGCCTTAGTTTTTTGAGGATCAACTCTAATGCCATCACCGGAAATAATATGGCCAAAAAAATCTACTAATATTATCCAGAATTCACAAATACTGAATTTAGTGAACAACTGATGGGCTCTAAGAGTCTATAATACTATTCTGAGGTGGTCTGCGTGATCATTTTCACTACGGGAGCAAACGAGAATGTCATCAATGAAGATATTAAGAACATGTCCAAGTATTGATTGAACACTCGGTTCATTAAGTCCATGAAGACAGCTGGGTCATTTGTAAGACAAAAGGACATGACTAGAAATTTGAAGTGACCATACTGGGGTCGGAAAGCTATTTTTAGAATGTCACATTCCCTGACTCTGAGCTGATGATAGCCTGATCTGAGGTCTATCTTAGAAAAGTAGTTGTCACCCTGAAGTTGGTCAAATAAGTCATCGATTCTAGGAAGTGGATATTTATTCTTGACTATGACTTTGTTCAACTGATGGTAGTCTATGCACATTTTGAGAGAACCGTCTTTCTTACGCACAAATAGAACTGGAGCGCCCCATGGGGAGATGTTGGATCTGATGAATCTCTTATCTAGAAGATCCTTTAATTGTTCTTTTAACTCTCTGAGTTCAGCTGGAGCTATTCTATATGGCGGAATAGAAATGCACTGAGTGTCTGGGAGACGGTCTATTTTGAAGTCGATCTCCCTTTCGGGAGGAACTCCGGGAAGTAATTCAGGGAACACATCTGGAAATTCCCTGACTACTGAAACTGACTCAATGGTTTGAGTCTCTAAATTTGAGTCTTTGACTCAAACAAAATGCTACATACACCCTTTGGATATTATTTTTCTCGCTCAAAGATACTATAACACCCCTCATTTTTGGGCTAGTCTATGAACTGTCGTTCCTACGTGTATAAGTTATAATCCTAGTAATTTTCATGTGGATATAAGTTTCATTATCTTTATACTAGTGTTTGTAATTCTCATGAGGTTAAAAATGTTCATAGAAATCATTTAGAGCCAAGTTGAGCTAAGATCCTTTGATTCGTCCAAAATTTGATATTTGATTCTACAAGAGTCTACTTTAAACATGTATAACTTTTTATATACATAGAATTTTTCATCTCAAGACCCACCAAATTGTAGATAATTGAATTATCTTTCCAACGATACCAATTTCGACAAAATCTGATACCCGACCAAAAAGTTATGTCCATTTTTGTGAGAGAGGCAGTTGCATCGCATGATTAGCGTGCGACACATGGTCTATCGCACGCACCCAATTTTCAGGTTCATTTTTTGCATTTTTAAGGGAAAAAAGGTCTTTTACTTCACCCAAACTCGTCCATAACATATAATTAAAGCCTTAGGGAGCATTATTTTCCCATTTACTCATAATTTCTCTCCAATCCTTCCTCAAGAACAAACCCTAATTCCAATTCAAGAAGTTCAAGACTTCATTACAATACCTTCAAGAAAAATTAAGAATTTAGTTCTCTAATCCAAGAATCTCAAGAACACCATTAGAGATTCAAAAGTTCAAGCTTTTACATTCAAAGCATCATAAGAATCCAAGATTCAAGCTTTCTCATCTAAGATCATCATCTAAGGTATGTGGGGTTAAGAACAAGGACAATACTTTTGTCCTTGTTCCCCAAATTATAATTTTCAGCAAATTTCTTATGATTTGAAATTAGGGTTTATGCCCAAAGTATCTTATTGATGATTTTCGAGTATGCTATGAAATTCCATGTTTGTTTTGAGTTAAAGAATGCCCTTTTATGATTTTGAATACCATAAGCATGACTTGAGATATTGTTTACAACTTTTCAATTGAATTGAACATGATATTGAGATTCTTGATTTTACTATCTTGATATTGTTGATGATTTTAGAGAAGCATTTTAAGCATGATGATTTACTATGAATTTACATGAGTTTGAAGCATGGGCTTTAAGCCCTAAGATTGAGTTTTGATATTTCAAGAACTTGTGCTTTTAAGCACCCTGAGATTAGCATATTTTCAGTTAGATAAATAGTATTTGATCTTTGGATCCTTAGTTTAGCTTTGGAATCCACTTTTTAGAATTTATTACAGTTTACAGCAATAGATTGCAGATTTGAGTACATATATAACAAACAGATGCATAATTGGTTATTATTATAAACCCTTATGCTAGCTTTTAAAGTGGATTTTCAATGAGATGAGCATAGATAATAAAAAGGAAATAGTATTTAGCACCGAGTTGGGTATGATTCCAAGGTCTCATACACCAGAACTACGTGCCACCATAGGTACAGATTTTCAGATTATTCCCACTTCTACGTGGATGACTCAGATATGATCACTTAGCTTAGGTTATAATCCCTGGCAAGAGTATGACACCTCTCACCAACATGAGATTTTCTCCTTAGGAGGATGAGACATTGGACTCCATGTATCTCGTACGGTTTATGTCGGTTAAGAGAACCTCCCTACAACTTAATAGTAAAGATTTTCAGACTAGTTTTAAAGTATTTCCCTACTAGTAAAGAAAAGCTTTTAAAAGTAGTTTCCCTTAAGATAATGTATTTTCCCTTATAGAAAGTTGTTTTTAAAAGTATTTTTCCCTACAGTTAAAAGTGTATTTCCTAAAGCTTTTAGATAAAAGATAAAGTAATTTTCCTAAAGCCTAAGATGAAGTATTTTACAGCTTTTAAAAACTAAGTGTAAAGCCTCACAATTTTATTTTTGATTATGCTTTACAGAAGGATTATAGTTACAGATTTCAACTTTTAGATTTCAAATTTAAGAGTGAGTCCTTTCTACACTTAGACAGTATGATTTAAAGAGAAAATCCAAACATAGTTTTAGAACTAAATATTATGGATCACGAGATTTATAAAGAATGTTTTGCTTCTTATTACTATATATTTCAGTATTTCAGATATTTCAGCTTATGTGAGTCACTTACATTTAGCATGCATTATTTTATAAATGATGATTATGAAATATGTTTTTACTTATGCATTTACCCCCGTATACTCAATACATCCTCAAAGTACTAATCCACATGTACGTCTATGTACTACATTGTCTCATAATGTAGGTACAAGTTTTAGTATGTGCTTTCAGATTCAGACAGTTACAGATTCCAGCCTGTGAGATGATGATTCCTCCTACTTCGGAGACTTCAGTTAGATTTATTTATGTTGTTTATTTTCTTATTCATATATATTAATTAGTGATAGTTGGAGTAACTTCCCAACTATTTATAGTCAGTATAGTAGAGGCTTCACAGATATCAGGTAGAGTCAGTTTTGTAATTTCAGTTCCTCTTTTCAGACTTTATTAGAATGTAAAAGTTGTATCAGTATTGTGTTTTTACAGTTTCCAGCATTTTTCTATGTTTTCATATAGTAAACTCAGTCATTTATATATATATATATATATATATTTAATCAGTTGCTTATTAGT
Source organism: Capsicum pubescens (assembly GCA_030864215.1). Taxonomy (NCBI): domain Eukaryota; kingdom Viridiplantae; phylum Streptophyta; class Magnoliopsida; order Solanales; family Solanaceae; genus Capsicum; species Capsicum pubescens. The sequence continues at coordinate 388,606,188 of CM061548.1, forward strand.
ATGCCGGTTTATGGGTTAGCTTCGGATCACTTGTGGTCCTAAGCACCATGTGACATCTCGGGATAGATTTTTGGGATGTTACAAACTTGTTATCAGAGCCCAAGGTTTAAGTGTCCTAGGGTGTCTGTGAATCCGTGTCTAGTAGAGTCTTACGAAATGGTACGGAGACATCTGTACTTTTCTTTGAGAGGCTACGAGGCATTTAAGAAAAGTTTCCTTTCTTTCCTACTCTAGATCGTGCAGTAAAATTGTTCTTTCAAAAACTCCTGCCTATTTCGTGTTACCCCAAAATTCCTCATCTATGTATTATTCTTGAGATAACATAATTAGCAAGCTCCAGTTCCTCCCCAGATAATGCTCTCAAATTTTCCAGAAATTTTAGAAGTCACACAAAAAGATGGAGAGGAGCTCTCTAGTGTGTCATAAGTCCCTCAAGTTGAAGGTTTATGTTCTTGTCCTTATGAGTTGTTCAGTTGATACCAAATTAGATATGTATTAAGATTCCTCCTTAACCCTTCAATACAGATAATGCTAATGAGAGGAGATAGTATGGACCTAGAGTGTTATAATTTATAAGTAGTAGAACCTTATTATATTTGAAAGTATGGGTATAGAAGAGTAGTGATAATAAAAGTGGGAATGACGATTGGTAGAAAGTATAGATATAAAATTATGCATGCTATAGATTTTTTGTTATGGTGATATGTCCTTGTATGTTAGTGGAAGGTAGAGAAGGAGTTATTAGTTAAGGTGAATTGTTATTTGCTTGAAGTACGAAGGTGTTATTGATGGTGTTTGTTGTGATAGACAAGTATATGTTATTGATGAAAGTATAGATGGGTGGATAATTGTAATGTGTAGAAGGAGGATACATTAACAGATTTTAATAAGGCATGTCATAGGATTATGATCGATTGTCGTTGTTATGAAGTTTTAGTGTACTAGTGTTTATTGATGCTTTGTTATATAGCTTCCAAGTAAGAATAGTATGTGAAGTTGAGTTGTTAATCATGTTTATACTAGACTATAAGTTTGAAAAGTGGATGATCATCAATATGTAAGTAATGATTGCGTAGTTAGTGATGCTAGTTATACGGAAGTGATCTAGTAGGCTTGAACAGTGTATGCAAGAGTGTAAGTTCATGTATTCGTAAGTAAGTATGATGTAGAGGTGTGCCACGGTGATATGAGGTTGCATTATTTTCTAAGTTTATTAAGTATTGTGTGTGGTTAGTAGTACCCTTGAGTTTTAAATGGAATAAGCATAGTTGTCTAGTAGATGGTATTTTGGATAACCAAGTTAAGGAGTTATGGATAGATGGTGTTGAGTATTTTAAGTATGATTTTGATTCTTATGGTTTGGGAAAAATATAAGTATAGAAGTATGATCTTTTTAGCCTATGATTATGTGTTTAGTAAGGCAGGTACGTTTTTCGAATTAAGAGAGTGTAAGTCTATGATGATGATTATCAAAGATAGAGGAAGTTAAGGATAGTATATGGAATGGTGTCCAAGAATGAAGTCAGTAAGTTCAAAAATATAGTGTATGTGTGTGAGTGTAGCATTTATGTGTAGACCGTTAGAGCAAAGATTTTCTGACTCAGTCCTAGGAATGTGTAATAGATTCATAAGTTTAAAAGGATGGATTTATTCTAATGGGGAGATATTATAAGACCCTGTAAGATCCTATCTTATTTTAGTTCCTTATTGCTCCTAAAGGGGTCCAAAACTTAGAAAATTTTCTGCTAAGTGTTAAGACTTAGTCTTTTCTAAAGCCCTCAAACTTTGAGGAATTTATTTATGACCTTTTCGACCTCCAAAAGTTATTTCTTAAGTTGATTCATGATCGGGGGAGTCAATAGTGCATCTTGGGTGAGTTTTGGAATTTTTGGACCCCGATTAGGGTATGTTTGGAAGTCCAAGCCAGTAGCACCAAGCAATTAGCGTGCGGCGTACGCTCCATTCCGGTGTTCCCGAGCATGCGACACATGTTCCACAGCACGCTGCCTTATTTTTCTAGCTCCTGTTTCAAGCGTATTTAAGGGCCAATGCGTATATACTTCATGCGTATTCGATTTCATTCTCAACTTTTAGTAAGTAAGTAACAACTTCAATCTATGATTCGAGTTATCCCTAAAAAATCTATGGACTCACGTCTTATGTTGAATAGCTTATGATAAGTATGAACTCATGTTTCATAGTATGGCCAGTTTTTAGAACTCATGGTACTAGTGAGTTTCGCATTATATCAAGTATGTCCTCAATTTAGATCTCTTTAATGAATCCATGTCATTGACATTCTAATCCTCAGGCCTCAGTTAAGTGTTAAAGTTATGTATAGTAGTCTTTCGTGCTTCAGGTCCTTCTGTGTTAACCCTTCGGTGACCTCTTCCTATGTTAAGATAGTGGCGATGATAATGGATAAGCAGTGGTTTAGATGAGAGGGAGTTGATGGCCCTCATTAAGAACGATCAATTATGCTTTTCTATCTAAGGCTAAAAGATGAAGGAATATTGAAGTAAATCTTTGGTACATGTCATAGTTGGTTGAGAATTCTGGGTATGTCTTCTTAAGAATAGTGCAAGAAAGTTGTTATTGATAAAGGTTTAGAGAACATGAGAAGTATGTCTTTATGCGGTTTTGCCTTGAAGTTCATATGTGATTTTAATGATAGGCATGAATGTCATGTTGGGTGTAAGTGTGAATCCATAGTAAGAGTTTCAAGTTAGTCATTGAAGTGGAAAGGCATGTTATTGTTAGGGTGTGAGCTCTAAAAAGATATAGAATATTGAATCATGTGGTTTAGACTAATATTGTGGTGTGACATATTGTACCTGGTAATCTCGAGTTAGACTTGATCATGGTGAGAGGCCTTAGTTCAATTTATACATTAGTAGATGGATTTATGAAGGTCCATATAAGAATTAGAAGTTGAATCAATGAATATGGTATTTAAGAGGAATAGTATAGTTGAGGAAATATTTGACAAGTGTTGCTAATTTTGAAGGTAAGGAGTTGCATTGCGCAAGACCTAGTAATTCCTTTCTAGCATACGATTTATAGGCCTATGTTCCAAGCTATAGAGTTGTATCAATGTTGTGATTCCTTATTCATATGACTTGTTCAGATCATGCCCAAAATTCCTTGCTCCCTAATGTTAATAGAATTTCGTAGAAGAGTGTTGAAGAAATACTCCATTTAAGTATGGCCAGTCAGTATGATTCAGTCCATGCATCAGTTTCAGTTTCAGATATTAAGTCATGATTCAGTTCATAAGTATCCTGTGTATCATCTCAATCTTTTCCTAGTATTTCAACCAAATCAGTATCATTCGGGGACGAATGATCCCAAGGGGGGGTGTTGTAATACCCCGAGTTTTTCATGTCTTAAACCTATCATCTTTTTCTCGAGAAATCAGATCCAACCTAAAGTAATGGTTACTCATAAGTTGACACTCTCGTTTCTATCTCAGCCATATAGCTATTTTTTATGAGAATTCATGCACTCGCAGATCAATTCAGTAGCTCACTATGTTGAGATTCAGTCATAAAGTTTATTTCAGTTGTGCATGATAGATTATAGCCTCAGATTCCTCAGTATTTTCAGCCTAACCAACCACATTTGAGGACAAATGTTCCCAAGGGAGAGATAATGTAACACCCCGTATTTTTCGGGCTAGTCTATGAACTGTCGTTTCTACGTGTATAAGTTATAATCCAAGTGATTTTCATATGGATATAAGTTTCATTATATTTATACTAGTGTTTGATATGCTCATGAGGTTAAAAATGTTCATAGAAATCATTCAGAACCAAGTTGAGCTAAGATCCTTTGATTCGTCCAAAATTCGATGTTCGATTTTATAAGGGTCTACTTCAAAAGTGTATAACTTTTTATATACATGTAATTTTTTATCTCAAGACCCACCAAATTGTAGATAATTAAATTATCTATCCAACGATACCAATTTCGCCAAAATCCGATACCCGGCCAAAAAGTTATGGCTATTTTCGTGAGAGAGGTAGTAGCATCGCGCGATTAGCGTGCGACACACGCTCTATCACACGCACCAAATTTCGATGTTCAGCTTTCTCATTTTTATGGGGAAAAAGGTACTTTAATTCACCCAAACTCGTCCATAATAGATAATTAAAGCCTTAGGGAGCATTATTTTCCCCTTTACTCATAATTTCTCTCCAAGCCTCCCTCAAGAACAAACTCTAATACCCATTTAAGAAATTCAAGACTTCATTGCAATACCTTCAAGAAAAAACAAGAATTTGGTTCCCAAATCCAAGAATCTCAAGAAGAAGCTTCAAGAACAACGTTAGAGATTCAAAAGTTCAAGCTTTTACATTCAAATCAGCATAGGAATCCAAGATTCAAGCTTTCTCATCTAAGATCATCATCTAAGGTATGTGGGGTTATGAACAAGGACAATCCTTTTGTCCTTGTGCCTAAAATTATAATTTTCAGCAAATTTCTTATGATTTGAAATTAGGGCTTATGCTCAAAGTATCTTATTGATGATTTTCGAGTATGATATGAAATTTCATGTTTGTTTTGAGTTAAAGAATGCTCTTTTATGATTTTGAATACCATGAGCATGACTTGAGATATTGTTTACAGCTTTTCAATTGAATTGAGCATGATATTGAGATTCTTGATTTTACTATCTTGATATTGTTGATGATTTTCAAGAAGCATATTAAGAATTATAATTTACTATGAATTTACATGAGTTTGAAGCATGGGCTTTAAGCCCTAAGATTGAGTTTTGATATTTCAAGAACTTGTGCTTTTAAGCACCCTGAGATTAGCATATTTTCAGTTATATAAACATTATTTGATCTTTGGATCCTCAGTTTAGCTTTGGAATCCACTTTTCAGAATTTATTACAGTTTACGGAAACAGATTACAGATTTGAGTACATATATAGCAAACAGATGCATAATTGTTTTTTCTATTATAAACCCTTATGCTAGCTTTTAAAGTGGATTTCCAATGAGATGAGCATAGCTAATAAAAAGGGAGTAGCATTTAGCACCGAGTAGGGTATGATTCCAAAGTCCCGTACCCCATAACTACATGCCACTGTAAGTACAAATTTTTAGATTATTCCCACTTCTACATGGATGACTCAGATGTGATCACTTAGCTCAAGTTATACTCCCTGGCAATATTATGACACCTCTCCCCAACGTCAGATTTTCTCCTTAGGAGGATGAGACGTTGGACTCCATGTAGCTCGCATGGTTTATGTCGGTTAAGAGAACCTCCCTACAGCTTAATAGTAAAAATTTTCAGACTAGTTTTAAAGTATTTCCCTACTAGTAAAGTAAAGCTTTTAAAAGTAGTTTCCCTTAAGATAAAGTATTTTCCCTTATAGAAAGTTATTTTTAAAAGTATTTTTCCCTACAGTTAAAAGTGTATTTCCTAAAGCTTTCAGATAAAAGATAAAGTAATTTTCCTAAAGCCTAAGATGAAGTATTTTACATCTTTTAGAAAATAAGTGTAAAAGCTCATAAGTTTATTACAAATTATGCTTTACAGAAGGATTATAGTTACAGATTTCAGCATTTAGATTTCAGATTTAAGAGTGAGTCCTTTCTACACTTAGACGGTATGATTTAAAGAGAAAATCCAAGCATTTCTTTTAGAACTAAATGTTGTGGCTCATGAGATTTATACAGTATGTTTTGCTTCTTATTGCTATACATTTCAGTATTTCAGATATTTTAGCTTATGTGAGTCACTTACATTTAGCATGCATTGTTTTATAAATGATGACTATGAGATATGTTTTTACTTATGCATTCACCCCCATATACTCAGTACATCCTCAAAGTACTGATCCACATATACGTCTCTATGCTACATTGTCTCATAATGTAGGTACAAGTTTTAGTATGTGTCACACCCCTTTTTTTTACCAAAAAAGATTCGTTTTAAGGTTCGAAAAGTTTTTTATTTAAAGTCAGAATATGAAGATTTGTTTCGAAAAGGATTATTTACTTTTAAACTCAGAGTTGCCACTTGGCATAATTGGGTGTGCCAAGTCACCTTTGGGAATCCTTTTTCAAAACTATTTTTGACTCTTTTAAAACTGATCCGCGAACAGAGATTCCGGTTAAGGAACTCTGTTGACCGAGGGGAAGGTGTTAGGCACCCCTCGATCCCGTGGTTCGACCACAGTCTCTGGGTGAAGCATATCGGCTAATGCAAAAAATATAAACCTACGCTAACCTAAACTAATTCTAACTACGCTCCCGTATTTTACCCGATACCTCAGGCCTTCACGACGAGCATCTTCCAAATACAAGATACCTCGGGGCATTCCCCGGATAAATCAATACAAAGTACTTCGGGGCATTCCCCGACCAAATGATACAAATGAGGTAACTAGAAAAAAAAACATTCAACCAATATTCCATATTCAAACATTCCACCAAACAACAAGTTCTAAAATTTTGCCTTCCCAACTTATATTTGCCTACCCCACTCGACCTATCATTATACTATTATGTTCAACGACATCAATATTTATTCCGAATTAAACAAAACAATAATAAATCAAAAGTAATCCAAATTTGCCCTTTCATTAGTTTTTTAATTCTGTCTTCCCCAATTTCAATGTCAAACTAGTTAACCCATCCTTCGACTGTCAAATCCTACAACAACCACGTACGCACAACGAAGATTCAAGCATGCTAAACAAATAAGTTATTCACACCCTCAACAAACAACCAAAATTCCAAAAATAGAATAGGGAATGAGATAAGAAATGGACGTCAATGCCGCTTTCTATCAATTGTTATTCGATTAAACCCGATAGAGTCTGCGTCCGAACATCTTGAGTAGAACCTCAATCAACAAACTCCAATGCGAAAACCCAAAATATAGCATGAACAGGAAATCTACCCAAGAGTAATGAACACCCGAAACTCGAATCCGCAAGAAAACCAAAAAAACACGTATGACCGTAGCTCCGTCGAGCTCAGACAACAGCGAGAATCATCGTCACAGATCAAATTCCGGTGAATCTTGATGTTTCTGCCCGGATATACTTAGAAATCAAGAACAACGGAAGGATTTTGGGTATTTTAGACTGGTCGACCAAATCGATATGCAAAAAACTAATTCCGGTGATAGCTCCGCCAGTAAATCTCGACAGTGATCGGATTCTCGCCGGTTCACTGTTCCAATCGAAAATCGACGGTCTTCAATCCATTTTTTTCTATTTTTTTTTACTAATTTGACCCTCTCGAGGTCTATCTTTCTCGATCTTATCTATTTTTCAATCTCTCTCTTCGCTCTCTTTAATTTTTCGGTGGGTATGTTGTGCGCCGGTGAGTATATCAATGAAAGTGATTATGAGTGTGTGCATATGTATTCCGTGAGGCACGAGGGTGAGTGAGAGTGAACTGATTGTTCGTCTTCTTAGGTGTAGTGTGTATATTGGTGGATAAGAAGCAAAAATGGAGGTCTCCCTTGCTCCTCTGTGATGTGTCTCCCCCCGGGAAGAAGATGGTGTCAGTGTATATTTTATATCCTTCTTTTATTTTTGGTATTTTTGTGACTTTATTCCCAAAAAAAAAACGTGACAAAGGTGGGTTGGGAGGGGGCACATGAACGGGTGAGGGGGTAGGGGTAGGGTAGGTGTGATGTGTTGTTTTTTAATTAGAGGGGTAAGTATTAGGTGTCTATTTTTGATAGGGTGGGTTGTTGGAATCTTTAAAATAAGACAAAATTAGTTAGGTTTGTTAAATGGGATAAAAACAAAATAAAAAGAAATAAATAGATGAATAAAAGATGAGGTGGTTAATTATTTTCTTGGGGAAAAATTGTAAAAATGGGATTAAATTGTGTGATATTGGAATAAGAAATATTATTGACGAGATAAAATTACGTGTCTACATCATGCCCCCTTTAAATGTAAACACCTAGTGTTTTCATACAAAGAAGTAGACAACGAGACAGAATTTTGTCCCGATCATTATTCGAATAAAGAAACTGAAGAAAGAAGGACAACTGCGTCTTGGCGGACATCCTACCTACCCAAGTTATGAGGGAATCAAGTTATAGATATCTCAAAGGATTGAAAGGAGATGGACTATACCGAGTTGGAGAGTCGAGTGAGGTCCCATCAAGGTTCCGGTCCGCGGCTCTGTCATTACATCAAAAATGAAAATTACAAGTTAAAAACATAAATGAAATTATAAAAATCCTATCTATGCAGCTTCTATTGGACTCTTTACTCGCTACTTCATCACCCTATTCTTCAGGCGGGCTCCTGATTTGCAATTTCTTTAACTTGTTGTCTAACTTTCAATTGTTTCACCTCATTGCTTAACTTTCAATTTCCTCACCCTATTCTTCAGGCGTGCTCCTGACTTGCTTTTTTTCAATCTGCTAACTTTCAACTTTTCACGTTGTTGCCTTGTTTTCAACTTCTTCACCTTGTTGCTTGACTTTCAACTTCTTCACTTTGTTGCTTCACTTTTCATTTCTTCACCCTGTTCTCCAGGCGGGCTCCTGATGTCACATCAAAACTAAAAGGAAAATTATCCTAAATAAAGATTATTATAAAGAGATTTCATTTTTTGAAAGTAATGTCTCATTTTTCAGGAGGGTCCTGAACAGAAGTAAAATCCCATTTTCCAGAAGGTCCTGAACAGAAAGTAAAATCTTATTTTTCAGGAGGGTCCTGAACAGAATGTAAAATCCCATTTTCCAGGAGGGTCCTGAACAGAAAGTAAAATTCCATTTTTTAGGAGGGTCCTGAACCTAAAGTAAATTCTCATTTTTCAGGAGGGTCCTGAATATAAAGTAAAATCCCATTTTTAGGAGCGTCCTGAACAGAAAGTAAAATCCCATTTTTCAGGAGGGTCCTGAACAAAAGTAAAATCCTATTTTCCAGAAGGGTCCTGAACAGAAAGAAAATTCCCATTTTTCAGGAAGGTCCTGAACAAAAAGTAAAATCCTATTTTCCAGGAGGGTCTTGAACAGAAAGTAAAATCCCATTTTTCAGAAGGGTCCTAAACCTAAAGTAAAATCCCATTTTCCAAAAGGGTCCTAAACAGAAAGTAAATTCCCATTTTTTAGGAGGGTCCTGAACAGAAAGTAAAGTCCCATTTTTCAGGAGAGTCCTGAACAAAAAGTAAAATCTAATTTTTCAGGAGGGTCCTGAACAAAAAGTAAAATCCCATTTTTCAGGAGGGTCCTGAATCTAAAGTAAATTCCTATTTTTCAGGAGGGTCCTGAACATAAAGTAAATTCTCATTTTTTAGGAAGGTCCTGAACAGAAAGTAAAATCTCATTTTCCAGGAGGGTCCTGAACAGAAAGTAAAATCCCATTTTCCAAGAGAGTCCTGAACAAAAGTAAAATCCCATTTTCCAGGAGGATCCTAGACAGAAAGTAAATTCCCATTTTTTTAGGAGGGTCCTGAACAGAAAGTAAAGTCCCATTTTTCAGGAGGGTCCTGAACATAAAGTAAAATCCCATTTTTCAGAAGGGTCCTAAACAGAAAGTAAATTCCTATTTTTCAAAAAGGTCCTGAACAGAAAGTAAAGTCCCATTTTTCAGGAGGGTCCTGAACAAAAAGTAAAATCCCATTTTCCAGGAGGGTCCTGAACAGAAAGTAAAATCCCATTTTTCAGGAGGGTCCTGAACAGAAAGTAAAGTCCCATTTTTCAGGAGGGTCCTGAACAGAAAGTAAAGTCCCATTTTTTAGGAGGGTCCTGAATAGAAAGTAAAGTTCCTCATGGATGTGTTTTTCCAATGGTAACTGAATTAAGTGAAGTGAATTTGCCCCAGTTTTAACAAAGAAAATTTGTCAGTTAACAACTTAGTGGTGGCTTGTAGCACTTGGCTTCCCAGGCATCTGCTCTAACCGTTGTTCCTTTCACCTTTATTCAGATCGCTGAAACTTTCCCCTGTCTTGTCGCGTCATTGACCCGGATCCAGATTGAGGGAAATGAGTTCTGAGTTAAACAATGAATTTTTATTTTACCATGCCTCTGAGATGCACCCTTTTCCAAATCTGAATACTCCCACGAACCCAGCAGCCTGTCGGTTGATAGACTTCTTTTGCTTTGTGTTGAATTAAGATCATATTTCTTTCATGTGCTGGTCCTTGGATTCTCCTCATACAATTGGGGAGACTGGTAGCAAGTTTTGAAATCCTTTCTCGCTCATTTTGACATAGACTTGACTTAAAATGTAAAGAAATGATGGTGACTTTTAATTTGATAAATGACATAAAAAGACCAAAAATACATATATGTACATGAAAGGAAAGGGCAACGTCCCTTATTAAAAAGAGAACTTATCTGAATACGGCAACTAACTCCAATGAGTATGACATGCATTTTAGATTAAGCTGTCTGATCCCCTCTCTAAACTTCCAATTGATATTCTTATTGGCGGCTTCCATAGCTCCACTAACCAAACACCTAATAGTCCTCTTTTGATCATTGGTGGCATGTGTTGGGTATTCTCTTGACTGGATGTACTGCTTGATATCAAAGAACCAAGGTTCGCCATCGAGATCTTCTTCAACTACATTATAATAAGTGTGTTGATCACGACTCTGTATATGCACTTGATTGATGTAGGCCTTATCAGGGTGTTGGAGCAAGTGGCCAAAGCATCAGCAATCTCATTGCAAATTCATGGGATATGCCTAAAATTTACAGACACAAACCGTTGACATAGATCCTTCAAGCATTATCGATACGGTATTAGCTTTAAATCTCGTGTCTCCCAATCACCTTGAATCTGATGGACGAGAAAATTTGAATGCCCCAACACTAATAGTTCCCGGACTCCCATATCAACAGCTAGCCTCAAACCCAGAATGCAAGCTTCATATTCTGCTATGTTATTGGTACAATAAAATTAAAGTTGCGCTGTTACCAAAAAATATTGCCACACCTCAGAGATAAGAACTGCACCTATTCTGATTCCTTTCATATTGACAGCTCCATCGAAGAACAATTTCCAACCCGGATCAGCATCTATAACAACTTCATTAAAACACAACACTTCTTCATCAGTAAAATATGTCTTTAATGGCTCGTACTCTTCATCAATGGGATTCTCAGCAAGATGATCTGCCAAGGCTTGGGATTTTATGGAGGTTCGAGTCACATATACAATGTAGAACTCAGTAAGTAATATTTTCCACTTTGCCAAATGGCCGGTCGACATAGGCTTATGAAAGATATACTTCAAAGAATCCATGCGGGAGATGAGATAAGTAGTGTAGGACGAAAGATAGTGCTTCAAATTTTGTGCTACCTAAGTTAAGGCACAACACATCCTTTCAAGAAGAGTGTACCTGGCCTCATATGTTGTGAACTTCTTTCTAAGATAATAAATAGCCTCTTCCTTTTTGCCCGTGACATCATGTTAGCCCAGGACACAACTGAAAGAATTATCCATGACCGATAAATATAAGATCAAGGGCCTGTCAGGCTTTGGTGGTACCATCACGGGTGGATTTGACATATATCTTTTGATTTTGTCGAACGCTTCCTGACATTCTTCAGTCCACTCTACCGCAACACTCTTTTTCAGCAACTTGAAAATAGGCTCACAAGTGGTTGTGAGTTGAGAAATAAACCTGTTGATGTAGTTCAGTCTACCAAGCAAACTCCTCATCTCTGTCCTATTCTTGGGCGGGGGAAAATCCTGAATGGCTTTGATTTTTGAGGGATCCAAATCAATTCCCCGACGGCTGACTACAAACCCCAACAGCTTTCCAGACAGAACTCCAAACACACATTTTGCCGGGTTGAGCTTGAGATTATACCTGCGAAGCCTTTCAAAGAATTTTCTTAAATCTTTAACATGGTCAGACCGACTTTTTGACTTAATAATCACATCATCTACATAGACCTCAATCTCCTTATGCATCATATCATGAAATATAGTGGTCATGGCTCTCATGTATATTTCTCTAGCATTCTTCAAACCAAATGGCATCACTAGATAGAAATAAGTCCCCCATGGTGTGATAAAAGACGTCTTTTCCACGTCTTTATTATCCATAATGATTTGGTGGTATCCGGCATAGCAATCCACAAAAGAGGCAACCTCGTGTTTAGCATAATTGTCCAGGAAAGTATGGATGTTGGGCAACGAAAAATCATCCTTCGGACTTGATCTGTTCAAATCACGGTAATCAACACATACTCAAATTTTTCCATGTTTCTTTGGGACAGGAACCACATTGGATAACCACGTAGGATAACGAGCCTTTCGAATGACGTTGGCTTCAAGTTGTTTCATGATTTCCTCGTTGATTTTGATACTTACATCAGTTTTAAACTTCCTAAAATTCTGTTTCACAGGGGGGAATGCAGGATCAGTTGGCAATTTATGGACCATTAATTCGGTGCTTAGACCAGGCATATCATCATAAGACCATGCAAAAACATCATTATAATCAATTAATGCTTGAATCATTCCATCTTTTAGCTGTGGAAAAGCATGTACACTGATTTTAGTTTCCCTAACATCTTCTTGATTCCCTAGATTAATTGGCTCAGTTTTATTCAAATTAGGACTCGGTTGTCTTCAAACTGTTTCAACTCTTTGCTTATTTCCTCTAGTGCCTCTTCTTCATCATATTCCCCCTCTTGCTTCATTATATCTTGATTAGTTTGGATTTTAAGATCAGGCTGAAAATTCTGTATGTATGTCATGTCATTAGAATCAGCATAAAGAGAACTGTATAAAGAAAAGGACAAAAACAAAATATATTAGACACGAAACAAAAGGGACATTGTATTTCATTAAAAGGAAAGATATGAGGGTTTAAAAATAAATGCCAACATAACATAAACAAACTAAAATTCGAATTACAACCCTGAAATAACTCGGATAAACAGAAAGAAAAACAAAACAAACTACCAAAACTCCCTCCTGATAGGGAGAGAAGTGACTTCCCAATTATTGAGCCAGACAACTGGACCTATTAATTGCACGTCTGCCTTAATGGTACCTTCTCCTGCTTCAACCATGTCAACTTCAATCAACAGGTTCTGGAAGTCATCAACCAATTCAGCTCTAAACTCTAAAGGTGCCACGACACTGCCCTTGATGAATGACTTACTGAGTAGGGGCACTGGGCGAGGGAGTGACCATGTTTCCTTTTTCCTTCCCTTGGCCTTCTTCAGATCTTCAGTCGTATGTTCAAATCCCAAACCAAAAGTGCCCATGTTCTCATTCGGACATATGGGACTAACCATACCATGCAAAGACACTTCCAAACCCCTTCTTGGCTCAAATCCATATTTTAATATTTCATTTATCATCATGACAGAAGCAGGAGACAATTGTGGCCTTGGAATAACCTGCCCTTTAACGATACGATTCACCGACACTGTATCAAAAGTTTGATAGACAAATGTCTCATATACATTGTTTTCTTCAATAAGGGACAAGGGAGAATCTTCGTAGGCAGACAAATCCCCTTCACCATGAATAACCACTTCTTGCCTATCACACTCAAACTTGATCATTTGGTGCAATGTAGATACAATTTCCTTGGCCTTGTGGATCCACGGTCTTCCCGACAACATATTGTAAGAGGAGTATATATTCAATACTTCCCTACATTGTTGGGCCTGATCCTCTCAACACCAATATTCAACTTTAGCAAAGTAGAAATAGGGCAGATATTTGGACCTGAACCACCGTCAATCATGACATGAGTGACATAGAAATCTTCGCACTTCACCATAATGTAAAGATCCCAGTTATGTCCTGTACCTTCAACAGGCAATTCATCATCAGAAAAGCTGATCCGATTGACCTCAAAGATTTATCCAACCAATTTCTCAAGCTGATTTACTGTAATCTCCCTAGGAACATATGCTTCATTTAATATCTTTAATATAATATCACGATGTTCCTTGGAATGCAACAACAAAGATAAGAGGGAAATTTAAGCAGGATTTTTCTTCAACTGATCTATTATTGAATACTCTGGCAACTTCATCTTTTTTAAAAAATCCTCGGCTTCTTCTTCGGTGATAGGATTTTTGATAGATTATTATAAAGAGATTTCATTTTTTGAAAGTAATGTCTAATTTTTTAGGAGGTTCCAAAACAAATTAAAATCCCATTTTCCAGGAGGGTCCCGAACAGAAAGTAAAATCCCATTTTTCAGGAGGGTCCTGAACAGAAAGTAAAATCCCATTTTCCAGGAGGGTCCTGAACAGAAAGTAAAATCACATTTTTTAGGAAGGTCTTGAACCTAAAGTAAATTCCCATTTTTCAGGAGGGTCCTGTATATAACGTAAAATCCTATTTTTTAGGAAAATCCTGAACAAAAAGTAAAATCCCATTTTTCAAGAGGGTCCTGAACAAAAGTAAAATCACATTTTCCAGGAGGGTCCTGAACAGAAAGTAAATTCCTATTTTTCAGGAGGGTCCTGAATAGAAAGTAAAGTCCCATTTTTCAGGAGGGTCCTGAACAGAAAGTAAAGTCCCATTTTTCAGGAGGGTCCTGAACAGAAAGTAAAATCCCATTTTTCAGGAGGGTGCTGAACCTAAAGTAAAATCCTATTTTCCAGGAGGGTCCTGAACATAAAGTAAATTCTCATTTTTCAGGAGGGTTCTGAACAGAAAGTAAAGTCTCATTTTTCAGGAGGGTCCTGAATAGAAAGTAAAATCCCATTTTCCAGGAGGGTCCTGGACAGAAAGTAAAATCCCATTAAAATCCCATTTTCCAGGAGGGTCCTGAACAGAAAGTAAAATCCCATTTTTCAGGAGGGTCCTGAACCTATAGTAAATTCCCATTTTTCAGGAGGGTCCTGAACATAAAGTAAATTTCCATTTTTCAGGAGGGTCCTGAACAGAAAGTAAAATCTCATTTTTCAGGAGGGTCCTTAACAGAAAGTAAAATCCCATTTTCCAGGAGGGTCCTGAACAAAAGTAAAATCCCATTTTCCAGGAGGGTCCTGAACAGAAAGTAAATTCCTATTTTTCAGGAGGGTCCTGAACAGAAAGTTAAGTCCCATTTTTCAGGAGGGTCCTGGACATAAAGTAAAGTTCCTCATGGATGTTTTTTTTCAATGGTAACTGAATTAAGTGAAGTGAATTTTCCCCAGTTTCAACAAAGAAAATCTGTCAGTTAACAACTTAGTGGTGGCTTGCAGCACTTGGCTTCCCAGGCATCTGCTCCAACCGTTGTTTCTTTCACCTTTGTTTCAGATAGCTGAAACTTGCCCCTGTCTTGTCGCGTCATTGACCCGAATCCAGATTGAGGGAAATGAGTTCTGACTCAATCAATGAATTTTCATTTTACCATGCCTCTGAGATGCACCCTTTTTCAAATCTAAATACTCCCACGAACCCAGCAGCCTATCGGTTGATCGACTTTCTTTGCTTAATTAAGATAATATTTTTTTCATGTGCTGGTCCTTGGCTTTTCCTCATACAATTGGGGAGACTGGTAGCAAGTTTTGAAATTCTTTCTCGCTCATTTTGACACAAACTTGACTTAAAATGTAAAAAAAATGATGGTCACTTTTATTTTGATAAATGACATAAAAAGATCAATAATACGAATATGTACATGAAAGTAAAGGGCAATGTCCCTTATTAAAAAGAGAACTTATCTGAATACGGCAACCAACTCCAATGAGTATGATATGTATTTTTGATTAAGCTGCCTGATCCCCCTATCCAAACTTCCCATTTGTTGTTGAGTTCGTGCCTTTACCGCTGCCGCTGGCGCTTCTTCAGACCCATTGGACTCATATATCTCATTCAACTGACGATATCTTGAAAGATTTTTTCCAATGAACCTCTTTCCTTTTTACCTTTCTCCCAAACTTGCCATTGCGTTACGGTGCCCCCGAAGGTTTTCACCAATATGGATCTCATTTTTGTTTCTCTCAACTCCCCATCACCTTATGATGCCCATGAGGGTTTTTACTAGTAAGACTCTCTCATTTTTATTTGTCTCGACTTACCATCGCCTTATGGTGCCCACGAGGGTTTTCACCAATAAGACTCTCATTTTTTATTTCATTCCTCATTTCTTATGATGAGGAACACAAGTAGTACCCCATAATGTGTCATCATATCCATTGCATACTTAGCCTTAACATTATCAAAAATTGACCTGAAGGAATTTCTTTGGTTGTAACTTGGCTTTTAGATAAGGTTAGAAAATGATGGAAAGAGGCTCAAACGACACTTGAAGTGGGGGTGGGACTTACAACTTTTGGAATCGACTCAAACAACATATTAACTCATGCCCCAGTTTTGTTGACTGGGTGATTCTAAAAATATTTATTATGTTGGACTGAGCCCTAAATTGGGCATCCTACGTATCTCACCCCCGAGAGAGGAGAATCAGGTCGCACGTAGTTTTATTCTAATTTTCCTGACATTTATCTTTGACTCTATTTTGATTCCAAAAGAGGGATGTGAAAGAAACATAAAACTAAGCTCAAACGGGGTAAATAAAGGATGACACAACGTTTGGATAGCAGAATAAAATGCCTTCAACATGTCAATCTTAAAAAATACAAGTACTAAACATGCAATAAAATCAACAAAGGATAAAATATCATACATAATATCTTTTGACCGCATCAGCATTGATAACCATTTCTGCCATTTTGCCTTCAATATCTGTCGAATATAAGGCTCCATTGGGAAACACTTTCTTCATAATGAAGGGACCTTGCCCGTTTGGGGAGAACTTACCTTTCGCTTCAACCTGGTGAGGAAGGATACGCTTCAATACCAACTGACCAACTTTAAAATGCTTGGGTCATACCTTTTTGGTATACGCTTGAGCCATTCTCTTCTGATACAATTGGCCATGACATATCGACGTTAGCATTTTTTCCTCAATCAAACTCAATTGTCCCAGTCGGGTTTTGACCCACTCGTTATCATCAATCTCTACTTCCATAATGACTTGAAGAGAGGGAATTTCAACTTATACAGGGATGACTGCTTCTGTTCCATACACCAATAAATATGGAGTTGCCCCTGTTGAAGTGCGAATAGTAGTGCGATAATCTAGCAATGCAAACGGCAACTCCTTATGACATTGTCTAGACCCTTGTACCATTTTCTGCAGTATCTTCTTGATATTCTTATTAGTGACTTCCACAGCGCCATTAGCCTTCGGATGATATAGAGTGGAATTTCGATGTGTGATCTTAAACTATTGACACACTTCTTGTATCAAATGACAATTGAGATTGGCAGCATTGTCTGTAATGATCATCTTAGGAATTCCAAACCTACAAATAATGTTGGCATGACCAAAATATACTACCGCCTTCTTTTTCACTGAATTGAAAGTTACTGCTTCTACCCATTTTGTGAAGTATTCAATGGCCACCAAAATGAATCTATGCCCATTTGATGCTTTCGGCTCAATCGGCCCGATCACGTCCATCCCCAAGCTACGAAAGGCCATGGAGTAGACATTGCGTGCAATTCAGTGGGAGGAGAACGTATCAGATCACCGTGTACCTGGCATTAATGACATTTTAGAACAAAACAAATGGAATCCCTCTCCATAGTAATCCAATAATAACCTGCTCTGAGAATTTTCTTAGACAAGACATAACCGTTCATATGAGGCCCGCATACTCTGGAATGAACTTCAACCATGATTTCCGAAGCTTCTTTTGCATCAACACACCTCAAAAGTCCCAGATCCGGGGTTCTCCTATATAAGATTCCCCTACTTAAGAGAAATCACTAGCCAAATACCAAATAGTCCTCTTTTGATCATTGGTGGCATGTGTTGGGTATTCTTCTGACTGTATGTACTGCTTGATTTCAAAGAACCAAGGTTCGCCATTGAGCTCTTCTTCAACTACATTACAATAAGCGTGTTGATCACGACTCTGTATATGCACTGGATTGATGTAGGCCTTATCAGGGTGTTGGAGCATTGAAGACAAAGTGGCCAAAGCATCAGCAATCTCATTGCAAATTCTTGGGATATGCCTAAACTTTATAGAAACAAATCGTTGACATAGATCCTTCAAGCATTGTCAATACGGCATTAGCTTTAAATCTCGTGTCTCCCAATCACCTTGAATCTGATGGACAAGCAAATCTGAATCCCCCAACACTAATAGTTCCTGGACTCCCATATCAACAGCTAGCCTCAAACCCAGAATGCAAGCTTCATATTCCACCATGTTATTGGTACAATAAAATCGAAGTTGCGCTGTTACCGAAAAATATTTCCCCGCCTCAGAGATAAGAACTGCACCTATTCCGATTCCTTTCATGTTTACAGCTCCATCAAAGAACAACTTCCAACCCAGATCAACATCTATAACGACTTCATTGACACACAACTCTTTTTCATCAGGAAAATATGTCTTTAATGGCTCGTACTCTTCATCAATGGGATTCTCAGCAAGATGATCTGTCAAGGCTCGGGCTTTCATGGCGGTTCGAGTCACATATATGATGTCAAACTCGGTAAGCAATATTTGCAACTTTTCCAAACGGCCGGTCGACATAGGCTTCTTAAAGATATACTTCAAAAGATCCATGCAGGAGATAAGATAAGTAGTGTAGGATGAAAGATAGTGCTTCAACTTCTGTGCTACCTAAGTTAGGGCACAACACGTCCTTTCAAGAAGAGTGTACCTGGCCTCATATGTTGTGAACTTCTAGCTAAGATAATAAATAGCCTCCTCTTTTTTGCCCGTGACATCATGTTGGCCCAGGACACAACTGAAAGAATTATCCATGACCGATAAATATAATATCAAAGGCCTGCCAGGCTTCTGTGGTACCAGTACAAGCGGATTTGACAGATATCTTTTGATTTTGTCGAACGCTTCCTGACATTCTTCCGCCCGCTCTACCGCAGCACTCTTTTTTAGCAACTTGAAAATAGGCTCACACGTGGTTGTGAGAGTCGTATGCGTTTTGCATATCTATCTTAACCATGCATCTAGGTGATATAACTTTCCTTCCATATCCCTTTACCAATTAATGGCTAATCAACTCATTGTTAGTCAATATTCTACCAAGAACAAATGCAGCCCGACTCTCATCCACTAGGTAGTCCATTACATGTTTCAGTCTTTGAGTTAATATCGGAAATGATTTTATACAGGGTAGAGCAACAAGATAAAGGTTTATATTTCTTAATAGATCTAGGGTGTTAGATCTTTGGGATCAGGGTCATAGAGGTAGTATTAGTAGGCCTATACATTTCTCCAGTTTCAAAGAATTCCAACAATTCCTTTATTACCTCTTCTCCAATAATGGGCCAAACTTTTTTAAAGAAATAGGAATTGAAACCATCACCCCTGGTGCTTTATTATCATCAATCCCTTATAGTACTTTAGTGACATCTGCAGCAGTGAAAGGTTAGATAAGCTAGAGTTGTTGGCTTCTTGTTAAGACTGGTCCATCCTTGATCACATCAAGGTGTATAGTTAAAGGTATATATATATACTAGCTTCAAATAAATTACTCCACAGACTTTTCAAAGTACTTAGTGTTAGATATATTACTAGATTTTTGTAGTATTATCATACTTTCAAAAATACTTATTTTTCATAATTACCATATAATAAATATTCGAATAGGTAATTTTCAAAATCAGTTATTCCAAGTCACACTAACTAATATTTCCAAAGTCAAAATCCTCATTGTTTCCATTACAAATATATTGATTGATTGTGTATCGGGGAAGAAACATATTCATAATTATGACTTACTAAAATGATATGTATGTCCAACTTACATGGGGCTTTGAGTTGTAGGTGACAACAAAGTTTGAAAATAAGGTATAGGTGACTTCAAGTTTTAATAATTGAGTGGAGGTGACAATTACTTTATTATGGATTAAGAAAGTTGGAAAAATTTTAAAATAACCCATAAATTTTTAAATTTACACTTTGATCCAAATGTTAGTTAATATAATGGAAAATAGAGGAAAAAGGTGTGTTTCTCTCTCTTCTCACCCGTTATTATTTTCTCCCTCTCTTCGCGATTTTTGTTGTTCATTGTTGCTGCTACTTTATTCATCATCTTCTGCTCCATTATCATCATCTTCTACTTCATTATCATCATCTTCTTCTTCTTGTCGGCCATTGTTGTTGTTTTTACCGTTGTACTTGACAATTTTCTAGGTGATATTTTGTTTTGTACCTCACTTTGCACTTTTGCATTACTTCATAGGTGATATTGGTAAGTAAATTTATGATTTTTAGTTGAATTTGTAATCTGGGTACACTGTTACTGCTGTTTTTTCAATAATGGATAGAACTTGTTCATAAATACAACATAAGAGCCCATAATTTAAATAGACCACTCAGTTTGTTACAACAGACACATATTCTGATGCAATAGAACATTCCTATGTTGGATTCATGTTTATGGTTCTTTAGTGCCCGTAACATGGGTTAAACAGATAGTTAACCTATTGCAACAGACGTGTTATCTGTTGCAACAGATAATTATTCTGTTGTAACAAATAAATATCTGTTGCAACAGATGAAAAATCTGTTGCAACAAAATATTGATCTGGTGCAACAAACTATTTATCTGGTGCAACAGATCTTTATTATGTCACAAAACAGATCCTACCACAAACCCAATAGATAACCCATATGTTTCAACTCTTGTTGTTGATACTGGATTCAAATTATTTATTAATCATCGACATGTTTGTTGAGCGGAAGAAATAGACAGAATGAAAATTAAATAAGAATTAAAACGTCAAAGTCGATCAAACATAAATTTTTTAATAAACAAAAATAAATAAAAATGCATAGGCTAAAAAAAATTTCCTTCATGATGTAGGGGGTTAAGGTTTGGGGATACACCACCCTCCCCAGATCTCACTTATGGGATTATATTATATTGGGTACGTTGTAGTTTTTATTTTTGTATTTATTTTTTATCAACTTTAATAATTTACTAAGTGCTTAATTAATATGATCTAATAGAGGTCTATACTTGAGTATTAATGTATGCATTGGGTCAAGTTTTTAGTTTCAACTCTTGTTATTGCTACTGGATTCAAATGATTCCTTAATCGGTGACATGTTGGTTGAGAAGAAGAAATAGACAAAATGAAAAATAAATAAAAATTAAAACGTCAAAGTCGATAAAACATAAATTTTTTATTCAACAAAAATAAATAAAAATACATAGGCTAAAGTAAAAAAAATAATCTAATTATTATTGTCATCATTATTGTCAGCCGGCCAATCTTCAACCGGCATCAACAATGCCCTCCTCAGCCTCCGGATCTCCCGGAGCATCCTGGCTCTCATTGCAGAAAATTCCCATTGAAGGTCATGAACCTGAGTTCAAAGCTCCCGCACGGTGTCTTGTAAAATTGCAACGTCCCACACTGGATCAGCCATATCTAGAATACAAATGAATTAGAAAAATGTTAAAACAAGAGTAAAGAAAAAAATCCAAATGTAATACAACATACACTACCTATTGGGTATATTTACACAAAAAGCAAGAAAAAAACTTACCTGAGTCAGGGAAGAGAAAGTAGTTGAAGGAGTAATTTGAAAAACAAGATGCAAGAAATAAATTTAGTAGAATGAACGAGTAAGGAGATACTTATTTATAGAGGATCGAATTTGAATGAGTTAAGCAAAAAGGTGTGACCGTTCCCCTCCATTTATTAATTACGTACAAACTGGTGACTGTTCGGTTACTTTGAAAAGTTATGACTTAATTACTTACGATTGTTCTATAATTTTTGCATCAGATAACACATCTGTGAAAACAGATATACCATCGGTTGCATCAGATATTCCATCTATGACAACAGATATACCATCTATTGCAAAAAATCGACAACCTGTTGCATCAGATAATCTATCTATTACAACATATAATCTATCCTTTTTAATAATCATCATATCATTAATCCAATTTTTTTATTATGTAAATTTTAAAAACAGATTTAAAAATAAAAATGACAAAAATTCACTACTTATCGCCTATTTTATATTAACATCAATTATTCAAATTAAATAACCATTTTCTTACGGTGATAAAATGTGTTTATCATTTATTTTCATATTATTTTCTGTGAAAATAAATGACTTAATTAAATGAATCTGGTGAGTTTTTACAAAAAGTCATGACTGTTCACCTTTTTTTAATAATCATCATATACCTTAATCTAATCTTTTGACTTTTTTATTGGCAAAATGGCTCGATGGACCCTTGTACAATGTCCATTTTGTGATGTGGATATTCCTACTTACATGTATTTCATCTGGACCCCTAAACCCATTAGAAATCAAAATTTTAAACACTATTTTGGTGTGTGTGTCACACTCGCCCCACATCAGCTGCTACGTCAGCTTCCATGTCATTTTCAGGTATTACATTAAATTCCATGTCATTTTTAAAATGCTACATAAGAAATTAAATATTAAAATAAATTTTATTAAATAAATTTTATTTATAAATTGTAGAAAAATTAAATAATCATGTTTTTATTTTTGCTCACAAATTAAACATCAAATTCATTCCAAATAATAAAAATTCTTCTCCAACTAATTTAAATTTTTAACTATAAATTCATATATACAAACATAATGAATTTTTGATTTTTAAATTTGAATATCTTCAAAGAATTCACAAAAACTTTATGTTTTTTCAAGATTATTCATGAAATTCACTAATTTTTCAATATCCATTATCACACACTTTAAATTCAAATTTAATTTTTAACCCCAAAAAAATATGAAAAGATTTCAAATTTAAATTTTAATTAAAAAAATAAAAAAAATTGAGTAGAGAGGAAAATTTTTAAAAATAAACTAAAAAGTGAAGGTGGTGTTAGGGAAGGGGCCAGGGTGGGGGACTGGATGGGGGATTATGGACGGGGTTGGAGGTGGGGTGGGGGTGCTGGACGGGGATGGGGTGGGGGGTGTTGGATGGGGCTGGGATGGGGTGGAGATGTTGGACGGGGCTGGGGGTGGGGTGGAGGGTGCTGGATGTGGCTGGGATAGGGTGTTGGATGTGGGGGAGGGGGTGCTGGGAGTGGGGGTATTGGACAGGGCTGGGGTGGGGTGAGGTTGTTGGACGGGGGTGGGGGTTAGTAGACGGGTGAGGGGGTTGGGGGAGAGGGGCTTTTTTATTTTAAAAAAAAATTGTTAATTCTTAATTTTTAAAATATTTTTAATTTAAAAAAAATGGAGGAAAAAAAGGGCCTTTTTTAATTTTTTAAAAATTTTAATATTTTTTTAATATAAATATATTGCTTTCACTCACTCATACACGCATGTAGTCATGCGACATGTCCTAGTCAGCAATTTTACTGCCACGTAGATCCGATCAACGGTCAAAAGGCTTAAGATATTGATTTTTATTGAGTTGAGGGGTTCAGATGACAAACATGTAAGTAGGAGTATCCACATTACAAAACGGACATAGTACAAGAGTCCACTGAGCCATTTTTCCTTTTTTATTATATAATAAATAAATAATTTAAAAACAAAAAAGGTGAAAAGTCACGATAAGTTATTAAAATTATGTAACCGTTCTTATACGGTTATAAATTGTGTTTATCATTTATTTTCTTATAATTTATTTACAAACTATTTTTCATATTAAATAATCAAAAAGTCAGGACTTTAACCCTCAATAACAACGATAACCTTTTTTTATTAATAACCGTCTGTTGCAGCATATGATCCATCTGTCGTAACAGATTAACCATATGTTGCAACATATGATTCATCCGTTACCACAAACGCTCAATCCCTACCTCCAATCGTCGACATATTGAGAATAAAGAATAGACAGAATGAATGAAAGGTAAATATTAAATAAGAATTATAAATCCAAAGTCGACCAAACATAGACTTTTGAATCCATTATATACAATAAAAAACATACCCTTGGGTAGATCCGATATAATTAAAGAAAAACATAACCTTATTATTATTATAACTATTATTATTATTATTATTATTATTATTATTATTATCATTATTGTCAATCGGCCCATCGTCATCCGGCAGCAGCAGGGCCCTCCTTAGCCTTGCTCTCCTGTCGCCCAACTCCCACCGGAGTTCATGAACCTGGCTTTCAAGTTCCCGCAAGGAGACGTGCAAAATCACCTTGTCCAAATTTGGATTAGCCATATCTAGAAGTGGATTTATGTATAAATACATCCCTTAATTAAATAAAAATGGTGACTTTTTGAATATGTAAATTAAAAAAAAATAATCTAAATACAATATTTTATCATTTATTGTGTTTCAGACTAAAAGTTGATTTAAAATAAATCTAACAGATAGGTAATCTATTGCAAAATAAATTATATCTATTTGAAAATTAAGAACATATTGATAATCTGTTCCAACAGATGGATTTATCTATTTGATTTTTCCAACAGATAAGTCATATGTTGCAACAGATTGATCATCTGTTGTAATAGATGTCTATAATTATTTGATAATTTTTACAGATGTGTCATCTATTGCAATAGGTTAGTCATCTATTTATTCAAATCAAGCCATAGATGGGCTAGGAAGAATAAGGTGCGTGCAAATGGATGGATCCACTTTTATGTATAGGAGTAATGTATTACTGATAAGGTCATCGGGACAACACACATATAGTACAATGATTTTGTGAATGCATTTTTTATCTGATCAGGCATTGATCATTCAAACCAGATCCTGCATTATACTATTTAGTTTGATAGGTTCGAATTGATAAGGCCGAGGATCCCATAAAGATAGTGTCGATATCTGATTATTGCTCATGTTTATGCGTGTCAAGTTTTGAAAAGGGATCAATATTTGGTGTCATTGTAGAGATCCAATAGCGATTGGACTTAACTTTAAGTGTGAATCGGACTCTGAGAAGGACTTCAAAGCATCGCACTGCATCAAACAAGAACGAAATACCAATAGAAATTCCCCTTGTCCAAATTTATATGGAAGGGTTGTTCGAGAAGATGATTATACGCCAGAAGGAGCTGTAGAAGAATAATTGCGAGGGAAAGGGGGAGTTGATGAAAACCTATATCATCTAAGATCTAATTGAAGAGGAAAATATAGGGTAGCAAGGAACTTCTAGCTAATCTAGCTGATGTAGCTGAACTAGAACACGAGAAATCTGAATCAAGTGCAAATATGAAAGTGTATCCAGTACTGAAAATCCGTTTGTTGTCTCTCTAAAAGAAAATTAGTGCAGTTGGGCACTTTGCTAGGGATATGCGGCTAGGTAGACTATTTGGGATTATCACCTACATAAAAAAATATAGAACATAAAAAAGCAGTTTTGCGGGCACCAAAGGTTGAAATGATGTACCGTAAGTAAAGAAAATTTGTCCCAAGAATAGCTGCATTTAAAATAACAATTCTAAGCTAAGGCAACAATTTTTGAATTTTAAATTGCATCCATTAACTTCTTGTTTGTGGTTCCGATTAGGTCCACTTCTATTGACCTGATCGGAACTATAAACAAGATTGAGTATCATTACTTCCTTAGTAAAAAGGATATAATTGATTGTGTTTTATTTCCTAAGAACTCTTTCAACATATCTTGGAGAATATCAGATGTTTGCTGTAGTATGTGAATCTCGATAATTTTCAATCTTGCCTCCAACTTGTTGATTCGGTATTCAATCTTTTCATTGTCGTCTTTGAGGTTAGCGTAGAGTTCTTGATCTTTTATGAGTTGGTCAATCAGGGAGAAAAACATTCTTCGAAGTTGTGGCATTGTAAAAGGACTTCAGAAGGCTTAAGTGATACATGGAGGGTCGCTATATTTGTTTTAGGTTAACATCTTGATGCAAACTCAAGCAGTGGTTCCAACAGTTGAACAGCTAACTTTCTCGAGCGCTATTCAATGCAGTTTGTTCAACCAACCTTTAAAGGATTTGATAGGCTATCCTTAGAAGATTGGTAGAACAAGCTGCATTGAACAGCGCTCGATAAAGTGAGCTATTCAACTATTAGGATCATTGTTTGAGTGTGCATCAAGACGTTGACCTAAAACAAACATAGCTACCCTCCATGTATCATTTAAGCCTTCCGAAGAAAGTGTTCTGGAAGCCTTCTGAAGGCCTTTTACAATGCCACAGCTTCAAAGAAAGTGTTCCTCCCTGGTTGACCAGCTCACAAAAAACCAAGAACTTTACACTGACCTCAAAGATGGAAATGACAAGATTGAATACCAAATCAGCAAGATGGAGGAAAGATTAAAAATTATCGAGATTCACATACTATAGCAAGCATCTGATCTTCTCCAAGATATGTTGAAAGCATGTTAAGGCAAGAAATCACAATCAATTATATCCATATTGCTAAGGAAGTAATGATACTCAATCTTGTTTGCTGTTCTGATCAGGTCAATAGCAGTGGATCTAATCGGAACCACAAACAAGAAGGCATGGGATGCAATTTAAAATTCAGAAATTGTTGCATTCACTTAGATTGCTTATTTTAAATACAGCTATTCTTGGGCTATGTTTTCTTTACTTATAGTACATCATTTCAACCCTTGATGCCCGCAAAGTTTCTTTCTTTGCGTTCTGCTATTTTCTATGTAGGTGATCATCCAGGCCACGCTACTTGGTGATATGCACTAATTACAGCTCTTGTTAGAAAGTGTAAGCGGTCGCTGTCAAATATAGAACCCAACTAGGTTGGATGTCGAATCTCATAGGGAATACTGTGTTCACTAAGTATTGTGGTTGTTATCAGACTTTTGATCAAAGTTTCTGGAGTAAAAAGGGGTTTATGTTTAGTAAACCGTATTTAAATGCTTGTTACAGAAAGTATTCTAACTATCGAATTTATTTTAATTAATATTTCAATGAGATGAGACAAACTAAATTTATGGTCACCAAGATGTCTAAACAGCTAGGGTTATGAATTATCTTGAATTCCCAATTAATAACTTCAATTGCAAGAGTTATTAAATTCAATAATTTACCCAATTGTCTCTCAACCTAAATGGGTAGATTATCCTTCAATTCTCTCAAACTTAATGGATACATTAATTTATTCAACACTTCTCTCATGTGGGTTGACCCTGTTAAGGCATCAACCCTTAACCCAAAGGTTAAAGCCCTTAGATTCCCTGTAAACCTCTTCTTTTCCCAACATACACTTTTCTATTCGAACAAGTGATGTTCTTGGGCTCACCCTTTGAGTTTGCAACCAAGAAAGGTCATTAAAGTGAAGAAGGGTGTATACAACATCAATTTATCATGGGAATCAAGTGTTTTTACAACCCCTATTAGCTAATCACATCAAGGCTCCCATAACCCTAGTTATGGGAGCTTAGCCACACAAACCCATAGAAGAAGAAGAAGAAGAAGCAGAAGAAGAAGAAAAACTCATTGTGTTATTTATAAATAATTTTAGAATTTACTTACAAAAGTCACAAGAATTGATATTGAATCTCCAATAGCAATGAGAATTTAAAATGATTAAATCCACACTTCTAGATTGAATCTCAAAGAAAAACTACGTTAAAATAGGTTTCAAAGATGGAAACTATGATAAAGATACCTAATAAAACCTAAAACTGGGTATTTATATGTTCCGAGGTACAGAAGATTTAAAATTCGAATTCAGAAAAGCCGCATCAAAGTTGACGGTCACGTTGACTGCCCATCAAAAGTTTGACGATCCACCACGTGGACCGTAGCTGAAGGTCCCAAGGAGCTAAGTTCTGGTTAAGTACTGATGCTTATTTTGGCGGACCGTCAATGGCCTGCCAGTCCGACGCTTGGGCCATCGCCTGATCTCCTGAAATTATGTGTTCTGTTTTAACCTGACGGCTAAGTTGACGGTCCATCAGATTAATTAACGGTCCACCGTGTGGACCATCGCAGGAGTTCTTCAAATGGTTCAGTCTGTTTAACTCTAACGGTCACCCTGGCGGTCCGTCGCATGGCTGACGGTCTGCCAGTTGGATCATCAGTGACCTTTTCCTATTACTTTTCCAGGTTTTTATCTTTCACTAAATCCTTAACCTGAAAACACTAAAATATAATATTAAATACAACATCAGTTGCTTGAAAATGTATAATTTTCCGAGAAAAAAATATAAAATATTTTGTCAAAAACCAGAACATCAACACCCTCAACTTAAGACAATTGCTTGTCCTCAAGCAACTCAGCACCATATTTGCATACATAAACTACACAATGATAAGAAACAAACTACTGAACTAGATTTCGCACAACCATTCACTTGTCATCCCACTCATATGGGTGCAACACATCAGGATCTATAACCAGCATTGTTTCAAATTCAAGACACATACACAACCATGGACATCATATCCTATAGAAGTCAGCAAAATTAAGTCTAACTCAAGTTTCCCTCACAGCCAATGAAGTCCACCATTCATTATATCTTGTGGACAAAATTAAGACTCTCACACTCAACAAGGAAGTTGTAAAGATAACATACATACCCATAAGCTTGCCCTTATCATCTACTGCCATTTTATGGTTGAGTCGCACAGATCAAGCAGGTCTTTTTCATGCTTGTAATGAGGATTTGGGGTTAGGTGAGGATACATTTTGGGAAAATTTACTAAACTTTCAAAGCTAACTCTCTTCGCCCTTGAATTATACTCACTAAGGCTACTGTTTTACCAGCTTGCGTACAATCCTTGTTATTCGCTCACACTTTGCCATAATTTCCCCCTTCTTTTTTTTTAAATAAGAATCAGCCACCATTAACTTATGTTGATACAGTCAGTTAAGGTGCACAATATCTTGAATAGATCAGGGCCAAATGCTTTAAATTAAGCTTTAAACCAACTTTCCTTAAACCAGCTAACATCCTGCACAATAGCCACTCTCAACTTAGGTATTTTGACTAAGTTAAGGTGCACAATGCCCAATATTGGACTAGGCCAGAGTTAGGTATTAACAACCTAAACGAGTTAATTAGAGGTATTGGTGATGAAGGAAAATAATACAAGCTCAAAAAGGGTTAAAAAATGGAAGACTCTTTTTGGTGGGGTCAATTTATTTGGCTAAGTGGACTGAATATACAATGAGGCCTGCTATCCTATCCTATTTAATCAACCCCAAGACAACATTAATGAACTGGGAAAGTTCAAGGTATTATAACAAAAATACTCGCACACACAGAGGCAATTGAGTTAGACTTATTCTACTGGTCTTGGAAATTTCATCACTTGATCATGCATATTTTTATTCCAATGCAATTTACAGAATCACTAAAGGTTTTTCATCATACATTAAGTGACAAGAGAAATTAGTCATGCTAATATATTCCTAGTCTAATGCCAAAGTCATTCATCATTTACAAAAAGATATTGAAAGAAAAGACATTTTATAAATAAACATTAACCATAAATAGTTACATTACAAACTAAGAAAAATAAAAATTCAAACCTAGACATGCCGGTTCTACTAGATAGCACACGAGAGGAAAAGAACATCGGCAACAAAAACCCCTGTGGTACAAGTACATCCCACCCCCACAGAAAATAAATGTGTTATCCCCAATGCATAAAACTAAAGTACGGAGAAGGGGACATACATTTAATTCCTCTTATTCATCTGAGGCATCTATGAATTGTGGTTAGGAACCAGTGTCCTCACCTACTGCAACGTTGACCCCTATGGTGGTAGGGGTACTCCAAATCTCACCCTCCAAAATTGGAGGTATCATCTCCCAGACTGGGTCTAAACTGAGCCCCCTTGTTGGGGCAGAACTTGTAGACACTCTTGCTGCTTCACTTTCTGTTTTTTCTCTTCATCTTTATTCGTTCTCTTACGAACTTTCTTCATATCATAGTTTTCTTACTGTTCTGGCGTTACTGCTTCTCTTTTTCTTCTTCTTTCAGCTTTCCTTTTCGCACGATCATCTACTTGTTTCTTGACTTTGTCTTTCACTGGTATCCCCATCAGATCAACAATACCTTCATCTTCATCACTTATCACCAAGTTAGCATCAAAAGTTGTCTGCTGTGGCTGCTTACCTTTCAACTCTGCTATGTCTGCCTTCGCTTGTTCAAATTCAGCCATAAGCTTGGTAAGATCTGGAAGGGACAGTGCATCCAGCCTTTTATTGATTCATTCTTCCGTGTTATCCATACTTGTCTAAATGCTTTGAAAAGGACGAATTGTCTCAGCTACAATTTGATCAACAAAAAGCTTGAATTTTGAAGCCCAAGTGTCTAGCTCTTCTTGAATCTCTTCTGCAGCTTTACAGATTTGGCAAAATTTTCTTGGGTCAACCTTTACTCAGCAAAATCTGTCCCACCCATTAGTGGCATAGCTTCTGATCCTGCAGATGAACTCGGCGGCACATAGTTAGGAGGTGCATAAGTAGTGATGGGCAATGACATACCTATAGGAATTTCAGAAGCATCGAGAGCTAGTACAGATTGAGTCTGGTAAGCCGAAGGCTTGGTGATACGCGTCTCAAACTTTGAGTTGTCTTTTGATTTCTCAATGTCCTGTCTCTATGTAGCTTGGACTGTATTATCAACTCCCCAAAACAAAGACACACCTGCTTGCCTGAATAACTCCGTGATTAAACACGGGAATGGTAGTGCACTTGCCACTTTATGTGCTCTCATAAATATTTCATCAGCAATAATCTGGCTGAAATCAATTTGTATCCCTGAAATCAAACTAGCAATAAGCACAACCCTACGACTATCCAAATTTGCATCACCTTCTGTTGGCATAATCTCAATCGCATAATAGCCCATCAGAATTTAATCTTAAAATTGAGTGAAGACTTAGAAATAAGCTCTCTTGAGTTGGTTTTCCAGATGGGGTTTCCATCATCACTAAGAAACCCATCCAATCAAGGTCTCTAAGTAGATGCAGATGTGAGCCGATACTCAAGATCAGGAACAACAGGCGATGCTTCATAATCTAGCCCAAATAATATCCTGTTAATTGTTTTGGCTAATATATCAATTTTGACTCCTAGGATTGGCACTGACTCCCTGTTGGGCAAGTCTGAAATCTTCAACCCCTTTGGACAATCCTTCTCTGCCAACACTAGATAATTAGCAAAGAACTCCCTTACCAAATTCGGCTTAAATGATCTGAGTGGCTTGCTCATCCAAGCCAACTCGTACTCATTGAAACGCCTTTCCAGTTTTGGATACTCATGTAGCTCAGTTGTTATTATCTGGTATTCCTCAGAGAATGATCTTTTGATTGATTTATTTGTTGTTGGTGCCAAGCCATCATAGAATTTGTCCCTTGGTCCCTCGAGTTTCCATCTGAGTGCCTCCCTTACTTGGGGATCCTTACGCTTGACCACATTGGCATCCTCAGGTTCAGTCTCCACATCCACCGCTTTATTTTGTAACTCCACATTAGTAGCCTCAGTTTCAGTCTCAACTGTCTTGGGGTGAGATGTATCAACCCTTTCATTATCGAGGCTCGAGGTAGTACTGCTAGTGCTGCTCTTACTCTCCTCTTCAGACTGGGAGAGTGTAGGAAGTGTCCTGTCTCTTTTCTTAGTATTGAAGGCTGGTGCCTCCTCACTCCTGGTAGGTTCACCCCTTTCTCGTGCTCCTCCACCTCCTCTAGATATGGGAAGCTTTTTTGACATATTTCCTAAAAAGAGAGTAAAGGATCAGGTTACAGAACAAACAAATTAAAAACAGTCAAAAATGTGGCTTAACAATAATCCTGACGGCCCGTTGATAGTGCGATGGTCCGTCGGACTGACCGTCAGCCTCAACTAGTAAGTGCTGATTTTTCAGGGTCTTGCGACGGTCGGAATAGCGGTCTGTCAGGTTACTGATGGTACACCAAGTTGTCTGTCGCATCTTATCCAGTGAACAACCATTCTTGAGACTTGTTTGACTATTCACCTGATAGTCCATCGCAGATCCGACGGTCCGCCAAGGTGACCGTCAATTTCAAATTTCATTTTAACATTTTGTCATTCAGTTGGTATACATCACTCAATTTTCAACATAGTAATGACAAAAATTTCATATTTAAGCACAAATATTTCCACTCTAAACATGTGGTTTACTCAAAATTCACCCAAAGCAGAGTATACCAGAGTCCAGAACTCAAAACATCAACAATCAAGGCAAAAGAAGAAAGAAAGATAAAATTCTATCAACCAAAACCTTATTCACTTCATGTTTTACAATTCAAAGAAGGAAGAAAAAAGTTATGATCATACCTTGATGGTACAGTAACTTCACTTCTCTCTCTTGTAAATGCAAAAATAAATGAAATTTAAAGCTCTTGTTAATCATTGCTAACTTTTGTTATGATGAGATAGAGAGAAGGATGATACTGTTTAACTAAAGAGA
Source organism: Capsicum pubescens (assembly GCA_030864215.1). Lineage (NCBI taxonomy): Eukaryota > Viridiplantae > Streptophyta > Magnoliopsida > Solanales > Solanaceae > Capsicum > Capsicum pubescens. The sequence continues at coordinate 388,638,507 of CM061548.1, forward strand.
AAGAAGAAGCGGGAGAGTCCCAGAGGGGAGTAACTAATAGCAAATACTTTGAATTCAGAGAGAGTTAAACAGTTGCAAGATTTGAAAATTTAGCAACGTATGAAACCACCCTATTTTATCTATTTAAACGCATTTGGGTCAAGTACGGGCATTTTAAATGAGCTTCTGATTTAACCCGACCTAACCCAGAACTAGGGTTACATTGATGGTTGACTCGATGGTCCGTCAACTTTGCGATGGTCCGCCAGGTTGACCATCGTAGCTTACCAGAAACTTGTATATAAGTCAGCCTTCCGATGGTTGATATGATGGTCCATCGTAGACCCGACGGTCCATTGCAGACCAAGCAATCCGTCAATCTGTCTGTTAGTTTATTCTAGTACCTCAGATTTTCAGCTTCAGGTTGACGAAATAAGCGACGGTCCGTCAGGTCAGCGACAGTCTGCTAGCTTGCCCGTCAACCTTAACCAGAATGGCATTTTGTTACCAGGGATTTGACAGTCCTAGCAAAGATCCGTCGAGTCCGTGAGGGTTCGTCGATCTTCCCGTCGACCTCTTATCAACAGTAAAACTCCTTTTTTCTGTATTTTTAGAGCTGCACACTTCACAAACACATCAGATTACACAAGAATGAAACATGAATTCTAACTATTGTTACAATAACACTTTGTGGGTTGCCTCCCACTAGTGCCTGATTTAAAGTTGTGGCACGACTCAGCAATCTTGATTACTAAGATTTCATCGAGATATATGGTAGCTATACACTTCATCGACTCCATCGAACTGATGTATAGCTTCACTCTCTGCCCATTTACCTTAAAGAAGCTCCCGTCTTCGTTCTAAAGCTCAACTTCTCAAGATGAGTAGACTTGATTCACCTTAAATGGGCCAGACCATTTTGATTTTAACCTATCTGGAAACAGCTTCAGTCTGGAATTGAATAGGAGTACTAAATCATCTTTCTGAAAGTCTCGCTTTGCGATTCTCCGATCATGGTACTTTTTCATATTCTCTTTGTATAGATCTACTCTTTCATACGCTCCAATATGGAACTCATCCATCTCATTCATCTGTCCCAATCATAATTTTGCTGCCTCATTCCAGTTCAAATTCAGCCTCCTAAGTTCCCACAACGCCTTATGCTCCAATTCAATTGACAAATGACATGCCTTGCCATAAACCAACTGGTACGGTGACATGCCGATCGGTGTCTTGAAAGTTGTTCTATATGACCACAAGGCATCATCAAGCTTCCTGGACCAGTCTTGTCTGCTTGAATTCACCGTTTTAGCAAGAATGGCCTTGATCTCTCTATTCAAAATCTCCACCTGCCCACTAGTTTATGGGTGGTATGGAGTTGCCACCTTATGTTGCTTAACACCATACTTTTCTAAGGCAGCTCGAAATACACTGTTGCAAAAGTGGGATCCACCGTTGCTTATGATGGTGCATGGCACCCTAAATGGAGAAAAGATATTTCTTTTGAGGAATGCAATAACTCTCTTCCTTTTGTTATTGTCCAAAGCGATAGCCTCAACCCATTTTGATACATAATCAACAGAAACTAAAATATACATCATCCCATATAAGCTCACGAAGGGGCCCATGAAATAAATGCCCCACAGATCAAACAACTCTACTTTCATTATTTTTTTTATGGCATCTCATGGTGCTTGGAAATTGACCCTTGTCTCTGACATTGGTTAGATATTTTCACGAACTCATAAGCATCCTTGAACAGAGTCGTCCAACAATAGCCGCTCTACAATACTTTTCTAGCAGTCCGGTCACTTACATGGTGACCTCCAACCGGGGAAGCATGACAAGCTTCCAAAATATTCAGCATATCTACTTCTGGGATGCACCTCCTTATAATATTATACGCATAATTCCAAAACAAATATGGTTCATCCCAAAAGTAATGAGTCACATCATGAAGAAATTTCTTTCTTTTATGAAAAGAAAGATTTTCAGGAACAATCTCGCTCACCGCATAATTAGCAAAGTTTGCATACCAAGGTACCTTCTCAAGCATACCAACCAATATCTTCTCATCCTAGAATGTATCATCAATGTCAAACTCATTCTTGCTTACTTTATCCCTTTCTAGTCTGGACAGATGGTCTGCAACTTGGTTCTCGCATCCTTTTCGATCTTTGACTTTGAAGTCAAACTCTTGGAGGAGCAGCACCCATCTAATCAACCTTGTCTTTGCATCTTTCTTTGCCATCAAATACTGCAAGGAAGCGTGATCTATGTGAACCACCACCTTGGTTCCTAGCAAATAAGCTCGAAACTTCTCAAAAGCATAGACAACCGCAAGAAGTTCTTGTTCAGTAATCATATAATTCTTTTGAGCTCCATTAAGTACTTTGCTTGCATAATAGATAGTATGAAACAACTTATCCCTCTTTTGTCCAAGCACATCCCCAAGTACAACACCACTTGTATCACACATAATCTAAAACGGTTTTTACCAATCCGGTGCAACAATAATAGGGGCATCAACTAATTTTCCTTTAAGGCATTCAAATGACTTCATACAATCAGCATTAAAGGTAAACTTAGCTTCCTTCTCCAAAAGTTTGCAAAGTGAATTTGCAATTTTTGAAAAGTCCATTATAAATCTCCGATAGAAACCTGTGTTACCAAGGAAACTACACACTCCCTTTACTGAAATAGGAGGCGGTAGCTTCTCAATTACCTCAACCTTGTATCGATCGACCTCAATTACATTGGCTGAAATTTTTTTCCCAAGAACAATGCCCTCCTTCACCATGAAGTAGCACTTTTCCCAGTTGAGCACAAGATTAAACTCCTCACATCGCTGCAAGGCTCTACTCAGATTCACCAAACAAAGATCAAATGAATCACCAATTACTAAGAAGTCATCCATGAACACCTTTAAGGTGTCTTCAACAATGTCAGAAAATATAGACATCATGCACCGTTGAAAGGTAGTGGGTTCATTACATGATCTAAATAGCATCCGCTTAAATACAAAAGTACCATATGGGCATGTGAATATTATTTTTTCCTGGTCCTCCAAGGCAATAAAAATCTGGTTGTATCCAGAATACGCATCCAGGAAACAATACAAACCTCTTCCCGCCAACCAATCTAGCATCTGATCCATGAAAGGCATTAGCAAGTGGTCCTTCAAGGTCCATGAGTTGAGCTTTCGGTAATGCATACAAACTCTTCACCCAGTCATAGGCCTGAGTGGAATCAACTCATTCTTCTCGTTTGCAACAACAGTCATGCCCCCTTTCTTGGGCACACATTGAACTAGGCTTACCCATTTACTGTCGAAAATAGGGTAAACCACTTCTACATCCATCCACTTAACAATTTCCTTCTTAACCACCTCTTGCATCGGTGGGTTAAAATGGCATTGGTGCTCGATGTTCAAAGTTCAGTCTTCCTCAAACTATATCTTATGAGTGCAGATGCCAGGAGGAATGCCAATAATATCCACAATGGTCCAGCCTATTGACCTTTTGTACCTATGAAGCACAGAAATAAGTACTTCCATCTGTTGCTTGCCCAAATCATCCGCAATAATCATAGGTAACATGTTTCCACTTCCTTAAAACATGTAACATAAATGCCTTGGTAGCTCCTTCAACTCCAACACCGGTGGATCTTCAATAGATGGCTTAGTCGGTGGTGTTGGGCGATTTTTGAGATCTAGATCCAGCTTCTTGGGAGCATAAGAATATGATCCCATTATAGTCAACGCACACATAGTCTCCTCATATTCTTCAATGCCTTGACTATCAAAATTCATCAAGACCGCAGCCAATTTTTCAACAACAAACTTCTCTTCTATTGGTACTTCTTGTTCATTCTCATAGTAAACATCAACAATAGAGAACACATTCATTTCCTTTGGCTGTTTCATGGATTGGCACACATCAAACCGTACCACTTCATTATTAAGCCTGAAAAAGAGTTCATTAGCCTACAAATCAATGAGTACGCTTCCAGTTGCGAGGAAAGGTCTACCCAAGATTATGGGCACCTCGAAGTCCACCTCACAATCTAGAATAACAAAATCCGCGGGAAATATGAAGATGTCAACCTTCACTAACATATTATATAATATTCCCACAGGCCACTTCACCGACCTGTCCGCCATCACTAATCGTATGTTTGTGGGTGTAGGGTCCCCCAAACCCAATTTTTTGTAGACAGCAAGCGACATCAGGTTAATACTTGCTCCCAAGTCACACAAGGCCTTAGCAAAATCAAGGGACCCAATAGTATAAGGAATGGTAAATGCTCCTGGGTCTTCGTTCATTTGCACCACAGACCTTGTTGAGAAAGCTCTATAATGGTGAAGGTTATCCATTAGTTCATAGCTTACAGCTCACTTCTTTGTCACTAAGTCTTTCATAAACTTAGCGTATCCAGGTATTTGCTCAAGTGCCTCCACTAAGGGCACATTCACTGTTAGTTGCTTTAACATTTCCATGAATTTGCCAAATTTAGTATCATCAGCCTTTTTCTTCAATCTATGAGGAAATGGAGGCAGTGGTTTTGGGAGAGTAGAGACCACTGCTTCCTTTTTCTTTTTTTTTCTTCTCTAACTCATCACCCTACTGATGATTAGAGGGAATGTCACCATTATCCAGTTTCTTAGACTCCACTGGACAACTTACATCATTCTTAAGATCCTTTTCAATCACATCCTTGATCACAGCTTGGCCCATAGATGGGCCCGGTAATACCTTACCACTCCGAGTGGTAACTGCCATATAAGAGCCATCATTTTGTGGATTCTGAATCATATTACTTGGTAGTGTACCATTTTTCCCATAATTCAGTATTGTTGAGAGTTGGCTCACTGCAGAATAGAAGTAGAGTACGAGTATACTAATTGACTCATGGAATATAATCCACTCTTCATCATTGTCACCCTAGAATTTGTCACCTCAAATCCCTTCAATAGCTTCTCTATTATGTCCTCCATGAACATTTTACCTGAACTTGCAGCATTATCCCAACTTCCAGGAGGCACATACAGTCCACTCCAGTTATTTTTGTTCTTCCAATTTCCCTGCTCCCTATCTTTATAACCATCTTTGTCGTAATAGTTCATACCTTGGTTCCCTTGGCTATTGCCTCAAAAACCCCTAGATTATTTAAATAGTTCCCCGCTTCTTCTGAATCAAAATCATCACTGCCTTGAGATCCGATAGCTTTCACTTTCTCAGTCTTTCCAAATAATAAATACTTAGTCAATAAATCCATCTGCGTCTTTAAGTGGTCCATGTCCTGATCACGCTCTTCCTCTTTTTATGTTGCTCCGCGGTCATACCAACAGACGCAGTAGGGCTTGCTACCATAGAAACCCTGGTATGCCAAGCTCTATTATATTTAGTCATCCTATCAAGCATCTCCGAGGCTTCTGGAAAGGTAAGATCCATGAATGCTCCACCGGCAGCATTATCCACAATTGGCTTCGTCACGGAGTTAAGAGCCCTATAGAGAGTCTCCATCAAATATATGTCTGTCATATTGTGATTTAGACACTGCATTAACTTCTACTTAAACCTCTCCTACGTCTCGTAAAGAGCTTCAGTTGGGAGCTACCGAAAGTTGCGGATTTCATCCCTTAACTATACCCTCCTGGAAAGAGGAAAGAACCTTTCTAGGAAATCCTCTTTCAGCGGCCTCCAGTTGGTTATAGAATCGGGAGTTAACTCATTAAGCCATAATGTTGCCTCCCCAAACAGAAACAATGGGAATAACCTTAGGCGGGAAGTATTCTAGCTCACTTTTAGGTTGTCAAAAGATTTGCAGATAGTGACAAAGTTCACCAAATGCATATTAGGATCATCTCGCGGGAGTCCACCAAACAACCCCTTCAGATGGAGAAGTTGAATCATCTTGTTGGTAATATTAAACTTCGTTCTAGGCGCCATGGAGGAATAATCGCTCCAGTTGCACCAACTTCATCCATTTCATCATCGTCATCATTAAGATCAAATTTCAGAGGTTGACAATCTTGCCTTGCTCTAGAAGGATGATTCATGTTCACATTGCGATTCATAGGTACAGCCACACGTTCTGCACGCCTTGGGTTAGCAGGATCTAATAAATTATCATCTCCCAAATCGTCATCATCGAGATTAGGATGACGTGCCATTTTACCATCATTCTGTTGATTAAGCTGAGCTCTAGCCAAGGCGGCTAGTCTCTCAGCTTCCTGTGGGTCATCCATTCTACCGATCAACTGGGTTCCGAATGAATTGGTAATAATGGTTCACCTGATCTTCGTGTATTAGGCATACACAATAATCACCCTGCACAAAACAAAAAAAAAACAAATAATTATAAAATTTGGGAAACTTGATCAAAGGTCAATTAACAAACACAAACTTAATTGACAACTGTTTTCCCTGACAACGGCGCCAAAATTTGATACGCCCAAATTACAACTCTCGTTAGAAAGTGTAAGCGGTCACTATAAAATATAGAACCCAACTAAGTTGGGTGTCGAATCCCACAGGGAATAATGTGTTCACTAAGTATTGTGGTTGTTATCAGGCTGTTGATCAAAGGTTCCAGAGTAAAAAGGGGTTTATGTTTAGTAAACTGTATCTAAATGCTTATTACAGAAAGTATTCCAACTATCGAATTTATTGTAATTAACATTTCAATGAGATGAGACAAACTAGATTTATGGTCACCAAGATGTCTAAGAAGCTAGGGTTGTGAATTATTTTGAAATCACGATTAATAACTTCAATTGCAAAAGTTATTGAAGTCTATAATTTGACCAATTGTATCTCAACCTAAATGGGTAGATTATCCTTCAATTCTCTCAAACTTAAAGGATACATTAATTTATTCAACAGTTCTCTCATATGGGTTGACCCTGTTAAGGCATCAACCCTTAATCGAAAGGTTAAAGCCATTAGATTCCATGTAAACTTCTTGTTTAACCAACATACACTTTTCTGTTAGAACAAGTGATGTTCTTGGGCTCACGCTTCGAGTTTGCAACCAAGAAAGGTCATTAAAGTGAATAAGGGTGTATACAACATCAATTTATCATGGGAATCAAGTGTTTTCACAACCCCAATTAGCTAATCACATCAAGGCTCCCACAACCCTAGTTATGGGAGCTTAGCCACACATACCCATAGAAGAAGAAGAAAAAATCATTGTGTTATTTATAAATAATTTCAGAATTTACTTACAAAAGTCACAAGAATTGATATTGAATCTCCAATAGCAATGAGAATTAAAAATGATTAGATCCATACTTCTATCTTGAATCTCAGAGAAAAAATAAGTTATAATAGGTTTCAAAGATGGAAACTATGATAAAGATACCTAATAAAACCTAAAACTAGGTATTTATATGTTATCAAGTACATAGGATTTAAAATTCAGATTCAGAAAAGCCGCATCAAAGTTGATGGTCACATTGACGGCCCATCGAAAGTCTGATGGTCTGTCATGTGGACCGTTGCTAAAGGTCTCAGGGAGCCAAGTTCTGGTTAAGCACTGACGGTCATATTGGCGAACCGTCAATGGCCTGGCGGTCCATCACTTGATCTCCTGAAATTGTGTGTTCTGTTTCGACCTGATGGCTAAGTTGGTATTCTGTCAGAAGATTGACGGTCCACCGTGTGGACCATCATAGAAGTTCTTCAAATGGCTCAGTCTGTTTAACTCTAACGGTCACCCTGGCGGTTTGTCACATGGCTGACAATCTGCCAGTTGGACCGTCAGTTACCTTTTCCTATTACTTTTCCAGGTTTTCTTCTTCTGCTAACTCCTTAACCTGAAAACACTCAAATCCAATATTAAATACAATATTTATTTCTTGAAAACGTACAATTTTCCTTAGAAAAGGATATAAAATGTTCCATCAAAAGCTGGAACATCACCTAGATGCAGCTCCCCAACAAAGTGCACATGTTCACTAATTTTCTTTCAGAGAGACAACAGACGAATTTTCAGTACTGGATACACTTTCATATTTGTACTTGATTTAGATTTCTCGTGTTGTAATTCATCTACATCTACCAGATTAGCTAGAAGTTCCTTGCTACCCTATGTTTTCCCTTTCAATTAGCTCTTAGATGACATAGGCTTTCATCATTTCCCCATTTCCCTTGCAAGTATGCTCTTATGGATTTTTCTAGGATAGAATCATCACCCTGAACAACCCAACCATATAAATTTGGGCTAGGGCAATAAATATATTGATTTTCGTTCTTTGTTGAAACAGTGGAAGGCTTCGAAGGACATCTCAGAGTTCAATACACCTTGAAAGTTAGTCTAATCGCTATCGAATCTTTTTACAATGCAGCCAAAACATGATCACTTCACAAAGCTTGACATATAGACACGAGAAACAACCGTCATTAAATATTAACAGGGCATCAGAACCATATTCATGGTCCGTCAGCTTTATCAGTTCAGACTAATAAAACTTAACTGTAAAATTACAGATATCTTGTTGGAATGAGAAATGCCTATTCGGTAAAAAAGAGCACTCATAAAATCAGTGTACTCGATGTATGTCTACACGATAACATTATCAGTAATACATACCTCCTACATATAAAGTGGTTCCATCTGCAAGCAGCTTATTCTTCTGAACCCTTCTTTACTGTTGCCTCTTGTGTTGGTCGGGCAAAAGTTTATCAACATTCATTTTCTTATATCTTCAAACAAGATAAATACAATTCTTGTTAAACAATAGGAGAACAAAAATAACATTATCCATCCCTTGCAACATATTACCAATCTGTTGAAACAGGCTCCACATCTGTTGCACCAACTTTCCATTTGTTCAACAGATTGAAAATCTGTTGTAATAGATGGACAAGTTGTTGCAACAGATGTAGACTCTGTTACAACAGATGTGTAAACTATTAGAATACATCAAACCAGCCTTGGTAGTGGTTTGATTTGTTCCAACAACCAACAACAATATCAACAATAAACAAAAAAGAAAGAAACCACATCAACAATAAAGAAACAACATCATTTGTTCCAACACCATCAACAACAACAAATCATAAGTTCTAACAACACTAACCCCACCAACAACATCAATAACACCATCAACAATAGGCACCAGAAGTTCTAACAACACCAACCCCACCAACAATATCAATAACACCATCAACAACAAAGAAACAAACAAAATCATGCCATAAAAACATGCCAACAAGGCTTTTAAACTTCTCCAAACATATGACTTTTTTTTGCATATTTTAATAATAACAACGATTCGTTCATTCAAGACTTAAAAACAACATTTCCTTCAAGATGTTTAAATAAATATGATATGGGTAAAGGGTAATTAAATTAAAAAATAGATATAAATAACTGATTTAAATAACTTGCAAAGAAGAAGACGAGAATGAACGAGCAACAGTGAACCACACCTGTAATGTCAAAAGCAAGGGGATTCAAACAACAATTTCAGTCGAGAAATGATATAGATCGATTGAGATCAGAAAGGATCCTTATGAGAAACAGGAGAGAAAAGAGAGAAAAAAAGGAGACGGTTGTGATAACCCTAAAGAGAAGAGAAAGAGAAAGAAAATAGATGAATAAATTTAGGGCTGAAAGAGAGATAATTCTATAAATGGGTTTAAATATTCATTAATATGCAATAATAACTTGAGGGGCTCAAAGAAGACGGGTGACATTGAAAAAGACAAGATAAGACTACTCAAGGAGGAGATTTTTTATTCATCGAAGAAATTTTTTTTCCCATAATAAAAGATTATCAAATAGATATGTCATCTGTTGCAATAGATATAAATATCTATTTTAAATTTTCCAACAGCTCAGTCATCTGTCGCAACAGATGTTAATATCTATTTGATAATCAAATCAGATAGGTAATCTGTTGCAAAAGATATCTAAATATCTATTTGAAAACTTCCAACAGCTCAGTCATTTGTCGTACAAAATGCAAATGTCAGTTGAAAATTTCTAACAACTCACTTTGAAAACTTAATTTGGAGAATACAACTTTATAAAAAATACAATATGGTCTCTTTTTGTATGTATTAATTTTTCAAAAATTTATTAAAATCATTTAATAAATTCAAAAACTTTTTACTCTTCTCAAATACTCTTCTTCTCCGGATTTTTCTTGATATTTTTTTTTAAAAAAGTTTGGGGCGCATCTTGCTTCCCAAGTCAAAAAATTTTAGTTTCTCTTGCTCAGGTAAGTTTGATCTTCCTCCCCGATCAGTTTGGATTCATTTTAGTATATTTTTTTATTTTTGGTTTGTGTTGGGGTTCTTTTAGTTGAAATTTGAATTTTTTAGTTAACATTGTCGATTTCGCATGTTTAATCGTGTTTTGCTTTGGATAATGACTAGAAAAATTTTGTATTTATATTGCGTATTGATTTTAAATTTGTTGTACTGAATTGGACCAATTTGAATAGTGTTCTTGTTATTGTGAATTGCACTGCCAATATTTGGAGAAGTTGGAACTTGATTTGCATGTTTGATCCAACGCAATTTCTCATTTTTCTTAAATGGCCAGATCGATCACTGTAGATTTAATTTTGCTGTATTTTTTTATTTTTATTAATAGATTAGTAGTCGATAAATCAAGCACTACAAATTTGTTTTTGGTTGTAGATCGTAAATGGTGAGAGTTTATAGAGCAGTTAAAAGGTCTGCTTCCACTTCTTCTAGTAGTAGGAAGTGAGAAACCGAAGAAGTTTCCAAAACTTTGAAGAGGAAAAAAGCTATAGTCGATGAATTTGAGTCAGAAACTTAATCAAAAATCCTTGCTGATATTTTTGAATATGACGAAAGTAATGCACATGAGAGTGACGATGTTGAGGATAGTGAAGGGAAAAGGGAAGAGGAAAGCAAAGAAGAAAGTGAAAGTTATAGTGGTGAAGATGAGGACAGGAGAGATAGTGGATACGGGGAGGAGGAAGATCCCCTATCCTTGCAATTTGTAAGAGAGATATCTCCGTGGAGTCGTACGGCCTAACAACTTGGATGGATGGGCTAGGTTCTTTTCCTGTAAAGATTTCCATATGAGCAAGAATGGCGGTCTATCGAGAGTTTAGAAGGATTCTTGTTGAACAAAAGTTGTATGTTGATTTTAAGTAGACTTATTTCGGAAACTTGAGGCATATGCCGGAATATTTTAAGTTTAATGGACAGATAGTCCATTATGTGTTGTTACGACGTATCAAAAAATAATAAAAAAACTACATGAAATTTGGTTTTGTGTGAACAGTAAGCCAGCTTTTTTCGGCTTAAAGGAATTTGCTCTAATTACGGGGCTGAATTATTCAGCATATCCTCGTGAATCAAAAATGAACAAAGTACTCCAAAATGGCGAAAGCTTTCATTTTAAGGTGGCGAAGAACAAGAGCATTACTGCCTCAAGGTTGGTTAGCCTGATCAAAGGTAATAGGTTGACTAATCAACAAAAGTTGAAGTGCATTTTGGTTTGGTTCGTGCACTCGATGCTGTTGGGAAAAGACCCGTCAAAGGAGGTGGATTCAGACCATATCAAGATGGCAGCTGATTTAGATTTCTTCTGGGGGTATCCATATGGAAAAGAGTCGTTTGGGCTGACATTATGCTATTTGAAAAAGAAGATTGATTTGACCAAGCAGAAAGAAGCATTTGTGAAGAGGAATAATGCATCGTACGCATTATATGGCTTTCCCTGGGCATTTTTGGTACTTATAATCTACCATCTTATTGATTTATTATAGACTTTTACCTATTTATGTAATAATACGTAGACCCTATAGATTTACTTATGCTTCTATTGATAGCAGGTTGGGATATATGAGGCCTTTCCTAATCTAGAAAGGTACGCCAGTAAGTCGTTGGATACTCCTTTGCCCATTCCCCGACTTCTTAGATGGCACAACATAATGGAAGGCGACCCGTTTAAGTAAAAAAGAAATAACTCAAAGGTGAAATTATACTTATTATGATATGATAATAATATTATATTAGCGAATGTCGTGTAATTTATATTTTTTTTTATTGATTGTGCACCTGTACCTTACCCCTACCATCCGTGAGATTGAGAAGATATACATGAAAATATTTAAGCCATACATGGATGAATTTAAGGATACGTCCATTGATGCTTTGAAGGCACAGCTAAAAGGCGTGACTGTCCTGACTTCATCAGTGAAGGTCGTGGATGAAGATAAAGATTTGGGTGGTCACAATTATATTCCAAGTCCAGGGTGTGCTTGTGATCAAGCTGGTTCAAGTGGACTCAAAACTACACTCGACGCTTCTAATGATGATGACCTGCATGAGCGTGTTGCTGTGCTCGAGAAAAGTGTTCTAAATATTACTTCTTTTGTTAAAGATAAGAGGTTGAGGAGAATCTAGAAGAATAAGAAGAAGCATCAAGATGAAGGTAAAATAATTTATTTTTTTCTCTTCCAATTTAATTTTCTTTCATAATTTTTGTAATCCTTTCAAAACAAAGCAGTGCACCTCGACAATTCCCCCATAGCTGGCATCAAGTAAACCTTGAAAAATTTGTAGTCGTAGTGACTGACATTGCTTCAGCATATGAAAAAGTTGAAGAAGAGAAGAAAGAAGAAAAAAATGGAAGAGGGAAAGGCGGCAGATGAAGAAGATGCGAAATAATAAAAAGATGAGGAGAGGACAACTGAAGAAGCAGAAAATGAGGAGAAAACAAAAGAAGAAGAGAAAAATAAGAAGACAGATGATAAAGAAGGAGTGACTGAATAGAAGGATGAAAATATAGAAGACGATAAAAAATTAGAAAAGGAAGAAAAGAAAGAAATTGAGAAGAAAGAAGAATAAGAAAAAGGCGAAAAAACATGAAGAAAAGAAAGTGGATGTGATGGACATTATTAAGGAACTCAATAATGATAACATGTAGTTCGGTGGTTTGGGACAAACAATTCTCTTAATGCTTTTATTGTTTTTAATGAATTTTGTTTTATGGATAATTGAATTACATATATTTGGCATGTCAATGATGACATTTACTGATGAAATTATGTTCAGTTATTCCATTGTCTTGTTAGATTAAAATGTTGTTTGCATTGTGTTACCAGTTCAGCTATTGTCCTAATTTATAGAGGTCGATGAAAAATATTATAGAAGTTGTTCTCTATAATTTTTAAACTGAACACATGATCGACTGAATAAATCATATATTTACAATGACAACAAATAATTTTATTATTATATATTGCATTGTGTCACCAATTCAGTAACTATTATGGTTTGTAAAGGTCAATTATTGTGTCCAGTGTAAATCATAGACACAAAGCCTTGTCAATAATATACTTTATTGATTTATTGCCCTTATTATCATATTAGGAAAAAAGGAATAATTAATAAAATAATGAATAATTGAATTTTACGCAATCAAATGAGCTTAAACACATCATGTGATTGTATGAGAATCCACGTAAATTGTAAAAGGTGATCAAAGATGTGTGAGGATGGGTAGTGGTGGTACAACCAACATCCTCAGGGTAATGTTTATCCAAAGCACAAGTATGTTGTGGGAAATTCATTTGTTCAACCACAACTCATCATTTGTTCAACCACAAGTCATCAACTCACACATCTTTGATCACTACCTTCAATTTACGTGGACTCTCATACGAGCACATGACTTGTTTAGGCTTAATTAATTGCATAAAATTCAATTATATATTATTTTATTAATTAAATAATCCTTTCCAAAATATGTGCTAGTCATGGTCTATAAATAAATATCCTCGTCTAGTTATTTAATTGTGGAAGTAGTTCCCAATCTATTCTACATTATATAAGGTCGAGTAAATGACTAAGCATAGTCTAGCATAAACTACGGACTACTTCATTAATAAATGCACTAGACGAGGATACATATTCATAGACCATGACTAGAACATATTTTGAAAAGGATTATTTAATTAATAAAATAATATATAATTGGATTTTATGCAATTAAATGAGCCTAAACAAGTCATGTGATTGTATGAGAGTCCACGTAAATTTAAAGTCGTGATAAAAAATGTGTGAGTTGATGACTTGTGGTTGAACAACCAACAACCTTAGGGAAATATTTACCAAAGCACAAGTACGTTGTGAGGAATTCATTTGTTCATCCACTACCCATCTGCACACATCTTTGATCAAGTTCTCCAATTTACTTGGAATCTTATACGATCACATGACTTGTTCAAGCTCCTTCAATTGCAAATAATCTAATTATTTATTATTTTATTAATTAATTTTTTCTTTATTTTCCAATTATGCTACCAAGAGCAATAAACCAATGCGGTATATTACTGACAAGACTTGAAGTCTAGGATTTACAATGGACACCATATATGGCCCTCAAATCACTTTCCCTTATTTAATTATTTATATATTTGACTATGTACTAATATTTTTTTGGATCGTTGCACCAACCCGTATACCTTAGCATTAAACGAATGTGGATCTATACGGTTTAGCATCTACCCAACGTATGAGAAGGCATTAATTTTATTTACGGTCTATGAATGAGGTCCAGCAGTATGGTCTATTAGTGAAAAAGCTTGCAGTCTGTGATTTACAATTGACACAATTATATTTATTTAATTATTTATATTTCATGAACCTACATAATGGAATTCACCAATTACGTAGACAGTCATGCATAGTTATTGATCTCGTTCAATCATATACTATATCAAACGTGAAATTAATTTTGTAGGAATCTACATAATCGTCGATAGACCAGATTCATTATCCAATAGCATATATGAATTCGTATACATATAAGATAGACCATTAGTTTTGACGTCTGACAACTATTTCATTCATCTTCTAATAGGGAAAATTGCAAAATTTCAACCAAGAACATAATTGTATAATTAAGGAAGAGACAAACAGAAAGGGCATTGCACCAAAATTTCAAACACTCATTTCATAAGTTCATTGAAGGAATGGTTTAACACCATATTTACAGAAAAATACGAGCAAAAAAGGCAAAAGAATGAAGCTTTCATCTAACAAATTCCCTAGCCATGAAAGGTTCTCTATAATGAACTTACAACGACAACTACAGTAGTAATTAAAACCTAAACGAAGGGGATAATGGAGGAGTGATGAACTCCTCGGGCTGCATGTTCAGCCTCTCCACGATCGCCCATACAAATCTAGCAATACGTCGGAGTTCACGATGGAGGTACTCCCTATCCTGATCAAGACCATAGAAGAGATGGTCCAGGTCATTTCAGAGGAGGAAAATATCGTGGCTACGCTAGAAATGAACCCTCCTTTGTAGTCTGAGTAGAATGCTAGGCATCTTGTCATATTTATCAATATTTTGGGTTTGAAGAAGATAAATATTATGTATAGGTTATGGTTGTTTATATAGACCAAACTAGAAGCCTTTGGTATTCCCAATAAGTTGTAGGTAGATGCGTGCATCGGTGGAATTCGAGGAGATAGCGTATACCCAATCGACGTAGGGTGTGAGTACATGTGCAGCCACTTTTTTATGTTTCATAAATGCTCCAGTGTTCATCTGTTCATTTGAATGATTAGATTTTTTTAATAGACCTGGAATAGAATTGATAATAAACTATGTGTGTGCTAGGGTTGTATATAAGAAGTTATGATGTCACCCTAGTGTCTAAATACTTAATTTTTCAAGATTTGGGTAAAAAAAATAAAAAAGTTTTCAAATGTGTCTATTTTGGAAAATGGAGTTATCCAAGAAATATTTTTTACCACCTTAGTAGTATTTTATTTTTATTCATTCGGATAAATTATTGCTTTAAAAAAATCAAACAGGTATGTCATCTGTGAAACAGATATCAATATCTGTTTGAAAAATTCCAATTGCTCAATCATCTGTCACAACAGATTTCTTTGCAATTGATTTTAAAAAAATAATTAAGATCAATTCAGATCAACTTAACTATTTCAAACTTGTCATTCTTTTTCAAAAAATACAAATCAACCCAATACAATCGTCCATTTGCGGGTAAAATATTTTATCATTTCAAATCTCAAGTTCTCACTCTTTTGTTTATCTCTCTATAATAACGACAACAACTACTCAGCATATTGCTCAGCCCTTCAAAACAGATCAATTTTCTTCCCATTTTCGACCATATGGTTGTTATTTTCGACTTCATTCTCACTTGTATTCGTCATTTTTCATTATTCTGAAAATTAGGGCTTTTTAGATTATGATGGAAAAAAGACTTATAGTTGTATTACCTTCGAGAATGGGTTAAGAATTTTGAGTTTTGATTCTTAATAACATAGAAAGAACCTGAGAAAATTATAGTTTTTATCACAGTGTTTCTTTGACTATCATGGTATTATTGGATGATACGTATAGTATTATTGGGGGTTGCTGGTAGTTGTGTAGGTATTGGTGGTCTTGGTGGTGGTGTCAATGGTCTTGGTGTTGGTATTGGTGGCATTGGTGGTGGTTTTAGTTGTCTTGTTATTTTTGATGTGGGTATTAGTGGCATTAGTGGTGGGGTTAGCTGTCTTGGTGGTCTTGATACGGGTATTGGTGGCATTGGTGATCTTGGTGCTGGTCTTGGTGATCTTGGTGGTGGTATTGGTGGTCTTGGTGGCATTGTTGATGGTCTTGGTATCATTGGTAGTGGTATTGGTAGCATTGGTAGTGGTCCATCTGTTGCAACATATGGAACATCTGTTGGGAGATATTAAAT
The DNA here is from genome assembly GCA_030864215.1 of Capsicum pubescens. Taxonomy (NCBI): domain Eukaryota; kingdom Viridiplantae; phylum Streptophyta; class Magnoliopsida; order Solanales; family Solanaceae; genus Capsicum; species Capsicum pubescens. The sequence goes on from CM061548.1 coordinate 388,655,212, forward strand.
TGGCGTTCAAACAAATTTCCCATCTGTTGCAACAGGTGGAACATTTAAAAAATTATGCAGACATCAAATGTAATGTATTTTTTATTTTTCTGTTGTTTGTAGTTAAAACATGTCTCCAAAAGAAAAGAAACTGAAAGTGGATCAACTTCTAACCAGCCAACAAAAAAGGTTAGAGTATAGATGGATTCGGAGAACTTCCTAAACAATCTCAGTAAAGGAAAAATGAGGCTGAGAAAAGTTATGAAAAGGGAGATAGAGAAGGGTATATAGAGACTAGGGAGGAAAATAAAAATGAAGAGGAAGAAGAAGATAAACAAAATGATAATGCCTCACCGATGGGGCGTGAAATAAGATCAAAATCCCAGCATGAGGCTATCAAAACTATTAGTATTGACAGGTTTCATGTTGCGATGTCGATAAATCACCCTGCAAAAGTAATTGGTGATGTTGTACTTAAATGTCAGTTGGGGAAACCTTTTGATGAATTTAGGAATATTATGAAGAATGAAAACATAGACGGACTTTTTAAGAACAGATGCTTTGAACAATTTCTTAAGCTACCTGAGGACCACACTGTCCATTTCCAAATAAGCATGGAATTTGGAAATCTCAAGCGCAGGATCAAGTACGCAGGGGATGATAAAGATTCGAATGAGGGAAAAAAAAGATGGATGAAATCTGGATCAACTACTGTGGCATACCAGTTTGTTTTCGCTTGAAAGAGTTTTCCATAGTGACAGCTCTGAGATGCAATCGTCCAGAAGAACCTCTCATCAAGGAAACACCCCTCGAAAGGTCCAAGGTAATCAAGACATCCAAACTACACCATCAAATAGACAGAAGGAATTGTCTAAGTAACCACCTACCAAAATGAACAAACAAAAGGAAAAAATATATGGGTTGTTGAACATTGCTGGACGTAGCTATAAAGCGACGAATTTGATAGAAGATCTCAAGGATAAAACCATACCAAAGTAGTAGAGGGATAAATTATGCTTAGTTTGGTTAGCCCATGTCGTTATATTGCCAAGAGATGTCAACAAAGTCATGGAAGATGATTTATTAAAGCTTGATGCTGATTTTGAGAAATTCAATAATTATCCCTAGGGATATGATAGCTACTACTTGACTATCAAATATTTACTAACAAAGCTATCCCCAAAGACGACCACATTATACAGCTTTCCTTGAGATTTCATGGTAAATTTAATCACTATTTGTTTAGTCATCCATTAATTTATATTGAATAATTATTATGACTTTTTTTTCTTGCTTACTGTTTACATATTTTAGGCTTAGGCATTTGAAGCCATTCCTCCCCTCCGAAAGCAGTTCAAGGATTACCCGAACAAGGTTTCCCATCCAAGGATCTTTAGGTAGTTGGCTGTAAAGAGCAGCACAAGAATTAAGGAGGTTGATCTCTTTAACCCTCTGAATGATGTAGTACGTCTTATTTCGAGTAAAATAATTTGACACAAAGAAAGATATTAAAATAGATATGTCATCTGTTGCGACAAATGGGGCATCTGTTGCATCAGATTACACGTCTACTGCAACTGGTGCAACAGATGGGTAATCTGTTATGACAGATAATCCATATTTTGCAACAGATTAACCATCTGTTGCTTTGGTTCTCTAAAACCGACTCAACAATTACATCAAATTATTCAGTAGATTAGTAATCTGATACAATATATTGTTAATTTATTATGACAGACAGATCAGCCGTTGCGACAGATAGATCATCTGTTGCATAAGTTAACTGTGTTAACATATAACCCAACTAAGTGCAAATTATTATTATATGATTTACATTAATGTATCTATCTTTTTATAAGTTGTACATACTTGGATCGTGCCTACTGAGCAGGAGTTTGGGATGACTATTTTTATTACTCTAGGTCTTATTGATACAATAGCAGACCTAACGGTGGAGTTAATAAAGAAGGAATTGACTGGACAAACAGCCATAAGAAGAGCAGTTAGGAAAGGTCAGCCTAATGTTAAAGCTCTTCATGACCAACCGACTGCAACAGATTTAGGGCTTATGCTAGGGGTGTTGCTGGTGGAGTTGTTGATGCTGATGGGAGTCATGATAATGAGAATGTTGATGCTCAAGAACAAATAAATTCATTTGAAATCACCCCTTACATAGGTATCTCTCGCCCATACACCGATCCCTCCCACCCTTACAGTGGTCTCTCTCACTCTTCTTCACCCTCATGTTCTCATTGCAAATACAATGTATGCAAAGACAAACAGGATAAACTTCTTGAAAAAATAGAGGCTATCGCTGAAGATGCTAAGGAATTGAAATCCAAGAGGAGTGTCATACCATCCAAGAAGGTGAGGGAGTCATACACTCCTACAGTGGCGGTTAGGAGGAAGAAAAGAAAAATTAGCCAAATACTCTCCAGCCTGAAAATAAAAAAGATTGCAATTCCTCCCTCTCCAAAAGTTGTTGAAGTTCTGGTACTACTGAAGAAGGTGGACATATACGCGACGCTTGGCAACCAAGAGAGGACGAAACTGCGAAATGCAAAGAATCCCAAGAAGAAGAAAACAGCAGAAGAATACACCATGTATATGTTTGACGCCCAAGACTTCAGGAGCATGACAGCTATGTGCAAGTGGTATGTGGATAAGGTAAGTTTACTTTTCCTAACCTAGTCTTTTAATTTACTCCATAAAGAAGAATCTATGCAACAGATGTGTCATCTGTTGCAACAGCTAGGTATTCTGGCACAACTAGTGATTGCTCTGTTGCAATAGATTAAACATTTGTTGCATAAGTTGCGTTAGCTGGGTAATCTATGAGCAGATTCAAAGAACCCTCTACAACAGGTGGACCATCCATGGAATCTTTCCACTATATTTTTCTTTTTTACAATTACTAACCTATTTAAAAATTATCTTCTTATATCATTGTATGTTGATGAAAATCTCTACCTCATGAGGGGCAGACAATTAGCATACCCCGATGCTTATGATGTTGCCGATAGGATAATGGACCTCAACTTCTACGACAATTTTAAGAATAGGTATAATTATCTCAATGATCTAGCTGGAAATCCTGGTGGCCTGGGATTTGATCAGTTAGTTTCTATGTACGAACGGGAGAAAGATATGATTAACAATGTTAAAGTGAAGAGGTTTTATCCACACGGAAAGAGATGGACTAGGGCAAAGATAATTCTTGTAGTCATGAATGTGGAAGTCAAAAATTTTCTCGCTATTGAGATACTTCTCAAGGAGGGAAAGATTAAGGTTTATGACTGCAACTTACCTGTCTTCAGCGATAAAGATTTTTTTATCCACATACAGCCACTGTTGGAGTTGCTACCCAGATTTTTGAGGCAGAGTAAACTGATGGATCATTTGCCAGTGGAAGTCTTGATGAAGAAAGCATGGGATTTTGAAGTTCAAAACAAGGGCATGCACCTTTAAAAGAAAAAACCGGTGTCGCGTGCTGGCCGTAATCGCTTGCATACATCAAATGTTGTTGACCGACACAAAAATGTCTGATCTATGTGACGTCGTTTTGGAAAACATGTAAGAGGTATGGGCTTATGGGGTACTAACTAGATGCTTAAAGCCTGTGTATAAAGAAAGAGATGTACAAAGACAAACACCATAATAATTTTTTATGTTTGACGAAAGTTGACTTTTTATAATATAACAGATTGATAATCTATTGCAATAGATTGATTATCTATTATAGCAGATTTATTGTCTATTGCAGAAGATTGGTCGTCTGTTTTATTATGTAGATGTCTCAGTCTCTGTCGTAACAGATATACAATATGTTGCAACATATAGTCTATCTGTTGCAACTGATAGGTAATCTATTGGAATAAATCAAAAAAGTAGGAAGATATATTTGATAATTTTCAATAGATGACCTACATGTTACAACATATGTCTAAATCTGTTTAACAATTTCCAACAGATTGTCGTCTATTGCAATACATGTATTATTTGTTGCGATATTTGAATCTAGTATTCCATTTCAATTAATAATTTCAAAACTAAGGATTAAATTATATTCATAGACAACATAAAATAAATTGAAGCCTTCAGAAATTACATGAAATAACTCAAAACTAAATGAAATCTAAAAAAATCAATATGGGTGCAAATGATATACTCTACAAATAAATCAATAATTTAACCTTTGGTGCCAACAATTACCAAGGAGGGGTTATTACTTTGACAGAATTAAGCTATAAAGATTTACTCAATATGGACAAGTTGTTCTTCATCCGATGCTATGGAATTCAACTTTGGTCATCGTGGATCTTTAATGTCGCTTGGGTACGATTTTCGAGCTTTTGCTTCTTCAAATTTCCATAAAGAATAGAATATATTGTGCAGAGTAATCCAACATCAATTCCATCATTTGGTACTTGTAATTCATTGCTCAAATACTCGACGTAAGTGGCAACAAAAAGATCGCAATCCCTGAGTTTAAAAAAAAACACGTAATCCATATCTTGCAGTTCATGTAAGCATTGTGAAATTTATGAAATGAAATTAAATAATGATACTTACAGGCTACCAATGGGTTGGTTAGCAATTTCTTTAACATATTATACATCAAATGGATTACCCATTTTATCCCGGTATGCTTCAATCGTCAACCAATCAGTACGAACTTTTTGGTCTAATAAGCCACTCATATCAAGGTAAGTAGGAAATATTTTGGCCAGCTTTTATATCTTAGACGATGGCCCAGAACGTCTCCTCTGTGACATCGAGTCATAAACTTGGATGCGCCTCTCTTTTAGAACTATGACAGCCAACACCCAATGAAATTCATCACCGCAATTGATTGGGATGTAAACTTCATCGGCCAAATGCCAAGGTCAGCCAGCTGGAATGCTAAAACCTTTGATGATGTTGATTAAGCATTCCTCATTTTGAAAAAATTTCGGTTGTTGTTAACAAAACCTATTGTAGGTATTATTGATGTAAACTTTGTACAAATAATTTCCTGTCATGTATCTGTATTAATCTTGTGTTTACAACTTGGTCTTTTTCGAAGGTATTAAAAAATGATATCGACGTGTTGTATATATTATTAAATATTTCAGATTACGTGACAATAAAATTAATATACAAATGCAATTAAATAAAATATTAATTAATAGTAATATGTATGGCATTTAAGCCTCATCATTTCAACAAGTTAGGGGATATGACATCATATAGAACCAATCCTTCATTTCGTGATGTGCAACAATAAAGTCGAACATATCAAAACCAAGACTCAATTCGTTCACTTTGTAGTGTTTGTCATTTTGTTTTCTACATGATTTATATGTGTTAATGTCATGTTTTTACAATAAGAATTATATAAATCAATATCTTTAAAATAGATTTATGTACTTGCCAGGTGGGGTGCTTTAAAAGACCATTGGCAATCCATTCTGAATAGTCGTTTATCAACTTTGTTAGTTTTTTTGGAGTCTCATCCGCAATGGTGAACCCTTCAAACGGGTCATTCTTTCATTCTCCCGAACTGATAGGCTCCACTTTTTCTTCTTCCATGGAAGCAGTTGATGGATTTGTGATATTGTGTTGTTCAGCAGTAACTTCTAATGTGACATCCACCTGGAAAGCCAGAATTGTCAATTATAATCACAGATATACAACAGATTATCTATATGATGCATCAGATGGATTATCTATTGGGATAAACTCGAACAGGTAAAACAGAGTTATACGATAATTTCAAATAGATGACCCTTTTGTTGCAACATATGAATCATCTATTGGTACAAATTAAAATAGTACTAAGACCTATTTAATTTACTGAAATAGACGGACATATGTTGCAACTGATAATGCATCTGATGCAATAGGTTATACAACAGTTGCAAGAGATGTATATATTTGTTTGATAATTTTCAGCAGATGTATCATCTGTTGAAATAGACGTGTATGTTTGTTTGTTGGAATAGTGATATATATTCACCTTCTTCAGCTCATCCTACTCTCCTACGGCCCTTGTGCATTGATCAAAGGTGCAAGACAAAGACAGGGGAGTTGCAATTTTGCTTTTTTCAATGTTTGATGATGCCTTGGAAATTTATTTCCTTCTTCTCTTAGCCACCTTGATCTCTAGTGGAGTGTATGGATATGAAATCCTTATTGATGGAATGATACCTCTCTTAGATGTTATTTCTTTTACAAAAGAAGTTAATGTATTAATGACATTAATCGCTAGAAGTAGAAAATCTGTATAACCAGTATGATCATAATCATAATGGTTTGTTGTTTCAAAAACTATAAGAGGAGCACCACTACCACTACCATCATCAACAACAACAATTCCACCCTCCAAAATTGTTGTTCTTGTAATGGTTGTTGCTCCAAATAATTTCTTCTTTATTCTATCAATGACCTTAGGGTCCGTTAAAGTTTGCACAAATCATAAATTAAGAAAAAATGGTATCTTCAACTCTCAATTGGTCTGAACAAGCCACGGATGGACAATCTAAAATAAATAATTACATATATTAGAATGATGATGAAATCATTTTAAAAAATTATTAATTAAAATAAAATTTTAATTAGAATTAGACTTACTGCTTCCTTCGGGAGGTTGAAGAGATCAAGAAATTTTGCATTTTTATCAGTTTAGGCCGACAAACATCTTAGGATTCTTGGACAGGAAACTTCTTCCTAGTAGTTCACTTGTTGTCTCAAATAAGGAATAGTTTCAAATGCCCAAGCCTATAAAATAACGTCAATAAATCAAAAGCATTATTAAATTAAAAAAAAAAAGGAATCATGTCATAATAAAAGAAACAATTACCAGGAAAGTCCATGGAAAGCCATATAAGTTGACTGTCCTTGGCGTTAACGGAGTCAAAAAATATTTGACAGTCATTTTGAAGCTTTCATAATCCCACAGATAGTTGTTAAATGCCTCAAGATCCTCGGAGAGCTTTATCAAACCAAGTGGTATATTTTTGTTAACGTCTCTCGCCCACAGAACATTATGTACAAACCAAACCAAGCACAATGATTGCTTGTGCTTCTTTGAAAGTCTTTTACCTTTCATCACTTCAATCAAATTTATGTTTTTGAAGCTTGGACCAACAAGGGACACCAGGTTATCATGATTACTCAACTTGCCTTTTCCTTTTTTGGGTGTGTGAGGTGTTTTTTTAGGGTTAGAATAGGTATAACTTGAGAAGGGGAAGGAGGATAATATTTTAATCCAGTAACTATGGCAAATTCCTTCCAACCAAAACAAACAGGCATGCTGATGATAGGCGAATTTACACGCCTATAGCACTATATTTTGCCCATATTTTAGCCTAGTTTTGAGAACAAATTATATATTTCATGCACTTTTAGTCCTTTTTCCTGTAAGTGAGCTAACGAACATGATTAGCAAAGTTTCAGGTATAAATGATGCAGAATTCAGCATTTCATGGATAACTTGACGCCAAAGAAAGCTTCACGAAAGGAGAAAAGCTAATCTTGGACGCCAAGGACTAAAGATGGCGCATGGAAATTCTGTCCTGGGCTAAAACAACATTTCTGAAGACTTTGGGGACTAGCAGTAATTTATTAGGATTAGGATAATGATACATTAACCTAGTACAATTGGGTTAAGTATTTCATTAGCTTATTAGGATTAGGATAATGATACATTAACCTAGTACAATTGGGTTAAGTATTTCATTAGCTTAGTAGGATTTGGTTAAGCATTTCATTAGCTTAGTAGGAATAGGATATGGGTGTTATAAATACCCTATTCTACTAGAGATTTTGAGACATTCACCATTCCACAAACACACTCTTACATTCTCCATTCTTACAATTAATTCTACTTTTTATTCTTCTTCTATTCATCTAATCAATTCTTAATTTCTGCAACAAGAGAAACGTTACTTTGCAAGGAATTCACGCCTAACGCCTACCACACTTTGCTACACGAAATATTTATTGTGGTATAACAACAATGTCTATTGTGATTTCCTTCGCACTCATGGGTAACTAAACTTCTCTGTTAGGGTTATGGAAGCCATATGAGATACTATCTATTGCTATGAGTTTGTGAATTCGTGACACGTATATTGCTTATATCATTATTCTCTTTATCTTAATCGAAATTCTTTGTGGTTGCAAATGCAAGAATACACCAGTATAACATGTAACTTGTTCGAAAGAAAGGTTATCTGTCTGGAAAAGAGATAATGTCAAGGTAGTAGGGTCCCATCCCCTATTAAAATGTTAGTGTCGTAACTGGATTAACCTCTTGGAGAATTCGTACCGTTAGACACGCTTTAAGCTCGAAAGAGTTAAAGTGAAATAATCCTCGAATAGGTCGAAAGACGCCTGGATTTACCATCGAATACAATTCTCTATAAGCACATGCATGTCTCAATTCAACACACTCATAGTCAATAGAGACGTATAACTCAGAAGGTGGACATAACCCCAACTCCTAAATTCTCATTATTTCACAACCTACTAAACATTCTTTCTTTTACTTTGTTATTTTCTGCTTTACTCTCTTATTTTGGTTACATTACTTTCACAATACAATTCCCCCCTTTCTTACGAGACTTGCACTAAAAGTCTAATAATCATTGTTTACTTGTTGACCAAGCTATTCCCTGTGGGATCGATACCCAACCCAGGTTGGGTTCTATATTTGCTAACGACCGCTTTACACTCCTACGAGAGCTGTAGATTGAGCGTTATCAAAAATTGGCGCCGCTGCCGGGGAATACAAGTGTCAATTAAGTTCGTAATAATTACTAGACCCTTTGGTCAAAGATTCTCGTACTTTTACTTTTAGTTTTTGTTTTTGTTTACTGCAGGTTTTTATTCAGTGCATGCCCCATACCCGAAGTTCTGGTCAACCGTTATTACCTATCAATCCTGAACCACAACGTATTCGCAGAATGGAGGCACAACACGCAATTGAAAGGAAGGCTGCTCAACAGGAACAGGCGAGACTAGCTGCGCTAGCCGCCGCTCAAGTGCATCAACAGAATATTGATAACCCTGGGCGAGCAACAAATCCTGACGATGAAGATCTAGGTGATGACGAGCTACTAAACCCTAGGCATGCCGCTGAGATCGCAACACCTGCCAACAGAAGAGAACGTCAAGCTAGGTTTAGGCCTGAACGCCAAGCTATGCAGCCAGCTTTCGACAATGATGATGATGATCTTGATGGAGCCGGAGCCACAGGATCCATTATTCCTCCACCATTGGCACCCGGAGCCAAGTTCAACATCACGAGCACCATGATTCAGTTATTGCAACTCAAGGGATTATTTGGTGGACTAGCAGGCGATGATCCGAATATGCATCTCATCAACTTTATTTCTACATGCAAGTCGTTTGACAATCCTGGTGTTGGTCAGAATGCAATCCGATTACGCTTATTTCCATTGTCTCTGTCTGGGGAGGAAACTCTATGATTGAATGGGCTGACTCCTGATTCTATTACAAATTGGAGGCAATTGAGAGACGTTTTCCTAGAAATATTCTTTCCGCCATCCAAAAGAGCACAATTGAGAGATGAAATCAGCAACTTTCGTCAGCTTCTCACTGAAGCTCTTCATGAAACATGGGAGAGGTTCAAGACAAAGCTAGCGAGGTGCCCAAACCATCATATAACTAATGTTCACCTAATGGAGATATTATATAGAGCCCTGAATTCAATAACTAAACCAGTGGTGGATAATGCGGCTGGAGGATCCTTTATGGATCTCACCTTTGGTCAAGCAAGCAATATGCTAGATCGTATGATGAAACAAAGTAGAGCTTGGCATACCAGGGATTCTGAGGTAGCAAGCCCCACTTTATCTATTGGCATGACTGCAAACCTAAGAAGAAGACAAGAAGAACGTGATCAAGATATGGCGCACATGAAAACACAAGTGGATCTTCTTACAAAGCATTTATTATCAGGGAAGACCAAAAAAGTGAAAGCTATTGCGTCAAAAGGAAGAGACAAATCTGATTCGGAAGAGGAAGCCAACTACTTGAATAATCAGGGGGGTTTCCGAGGCAATGCCCAAGGAAACCAAGGTCGGAACTATCATGGTAAATCTGGAAACATGGACCAAGGTAGTTGGAAGAACAAGAATGATAGTAATGGTTTGTATGTTCCCCCTGGAAGACGTGACGCCACCACATCTAGTTCTGGAAGTATGGAAGACATGATGGCTAAACTACTGAAAGGAGTGGAAGCAACGAGCGCAGGAGTAACGGAGGTAATAAATGATTTGTCCTCTATGAAGCAATTAGTTGATTCTCATTCCACTTCAATCAAGCAAATAGAGCAGCAATTGAGCCAACTTTCAGCAGCACTCAATCAAAGAAAGGCTGGTACTTTACCTAGCGATACTGTGCAAAACCCAAGGAATGATGGGTCATGCATGGCTATCACTACCCGAAGTGGTAAGGTGCTGGAAACTTCAGAAAAAGGCAAGCAAGTGGTGGACAAAGAAGCGGAAATTAATGATAAGGCGAAAGGGGAAGATGCCGTAGCAGCCGATCCTAACGTCCTTAACGTCACTCCTCACGACGTGCAGCCTGGAAAAGCTGAAAAACGGAAGAAAGAGGAGAAGAAAGCCGTGGAGATAAAAATTCCATACCCACCACCACCTTTTCCCCAAAGATTGAAGAAGGTGGCGGATGATACGAAGTTCAGCAAATTCATGACAATGTTAAAGCAGCTGACCATTAATGTTCCATTGGTGGAAGCACTTGAAAAAATGCCTGGGTATGTGAAATTTATGAAGGATCTTTTGACAAAGAAGCGGGAAGCAAGTTATGAGTTGAAAGATGATGTCCATCACTGCAGCGGAATCGCTACCCGATCAATAGTTCAGAAGAAGGCTAACCCCGGAGCTTTCACTATTCCTTGCACCGTTGGATCTTTGAATTTTGCCAAAGCATTATGTGATTTAAGAGCCAGCATCAATTTGATGCCATTATCTATCTATAAAAAGTTGGGGTTGGGTGATCCTACTCCAACCAATATGAGGCTCGTCATGGCGGATAGGTCGGTAAAACGACCTGTTGGTATCCTATGTGATGTCTTGGTAAAGGTTTCTTCATTCATCTTTCCAGCAGACTTTGTTATTTTGGATTGTGAAATGGACTCAGAGGTTCCCATAATCTTGGGACGCCCTTTCCTTGCTACAGGAAGTGTGCTCATTGATTTGAGAGCTAATGAGCTTTCATTCCGAATAAATGACGAAGTGGTTCGCTTTGATGTTTGCAAATCAATGAAGCAACCCAAAGATCCGAGTGTATTTTCGGTGGCTGATGTTTTCTTTGATGATCCAAAAGAATTACTTAAAGAAGAGAAAATTATTGCTGACCCTTTGGCGGTTGTGCTCATGAATGGAGAGAGTAAGGATGCTGAAAATTGCAAAGAAGCTATTTGTGCTCTATCAGGATTAGGGACATATCTCCATACTCCCAAGAAGCTGGACCTCGATCTCAACAATCGACCCACACCACCAGCCAAGCCATCTATTGAAGAGCCACCAATGCTAGAATCGAAAGAGCTCCCCGATTATCTAAGGTATGTGTTCTTGGAAAGTATAAATATACTTCCGGTGAGTGCAGATGATTTAAGTAAATAGCACGTAAAGGCTCCCATCTCTTCTCTGAAGAGATACATGAGAGCTATGGGTTGGACTATTGATGATATAATTGGTATCCCTCCTGCGATAGGCATGCACAAGGGTCATCTCCAAGAAGATTGCATGCCTACAAGTAAGCCTCATTATCGTCTGAATCCATTCAGAAAACGATCAACCATTTATCTCGATGAATTCTAAGTAATCGAGATAGCTATGTCGTGCCGCGACAATAAATCAAGCGCTAGATGGGAGGCAACCCATCGTTTATCATTTTTCATTTTTTTTGTCTTTCTCTCATTCTAGTACGTGTTTCGTTTTTGATAAATAAAAATCCAAAAATAAGAGTCGTGCCACGACCAAAACTAAGGCGCTTGATGGGAGGCAACCCATCGTACTAATCGTTTTCATTGGTTTTGAGCGAATGTAGGTGCAAGAGGTATAAAACGAGGAGATCGATTTCAGATGCGATTTGGACGTATGGCATGGTAAAGGTGGTAAGTTAGGAATTAAGATACATAAGGCTATGGATTTAGCATTCCTCATGACAAAATAGGCATCGAGCAAGGCTAGGCCTAGGTAAAACTAGGCCACGAACAAGGCAAAGCCTATACTATAGCCCAAGGTCTCAGAATCTAGTGTGCTATAGCATAGGCGCCGCCCATGCTCAAGTATGCCATAGCATAGGCGCCGCCTATGCTAAAGCATTTGGTCTCTGAATCTCATATGACATGCTAAAGGCACCGCCTATGGTCACTAAAGGCATTGCACTAGGCGCCGCCTATGCTCACCATAGGCTTTGCATCAGGCGCCGCCTATGGTCACCATAGGCAAAGCTAAAGGCGCCGCCTATGGTCACTTTTTGTCTCCAAAACCGATTTTAAATGGGTCAAAACCCAACCCATTCTTTTCCTATATAAAGGAGACTTATTCTTGAGGCAAAAACACATTGAAAACCTAACATAGGCGCCGCACATAGCAACCAAATCTTCTCAAAACTTTTGCTTTTCCACTTCACAAGAACATCTCCAAAGGCTTCAATCACGTAAGTACTCTTGTGTTCTTCATCTATTTTTCATAAGTACTACGTTACTATGTCTATTATGAATTGCTAAATCTTGAAGAAGTATTGGAGATGGGAATGTGTTTGAATTATTGATACACAACCAAGTGAGTGAACATATACGTTAGGATGATCTTAACTTGTTTCCGACTTCAATTCGATTTTGATGCATTGTCATACTACTTGAGGAATTGCTATAGTCATGAACATTGCATACTCTTGTCACTTGAATACTTACATGTTGGGATGTCTCGCTCATCGGAATAAGACTTATAGTTGCCTACCGACATAGGAGATTGTGATTATTGATAGAAACTATACCATGATGTAATCCCTATGTAGAAGTATTGATATACGTAACATAAAAGTATTGCAAAGATTGCAAGAAGTGTTACATATCTGAATTTCTTGTTGGAAAATAGCCCCTAAAACGTATGTCGATGAAGTCAGAGTAATCGACCACTTTCACTTCACTAGTCTGTACCAACAAACTAAGTGTGGGGTGGTGCCACTACTGCTTGTTTATAGATTGTATCCATCGAGATGATGCTAACATGAACATTGTTTTAAGTCTCAGGTACAATGGCACCCAAAGCAAAACAAGGCAAAAATAAGGCTACCACTTCACAAAAAGGCAAGAAAAGAGCAAGGAGAACCCTCCAAGCTGCAAATACCTCGACTCAATCATGGAATTAAGTGGGATACTTATGAGGAACTCCTGAGGATGAAGACTCTGATGATTATTCCGATGCAAGGGGTATGACCCCAGATATAGAGGATGAGTCCGACTAACCAGGTTCTTCTTATTTATTTTCCACTGAGGACAGTGTGTCCCGTCTAAGTATGGAGTGCTGGTATTTGCATGCTATACTTCTCCATCCAAATTTGCATTTATTTATGTTTGTTTGTAGTTAATTGTTTTTTTTAGCTTAGCTTCGCATGAAATTATTCTAATAGGCAGCATGAGATTATGACAAGAGTTTGTGCTAAAATCATGACTATTGAGACATTTAGGCTCTAATTGTGACTCACTATGTGATATTGTTTGGTTTAATTCCTTCATCTGTTGGGTCAAGAGTCTATACTACTCCCAATAAATTCGACCATGTGCCTTGTGTGTGTGAGATAATAGTATATTTTGTGCTTATGGCTGATGTTAGAACTTTCCTGGTATGTATGTAAAGCAAAAATAAAGAGTTCAAGTCTAGGAGATGATTTAGGCATTTCTTTGGCAACCTATGATTATTTACCTTCTTTTTACCTACCCATGGACATCATCCTAGTTAAACCCTTTTGAGCCTTTAGCCTATTTTCTTTGACAAACCTCGTATGTAAGCCTAATCCATTTTTTTCAAGACCATAATTTGATCCAAATTCCTAAGTGCTTTAAAGTGAAAAAGTCATGTGACAAAATAAGAGGAAATTGGGTGAGTATGATGCTTTAGAATGCATTGGTGCTTGAATGAGTTATGAAAAAGAAAGTGCTATCATAAAAGGTATGTTATGAAAAGAAAAAGGAAGAAAAAACTGAAAAGTTAGTTATGTTTAAAATTGAAAAACAAAAGAGGAGAAAAAGAGTGGTAGAATAAAAGAAAGTAGAAAGGTTGTTTGAAAGAAAAGTGTTAATGATACAATGTGATGTATTAAAGCGCTTAGGAACATAGTCACTATTTCTGGCCAAAATAGTCCTACCTGTCCCTTAGCCTACATTACAACCATCAAAAGACCTAGTTGATCCTAAGCTTGGCATTCTGACATTTAGTGGAGCATTACACTAAGGGAAAGCCTATGGTCATCAGTTGTTGCATATGAATTCTTTGTGAGAGTGAGAGCAAGGATATTTTGATACCCATGTTTGAAAAATATGCTATACTTGTGAGTGATTATGGGTAATATATTGTGAGACACACATGGTTGATGAGTTTTGGGTAGTTGTGTATGATTCTTTGTGCCTTGACTTTTGAATATAAGTTGACCACCATCACGAGTCTATGTTGGAGGCTGAATTATTTCTACTAATGATCAGAAAACTACTCTTTGTTGATAATTGTTGTGCTTGTCTTGACGAATATTTTGTGTTGTTGCTGTGAAATCCTATGTTGATGTTTAGAGGGACATGATACTTTGTTCGAGGACGAACAAAGCTTCAAGTGTGGGGTGTTGATGATAGGCGAATTTACACGCCTATAGCACTATATTTTGCCCATATTTTAGCCTAGTTTTGAGAACAAATTATATATTTCATGCACTTTTAGTCCTTTTTCCTGTAAGTGAGCTAACAAACATGATTAGCAAAGTTTCAGGTATAAATGGTGCAGAATTCAGCATTTCATGGATAACTTGACGCCAAAGAAAGCTTCAAGAAAGGATAAAAGCTAATCTTGGACGCCAAGGACTAAAGATGGCGCATGGAAATTCTGTCCCGGGCTAAAACAACATTTCTGAAGACTTTGGGGACTAGCAGTAATTTATTAGGATTAGGATAATGATACATTAACCTAGTACAATTGGGTTAAGTATTTCATTAGCTTATTAGGATTAGGATAATGATACATTAACCTAGTACAATTGGGTTAAGTATTTCATTAGCTTAGTAGGATTTGGTTAAGCATTTCATTAGCTTAGTAGGAATAGGATATGGGTGTTATAAATACCCTATTCTACTAGAGATTTTGAGACATTCACCATTCCACAAACACACTCTTACATTCTCCATTCTTACAATTAATTCTACTTTTTATTCTTCTTCTATTCATCTAATCAATTCTTAATTTCCGCAACAAGAGAAATGTTACTTTGCAAGGAATTCACGCCTAACGCCTACCACACTTTGCTACACGAAATATTTATTGTGGTATAACAACAATGTCTATTGTGATTTCCTTCGCACTCATGGGTAACTAAACTTCTCTGTTAGGGTTATGGAAGCCATATGAGATACTATCTATTGCTATGAGTTTGTGAATTCGTGACACGTATATTGCTTATATCATTATTCTCTTCATCTTAATCTAAATTCTTTGTGGTTGCAA
The DNA here is from genome assembly GCA_030864215.1 of Capsicum pubescens. Lineage (NCBI taxonomy): Eukaryota > Viridiplantae > Streptophyta > Magnoliopsida > Solanales > Solanaceae > Capsicum > Capsicum pubescens. Next base: position 388,670,937 of record CM061548.1, read on the forward strand.
ACGCAAGAATATGCCAGTATAACATGTAACTTGTTCGAAAGAAAGGTTATCTGTCTGGAAAGGAGATAATGTCAAGGTAGTAGGGTCCCATCCCCTATTAAAAAGTTAGTGCCGTAACTGGATTAACCTCTTGGAGAATTCGTACCGTTAGACACGCTTTAAGCTCGAAAGAGTTAAAGTGAAATAATCCTCGAATAGGTCGAAAGACGCCTGGATTTACCATCGAATACAATTCTCTATAAGCACATGCATGTCTCAATTCAACACACTCATAGTCAATAGAGACGTATAACTCAGAAGGTGGACATAACCCCAACTCCTAAATTCTCATTGTTTCACAACCTACTAAACATTCTTTCTTTTACTTTGCTATTTTCTGCTTTACTCTCTTATTTTGGTTACATTACTTTCACAATACAATTCCCCCCCTTCTTACGAGACTTGCACTAAAATTCTAATAATCGTTGCTTACTTGTTGACCAAGCTATTCCCTGTGGGATCGATACCCAACCCAGGTTGGGTTCTATATTTGCTAACGACCGCTTTACACTCCTACGAGAGCTGTAGATTTAGCGTTATCACATGCCACAATAATTTATTCACACCTTATCTGTCTTATCTTTGTTTTCATACAAAAACCTATGCTTGAGAAGATCATATACCATTTTCATTTGGAAACGAGCATTGTTGTCCTCCAGCAAATCAAGATATTGCCCAAAGTAGTTTTTCCTGAAATAAGCATCCAATTTTTTTTCTCGAAGTATTTTTCTGGAGGCATCAAAAAATTTTCCCATGGCTGACTTAACCACAAAATCACCCGTTAAATCTGTGACACCATCGCACTACATTCTCATAGGATAACGATCAATGCTGAAGGTTTTGACCAACTATTTGATGGAAGGGCTATTAGCATTTGGATCTTCTCTTTTGAAATATTCCTCCTCCTCATGTTTATCATCTTCTTCTCCTGATTGAGATAACGCTTGCAAAGTAAGCTCATAGAGTGGTGGATGTAGCCTAGCTGTTCACTTGTTCCTTTACTTAGACTTGATTCGATTTCTTTTCTTTTGAGAGCCATATTATCTAAAATTTTCAGGAACATAAAATTGATTATAATTGATTAATGAATCATTAAAAAGGATAACAATAAATCAAATATGTACAATAGTAAAATAATAGTTCCAATATATCACTCATCTGTTGCACCAGGTAGGTTATCTATTACAGCATATAACTAACATGTTGCAGCGAAAGAATAATCCATTAGAAACAATAAAAATAGATCACTCATTTGTTGCACCAGGTAGGTTATTTGTTACAACATATAACAAACATGTTGCAGCGAATGAGTAATCTGTTGGAAACAATAAAAATAGATCACTGATCTGTTGCACCGGGTAAGTTATCTGTTGTAGCATTTAACCAATCTATTGCAAGAGATAAGTAATCCATTGGAAATAATATAAACATATCTCTCATCTGTTGCAAATAAAATAATAATATAATTAAGAGATAAGTAATCCATTGGAAATAATATAAACATATAATTAATAATATAATTAAAATAAGAATTATTTAAATGATAAATAGATTATTTGAATTTTGTATGAAAAAATACACATTGATTATTTAGTACTGCAAATTCACAAAACTGACAACTGTACAGCTTATCATTAAGAAATTAAAAACATGATTACAAATTTTAAAAACAAATTATCAAAAAATAATTAAATAATTTTTTAAACAAATTACATAAAAAAATGAAAAACTCCCTCATAAAAAGTCATACTAAATGCACACGTTTGGACATTTATTTTTTTCTTTTAAAATGTCATAAAAAAATAAGAAGTCACGTGGCAGTTTTGAGGACAAATTTAACAATTTGTAATAAATGATTTAGAAATATTTGAATTAGAATTTATTATTTAAAAAAAAAAAAAGAATTATTAGTAGCTTAAAGTTAGGAACATAAGATTGAAAGTTCTACATGAACTCTTACTATTTCATAAACTTTATCTCTTTTAATTTTAAATTTAAATTGAAAGATGAAGATCCTCTTTAAATTTGAATTGATAAAAAAATATTTATGCATTGTAAATTAATAAAATAAAAAGATAATTATAGTAACAATTATTTAAATGATAAATATATTATTTAAATTTTGTATGAAAAAATACATGTTGATTACTTAGTACTGTAAATTCACAAAATCCTACACAAAATTGACAATTGTACAACTTATCATTAAGAAATTATATGATTACAAACTTTTAAAACAGAAATAATTAAATAATTTTTTAAACAAAATTAAATAATAAAAAAATGAAAAAGCCCCTCATAAAAAGTCATACTAAATGCACACGTTTGGGCATTTATTTTTTTCCTTAAAAATATCATAAAAAATAAAAAGAATGTCTCCTTTTCTTTTTCTTTTCTTTTTTTTTAAAAAAAAACAATTCAATGAGTTGAGTTCCCATTAAAATGCTAACTCTTGCCCTTTTTAAGTTTGGAAATATACAATTTTTAATATGATTTATTTTCTATATCTATATCTATCTATATATATTATAAAGCAGAGGATGAAGCACTAGACGAAGCCACGTGGCAAAATGTTCATAAGTCACGTGGCAGTTTTTAGGACAAGTTTAAAAGTATTGTAATAAAATATTTATAATTATTTAAATTTGAAAATATTAGGCTTTTTGAAGAAAAAAAAGATTCTCATTAATTTTAAACTAGAAATCTATAGTTAAAGAGTCCTAGATAAACTCTAACTATTTCATAATAATAATAATAATAATAATAATAATAATAATAATAATAATAATAATAATAATAATAATAATAATAATAATAATAATAATAATAATAATAATAATAATAATAATAATAATAATAATATAGTAGTAGTAGTAGTAATACATATATAATAGTAGTTGTCGTTGTAGCAGTAGATTGTTTTTGAATTCATATCATAATAATAACAATAGTATAATATAATAATAAAAGTAGTACGTATATATATATATTAATAGTAGCAGCGGTAGTAGTAATATATTATATTTTAATACATTTGATCAAATTTTAAATGGAAGCTAAAATCTTATAATAATAATAATAATAATAATAATAATAATAATAATAATAATAATAATAATATCATTGGTTTTAAAATATCATCTAATACATCACATTTTTTTAAAAAAAGGATAAACAAGAATAATAACAAACTAAACCTTTTTTAACAAATTAAGATAAAGATAAAATTTGTTGAATATTAGATTGTTGAATTGGTGTTAAATTTTGAATTTTCAATAGAAGTTACAGATTCTGTTAAATATTAAAAACAAACTCTATACTAGATAAAGTTGAATTTGAACTAACTAAAAGATAAATTTGAATTTGAATTTAAATGATAAAAAATATTTAAATTTGAAAATATTAGGCTTTTTTTTAAAAAAAAAAAAGATTCTCCTTAAATTTAAACTATAAATTTATAGTTAAAGAGTCCTAAATAAACTCTAACTATTTCATCATCATCATCATCGTCGTCGTCGTCCTCCTCGTAGTAGTAGTAGTAGTAGTTGTCGTCGTCGTCATAGTAGTAGTAGCAGCAGCAGCAGTAATATAGTAGTAATACATGTATAATAGTAGTTGTCACTGTAGCATTAGATTATTTTTGAATCCATAGCATAATAATAAAAATAGTATAATATAATAATAATAAAAATAAAGTAGTACGTATATATATACTAATAGTAGTAGTAGCGGTAGTAGTAATATATTATATTTTAAAACATTTGATCAAATTTTAAATGAAAGATAAACAATAATAATAATAATAACAATAACAATAATAATAATAATAATAATAATAATAATCTCATTGGTTTCAAAATATTATCTCAGATCAAATATATAAATTATTACGTAAATATACATCACATTTTAAAAAAAAAAAAGATAAACAAGAATAATGACAAACTAAACCTTTTTTAACAAATTAAGATAAAGATAGAATTTGTTGAATATTAGATTGTTGAATTGGTGTTAAATTTTGAATTTCAAATAGAAGTTACAAATTATGTTAAATATTGAAAACAAACTCTATACTAGATAAAGTTGAATTTGAACGAACTAAAAGATAAATTTGAATTTAAATGACAAAAAAGATATAAAATTGAAAATATTAGTTTTTTTAAAGAAAAAAAAAGATTCTCATAACTTTAAACTAGAAATCTACAGTTAAAGAGTCCTAAATAAACTCTAACTATTTCATAATAATAATAATAATAATAATAATAATAATAATAATAATAATAATAATAATAAAAATATAGTAGTAGTAATACATATATAATAGTAGTTGTCATTGTAGCAGTAGATTGTTTTTGAATTCATATCATAATAATAATAATAATAATAATAATAATAATAATAATAATAATAATAATAATAATAATAATAATAATAATAATAATAATAATAATAATAATAAGAAGAAGAAGAAGAAGAAGAAGAAGAATAGTAGTACGTATATATATACTAATAGTAATAAAAGCGGTAGTAGTAATATATTATATTTTAATACATTTGATCAAATTTTAAATGAAAGATAAAATATAATAATAATAAAAATAATAAAAATAACAATAATAATAATTTCATTGGTTTCAAATTATTATCTCAGTTCAAATATATACAGTATTAGGTAAATATACATCACATATTTTAAAATAAGGATAAAAAGGAATAATAACAAACTAAACTTTTTTTAATAAATTAATATGATATTTGAAATTTGAATTTTGAATGAAATTTGAATTGGAATAGGATTCTACGTTCTTTAGCCTCATTGATATATACTCCTCTATCATAAGTTTTATTGGTGAATTTGTTTACTACATTCTTTAAAAAATTTATTTTAAAAATTATTTTCGATTTAACATTCTTTTTTTTTATATGCAGGAAGTAATGATTTCTTCATCTTCAACTTTATCTGTTTACAATATGATTTCTTCATCTTCAACTTTCTCAGTTATTGTAAACGAAAAGAAATAAGTCTACATCCATTCACCTCTTACTTCAAATTGTAACACATTTCAGGAAGATAAGGAGAAAAAAATCGATAATAATTAAAACTTTGGTAAGCAAAAGATTTATAGGTAAACGGACTTTAAATTAATACAATTTTTATTGTTTAATTTATGAAGAAGTGTTCTTAAGAGTTTATTCTATTTTTTAATGATAATTTTGTTGCTATTGTTGACTTGCAGAAGAGACAAAGAAGACTAAAAAGAAGAAAATAAAAGATAAGTGTAGAGTAGAGTTTTGTGGTATTGTTGGCAAGCTTAAATTTTTAAAATTTGTGTTTGATATTCTTCTTCTTTCTTTTCAATATTGTTTTATTTCATAGTTTTTCTATATTTAATTCAACTATATGCAATTTATGATTGTCTGATTTCTATATTTAATAAGTACCACATTCACATATTTACTTTATTAGGAGGATTACAAATTTATAGCTATTTAGATATTTTAATTTATTTATTTTCTTTTAATTATACTTGCAAATTTACATTTATTTATAAACTATTTTAGTGATTTGGGCGTCATTTAGTTTCATAATATGGGGAAAGAAAATTTTAAAAATATAAAATCAAATCATAGCCGAAAAAGTTAAATTTTTAATACAATATCGTAAACATGTTGTACACAGATTACATGATTTTTTTCAATGTAGAATGAATTTTATTATTTTATTTTTGTACTTTAAATTCATATTCAAGAAAATTTCTTACCTTATTGAATTTCTTATAACTCTTGGGAAAAATTCAATAAATTTAAATGAATAGTCAGCATCTCTGTTTCTATATTATATTAATATGAAATAATAATTTAAAATATAAACAATGGAAAAGGTTAAGAAATAAATTTAATTTTCAAAAGTGTTTTTTAAATTATAATGAGTAAAATTTTATATTATAATGAATTTATGATTTTAATTTTTTCTTTAAAATTAAAATTCAAGAAATATTACATATACACTATGAAATTAAATTTAATTCTTAGGAAAGCTAATTTTTTTTTAATTTGAGTAAAAAAGTTTAAAATTAAATGAGATAAAATTATATTTCGATATATGTGAAAGTGTTTAACTAATTTTAAACGTGGTAAAAAATTCACACTAATTAAATTATTTTGGAGTCTTCTTCTAATTTTTATTTCATTTATTTTGTTGTGCATAACAAAATTTATCTATTTTATTTTTTATATTTTGAGATAAGAGATAAAAAAACTCAACTGTATGTAACACAAAAAAATAATTTAAAGGAAAGTCACATTAAAAAAAATAAAGTAAAAAATATTGTACACTGAATTATGCGTGTGGGGTGGGGGTTGGTGTAAATCAAATATTATGAATAATAAATTAAAAATTAAAAATATAATTATTATTTTTTACAACTAATGATTTTTTTTATAGATTTAGTTAGAGTAAGGGGGATGGGGATTGGGGTGGGGGTGGGGGGATGGGTGTAGGGAGGGGGAAGTAGAATTTTTTTATTTATATTTTTTCAAAATTAAGGGTGGGGTGGGGTGGGGGATGGATATGGATATAGACGCGGAGGTGGGGGTAGGAGTGGAAAGTGGGTCGAGTGTAGATTTCTTTTTTTCATATTTCATTGAGAAATAAAATGAAAGCTGAAAATTTTTTCTAAAGGTGGTATGATTTAACATATTTGAACACGACATTTCATAATGAAAAGATTAAAAAAAATATTTTAATATCATCCGCGCATCGCGCGGATACGTATACTAGTATATTATAAAGCAGAGGACGAAGCACAAAAAGAAGCCACTTGGCAATTCTTAGGACAAAACTATTAAGTGTTGTAATAAAATATTTGTATTAAAGAATATTAAAAATTTGAATTTGAAATAAAGGAGGAAAAAAAAAGAGTCCTAACTAAGCTGTAAAATTAATTGATGAATCTTTTCAACTCAAAATATAGACGAGGTCTGAGTAATTTCAGGAAGTTATAAAAAACTTTTAAAAATCTTGTGTTAAAGAATATTAAAAATTACTCTTTGATAAACTATATTAAATAGAGATATACAAATATTACGAAAATTGTAATTAGTTTACTGTAAAAAAAAAAATCATAACATATTAGGATTTCGTGGGGCAAATGGGATGTGGAAAGTGGGAATCCACATCTAAAATCAGTTAATTTTTATAAATAAAAGTGTAAACGAGTTTCAAATTCCTATTATTATTTTGGTATTTTAATTATTCTATAACACTTAACAATTAAAATACAGTAAAAATTTAAACTGCAAATTTGAATTAAAAAAAAACTGTTAAAAATAAAAATAAATACTTAAAAAAATTGCAAAGTTCCTAATTTTTGGTCTTTAAATTATTCTGTAACACAAAACAATTGAAAACGGTAAAAACTTCAAGTAACTACGAATTTGAAATTTAAAAGAAACTATAAAAATCTATCTATCTATCTATCTATCTATCTATCTATAAAATACAGGACGAAACACCATAATTATCCAAGTGACAATCTACATATTGAAAGTATTTGAATTTAAAAATACATCACCCTTTATTTTAAAAAAAAAAATCATTAGCAAAAAAATAAAAACTCATGGTTAAAAAAATTCTAAATAATTTTTTACTCTTTTATAGATTTATCTCTTTTAACATTTAAATGTTATAAAATATATGTAAGTATTATTTCGTTTGTTTAATAATAATCGTTCACTATTAATTTATTACATCATTAAAAAATAATAAATATTAAGAAAATTTTATTATATCATGTTTGAATATCATAAATTTAGTTCTTTAGCAAAGAAATTGAGTAAGATAGATAAAAATGAGTAAAATATTATTGATTTTTTAAACTGAACAAGTATTGTTAGACATATATTTTTTAGTAACATGAACAAGTATTGTTGGACAACAAAAGTGATACATTTGATTTTATTTGATATAATTTTTTTAAAGGATATTTAAAATAATGCTAATACATGAATTTACTTAATTAAAGCATCAAAAGTGAAAAATGAGATGAAAAAAAATATTATAACCTATTTTCTAAATTTAGATGTACCTTCAAGTTGGATTAGAAATTTTCATTGTTAAATACTGATTTTAAATAAAATAAAAAGTTATTTCAAAAAAATTAAAAATTTGGAATTGTATTTGATATAATTTTTGTAAAAAATATTTAAAATAATGTTAATACATGAATTTACTTAATTAAAGCATCAAAAGTGAAAAATGAGTTAAAGAAAATATTATAACCTATTTTCTAAATTTGGATGCACCTTCAAGCTGGATTAGAATTTTTCATTGTTAAATACTGTTTTTAAATAAAATAAAAAGTTATTTCAAAAAAATCAGAATTTTATTAATTTGCAAAACCTTTTATGTGAAATTAGCTTACGCATAAGTCATAACACATACAAGGTTTTGGAAAAAAATCAGATAGAGACACATACAAAATATTATTACAGTAATTATCATTTTTCATTTTCTATCCAAATTTAGAAAATAGGCTATAACATTTTTTTTTCAACTCATTTTTCACTTTTCATGTTTTATTTAAGTAAACTCATGTATTAACATTATTTTAAATCTATTTTACAAAAAAATATATATCAAATACAATCAAAATACTTATTCATGTTATTCAAAAATATATGTCCAACAATACTTATTCATGTTATTAAAAAATATATGTCTAACAATAGATGTTCAGTTTAAAAAATCAATAATATTTTACTCATTTTTATCCATCTTACTCAATTTCTTTACTAAAGAACTAAATTTGTGATAATCAAACATGATATAATAAATTATTTTTTAATGATGTATCAAATTAATAGTGAACAAATATTATTAGACGAAGGAAGTAAGAAAAAAATAAGAGAGAAAATGGAATAAAGAGGGATAAAGTGTAGGACAAAGTCAACGTGGACCCATATTTCCACTTGTCAAGTAAAGAGTGGAGACTCACTCAACTTTTGTTGGTTGCGCCTCACCCACTCTAAAATTTTCCGTTTAGTAGTAGTATTAATGGGAAATTTTATGATGGATGAGACTCAACCAACAAAAATTGTGTGAGTCTCCATCCTTTGTTTGACAAGTGGAAATATGGGTCCCACATGGACTTTGTTGCTACACTTTGCCTTTCTTTATTCATTCTTGTTAATCGTTTTTTCTCTCATTTTTCTCTTCCACCGTATTCGTCCAATAATATTTATCCACTATTAACTTGACGCATAAGTTAAGAAATAATAAAAAATTAAGATGATTTTACAATATCATTCTTTGAATATAATAAATTTTGTTATTTAGTAATGAAATTGAGTAATGGATAGTGCCTAATAGTCAAAACAAAATGGACAAAAAATAATTTATTAATTTTTCAAATTAGACAAACACCGTTGGATATTTATTTTTATTAGTATGGACAGGTATTATTGTTCAAAGGGAGTAAGAAATGTCACAAAAATTCTAAAGCTTTTTCTTTCTATGAAAAATAGAAAATGCTAAGTACTCTAAAAATGTTTCGTACAGTTTTTATCTGATTTCCCCCCATAAACCTTATATCGGTAACCTAATCACATATAGGGTTTTGTAGATTTATAAAAATTGAAAAAAAAAACCTTTTTTTAAAAATCTTTTTTCATTTTATTTAAAAATCAGTATTTAGCTTCTAATCCAACTTGGAGGGGTATCCAAATTTGAAAAATAGGTTACGACATTTTTCTTGAGTTCACTTTTTACTTTTGATGTTTTATTTAAGTAAATTCATTTATTAATATTATTTTGAGTAATTTTTTGTAAAGAGTACATCAAACACAACTCCAACCTCATATATATATACATATGAAATCTATGTGAAATGCCTACTAAGGATCCATTTGGCCATGAATTATATTCACCTTATTCTAAAATATTTATTTACTTTATTCTGAAATTTTTATTTGGCCATAAAAATACCAAACACAACTTGAAAATTTATTTGAGATTTTGGAAATTTGTTTATTTGTTTTCTCTTTTTTTACTTTTAAATTTTCTTTCAAAAAAAAAAATTAAATTTTTTATTTTCATAAAATAACCCCATTTAAATTATATTTCAAGTTCAAGTCATATTTTATATTTTTTATAAAATATGTTTGAATTCTAAATTATTAGCTCCAATTATTATGGTCAAACACAACTCCAATTTTAAATTCAAAACTTTCAAATAAAGTAAATATGTTTTTAATTTTCATGGCCAAATACCAACTAAATATCCATAGATTGAATTATAGAATTTTACTGCTCAATTTTAAAAAAATATATAAAATTAAATAATTTTGTATCATTATAATTTTTTTCTCTTGCTATTTTGAGTTGGGTAGAAGAAAAATAATAAAAGTAATTAAAAAGAGTGAAAGAGGGAGAAAATGTGAGCAAATAAAGGTATTGATAGGACCCACATTCCACTTGTGAAGCAAAGGGTGGAGACTCTCACAACTTTTGTTGGTTGAGTCTCGCCCATCATAAAATTTTCCTACACATTGTTACTGCAAAAACTTTTTACATAAATATAACTTTTCTCTATTATAATAGGTTATTTACCACATCTTTTAAAACATTGAATAGAGGTGAATTCATAACTTGAATATTATGAGTTCAAGTTTGAAATTCTACATCAATCATTCAATTTATTAGGTTTAGATTTATTGTTATCAAATATTTAGTGAATTATTTAACATATGTAAGCAATACATAATTATAAGTTGTGGTAGCTTATCTATTTCTATTTGAATGTGAGATGATAATCTTTTGATGCTAAGAAGGGTAATGCTATAGATAACATTACATATATATTTAAATTTCTAATAGATAGAGTTGAGAAAAAAAGAAGAAGTCATGATGACTAAAACACAAGCAACAACTTAAATGTTTTATAATGATAGTTTCTTATGCTAAATTTTTTTATCATTTAATTTTTTTTTTTGAAAAAAATAAAATATTAAATCATAGTCTGAAAATGAATTTTTAATATTGTAGCGTAGAATATAATTAAATATAATCTACACAGTTGCATAATGATTTTTTTTCATTGAATAAATTATGATTTTACTTTTTCTTTAAAATTCATATTCAAGAATTTTACATGTATTATGAAATTTCTTTTAATTTTTAGGACAAATTAATAATTTTTTTTTTTAATCTTGAGTAAAAAAATAAGAATATGAGAAAAAAATATATATATCTCTATATGTGAAAGTGTTTAACTTTAATTTTAAATTATAACCACTTTTAATATATTAGATTATTTTAGAATATTCTTCTAATATATCTTTTGTTTATTTTGGCATAACAAGACTTATTTATTCTATTTTTTATATTTTAAGATAAGAGAGAAGAAAACTCAATTGCATATGTGTATAATATAAAATAAAATTCATTCAAAGTCAAATTAGAGAAAAGTAAAATAATTAAGTACAATAAAAAAATTGTACACCAAGTTTTTTTGTGTGTGTGTGTATATGTGTGGGGAGGGGGGGGGAGGGAATTTTTGAGAATATAAATTAGATAATACACATATTACTATTTATAAGTTTTAAACGGAAGAGATGGGGAGATGGTAGAATAAAAATATAATTCGTTTTTGACAATCTAAAATCTTTAAATTATTGTAAACAATATAATAAAGAAAACTATTAAACATTAAAACTTATTTCGCAATTACGTTTTTGTTTTTCTTATATAGATTTGATTAGAGGTGGGGTGTGATGGTGGTGGTGGATGGATAGAGGGAAAATATTAAAAATCTAATATCTGTAAAATGTAAATAATATCATTAAAAAATATATACGAAACGTATATATTATTTTTACAGTTACATAATTTTTTTCATATGGATTTGGTTATGGGTGGGGCAGGAGAGAATGGAAGGGGGGGGGGGGATAATTTATTTATTTTACTTTTTATTATAAAAAATTAAGAGGGGTAGGGTGGGGGTGGGGGGATGCAAGGGGAGGTGGATAGGGGTGAGGGTAATTTTTTTTTCATTTCATTAAGAAATTATATGATAGTTGAACTTTCTTGGAGGTAATATGACTTAACATGCTCGGATGAACATTTTAATACAAAACAATGAATACTTTAATATTATCTGCGCATCGCGTGAGTACGTATACTAGTATATATATATATATATATGTAATTGCAATGTAAAATAAGTTTGTCTTTTAAGCTGTCAGTCGCACATTTTGTTTGGTAAAGTGTATTACACAAAATAATGTATGTAGTAGTCTTGTGTATAAATAATATCTTGTTTGATTTATTTTTTTAGACTATGCATAATTAATACTTGTACTAATTATGCACTCTATTGTGTATTGAGGTGTGTATTAGTAATATTAGTGATATCTCTTGATTGATACTAAGATATCTAATGATTGATTTTCCATATCTTAGTATCTCATAGTGATTTAGTTTCTATTTAGGAGCAAATGAATGCCTCAATCTTAGATAAACATTAAATTGAGTAATATATATATATATATATATATATATATATATATATATATATATATAATAATAATAATAATAATAAGTTTGTCTTTGAAGTTGTCAGTCCACATTTTGTTTGGTAGAGTGTATTACACAAAATAATGTATGTATTAGTCTTGTGTATAAATAGTATATTGTTTGATCTATTTTTTTAGACTATGCATAATTAATACTTGTACTAATTATGCACTCTATTGTGTATTGAGGTGCGTATTAGTAATATTAGCGATATATCTTGATTGATTCTAAAATATCTCATGATTGATCTTCCATATCTTAGTATCTCATAGTGATTTAGTTTCTATTTAGGAGAAGATCATAATTCTTTATTAGTTGATTCTTTCCTTATTTATTTTATGTTCTCTTGAATATATACACATACATATCAATAAAATCAAATACTTCTCTTCTAGTAAAGTTTATATGGTATCAAGAGCCTAAAAGCTTCACAATATTTTTTTCCTGAGAATTTGTGTGTTTTCTCTCTCTACCAAATCAATGGCTCCAAGTAATTCATCCACTGAGAACACCTTAACCATACCTCCAAATAATTCCTTCACTGAGAACACTTCCACCACACCTTCTCATGTGGCTGCATCAAGTTCTCCCACAATTCTCACTATGAATAATAATGAGCAGTTGATTAGTATCAACGTTGTTGCTCAGACACTTCTAAAGCTCAACAATATGAACTACCAGTCATGGAAATACTAGTGGAAAACCATCCTTACTGCATATGACTTTTTTCACTTTGTTGAACTACCACCAAGTTCAACAACCACTCCTTTTCGTAAAAGGCAAGACCATCTTATCAGAAGTGTTATTATTGCCTCTCTATCTTCTGATATTGTTCCCTTTGTCATTGATACCAAGTATTTCTATGCTCTTTGGAAAAATCTAGCGGCAACCTATGCAAAGCCATCACGTGCCCGTATTATGAGTCTTAGAGAATCCTTAAGCAACATGAAAAAGGGTAACATCTCTATTACCTCATACTTGCAGAAGATAAAAACAAATCTGTAGTACTTTAGCCTAGATTGGCATTCAAATAATGATGGATGAGCTCTTTCTGCATACTCTCCATGGACTTCGAGCAAAATATGAAACTATCACTGCAGATCTACGTGCCCGAGAAACTCCAGTGACATTTGAAGAGTTTTATGAGAATCTTTTTTATTTTGAGTCAAAATTTGTTCGCTCATCTTCCTCTACCATAGTTCCAATTACAACAAACTTTGATTCTAAACTATCGCCTCACAACAATCGTTATCAGACCGATCATGCTTTGCGTTCAGAAAATAACTCAAATCAACTTGCTGCTAACAAAATTGGTGCTCAATTTGCTGGTCAAAACAACCACATGAATTGCCCTCGTGTTACTTGCCAACTTTGTGATAAGCCTGGTCATCACATAAAGTAATGCCAAAAATTATTAGCAATCCTTTCTATGATTAATGGATCTGAATCAGATGAACATACAAGAAACAACGCTCAGCCTCAAACACAACAACCACGTGCTAACTATACAACTCACAATAATAGAAATAATGGAAATTGGCTTGTTGACACTAGTGCCTCGCATCACGTCATGCAGGATCTCCAAAATTTATCCCTTCACTTCAATTATGATGGAAGTGAAGACATTATACTTGGTTATGGTAACGAACACAAAATCACCCATATAGGATCTGCTTCTTTACCATTATATTTTCGGGCTTTAACTTTATCCAATGTTTTATATGTTCCTACGATGAAGAAAAACCTTATTTTTGTTTATCAACTTTGTAATGATAATTATGTTTGTCTCATTCTCACCTTATTCGTTTGTTGTGAAGGACTTTTGCATGGGGGAACCTCTACTAGGAGGGAAACCTAAAAACGGTGTTTATCCGTGACCTTTATCTCTTCAATCACCAACCTCACCTGAAGACCTTGCCTCCACCACCACCACAACTTCTTCCAATTGACATCGATGTCGCAGTCACCCTTTCTCTCCCACTCTTCATCAAGATTTCAAGCTTTTAGAAATTTCATCTTCAATAGAAAAAATGTTCTTTTGCAATTCTTGTAAATGCAGTAAAATGCATAAGTTTCTTTTCTATAACTCTACAATAATAATAATAATAATAATAATAATAATAATAATAATAATAATAATAATAATAATAATAATAATAATAATAATAATAATAAGAAGAAGAAGAAGAAGAAGAAGAATAGTAGTACGTATATATATACTAATAGTAATAAAAGCGGTAGTAGTAATATATTATATTTTAATACATTTGATCAAATTTTAAATGAAAGATAAAATATAATAATAATAAAAATAATAAAAATAACAATAATAATAATTTCATTGGTTTCAAATTATTATCTCAGTTCAAATATATACAGTATTAGGTAAATATACATCACATATTTTAAAATAAGGATAAAAAGGAATAATAACAAACTAAACTTTTTTTAATAAATTAATATGATATTTGAAATTTGAATTTTGAATGAAATTTGAATTGGAATAGGATTCTACGTTCTTTAGCCTCATTGATATATACTCCTCTATCATAAGTTTTATTGGTGAATTTGTTTACTACATTCTTTAAAAAATTTATTTTAAAAATTATTTTCGATTTAACATTCTTTTTTTTTATATGCAGGAAGTAATGATTTCTTCATCTTCAACTTTATCTGTTTACAATATGATTTCTTCATCTTCAACTTTCTCAGTTATTGTAAACGAAAAGAAATAAGTCTACATCCATTCACCTCTTACTTCAAATTGTAACACATTTCAGGAAGATAAGGAGAAAAAAATCGATAATAATTAAAACTTTGGTAAGCAAAAGATTTATAGGTAAACGGACTTTAAATTAATACAATTTTTATTGTTTAATTTATGAAGAAGTGTTCTTAAGAGTTTATTCTATTTTTTAATGATAATTTTGTTGCTATTGTTGACTTGCAGAAGAGACAAAGAAGACTAAAAAGAAGAAAATAAAAGATAAGTGTAGAGTAGAGTTTTGTGGTATTGTTGGCAAGCTTAAATTTTTAAAATTTGTGTTTGATATTCTTCTTCTTTCTTTTCAATATTGTTTTATTTCATAGTTTTTCTATATTTAATTCAACTATATGCAATTTATGATTGTCTGATTTCTATATTTAATAAGTACCACATTCACATATTTACTTTATTAGGAGGATTACAAATTTATAGCTATTTAGATATTTTAATTTATTTATTTTCTTTTAATTATACTTGCAAATTTACATTTATTTATAAACTATTTTAGTGATTTGGGCGTCATTTAGTTTCATAATATGGGGAAAGAAAATTTTAAAAATATAAAATCAAATCATAGCCGAAAAAGTTAAATTTTTAATACAATATCGTAAACATGTTGTACACAGATTACATGATTTTTTTCAATGTAGAATGAATTTTATTATTTTATTTTTGTACTTTAAATTCATATTCAAGAAAATTTCTTACCTTATTGAATTTCTTATAACTCTTGGGAAAAATTCAATAAATTTAAATGAATAGTCAGCATCTCTGTTTCTATATTATATTAATATGAAATAATAATTTAAAATATAAACAATGGAAAAGGTTAAGAAATAAATTTAATTTTCAAAAGTGTTTTTTAAATTATAATGAGTAAAATTTTATATTATAATGAATTTATGATTTTAATTTTTTCTTTAAAATTAAAATTCAAGAAATATTACATATACACTATGAAATTAAATTTAATTCTTAGGAAAGCTAATTTTTTTTTAATTTGAGTAAAAAAGTTTAAAATTAAATGAGATAAAATTATATTTCGATATATGTGAAAGTGTTTAACTAATTTTAAACGTGGTAAAAAATTCACACTAATTAAATTATTTTGGAGTCTTCTTCTAATTTTTATTTCATTTATTTTGTTGTGCATAACAAAATTTATCTATTTTATTTTTTATATTTTGAGATAAGAGATAAAAAAACTCAACTGTATGTAACACAAAAAAATAATTTAAAGGAAAGTCACATTAAAAAAAATAAAGTAAAAAATATTGTACACTGAATTATGCGTGTGGGGTGGGGGTTGGTGTAAATCAAATATTATGAATAATAAATTAAAAATTAAAAATATAATTATTATTTTTTACAACTAATGATTTTTTTTATAGATTTAGTTAGAGTAAGGGGGATGGGGATTGGGGTGGGGGTGGGGGGATGGGTGTAGGGAGGGGGAAGTAGAATTTTTTTATTTATATTTTTTCAAAATTAAGGGTGGGGTGGGGTGGGGGATGGATATGGATATAGACGCGGAGGTGGGGGTAGGAGTGGAAAGTGGGTCGAGTGTAGATTTCTTTTTTTCATATTTCATTGAGAAATAAAATGAAAGCTGAAATTTTTTTCTAAAGGTGGTATGATTTAACATATTTGAACACGACATTTCATAATGAAAAGATTAAAAAAAATATTTTAATATCATCCGCGCATCGCGCGGATACGTATACTAGTATATTATAAAGCAGAGGACGAAGCACAAAAAGAAGCCACTTGGCAATTCTTAGGACAAAACTATTAAGTGTTGTAATAAAATATTTGTATTAAAGAATATTAAAAATTTGAATTTGAAATAAAGGAGGAAAAAAAAAGAGTCCTAACTAAGCTGTAAAATTAATTGATGAATCTTTTCAACTCAAAATATAGACGAGGTCTGAGTAATTTCAGGAAGTTATAAAAAACTTTTAAAAATCTTGTGTTAAAGAATATTAAAAATTACTCTTTGATAAACTATATTAAATAGAGATATACAAATATTACGAAAATTGTAATTAGTTTACTGTAAAAAAAAAAATCATAACATATTAGGATTTCGTGGGGCAAATGGGATGTGGAAAGTGGGAATCCACATCTAAAATCAGTTAATTTTTATAAATAAAAGTGTAAACGAGTTTCAAATTCCTATTATTATTTTGGTATTTTAATTATTCTATAACACTTAACAATTAAAATACAGTAAAAATTTAAACTGCAAATTTGAATTAAAAAAAAACTGTTAAAAATAAAAATAAATACTTAAAAAAATTGCAAAGTTCCTAATTTTTGGTCTTTAAATTATTCTGTAACACAAAACAATTGAAAACGGTAAAAAATTCAAGTAACTACGAATTTGAAATTTAAAAGAAACTATAAAAATCTATCTATCTATCTATCTATCTATCTATCTATCTATCTATCTATCTATCTATCTATCTATCTAATTATGTAAAAATTTAAACAACAAATTTGAATTAAAAAAAAACTGTTAAAAATAAAAATAAATACTTAAAAAAATTGCAAAGTTCCTAATTTTTGGTCTTTAAATTATTCTGTAACACAAAACAATTGAAAACGGTAAAAACTTCAAGTAACTACGAATTTGAAATTTAAAAGAAACTATAAAAATCTATCTATCTATCTATCTATCTATCTATCCATCCATCCATCCATCCATCCATCCATCCATCCATCCATCTATCTATCTATCTATCTATAAAATACAGGACGAAACACCATAATTATCCAAGTGACAATCTACATATTGAAAGTATTTGAATTTAAAAATACATCACCTTTTATTTTAAAAAAAAAAATCATTAGCAAAAAAATAAAAACTCATGGTTAAAAAAATTCTAAATAATTTTTTACTCTTTTATAGATTTATCTCTTTTAACATTTAAATGTTATAAAATATATGTAAGTATTATTTCGTTCGTTTAATAATAATCGTTCACTAGTAATTTATTACATCATTAAAAAATAATAAATATTAAGAAAATTTTATTATATCATGTTTGAATATCATAAATTTAGTTCTTTAGCAAAGAAATTGAGTAAGATAGATAAAAATGAGTAAAATATTATTGATTTTTTAAACTGAACAAGTATTGTTAGACGTATATTTTTTAGTAACATGAACAAGTATTGTTGGACAACAAAAGTGATACATTTGATTTTATTTGATATAATTTTTTTAAAGGATATTTAAAATAATGCTAATACATGAATTTACTTAATTAAAGCATCAAAAGTGAAAAATGAGATGAAAAAAAATATTATAACCTATTTTCTAAATTTAGATGTACCTTCAAGTTGGATTAGAAATTTTCATTGTTAAATACTGATTTTAAATAAAATAAAAAGTTATTTCAAAAAAAATAAAAATTTGGAATTGTATTTGATATAATTTTTGTAAAAAATATTTAAAATAATGTTAATACATGAATTTACTTAATTAAAGCATCAAAAGTGAAAAATGAGTTAAAGAAAATATTATAACCTATTTTCTAAATTTGGATGCACCTTCAAGCTGGATTAGAATTTTTCATTGTTAAATACTGTTTTTAAATAAAATAAAAAGTTATTTCAAAAAAATCAGAATTTTATTAATTTGCAAAACCTTTTATGTGAAATTAGCTTACGCATAAGTCATAACACATACAAGGTTTTGGAAAAAAATCAGATAGAGACACATACAAAATATTATTACAGTAATTATCATTTTTCATTTTCTATCCAAATTTAGAAAATAGGCTATAACATTTTTTTTTCAACTCATTTTTCACTTTTCATGTTTTATTTAAGTAAACTCATGTATTAACATTATTTTAAATCTATTTTACAAAAAAATATATATCAAATACAATCAAAATACTTATTCATGTTATTCAAAAATATATGTCCAACAATACTTATTCATGTTATTAAAAAATATATGTCTAACAATAGATGTTCAGTTTAAAAAATCAATAATATTTTACTCATTTTTATCCATCTTACTCAATTTCTTTACTAAAGAACTAAATTTGTGATAATCAAACATGATATAATAAATTATTTTTTAATGATGTATCAAATTAATAGTGAACAAATATTATTAGACGAAGGAAGTAAGAAAAAAATAAGAGAGAAAATGGAATAAAGAGGGATAAAGTGTAGGACAAAGTCAACGTGGACCCATATTTCCACTTGTCAAGTAAAGAGTGGAGACTCACTCAACTTTTGTTGGTTGCGCCTCACCCACTCTAAAATTTTCCGTTTAGTAGTAGTATTAATGGGAAATTTTATGATGGATGAGACTCAACCAACAAAAATTGTGTGAGTCTCCATCCTTTGTTTGACAAGTGGAAATATGGGTCCCACATGGACTTTGTTGCTACACTTTGCCTTTCTTTATTCATTCTTGTTAATCGTTTTTTCTCTCATTTTTCTCTTCCACCGTATTCGTCCAATAATATTTATCCACTATTAACTTGACGCATAAGTTAAGAAATAATAAAAAATTAAGATGATTTTACAATATCATTCTTTGAATATAATAAATTTTGTTATTTAGTAATGAAATTGAGTAATGGATAGTGCCTAATAGTCAAAACAAAATGGACAAAAAATAATTTATTAATTTTTCAAATTAGACAAACACCGTTGGATATTTATTTTTATTAGTATGGACAGGTATTATTGTTCAAAGGGAGTAAGAAATGTCACAAAAATTCTAAAGCTTTTTCTTTCTATGAAAAATAGAAAATGCTAAGTACTCTAAAAATGTTTCGTACAGTTTTTATCTGATTTCCCCCCATAAACCTTATATCGGTAACCTAATCACATATAGGGTTTTGTAGATTTATAAAAATTGAAAAAAAAACCTTTTTTTAAAAATCTTTTTTCATTTTATTTAAAAATCAGTATTTAGCTTCTAATCCAACTTGGAGGGGTATCCAAATTTGAAAAATAGGTTACGACATTTTTCTTGAGTTCACTTTTTACTTTTGATGTTTTATTTAAGTAAATTCATTTATTAATATTATTTTGAGTAATTTTTTGTAAAGAGTACATCAAACACAACTCCAACCTCATATATATATACATATGAAATCTATGTGAAATGCCTACTAAGGATCCATTTGGCCATGAATTATATTCACCTTATTCTAAAATATTTATTTACTTTATTCTGAAATTTTTATTTGGCCATAAAAATACCAAACACAACTTGAAAATTTATTTGAGATTTTGGAAATTTGTTTATTTGTTTTCTCTTTTTTTACTTTTAAATTTTCTTTCAAAAAAAAAAATTAAATTTTTTATTTTCATAAAATAACCCCATTTAAATTATATTTCAAGTTCAAGTCATATTTTATATTTTTTATAAAATATGTTTGAATTCTAAATTATTAGCTCCAATTATTATGGTCAAACACAACTCCAATTTTAAATTCAAAACTTTCAAATAAAGTAAATATGTTTTTAATTTTCATGGCCAAATACCAACTAAATATCCATAGATTGAATTATAGAATTTTACTGCTCAATTTTAAAAAAATATATAAAATTAAATAATTTTGTATCATTATAATTTTTTTCTCTTGCTATTTTGAGTTGGGTAGAAGAAAAATAATAAAAGTAATTAAAAAGAGTGAAAGAGGGAGAAAATGTGAGCAAATAAAGGTATTGATAGGACCCACATTCCACTTGTGAAGCAAAGGGTGGAGACTCTCACAACTTTTGTTGGTTGAGTCTCGCCCATCATAAAATTTTCCTACACATTGTTACTGCAAAAACTTTTTACATAAATATAACTTTTCTCTATTATAATAGGTTATTTACCACATCTTTTAAAACATTGAATAGAGGTGAATTCATAACTTGAATATTATGAGTTCAAGTTTGAAATTCTACATCAATCATTCAATTTATTAGGTTTAGATTTATTGTTATCAAATATTTAGTGAATTATTTAACATATGTAAGCAATACATAATTATAAGTTGTGGTAGCTTATCTATTTCTATTTGAATGTGAGATGATAATCTTTTGATGCTAAGAAGGGTAATGCTATAGATAACATTACATATATATTTAAATTTCTAATAGATAGAGTTGAGAAAAAAAGAAGAAGTCATGATGACTAAAACACAAGCAACAACTTAAATGTTTTATAATGATAGTTTCTTATGCTAAATTTTTTTATCATTTAATTTTTTTTTTTGAAAAAAATAAAATATTAAATCATAGTCTGAAAATGAATTTTTAATATTGTAGCTTAGAATATAATTAAATATAATCTACACAGTTGCATAATGATTTTTTTTCATTGAATAAATTATGATTTTACTTTTTCTTTAAAATTCATATTCAAGAATTTTACATGTATTATGAAATTTCTTTTAATTTTTAGGACAAATTAATAATTTTTTTTTTTAATCTTGAGTAAAAAAATAAGAATATGAGAAAAAAATATATATATCTCTATATGTGAAAGTGTTTAACTTTAATTTTAAATTATAACCACTTTTAATATATTAGATTATTTTAGAATATTCTTCTTATATATCTTTTGTTTATTTTGGCATAACAAGACTTATTTATTCTATTTTTTATATTTTAAGATAAGAGAGAAGAAAACTCAATTGCATATGTGTATAATATAAAATAAAATTCATTCAAAGTCAAATTAGAGAAAAGTAAAATAATTAAGTACAATAAAAAAATTGTACACCAAGTTTTTTTGTGTGTGTGTGTATATGTGTGGGGAGGGGGGGGGGGGGAGGGAATTTTTGAGAATATAAATTAGATAATACACATATTACTATTTATAAGTTTTAAACGGAAGAGATGGGGAGATGGTAGAATAAAAATATAATTCGTTTTTGACAATCTAAAATCTTTAAATTATTGTAAACAATATAATAAAGAAAACTATTAAACATTAAAACTTATTTCGCAATTACGTTTTTGTTTTTCTTATATAGATTTGATTAGAGGTGGGGTGTGATGGTGGTGGTGGATGGATAGAGGGAAAATATTAAAAATCTAATATCTGTAAAATGTAAATAATATCATTAAAAAATATATACGAAACGTATATATTATTTTTACAGTTACATAATTTTTTTCATATGGATTTGGTTATGGGTGGGGCAGGAGAGAATGGAAGGGGGGGGGGGATAATTTATTTATTTTACTTTTTATTATAAAAAATTAAGAGGGGTAGGGTGGGGGTGGGGGGATGCAAGGGGAGGTGGATAGGGGTGAGGGTAATTTTTTTTTCATTTCATTAAGAAATTATATGATAGTTGAACTTTCTTGGAGGTAATATGACTTAACATGCTCGGATGAACATTTTAATACAAAACAATGAATACTTTAATATTATCTGCGCATCGCGTGAGTACGTATACTAGTATATATATATATATATATATGTAATTGCAATGTAAAATAAGTTTGTCTTTTAAGCTGTCAGTCGCACATTTTGTTTGGTAAAGTGTATTACACAAAATAATGTATGTAGTAGTCTTGTGTATAAATAATATCTTGTTTGATTTATTTTTTTAGACTATGCATAATTAATACTTGTACTAATTATGCACTCTATTGTGTATTGAGGTGTGTATTAGTAATATTAGTGATATCTCTTGATTGATACTAAGATATCTAATGATTGATTTTCCATATCTTAGTATCTCATAGTGATTTAGTTTCTATTTAGGAGCAAATGAATGCCTCAATCTTAGATAAACATTAAATTGAGTAATATATATATATATATATATATATATATATATATATATATATATAATAATAATAATAATAATAAGTTTGTCTTTGAAGTTGTCAGTCCACATTTTGTTTGGTAGAGTGTATTACACAAAATAATGTATGTATTAGTCTTGTGTATAAATAGTATATTGTTTGATCTATTTTTTTAGACTATGCATAATTAATACTTGTACTAATTATGCACTCTATTGTGTATTGAGGTGCGTATTAGTAATATTAGCGATATATCTTGATTGATTCTAAAATATCTCATGATTGATCTTCCATATCTTAGTATCTCATAGTGATTTAGTTTCTATTTAGGAGAAGATCATAATTCTTTATTAGTTGATTCTTTCCTTATTTATTTTATGTTCTCTTGAATATATACACATACATATCAATAAAATCAAATACTTCTCTTCTAGTAAAGTTTATATGGTATCAAGAGCCTAAAAGCTTCACAATATTTTTTTCCTGAGAATTTGTGTGTTTTCTCTCTCTACCAAATCAATGGCTCCAAGTAATTCATCCACTGAGAACACCTTAACCATACCTCCAAATAATTCCTTCACTGAGAACACTTCCACCACACCTTCTCATGTGGCTGCATCAAGTTCTCCCACAATTCTCACTATGAATAATAATGAGCAGTTGATTAGTATCAACGTTGTTGCTCAGACACTTCTAAAGCTCAACAATATGAACTACCAGTCATGGAAATACTAGTGGAAAACCATCCTTACTGCATATGACTTTTTTCACTTTGTTGAACTACCACCAAGTTCAACAACCACTCCTTTTCGTAAAAGGCAAGACCATCTTATCAGAAGTGTTATTATTGCCTCTCTATCTTTTGATATTGTTCCCTTTGTCATTGATACCAAGTATTTCTATGCTCTTTGGAAAAATCTAGCGGCAACCTATGCAAAGCCATCACGTGCCCGTATTATGAGTCTTAGAGAATCCTTAAGCAACATGAAAAAGGGTAACATCTCTATTACCTCATACTTGCAGAAGATAAAAACAAATCTGTAGTACTTTAGCCTAGATTGGCATTCAAATAATGATGGATGAGCTCTTTCTGCATACTCTCCATGGACTTCGAGCAAAATATGAAACTATCACTGCAGATCTACGTGCCCGAGAAACTCCAGTGACATTTGAAGAGTTTTATGAGAATCTTTTTTATTTTGAGTCAAAATTTGTTCGCTCATCTTCCTCTACCATAGTTCCAATTACAACAAACTTTGATTCTAAACTATCGCCTCACAACAATCGTTATCAGACCGATCATGCTTTGCGTTCAGAAAATAACTCAAATCAACTTGCTGCTAACAAAATTGGTGCTCAATTTGCTGGTCAAAACAACCACATGAATTGCCCTCGTGTTACTTGCCAACTTTGTGATAAGCCTGGTCATCACATAAAGTAATGCCAAAAATTATTAGCAATCCTTTCTATGATTAATGGATCTGAATCAGATGAACATACAAGAAACAACGCTCAGCCTCAAACACAACAACCACGTGCTAACTATACAACTCACAATAATAGAAATAATGGAAATTGGCTTGTTGACACTAGTGCCTCGCATCACGTCATGCAGGATCTCCAAAATTTATCCCTTCACTTCAATTATGATGGAAGTGAAGACATTATACTTGGTTATGGTAACGAACACAAAATCACCCATATAGGATCTGCTTCTTTACC
Organism: Capsicum pubescens; assembly: GCA_030864215.1. Taxonomy (NCBI): domain Eukaryota; kingdom Viridiplantae; phylum Streptophyta; class Magnoliopsida; order Solanales; family Solanaceae; genus Capsicum; species Capsicum pubescens. Next base: position 388,695,827 of record CM061548.1, read on the forward strand.
ATTATATTTTCGGGCTTTAACTTTATCCAATGTTTTATATGTTCCTACGATGAAGAAAAACCTTATTTTTGTTTATCAACTTTGTAATGATAATTATGTTTGTCTCATTCTCACCTTATTCGTTTGTTGTGAAGGACTTTTGCATGGGGGAACCTCTACTAGGAGGGAAACCTAAAAACGGTGTTTATCCGTGACCTTTATCTCTTCAATCACCAACCTCACCTGAAGACCTTGCCTCCACCACCACCACAACTTCTTCCAATTGACATCGATGTCGCAGTCACCCTTTCTCTCCCACTCTTCATCAAGATTTCAAGCTTTTAGAAATTTCATCTTCAATAGAAAAAATGTTCTTTTGCAATTCTTGTAAATGCAGTAAAATGCATAAGTTTCTTTTCTATAACTCTACAATAATAATAATAATAATAATAATAATAATAATAATAATAATAATAATAATAATAATAATAATAATAATAATAATAATAAGAAGAAGAAGAAGAAGAAGAATAGTAGTACGTATATATATACTAATAGTAATAAAAGCGGTAGTAGTAATATATTATATTTTAATACATTTGATCAAATTTTAAATGAAAGATAAAATATAATAATAATAAAAATAATAAAAATAACAATAATAATAATTTCATTGGTTTCAAATTATTATCTCAGTTCAAATATATACAGTATTAGGTAAATATACATCACATATTTTAAAATAAGGATAAAAAGGAATAATAACAAACTAAACTTTTTTTAATAAATTAATATGATATTTGAAATTTGAATTTTGAATGAAATTTGAATTGGAATAGGATTCTACGTTCTTTAGCCTCATTGATATATACTCCTCTATCATAAGTTTTATTGGTGAATTTGTTTACTACATTCTTTAAAAAATTTATTTTAAAAATTATTTTCGATTTAACATTCTTTTTTTTTATATGCAGGAAGTAATGATTTCTTCATCTTCAACTTTATCTGTTTACAATATGATTTCTTCATCTTCAACTTTCTCAGTTATTGTAAACGAAAAGAAATAAGTCTACATCCATTCACCTCTTACTTCAAATTGTAACACATTTCAGGAAGATAAGGAGAAAAAAATCGATAATAATTAAAACTTTGGTAAGCAAAAGATTTATAGGTAAACGGACTTTAAATTAATACAATTTTTATTGTTTAATTTATGAAGAAGTGTTCTTAAGAGTTTATTCTATTTTTTAATGATAATTTTGTTGCTATTGTTGACTTGCAGAAGAGACAAAGAAGACTAAAAAGAAGAAAATAAAAGATAAGTGTAGAGTAGAGTTTTGTGGTATTGTTGGCAAGCTTAAATTTTTAAAATTTGTGTTTGATATTCTTCTTCTTTCTTTTCAATATTGTTTTATTTCATAGTTTTTCTATATTTAATTCAACTGTATGCAATTTATGATTGTCTGATTTCTATATTTAATAAGTACCACATTCACATATTTACTTTATTAGGAGGATTACAAATTTATAGCTATTTAGATATTTTAATTTATTTATTTTCTTTTAATTATACTTGCAAATTTACATTTATTTATAAACTATTTTAGTGATTTGGGCGTCATTTAGTTTCATAATATGGGGAAAGAAAATTTTAAAAATATAAAATCAAATCATAGCCGAAAAAGTTAAATTTTTAATACAATATCGTAAACATGTTGTACACAGATTACATGATTTTTTTCAATGTAGAATGAATTTTATTATTTTATTTTTGTACTTTAAATTCATATTCAAGAAAATTTCTTACCTTATTGAATTTCTTATAACTCTTGGGAAAAATTCAATAAATTTAAATGAATAGTCAGCATCTCTGTTTCTATATTATATTAATATGAAATAATAATTTAAAATATAAACAATGGAAAAGGTTAAGAAATAAATTTAATTTTCAAAAGTGTTTTTTAAATTATAATGAGTAAAATTTTATATTATAATGAATTTATGATTTTAATTTTTTCTTTAAAATTAAAATTCAAGAAATATTACATATACACTATGAAATTAAATTTAATTCTTAGGAAAGCTAATTTTTTTTTAATTTGAGTAAAAAAGTTTAAAATTAAATGAGATAAAATTATATTTCGATATATGTGAAAGTGTTTAACTAATTTTAAACGTGGTAAAAAATTCACACTAATTAAATTATTTTGGAGTCTTCTTCTAATTTTTATTTCATTTATTTTGTTGTGCATAACAAAATTTATCTATTTTATTTTTTATATTTTGAGATAAGAGATAAAAAATTCAACTGTATGTAACACAAAAAATAATTTAAAGGAAAGTCACATTAAAAAAAATAAAGTAAAAAATATTGTACACTGAATTATGCGTGTGGGGTGGGGGTTGGTGTAAATCAAATATTATGAATAATAAATTAAAAATGAAAAATATAATTATTATTTTTTACAACTAATGATTTTTTTTATAGATTTAGTTAGAGTAAGGGGGATGGGGATTGGGGTGGGGGTGGGGGGATGGGTGTAGGGAGGGGGAAGTAGAATTTTTTTATTTATATTTTTTCAAAATTAAGGGTGGGGTGGGGTGGGGGATGGATATGGATATAGACGCGGAGGTGGGGGTAGGAGTGGAAAGTGGGTCGAGTGTAGATTTCTTTTTTTCATATTTCATTGAGAAATAAAATGAAAGCTGAAATTTTTTCTAAAGGTGGTATGATTTAACATATTTGAACACGACATTTCATAATGAAAAGATTAAAAAAAATATTTTAATATCATCCGCGCATCGCGCGGATACGTATACTAGTATATTATAAAGCAGAGGACGAAGCACAAAAAGAAGCCACTTGGCAATTCTTAGGACAAAACTATTAAGTGTTGTAATAAAATATTTGTATTAAAGAATATTAAAAATTTGAATTTGAAATAAAGGAGGAAAAAAAAAGAGTCCTAACTAAGCTGTAAAATTAATTGATGAATCTTTTCAACTCAAAATATAGACGAGGTCTGAGTAATTTCAGGAAGTTATAAAAAACTTTTAAAAATCTTGTGTTAAAGAATATTAAAAATTACTCTTTGATAAACTATATTAAATAGAGATATACAAATATTACGAAAATTGTAATTAGTTTACTGTAAAAAAAAAAATCATAACATATTAGGATTTCGTGGGGCAAATGGGATGTGGAAAGTGGGAATCCACATCTAAAATCAGTTAATTTTTATAAATAAAAGTGTAAACGAGTTTCAAATTCCTATTATTATTTTGGTATTTTAATTATTCTATAACACTTAACAATTAAAATACAGTAAAAATTTAAACTGCAAATTTGAATTAAAAAAAAACTGTTAAAAATAAAAATAAATACTTAAAAAAATTGCAAAGTTCCTAATTTTTGGTCTTTAAATTATTCTGTAACACAAAACAATTGAAAACGGTAAAAAATTCAAGTAACTACGAATTTGAAATTTAAAAGAAACTATAAAAATCTATCTATCTATCTATCTATCTATCTATCTATCTATCTATCTATCTATCTAATTATGTAAAAATTTAAACAACAAATTTGAATTAAAAAAAAACTGTTAAAAATAAAAATAAATACTTAAAAAAATTGCAAAGTTCCTAATTTTTGGTCTTTAAATTATTCTGTAACACAAAACAATTGAAAACGGTAAAAACTTCAAGTAACTACGAATTTGAAATTTAAAAGAAACTATAAAAATCTATCTATCTATCTATCTATCTATCTATCCATCCATCCATCCATCCATCCATCCATCCATCCATCCATCTATCTATCTATCTATCTATAAAATACAGGACGAAACACCATAATTATCCAAGTGACAATCTACATATTGAAAGTATTTGAATTTAAAAATACATCACCTTTTATTTTAAAAAAAAAAATCATTAGCAAAAAAATAAAAACTCATGGTTAAAAAAATTCTAAATAATTTTTTACTCTTTTATAGATTTATCTCTTTTAACATTTAAATGTTATAAAATATATGTAAGTATTATTTCGTTCGTTTAATAATAATCGTTCACTAGTAATTTATTACATCATTAAAAAATAATAAATATTAAGAAAATTTTATTATATCATGTTTGAATATCATAAATTTAGTTCTTTAGCAAAGAAATTGAGTAAGATAGATAAAAATGAGTAAAATATTATTGATTTTTTAAACTGAACAAGTATTGTTAGACGTATATTTTTTAGTAACATGAACAAGTATTGTTGGACAACAAAAGTGATACATTTGATTTTATTTGATATAATTTTTTTAAAGGATATTTAAAATAATGCTAATACATGAATTTACTTAATTAAAGCATCAAAAGTGAAAAATGAGATGAAAAAAAATATTATAACCTATTTTCTAAATTTAGATGTACCTTCAAGTTGGATTAGAAATTTTCATTGTTAAATACTGATTTTAAATAAAATAAAAAGTTATTTCAAAAAAAATAAAAATTTGGAATTGTATTTGATATAATTTTTGTAAAAAATATTTAAAATAATGTTAATACATGAATTTACTTAATTAAAGCATCAAAAGTGAAAAATGAGTTAAAGAAAATATTATAACCTATTTTCTAAATTTGGATGCACCTTCAAGCTGGATTAGAATTTTTCATTGTTAAATACTGTTTTTAAATAAAATAAAAAGTTATTTCAAAAAAATCAGAATTTTATTAATTTGCAAAACCTTTTATGTGAAATTAGCTTACGCATAAGTCATAACACATACAAGGTTTTGGAAAAAAATCAGATAGAGACACATACAAAATATTATTACAGTAATTATCATTTTTCATTTTCTATCCAAATTTAGAAAATAGGCTATAACATTTTTTTTTCAACTCATTTTTCACTTTTCATGTTTTATTTAAGTAAACTCATGTATTAACATTATTTTAAATCTATTTTACAAAAAAATATATATCAAATACAATCAAAATACTTATTCATGTTATTCAAAAATATATGTCCAACAATACTTATTCATGTTATTAAAAAATATATGTCTAACAATAGATGTTCAGTTTAAAAAATCAATAATATTTTACTCATTTTTATCCATCTTACTCAATTTCTTTACTAAAGAACTAAATTTGTGATAATCAAACATGATATAATAAATTATTTTTTAATGATGTATCAAATTAATAGTGAACAAATATTATTAGACGAAGGAAGTAAGAAAAAAATAAGAGAGAAAATGGAATAAAGAGGGATAAAGTGTAGGACAAAGTCAACGTGGACCCATATTTCCACTTGTCAAGTAAAGAGTGGAGACTCACTCAACTTTTGTTGGTTGCGCCTCACCCACTCTAAAATTTTCCGTTTAGTAGTAGTATTAATGGGAAATTTTATGATGGATGAGACTCAACCAACAAAAATTGTGTGAGTCTCCATCCTTTGTTTGACAAGTGGAAATATGGGTCCCACATGGACTTTGTTGCTACACTTTGCCTTTCTTTATTCATTCTTGTTAATCGTTTTTTCTCTCATTTTTCTCTTCCACCGTATTCGTCCAATAATATTTATCCACTATTAACTTGACGCATAAGTTAAGAAATAATAAAAAATTAAGATGATTTTACAATATCATTCTTTGAATATAATAAATTTTGTTATTTAGTAATGAAATTGAGTAATGGATAGTGCCTAATAGTCAAAACAAAATGGACAAAAAATAATTTATTAATTTTTCAAATTAGACAAACACCGTTGGATATTTATTTTTATTAGTATGGACAGGTATTATTGTTCAAAGGGAGTAAGAAATGTCACAAAAATTCTAAAGCTTTTTCTTTCTATGAAAAATAGAAAATGCTAAGTACTCTAAAAATGTTTCGTACAGTTTTTATCTGATTTCCCCCCATAAACCTTATATCGGTAACCTAATCACATATAGGGTTTTGTAGATTTATAAAAATTGAAAAAAAAACCTTTTTTTAAAAATCTTTTTTCATTTTATTTAAAAATCAGTATTTAGCTTCTAATCCAACTTGGAGGGGTATCCAAATTCGAAAAATAGGTTACGACATTTTTCTTGAGTTCACTTTTTACTTTTGATGTTTTATTTAAGTAAATTCATTTATTAATATTATTTTGAGTAATTTTTTGTAAAGAGTACATCAAACACAACTCCAACCTCATATATATATACATATGAAATCTATGTGAAATGCCTACTAAGGATCCATTTGGCCATGAATTATATTCACCTTATTCTAAAATATTTATTTACTTTATTCTGAAATTTTTATTTGGCCATAAAAATACCAAACACAACTTGAAAATTTATTTGAGATTTTGGAAATTTGTTTATTTGTTTTCTCTTTTTTTACTTTTAAATTTTCTTTCAAAAAAAAAAATTAAATTTTTTATTTTCATAAAATAACCCCATTTAAATTATATTTCAAGTTCAAGTCATATTTTATATTTTTTATAAAATATGTTTGAATTCTAAATTATTAGCTCCAATTATTATGGTCAAACACAACTCCAATTTTAAATTCAAAACTTTCAAATAAAGTAACTATGTTTTTAATTTTCATGGCCAAATACCAACTAAATATCCATAGATTGAATTATAGAATTTTACTGCTCAATTTTAAAAAAATATATAAAATTAAATAATTTTGTATCATTATAATTTTTTTCTCTTGCTATTTTGAGTTGGGTAGAAGAAAAATAATAAAAGTAATTAAAAAGAGTGAAAGAGGGAGAAAATGTGAGCAAATAAAGGTATTGATAGGACCCACATTCCACTTGTGAAGCAAAGGGTGGAGACTCTCACAACTTTTGTTGGTTGAGTCTCGCCCATCATAAAATTTTCCTACACATTGTTACTGCAAAAACTTTTTACATAAATATAACTTTTCTCTATTATAATAGGTTATTTACCACATCTTTTAAAACATTGAATAGAGGTGAATTCATAACTTGAATATTATGAGTTCAAGTTTGAAATTCTACATCAATCATTCAATTTATTAGGTTTAGATTTATTGTTATCAAATATTTAGTGAATTATTTAACATATGTAAGCAATACATAATTATAAGTTGTGGTAGCTTATCTATTTCTATTTGAATGTGAGATGATAATCTTTTGATGCTAAGAAGGGTAATGCTATAGATAACATTACATATATATTTAAATTTCTAATAGATAGAGTTGAGAAAAAAAGAAGAAGTCATGATGACTAAAACACAAGCAACAACTTAAATGTTTTATAATGATAGTTTCTTATGCTAAATTTTTTTATCATTTAATTTTTTTTTTTGAAAAAAATAAAATATTAAATCATAGTCTGAAAATGAATTTTTAATATTGTAGCTTAGAATATAATTAAATATAATCTACACAGTTGCATAATGATTTTTTTTCATTGAATAAATTATGATTTTACTTTTTCTTTAAAATTCATATTCAAGAATTTTACATGTATTATGAAATTTCTTTTAATTTTTAGGACAAATTAATAATTTTTTTTTTTAATCTTGAGTAAAAAAATAAGAATATGAGAAAAAAATATATATATCTCTATATGTGAAAGTGTTTAACTTTAATTTTAAATTATAACCACTTTTAATATATTAGATTATTTTAGAATATTCTTCTTATATATCTTTTGTTTATTTTGGCATAACAAGACTTATTTATTCTATTTTTTATATTTTAAGATAAGAGAGAAGAAAACTCAATTGCATATGTGTATAATATAAAATAAAATTCATTCAAAGTCAAATTAGAGAAAAGTAAAATAATTAAGTACAATAAAAAAATTGTACACCAAGTTTTTTTGTGTGTGTGTGTATATGTGTGGGGAGGGGGGGGGGGGAGGGAATTTTTGAGAATATAAATTAGATAATACACATATTACTATTTATAAGTTTTAAACGGAAGAGATGGGGAGATGGTAGAATAAAAATATAATTCGTTTTTGACAATCTAAAATCTTTAAATTATTGTAAACAATATAATAAAGAAAACTATTAAACATTAAAACTTATTTCGCAATTACGTTTTTGTTTTTCTTATATAGATTTGATTAGAGGTGGGGTGTGATGGTGGTGGTGGATGGATAGAGGGAAAATATTAAAAATCTAATATCTGTAAAATGTAAATAATATCATTAAAAAATATATACGAAACGTATATATTATTTTTACAGTTACATAATTTTTTTCATATGGATTTGGTTATGGGTGGGGCAGGAGAGAATGGAAGGGGGGGGGGGATAATTTATTTATTTTACTTTTTATTATAAAAAATTAAGAGGGGTAGGGTGGGGGTGGGGGGATGCAAGGGGAGGTGGATAGGGGTGAGGGTAATTTTTTTTTCATTTCATTAAGAAATTATATGATAGTTGAACTTTCTTGGAGGTAATATGACTTAACATGCTCGGATGAACATTTTAATACAAAACAATGAATACTTTAATATTATCTGCGCATCGCGTGAGTACGTATACTAGTATATATATATATATATATGTAATTGCAATGTAAAATAAGTTTGTCTTTTAAGCTGTCAGTCGCACATTTTGTTTGGTAAAGTGTATTACACAAAATAATGTATGTAGTAGTCTTGTGTATAAATAATATCTTGTTTGATTTATTTTTTTAGACTATGCATAATTAATACTTGTACTAATTATGCACTCTATTGTGTATTGAGGTGTGTATTAGTAATATTAGTGATATCTCTTGATTGATACTAAGATATCTAATGATTGATTTTCCATATCTTAGTATCTCATAGTGATTTAGTTTCTATTTAGGAGCAAATGAATGCCTCAATCTTAGATAAACATTAAATTGAGTAATATATATATATATATATATATATATATATATATATATATATATATATATATATATATATATAATAATAATAATAATAATAAGTTTGTCTTTGAAGTTGTCAGTCCACATTTTGTTTGGTAGAGTGTATTACACAAAATAATGTATGTATTAGTCTTGTGTATAAATAGTATATTGTTTGATCTATTTTTTTAGACTATGCATAATTAATACTTGTACTAATTATGCACTCTATTGTGTATTGAGGTGCGTATTAGTAATATTAGCGATATATCTTGATTGATTCTAAAATATCTCATGATTGATCTTCCATATCTTAGTATCTCATAGTGATTTAGTTTCTATTTAGGAGAAGATCATAATTCTTTATTAGTTGATTCTTTCCTTATTTATTTTATGTTCTCTTGAATATATACACATACATATCAATAAAATCAAATACTTCTCTTCTAGTAAAGTTTATATGGTATCAAGAGCCTAAAAGCTTCACAATATTTTTTTCCTGAGAATTTGTGTGTTTTCTCTCTCTACCAAATCAATGGCTCCAAGTAATTCATCCACTGAGAACACCTTAACCATACCTCCAAATAATTCCTTCACTGAGAACACTTCCACCACACCTTCTCATGTGGCTGCATCAAGTTCTCCCACAATTCTCACTATGAATAATAATGAGCAGTTGATTAGTATCAACGTTGTTGCTCAGACACTTCTAAAGCTCAACAATATGAACTACCAGTCATGGAAATACTAGTGGAAAACCATCCTTACTGCATATGACTTTTTTCACTTTGTTGAACTACCACCAAGTTCAACAACCACTCCTTTTCGTAAAAGGCAAGACCATCTTATCAGAAGTGTTATTATTGCCTCTCTATCTTCTGATATTGTTCCCTTTGTCATTGATACCAAGTATTTCTATGCTCTTTGGAAAAATCTAGCGGCAACCTATGCAAAGCCATCACGTGCCCGTATTATGAGTCTTAGAGAATCCTTAAGCAACATGAAAAAGGGTAACATCTCTATTACCTCATACTTGCAGAAGATAAAAACAAATCTGTAGTACTTTAGCCTAGATTGGCATTCAAATAATGATGGATGAGCTCTTTCTGCATACTCTCCATGGACTTCGAGCAAAATATGAAACTATCACTGCAGATCTACGTGCCCGAGAAACTCCAGTGACATTTGAAGAGTTTTATGAGAATCTTTTTTATTTTGAGTCAAAATTTGTTCGCTCATCTTCCTCTACCATAGTTCCAATTACAACAAACTTTGATTCTAAACTATCGCCTCACAACAATCGTTATCAGACCGATCATGCTTTGCGTTCAGAAAATAACTCAAATCAACTTGCTGCTAACAAAATTGGTGCTCAATTTGCTGGTCAAAACAACCACATGAATTGCCCTCGTGTTACTTGCCAACTTTGTGATAAGCCTGGTCATCACATAAAGTAATGCCAAAAATTATTAGCAATCCTTTCTATGATTAATGGATCTGAATCAGATGAACATACAAGAAACAACGCTCAGCCTCAAACACAACAACCACGTGCTAACTATACAACTCACAATAATAGAAATAATGGAAATTGGCTTGTTGACACTAGTGCCTCGCATCACGTCATGCAGGATCTCCAAAATTTATCCCTTCACTTCAATTATGATGGAAGTGAAGACATTATACTTGGTTATGGTAACGAACACAAAATCACCCATATAGGATCTGCTTCTTTACCATTATATTTTCGGGCTTTAACTTTATCCAATGTTTTATATGTTCCTACGATGAAGAAAAACCTTATTTTTGTTTATCAACTTTGTAATGATAATTATGTTTGTCTCATTCTCACCTTATTCGTTTGTTGTGAAGGACTTTTGCATGGGGGAACCTCTACTAGGAGGGAAACCTAAAAACGGTGTTTATCCGTGACCTTTATCTCTTCAATCACCAACCTCACCTGAAGACCTTGCCTCCACCACCACCACAACTTCTTCCAATTGACATCGATGTCGCAGTCACCCTTTCTCTCCCACTCTTCATCAAGATTTCAAGCTTTTAGAAATTTCATCTTCAATAGAAAAAATGTTCTTTTGCAATTCTTGTAAATGCAGTAAAATGCATAAGTTTCTTTTCTATAACTCTACAATAATAATAATAATAATAATAATAATAATAATAATAATAATAATAATAATAAGAAGAAGAAGAAGAAGAAGAAGAAGAAGAATAGTAGTACGTATATATATACTAATAGTAATAAAAGCGGTAGTAGTAATATATTATATTTTAATACATTTGATCAAATTTTAAATGAAAGATAAAATATAATAATAATAAAAATAATAAAAATAACAATAATAATAATTTCATTGGTTTCAAATTATTATCTCAGTTCAAATATATACAGTATTAGGTAAATATACATCACATATTTTAAAATAAGGATAAAAAGGAATAATAACAAACTAAACTTTTTTTAATAAATTAATATGATATTTGAAATTTGAATTTTGAATGAAATTTGAATTGGAATAGGATTCTACGTTCTTTAGCCTCATTGATATATACTCCTCTATCATAAGTTTTATTGGTGAATTTGTTTACTACATTCTTTAAAAAATTTATTTTAAAAATTATTTTCGATTTAACATTCTTTTTTTTTATATGCAGGAAGTAATGATTTCTTCATCTTCAACTTTATCTGTTTACAATATGATTTCTTCATCTTCAACTTTCTCAGTTATTGTAAACGAAAAGAAATAAGTCTACATCCATTCACCTCTTACTTCAAATTGTAACACATTTCAGGAAGATAAGGAGAAAAAAATCGATAATAATTAAAACTTTGGTAAGCAAAAGATTTATAGGTAAACGGACTTTAAATTAATACAATTTTTATTGTTTAATTTATGAAGAAGTGTTCTTAAGAGTTTATTCTATTTTTTAATGATAATTTTGTTGCTATTGTTGACTTGCAGAAGAGACAAAGAAGACTAAAAAGAAGAAAATAAAAGATAAGTGTAGAGTAGAGTTTTGTGGTATTGTTGGCAAGCTTAAATTTTTAAAATTTGTGTTTGATATTCTTCTTCTTTCTTTTCAATATTGTTTTATTTCATAGTTTTTCTATATTTAATTCAACTATATGCAATTTATGATTGTCTGATTTCTATATTTAATAAGTACCACATTCACATATTTACTTTATTAGGAGGATTACAAATTTATAGCTATTTAGATATTTTAATTTATTTATTTTCTTTTAATTATACTTGCAAATTTACATTTATTTATAAACTATTTTAGTGATTTGGGCGTCATTTAGTTTCATAATATGGGGAAAGAAAATTTTAAAAATATAAAATCAAATCATAGCCGAAAAAGTTAAATTTTTAATACAATATCGTAAACATGTTGTACACAGATTACATGATTTTTTTCAATGTAGAATGAATTTTATTATTTTATTTTTGTACTTTAAATTCATATTCAAGAAAATTTCTTACCTTATTGAATTTCTTATAACTCTTGGGAAAAATTCAATAAATTTAAATGAATAGTCAGCATCTCTGTTTCTATATTATATTAATATGAAATAATAATTTAAAATATAAACAATGGAAAAGGTTAAGAAATAAATTTAATTTTCAAAAGTGTTTTTTAAATTATAATGAGTAAAATTTTATATTATAATGAATTTATGATTTTAATTTTTTCTTTAAAATTAAAATTCAAGAAATATTACATATACACTATGAAATTAAATTTAATTCTTAGGAAAGCTAATTTTTTTTTAATTTGAGTAAAAAAGTTTAAAATTAAATGAGATAAAATTATATTTCGATATATGTGAAAGTGTTTAACTAATTTTAAACGTGGTAAAAAATTCACACTAATTAAATTATTTTGGAGTCTTCTTCTAATTTTTATTTCATTTATTTTGTTGTGCATAACAAAATTTATCTATTTTATTTTTTATATTTTGAGATAAGAGATAAAAAAACTCAACTGTATGTAACACAAAAAAATAATTTAAAGGAAAGTCACATTAAAAAAAATAAAGTAAAAAATATTGTACACTGAATTATGCGTGTGGGGTGGGGGTTGGTGTAAATCAAATATTATGAATAATAAATTAAAAATTAAAAATATAATTATTATTTTTTACAACTAATGATTTTTTTTATAGATTTAGTTAGAGTAAGGGGGATGGGGATTGGGGTGGGGGTGGGGGGATGGGTGTAGGGAGGGGGAAGTAGAATTTTTTTATTTATATTTTTTCAAAATTAAGGGTGGGGTGGGGTGGGGGATGGATATGGATATAGACGCGGAGGTGGGGGTAGGAGTGGAAAGTGGGTCGAGTGTAGATTTCTTTTTTTCATATTTCATTGAGAAATAAAATGAAAGCTGAAAATTTTTTCTAAAGGTGGTATGATTTAACATATTTGAACACGACATTTCATAATGAAAAGATTAAAAAAAATATTTTAATATCATCCGCGCATCGCGCGGATACGTATACTAGTATATTATAAAGCAGAGGACGAAGCACAAAAAGAAGCCACTTGGCAATTCTTAGGACAAAACTATTAAGTGTTGTAATAAAATATTTGTATTAAAGAATATTAAAAATTTGAATTTGAAATAAAGGAGGAAAAAAAAAGAGTCCTAACTAAGCTGTAAAATTAATTGATGAATCTTTTCAACTCAAAATATAGACGAGGTCTGAGTAATTTCAGGAAGTTATAAAAAACTTTTAAAAATCTTGTGTTAAAGAATATTAAAAATTACTCTTTGATAAACTATATTAAATAGAGATATACAAATATTACGAAAATTGTAATTAGTTTACTGTAAAAAAAAAAATCATAACATATTAGGATTTCGTGGGGCAAATGGGATGTGGAAAGTGGGAATCCACATCTAAAATCAGTTAATTTTTATAAATAAAAGTGTAAACGAGTTTCAAATTCCTATTATTATTTTGGTATTTTAATTATTCTATAACACTTAACAATTAAAATACAGTAAAAATTTAAACTGCAAATTTGAATTAAAAAAAAACTGTTAAAAATAAAAATAAATACTTAAAAAAATTGCAAAGTTCCTAATTTTTGGTCTTTAAATTATTCTGTAACACAAAACAATTGAAAACGGTAAAAACTTCAAGTAACTACGAATTTGAAATTTAAAAGAAACTATAAAAATCTATCTATCTATCTATCTATCTATCTATCTATGTAAAAATTTAAACTGCAAATTTGAATTAAAAAAAAAACTGTTAAAAATAAAAATAAATACTTAAAAAAATTGCAAAGTTCCTAATTTTTGGTCTTTAAATTATTCTGTAACACAAAACAATTGAAAACGGTAAAAACTTCAAGTAACTACGAATTTGAAATTTAAAAGAAACTATAAAAATCTATCTATCTATCTATCTATCTATCTATCCATCCATCCATCCATCCATCCATCCATCCATCCATCCATCCATCCATCCATCCATCCATCCATCCATCTATCTATCTATCTATCTATAAAATACAGGACGAAACACCATAATTATCCAAGTGACAATCTACATATTGAAAGTATTTGAATTTAAAAATACATCACCCTTTATTTTAAAAAAAAAAAATCATTAGCAAAAAAATAAAAACTCATGGTTAAAAAAATTCTAAATAATTTTTTACTCTTTTATAGATTTATCTCTTTTAACATTTAAATGTTATAAAATATATGTAAGTATTATTTCGTTTGTTTAATAATAATCGTTCACTATTAATTTATTACATCATTAAAAAATAATAAATATTAAGAAAATTTTATTATATCATGTTTGAATATCATAAATTTAGTTCTTTAGCAAAGAAATTGAGTAAGATAGATAAAAATGAGTAAAATATTATTGATTTTTTAAACTGAACAAGTATTGTTAGACATATATTTTTTAGTAACATGAACAAGTATTGTTGGACAACAAAAGTGATACATTTGATTTTATTTGATATAATTTTTTTAAAGGATATTTAAAATAATGCTAATACATGAATTTACTTAATTAAAGCATCAAAAGTGAAAAATGAGATGAAAAAAAATATTATAACCTATTTTCTAAATTTAGATGTACCTTCAAGTTGGATTAGAAATTTTCATTGTTAAATACTGATTTTAAATAAAATAAAAAGTTATTTCAAAAAAATTAAAAATTTGGAATTGTATTTGATATAATTTTTGTAAAAAATATTTAAAATAATGTTAATACATGAATTTACTTAATTAAAGCATCAAAAGTGAAAAATGAGTTAAAGAAAATATTATAACCTATTTTCTAAATTTGGATGCACCTTCAAGCTGGATTAGAATTTTTCATTGTTAAATACTGTTTTTAAATAAAATAAAAAGTTATTTCAAAAAAATCAGAATTTTATTAATTTGCAAAACCTTTTATGTGAAATTAGCTTACGCATAAGTCATAACACATACAAGGTTTTGGAAAAAAATCAGATAGAGACACATACAAAATATTATTACAGTAATTATCATTTTTCATTTTCTATCCAAATTTAGAAAATAGGCTATAACATTTTTTTTTCAACTCATTTTTCACTTTTCATGTTTTATTTAAGTAAACTCATGTATTAACATTATTTTAAATCTATTTTACAAAAAAATATATATCAAATACAATCAAAATACTTATTCATGTTATTCAAAAATATATGTCCAACAATACTTATTCATGTTATTAAAAAATATATGTCTAACAATAGATGTTCAGTTTAAAAAATCAATAATATTTTACTCATTTTTATCCATCTTACTCAATTTCTTTACTAAAGAACTAAATTTGTGATAATCAAACATGATATAATAAATTATTTTTTAATGATGTATCAAATTAATAGTGAACAAATATTATTAGACGAAGGAAGTAAGAAAAAAATAAGAGAGAAAATGGAATAAAGAGGGATAAAGTGTAGGACAAAGTCAACGTGGACCCATATTTCCACTTGTCAAGTAAAGAGTGGAGACTCACTCAACTTTTGTTGGTTGCGCCTCACCCACTCTAAAATTTTCCGTTTAGTAGTAGTATTAATGGGAAATTTTATGATGGATGAGACTCAACCAACAAAAATTGTGTGAGTCTCCATCCTTTGTTTGACAAGTGGAAATATGGGTCCCACATGGACTTTGTTGCTACACTTTGCCTTTCTTTATTCATTCTTGTTAATCGTTTTTTCTCTCATTTTTCTCTTCCACCGTATTCGTCCAATAATATTTATCCACTATTAACTTGACGCATAAGTTAAGAAATAATAAAAAATTAAGATGATTTTACAATATCATTCTTTGAATATAATAAATTTTGTTATTTAGTAATGAAATTGAGTAATGGATAGTGCCTAATAGTCAAAACAAAATGGACAAAAAATAATTTATTAATTTTTCAAATTAGACAAACACCGTTGGATATTTATTTTTATTAGTATGGACAGGTATTATTGTTCAAAGGGAGTAAGAAATGTCACAAAAATTCTAAAGCTTTTTCTTTCTATGAAAAATAGAAAATGCTAAGTACTCTAAAAATGTTTCGTACAGTTTTTATCTGATTTCCCCCCATAAACCTTATATCGGTAACCTAATCACATATAGGGTTTTGTAGATTTATAAAAATTGAAAAAAAAACCTTTTTTTAAAAATCTTTTTTCATTTTATTTAAAAATCAGTATTTAGCTTCTAATCCAACTTGGAGGGGTATCCAAATTTGAAAAATAGGTTACGACATTTTTCTTGAGTTCACTTTTTACTTTTGATGTTTTATTTAAGTAAATTCATTTATTAATATTATTTTGAGTAATTTTTTGTAAAGAGTACATCAAACACAACTCCAACCTCATATATATATACATATGAAATCTATGTGAAATGCCTACTAAGGATCCATTTGGCCATGAATTATATTCACCTTATTCTAAAATATTTATTTACTTTATTCTGAAATTTTTATTTGGCCATAAAAATACCAAACACAACTTGAAAATTTATTTGAGATTTTGGAAATTTGTTTATTTGTTTTCTCTTTTTTTACTTTTAAATTTTCTTTCAAAAAAAAAAATTAAATTTTTTATTTTCATAAAATAACCCCATTTAAATTATATTTCAAGTTCAAGTCATATTTTATATTTTTTATAAAATATGTTTGAATTCTAAATTATTAGCTCCAATTATTATGGTCAAACACAACTCCAATTTTAAATTCAAAACTTTCAAATAAAGTAAATATGTTTTTAATTTTCATGGCCAAATACCAACTAAATATCCATAGATTGAATTATAGAATTTTACTGCTCAATTTTAAAAAAATATATAAAATTAAATAATTTTGTATCATTATAATTTTTTTCTCTTGCTATTTTGAGTTGGGTAGAAGAAAAATAATAAAAGTAATTAAAAAGAGTGAAAGAGGGAGAAAATGTGAGCAAATAAAGGTATTGATAGGACCCACATTCCACTTGTGAAGCAAAGGGTGGAGACTCTCACAACTTTTGTTGGTTGAGTCTCGCCCATCATAAAATTTTCCTACACATTGTTACTGCAAAAACTTTTTACATAAATATAACTTTTCTCTATTATAATAGGTTATTTACCACATCTTTTAAAACATTGAATAGAGGTGAATTCATAACTTGAATATTATGAGTTCAAGTTTGAAATTCTACATCAATCATTCAATTTATTAGGTTTAGATTTATTGTTATCAAATATTTAGTGAATTATTTAACATATGTAAGCAATACATAATTATAAGTTGTGGTAGCTTATCTATTTCTATTTGAATGTGAGATGATAATCTTTTGATGCTAAGAAGGGTAATGCTATAGATAACATTACATATATATTTAAATTTCTAATAGATAGAGTTGAGAAAAAAAGAAGAAGTCATGATGACTAAAACACAAGCAACAACTTAAATGTTTTATAATGATAGTTTCTTATGCTAAATTTTTTTATCATTTAATTTTTTTTTTTGAAAAAAATAAAATATTAAATCATAGTCTGAAAATGAATTTTTAATATTGTAGCGTAGAATATAATTAAATATAATCTACACAGTTGCATAATGATTTTTTTTCATTGAATAAATTATGATTTTACTTTTTCTTTAAAATTCATATTCAAGAATTTTACATGTATTATGAAATTTCTTTTAATTTTTAGGACAAATTAATAATTTTTTTTTTTAATCTTGAGTAAAAAAATAAGAATATGAGAAAAAAATATATATATCTCTATATGTGAAAGTGTTTAACTTTAATTTTAAATTATAACCACTTTTAATATATTAGATTATTTTAGAATATTCTTCTAATATATCTTTTGTTTATTTTGGCATAACAAGACTTATTTATTCTATTTTTTATATTTTAAGATAAGAGAGAAGAAAACTCAATTGCATATGTGTATAATATAAAATAAAATTCATTCAAAGTCAAATTAGAGAAAAGTAAAATAATTAAGTACAATAAAAAAATTGTACACCAAGTTTTTTTGTGTGTGTGTGTATGTGTGTGGGGAGGGGGGGGGGGGAGGGAATTTTTGAGAATATAAATTAGATAATACACATATTACTATTTATAAGTTTTAAACGGAAGAGATGGGGAGATGGTAGAATAAAAATATAATTCGTTTTTGACAATCTAAAATCTTTAAATTATTGTAAACAATATAATAAAGAAAACTATTAAACATTAAAACTTATTTCGCAATTACGTTTTTGTTTTTCTTATATAGATTTGATTAGAGGTGGGGTGTGATGGTGGTGGTGGATGGATAGAGGGAAAATATTAAAAATCTAATATCTGTAAAATGTAAATAATATCATTAAAAAATATATACGAAACGTATATATTATTTTTACAGTTACATAATTTTTTTCATATGGATTTGGTTATGGGTGGGGCAGGAGAGAATGGAAGGGGGGGGGGATAATTTATTTATTTTACTTTTTATTATAAAAAATTAAGAGGGGTAGGGTGGGGGTGGGGGGATGCAAGGGGAGGTGGGTAGGGGTGAGGGTAATTTTTTTTTTCATTTCATTAAGAAATTATATGATAGTTGAACTTTCTTGGAGGTAATATGACTTAACATGCTCGGATGAACATTTTAATACAAAACAATGAATACTTTAATATTATCTGCGCATCGCGTGAGTACGTATACTAGTATATATATATATATATATATGTAATTGCAATGTAAAATAAGTTTGTCTTTTAAGCTGTCAGCCGCACATTTTGTTTGGTAAAGTGTATTACACAAAATAATGTATGTAGTAGTCTTGTGTATAAATAATATCTTGTTTGATTTATTTTTTTAGACTATGCATAATTAATACTTGTACTAATTATGCACTCTATTGTGTATTGAGGTGTGTATTAGTAATATTAGTGATATCTCTTGATTGATACTAAGATATCTAATGATTGATTTTCCATATCTTAGTATCTCATAGTGATTTAGTTTCTATTTAGGAGCAAATGAATGCCTCAATCTTAGATAAACATTAAATTGAATAATATATATATATATATATATATATATATATAATAATAATAATAAGTTTGTCTTTGAAGTTGTCAGTCCACATTTTGTTTGGTAGAGTGTATTACACAAAATAATGTATGTATTAGTCTTGTGTATAAATAGTATATTGTTTGATCTATTTTTTTAGACTATGCATAATTAATACTTGTACTAATTATGCACTCTATTGTGTATTGAGGTGCGTATTAGTAATATTAGCGATATATCTTGATTGATTCTAAAATATCTCATGATTGATCTTCCATATCTTAGTATCTCATAGTGATTTAGTTTCTATTTAGGAGAAGATCATAATTCTTTATTAGTTGATTCTTTCCTTATTTATTTTATGTTCTCTTGAATATATACACATACATATCAATAAAATCAAATACTTCTCTTCTAGTAAAGTTTATATGGTATCAAGAGCCTAAAAGCTTCACAATATTTTTTTCCTGAGAATTTGTGTGTTTTTTCTCTCTACCAAATCAATGGCTCCAAGTAATTCATCCACTGAGAACACCTTAACCATACCTACAAATAATTCCTTCACTGAGAACACTTCCACCACACCTTCTCATGTGGCTGCATCAAGTTCTCCCACAATTCTCACTATGAATAATAATGAGCAGTTGATTAGTATCAACGTTGTTGCTCAGACACTTCTAAAGCTCAACAATATGAACTACCAGTCATGGAAATACTAGTGGAAAACCATCCTTACTGCATATGACTTTTTTCACTTTGTTGAACTACCACCAAGTTCAACAACCACTCCTTTTCGTAAAAGGCAAGACCATCTTATCAGAAGTGTTATTATTGCCTCTCTATCTTCTGATATTGTTCCCTTTTTCATTGATACCAAGTATTTCTATGCTCTTTGGAAAAATCTAGCGGCAACCTATGCAAAGCCATCACGTGCCCGTATTATGAGTCTTAGAGAATCCTTAAGCAATATGAAAAAGGGTAACATCTCTATTACCTCATACTTGCAGAAGATAAAAACAAATCTGTAGTACTTTAGCCTAGATTGGCATTCAAATAATGATGGATGAGCTCTTTCTGCATACTCTCCATGGACTTCGAGCAAAATATGAAACTATCACTGCAGATCTACGTGCCCGAAAAACTCCAGTGACATTTGAAGAGTTTTATGAGAATCTTTTTTATTTTGAGTCAAAATTTGTTCGCTCATCTTCCTCTACCATAGTTCCAATTACAACAAACTTTGATTCTAAACTATCGCCTCACAACAATCGTTATCAGACCGATCATGCTTTGCGTTCAGAAAATAACTCAAATCAACTTGCTGCTAACAAAATTGGTGCTCAATTTGCTGGTCAAAACAACCACATGAATTGCCCTCGTGTTACTTGCCAACTTTGTGATAAGCCTGGTCATCACATAAAGTAATGCCAAAAATTATTAGCAATCCTTTCTATGATTAATGGATCTGAATCAGATGAACATACAAGAAACAACGCTCAGCCTCAAACACAACAACCACGTGCTAACTATACAACTCACAATAATAGAAATAATGGAAATTGGCTTGTTGACACTAGTGCCTCGCATCACGTCATGCAGGATCTCCAAAATTTATCCCTTCACTTCAATTATGATGGAAGTGAAGACATTATACTTGGTTATGGTAACGAACACAAAATCACCCATATAGGATCTGCTTCTTTACCATTATATTTTCGGGCTTTAACTTTATCCAATGTTTTATATGTTCCTACGATGAAGAAAAACCTTATTTTTGTTTATCAACTTTGTAATGATAATTATGTTTGTCTCATTCTCACCTTATTCGTTTGTTGTGAAGGACTTTTGCATGGGGGAACCTCTACTAGGAGGGAAACCTAAAAACGGTGTTTATCCGTGGCCTTTATCTCTTCAATCACCAACCTCACCTGAAGACCTTGCCTCCACCACCACCACAACTTCTTCCAATTGACATCGATGTCGCAGTCACCCTTTCTCTCCCACTCTTCATCAAGATTTCAAGCTTTTAGAAATTTCATCTTCAATAGAAAAAATGTTCTTTTGCAATTCTTGTAAATGCAGTAAAATGCATAAGTTTCTTTTCTATAACTCTACAATAAAGAGCAATGCTCCTTTGGAATACATTTATTCTGATTTTTGGGGTCTTTCACTAGAAATTTCAATAGATGGTTTTCAATATTATCTAATATTTGCTGATCATTATATGAAATACATCTGATTCTTTCCCATAAAATGAAAGTCTGATGTATCCATTATATTTCTAAAATTTAAGAAAGTTGTAGAAAAGCTCTTTCAAAAGTCCATCATCTCTTTTTACTCTAACAATGGTGGTGAATTCATCCATCTTAGATCCTTCATTGAAGAAAATGGAATTTATCAACTTCTCAATCCTCAACATACCCCTGAACATAATTCAACTACCAAATGTCGTCATCGCCACATTGTTGAAATATGCATCACCCTATTACATAATGCGAATTTCCCTCTAAAATTTGGGTCTTATGACTTTACTACTGCAACCTACCTAATTAATCGCTTACCTACCAAAATTTTAGAGAATCGGTCTCCCTATTTTTGGTTGTATGGAAAACAACCAAACTATACTAAGCTTCGGGTCTTTGGATGTTTGTGCTACCCATGGTTAAGGCCTTATAATCAAAACAAATTGCAACCTCGCTCCAGCCCATGTCTTTTTCTTAGATACTCGCGAAATCAAAGTGTTTATATTTGTTTTGATCCTGTGAAGTCCATGTTGTATGTCTCCAGGAACATGGACTTTGTGGAGCATCATTTTTCATATTTATCGATGGAAATTAAGGTCAATCGACCTGATTCTAACACTGTTGATATATGGGCTCCCTCTCAATATACTATTCCTTTTACATCAATCCATCTGATAGATCTTCTCATGTTATATATACAACATTAGATTCAGGAAGTACCTTTTATGAGGTTGCCACCAACAATCACTCTTCATCAGACGAGCCTGAGAACTCCAGTCTCCACTACATCTTTTTCAGGTATGATTTTGTAACGATTAGCTTTTTGATAAAATATGTGAAATATGTGTTTCCATGTTATTTAACTTTTTTACCCATACCCATGGTTTCATTATGGTGTTTCTGGGTGTGGGGGTGATTGGCATAGTTTTCGATACATTTTGGTACCATTTATGTGATACTGTGGTTTTGATGGCTTCGACAACCTTATTTTGGACTTATGAGGATATCTTTGGATCCGTGCAATGGATGGACGGACGGACTGCGCTAACAGCTTTGAAATATCGATTTTAGGCTAGGTAGACCTTTGATTTGAGTTTCGGTGCACCCGAGCTCATTTTGACCTATTGGTCGGAAAGTTGGAAAATTAGAAATATGGGTGTGGGACCCACATTTGGTCGAAATGACCTTGAATGAAAAAATTGAATTCACCAACAAATTTGAAATGTCAATTTTAGTGTGGTAAGATATTTGGTTTGATTTTACGGCTTTTAAATCTTATTTCGACCCTCGATTTGGAAAATTACGATTTCGGGTTTCGGGGATCAACTTTTTGAAAATGATATTTTTTCAAAAATATGACTTCGCCAACGCGTTCAAAACATCGAATTTAGTGTGGTTATATAGTTCGTTTGCATATATTGGACTCCAAACGAATCCCGGTTATCCCATTGAAGTCCGGGTTGAACTTAAAAATTATAAAAATAACAGCTTTTTCCTTGTTAGTGTAGATTTTCTGCACTATTAAAATAGTTTTTGGGTCCATTTTGCTCATTTTTTATCTCGAGAGTTAAACCCTAAAATATTATAAAATCTTGAAAGTGGAGCTTGTGGGAGCTTGAAAAGCTAGATTAACATCTATTTCTTGATTTTATTACGGATTTAAAGTAAGAATTCACCATTTTCTTAGTAATTTCTTGATAAATTTTTCAAGACCCCAAAAATCTTAGGGCTTGATTTTAAAATCCAATTTCACTTGAATAATATTTTTATTTTATAATTACTAGTTTTTCATCAATTTAACCTTCAAAACAACCTCGATTCTTGATTTTAACCTGGATTTCAAGATTTTACCCGGTAAAGCTTAAAAATGTTTTTTCTTCGATTTAAACCTCATCTTTAACTCGATTTAAATTGATTTTTCATATATATGTTCCTACAAATATGGTAAACAAGTTTTTGAAGTAAAGTTTTAATTTTGCCCTTCTTTTTCGAAAACCCGTTCTGGGGGTCCATTTTGACCCCGAAGCAAAAGTAATCAATATGGGTGTCGTTGATTTTTTTTGATTCATATATTTTATATGTAATGTTTTTAGCAAAATTTGATATTGTTCGTGAAAATTAAGAGGTTCAAAGTGTAGAGACCTGATTTTGGCTTTTGGGGTAGGTTATGACTTAACTCTTTAAGACTGGGCTGGGTAGTAAATGATGGTACAAAATGCATGTTAAGGGTGGGAAATAATCATGAAAAATGGCTATCTATGTGTTTTTCCCGTGTGGAGGGCCTATATGTTATGTAATCTTCAAAATTGAGATATTATGTGACATGTGTGACCGTGTAGAGTCCTATGTGATATTGATAGCCTTGAATACATGTGAATAATCGTATTGTGTTGTTAAAGTAACTAATGTGGTACCATTGGTGTATTGTGATTATATTCATACTTTATTGGCATATGAGACATGTGGAAATTCATGGATAAATGAAAATAATGAGTGGATATTGGCTTACATGGTTGTGAAAATATATCATTGTGGTTAGTTGTGGATATATATCATGCGGTCGTTGCAAAAATACTCATTGTGATTGGTTGTGAGCATTACATCCTCATATCATACACATTCATGAAATATTTGTACCACCATGGAAACCAAACATTGGCAACACCTTTTTAAAAACCTTCCCCGAGGGATGTGCTAGGAAGGAGATATTGTAACACCTTATAAAACCCTTTTCGAGGGATGTGCCAAAAAGGAGATATGATATATATGGATTGTATACGGGTTGACGAACCCCTATAGGTCCTACATCGGAAAACTTTAGCTACATAGGTGTATACGGAGATTGTTCGATGACCCCAGAGGTTGTGCGATGACCTCGTGCATAATCATCATCATCATCATTATTGCACTTACTTTATGGTGTTTATATTGTGTTGAATTACCGTATTGACTTGTCATCTATGTAATTGTCTTATCTTCTTTTACTTGTATTTGGTGATCTTGTATATGCATGTTCCCCCTTATTTTACTTAAATGTGGTATAATGCATACTCGTGTTCTATCTTGGTGTATATGTGATATAGTATAACTGTTAGTGAAAGCGTGTGGGCTACCGTTGTGGGACATTTTCTGATTATAGGTGACGTGCCCTTAGTGTATATTTTGTAAGCTTTATTTACTACTTTACTTGGTTGGCCTATAATACCTACTGAGTAAAAGTGGACCATACCCATGCCTACTGCACCCTTTCAGTGTAGGTCCTAGCTCGAGTGCGCCTTAACTTGCTTGACTTGGTCGATTGTTGGAGCTTCCAAGGTAGCGGTTGGACATTTATGCGTTCGATGTTCATCTCTATCTTTCTATAGTAGTTATGTCTTTATTAGTATTCAGAGACAGATATTATTCCCTTATAATTATTTTTTTAATGTATTTGACTCCTGGATTGTATTAATAGTTCTTACACTATTGACACCCAATTTTGGGCATGATTGGTATTTTGGATAAGTTCTTTCTGCATTGTTATGATTACTTATATGGTTCAACTTCGTTCTAGAAGCCTTACCTTAGGATATTTCTATCTTTTCCTGTTTTTGTATCAGTTTGGGTGATAGGCTTACTTGTCAAGGTACACCATGACAAGTGCCATCATGACCCTCATTTTTGGGTTGTGACAGATTTTTGCTACTTTTGGTTCTTCCATTCCTTGTTCTGCCCCTATGACAAATCATCCCATGGTTACCCATTCTAAAAATAATATTAGTAAGCCAATTCAAAGACTGTCTTAGTTCTACCTTAACTCCTAATCCCGAATTATTCCCTATCGCACAACTTTCTAAATTGCAAGCCATTTCCTTAAATACCATTAGCAATCCCAAGCCTATCAGATCATCTCTTTCTTCTAATTCAATACTGAAACTTATTAATCCTGGGAGTGTTAACCAAGCATTAAAAGATGCTAAATGGCATGCTGCCTGAATTAGGAATTATCAGCACTTAAGGGTCAAGGCACATGGTCTCTTGTACCAATAAATTCTCAAGCCAAACCCGTCGGGTCTAAGTGGATTTTTTGTGTTAAATACAACTCTGATACAAGTATTAGCCGGTATAAAACTTGACTTATTGCTAAAGGTTTCTTTCAGCGTCCAAGTGTTGATTATGGTGAAACAAATTCTCCAGTAGCAAAGCATATCACAGTGCGTATTATTCTCACTGGTTGTCTCATTTGATTGGCCACTTAGTCAATTAGATGTTAATAATGTCTTCTTGTACAGTACTTTCACTGAAGAATTTTACATGTCTCAGCCTCCTGGGTTTGTGAATGAGACATATCCCACTCATGTTTGTCTGCTTCACAAAGTAATTTATAGGCTTAAATAGGCTCTGCGAGCATGCTATGAGAAACTCAAATCTTATTTTGTTTAATATGCATTTTGCCATTCTCAATCAGATCATTGCCTATTTATATTTGCTAAATTTGGAGTTACACTCTATCTCATTATCAATGTTGATGATCTAATTATCACGGGGAATAATCAAAGTTCGATGGAAGATTTTATTGGGTGTCTTGCTAATCGTTTCTCTGTTAAAGATCTTGGTGATTTGCATTTATTATTGGGTGTTCAAGTTATTTTCCCACCTTCTGGAATTTTCTCAAGTCAGCAGAAATATATATATGAGATCTTAGACAAAGCCAATATGGATGAAGCTAATCCTATGCGCACACCAATGGTAAGCGGGTCTTGTCCCATAAGTAGTAATGGCTTTCTACTTTGGGATCCTAAAGAATATCAAAGTATAGTTGGAAGTTTACATTATCTCCACCTTACCAGACCGGATGTGGCCTTTGTTATAAACAAATTATCTCAGTTTACAAGTTCTCCAACTACTACACATTAGGCTATGGTAAAATGAGTTCTTCGTTATCTTGCTGGTACATCTGCTAATGTCCTATTTATTTGAAAAGGCAAACCATTAAATCTGCATTCCATCTCTGACTCAGGCTGGGTAGGTAATTGGGAAGATCGCCCCTCAACTACAATATATATTGTGTTTTTAGCGTCCAATCCGATCTCATGGAGTTCTAAGAAGCAAAGAGTTATTACTCGCTTATCCACAGAAGTTGAATACCGTGATATTTCTTTAGCTTCAACTGAAATTTGTTGGGTCCGTAACTTGCTTAAAGAGTTATCTATTTATCTCAAGGAACCACCAGTTATCTACTGTGACAATCTTTGCACGACTTATGTGTGTGCTAAACTAGTTTTTCATTCCAAAATGAAGCTCATTGAGATTGACCGTCATTTTGTTTGAAATCTTTGCAAGCAAGGCCTGCTACATGTTTCTCATGTCTCATCCCAAGACCAACTTGTTGATCTTCTGACCAAGCCGCTTCCAAAAGCTCTATTCGAAGCACTAAGGTCTAAGATTGGTATATCGAACCGATCTACTATCTTGCAGGGGCATATTAGTGATATCTCTTGGTTGATACTAAGATATCTTATGATTGGTTTTCCATATTTTAGTATCTCATAGTGATTTAGTTTCTATTTAGGAGAAGGTCACAATTCTTTATTAGTTGATTCTTTTCTTATTTGTTTTGTGTTCTCTTTTATATATACACATGTCAATAAAATCAAACATTTCTCTTCCAGTAAAGTTTATGAGTAATACATTCCATTTTCCATGTATTAGTAATACCAAGACTTTCAACACATGCATTAACTTCTCAAATGACATTAATATATATCTTTTTAGTTTTATTTAAAAGGATAGATTTGACGTTTTCTGCTAAGTAACCATTAGCTAGCATTTGATCATAGATTTTGGATTTAATTATAAGAATTTATCTTCAAATATTTATTTGACTAACAATTTAATTAAATTTTGAGTGACAATTAGCCACTGTTTGACTAAAGATTTTGAATTACTTTTTTTAAATTTATCTTCAAATATTTTTCTTGCCATGAAATTTGATTAAATTTTGAATGACTGTTAGATAATGTTTGACCATAGATTTTGGATCAGATTTATAAAATTTATTTTCAAATATTTGTTTGACCTTAAAATTTGATTAGATTTTCAATGACCATTAATTAGTTGGTGTTTGACTAAAGATTTTAGATTAGATTTTTAAAACTTTTCTTTAAATATTTATTTGGCCATAAAAATTGATTAAATTTTGAGTGACCATTAGCTAGTGTTTGACTAAAGATTTTGAATTAAATTTATAAAATTTATCTTCACATATCTTTTTGACCATGAAATTTGATTAAATTTTGAGTAACCATTAGCCAATGTTTGACTAAATATTTTGGATTAGATTTTTAAAATTTATCTTCACATATTTGTTTCACCATGAAATTTGTTTAAATTTTGAGTGACCATTAGTCAGTGTTTGACTAAAGATTTTGGATTAGATTTTTAAAATTTATCTTCACATATTTGTTTCACCATGAAATTTATTTAAATTTTGAGTGACCATTAGTCAGTGTTTGACTAAAGATTTTGGATTAGATTTTGGGATAATACTCACGAAAATACCTGAACTTTGACCAGATTTTCAGTTGAGCATACTGAACTTTGCGGGGGTCCTATTACCCATCTAGACTTTTTAAAGTGGATTTAATTCCCCTCCCCCCTACCCCGAAACTCTATACCCAGATCCGACGCTGGCGCGTGTAATACACGCGCCAAATCTCATTTTTACACGTGTATTGGCACGTTTAGTACACGCACCACCTCATATTTACACGTGTCCAAGTGGGAGATGATAGGCGGATTTACACGCCTATATCAATATATTTTGCCCATATTTTAGCCTAGTTTTGAGAACAAATTATATATTTCATGCACTTTTAGTCCTTTTTTCCGTAAATGAGCTAACGAACATGACTAGGAAAGTTTCAGGTATAAATGATGCAAAATACAGCATTTTATGGCTAACTTGACGCAAAAGAGAGCTCACGAACGAAGGAGAAGGAAGTGGGACGCCTAAAGGACCAAAACTGCTGCATGGAAAATCTGTCCCGGGCTAAAACAGCAATTCTGAAGACTTTGGGGACTTACAGACACAAAGCTGGATTTTGACAATGATACATTAACCTAGTGCAATTAGGTTATGTATTTCATTATTTTTATGAGGATTATGATAATGTTACCTTAACCTAGTACATTTGGGTTAAGGATTTCATTAGTCTAGTAGGATTTGGTTATTTATTTTATTAGCTTAGTAGGAGTAGGATATGGGTATTATAAATACCCTATCATGCTAGAGATTTTATAACTTCTCATCTTACAATTCAATTCTATTACTCTACAACTCTTCTAATCTTTCCATTAATTCTATTTTTCTTCTTCTACTCTTCCATTCTTAAATTCCACAACAAGAGAATCATTACTTTGCCTAGGAATTCACGCCTCACGCCTACCACCTAAGCTACACAAAATTACTCAATCTTGTGGTATAACAACAATGTCAATCGTGATCTCCTTCGCATTCATGGGTAACTAAACTTCTCTGTTGGGGTTATGGAAGCCGTATGAGATACTATCTATTGCTGTGAGTTTGTGAGTTTGAGGCACGTATATTGCTTATATCATTATTCTCTTCATCTTAATCTACATTCTTTGCGGTTGCAAACGCAAGAATACGCCAGTCTAACATTTAACTTGTTCGAGAGAAAAGTTATTTGTCTGGAAAAGAGATAATGTCAAGGTAGTAGGACACCCTTTCCTATTAAAAAGCTAGTGCCGTAACTGGACTAACCTCTTGGAGAATTCGTACCGTTAGATACGCTTTAAGCTCGAGAGAGTTAAGGTGAAATAGTCCTTGTTTAGGTCGAGAGACGCTTGGATTTACCATCGACTACAATCCTCTATAAGCAATTGCATGTCAGAATTCTACACACTCATAGCCAATAGAGACGTATACCTCAGAAGGTGGACATAACCCCAACGCTTCAATTCTCATTGTTTACAACCATCGTAACAATCTCTCTCTTTTTACTTTATTATTTTCAGCTTTTGTTTACATTACTTGCAAAACAAGAACCCCCCCTTCTTACGAGACTTGCACCAAAAGTTTAGTAATTTTACTTACTTGTTGGCCAAGCTATTCCCTGTGGGATCGACACCCAACCCAGGTTGGGTTCTATATTTGCTAACGACCGCTTTACACTCAAACGAGAGCTGTAGATTGAGCGTTATCAAAAATTGGCGCCGCTGTCGGGGAATACAAGTGTCAATTAAGTTCGTGAAAATTACTAGACCCTTTGGTCAAAGATTCTCGTACTTTTACTTTTAGATTTTGTTTTTGTCTACTGCAGGTTTTTATTTTAGTGCATGCCCCATACTCGAAGTTCTAGTCAACCGTTATTACCAATTAATCCTGAACCACAACGCATTGGTAGAATAGAAGCACAAGCTGAAATCGCAAGGATGGCTGCTCAACAGGAACAAGCAAGATTGGCTGCCCTTGCCGCAGCCCAGGTTCAACAGCAGAACATTGATAACCCTGCACGAGCACCAAATCCTGGCGATGAGGATTTAGGTGATGACGAGTTACTAAACCCTAGGCGTGATGCTGAAATCGTAACACCTACCAACAGAAGAGGTCGACAAGCTCGGTATAGACATGATCACCAACCTATGCAGCCAGCCTTCGACGATGATGATGATGATCTTGATGGTGCCGGAGCCACTGGAGCTATAATTCCACCACCATTAGCGCCCGGATCCAAGTTCAACATCACAAGCACCATGATTTAGTTATTGCAACTCAAGGGATTGTTTGGTGGACTAGCAGGCGATGATCCGAATATGCATCTCATCAACTTTATTTCTACATGCAAGTCTTTTGACAATCCTGGTGTTGGTCAGAATGCAATTCGATTACGTCTATTTCCATTGTCTCTGTCTGGGGAGGCAACACTATGGTTGAATGGGCTGACTCCTGATTCAATTACAAATTGGAGGCAATTGAGAGACGCTTTCCTAGAAAGATTCTTTCCGCCTTCCAAAAGGGCACAATTGAGAGATGAAATCAGCAACTTTTGTCAGCTTCCCACTGAAGCTCTTCATGAAACATGGGAGAGGTTCAAGACAAAGCTAGCGAGATGCCCAAACCATCACATGACTAATGTTCACCTCATGGAGATATTGTATAGAGCCTTGAATTCAATAACTAAGCCAGTGGTGGATAACGCAGCTGGAGGATCTTTTATGGACCTCACCTTTGGTCAAGCAAGCAATATGCTAGATCGCAAGACGAAACAAAGTAGAGCTTGTCTTACCAGGGATTCTGAGGTAGCAAGCCCCACTTTATCTATAGGCATGACTGCAGACCAAAGAAGAAGACAAGAACAACGTGATCAAGATTTAGCGCACATGAAAACGCAAGTGGATCTTCTGACAAAGCATTTATTATCAGGGAAAACCGAAAAAGTGAAAGCTGTGGCGCTAAAAGGAAGAGACGAATCTGATTCGGAAGAGGAGGCCAACTACTTGAACAATCAGGGGGGTTTCCGTGGGAATACCCAAGGAAACCAAGGTCGGAACTATTATGATAAATCTGGAAGCAAAGACCAAGGTAGTTGGAATAAAAACAATGAAAAGAGTGGTTTGTACGTTCCCCCTGGTAGACGTGATACCACCACATCTAATTCTGGAAGTATGGAAGACATGATGGCTAAATTATTGAAAGGAGTGGAAGCAACGAGCGCGGGAGTTACTGAGGTAATTAATGATTTGTCCTCCATGAAACAACTAGTTGATTCTCATTCCACTTCAATCAAGCAAATAGAGCAGCAACTGAGCCAACTTTCAGCAGCACTCAATCAAAGAAAGGCTGGCACTTTACCTAGCGATACTGTGCAAAACCCAAGGAATGATGGGTCAAGCATGGCCATCACTACCAGAAGTGGTAAGGTGCTGGAACCTTCAGAAAAAGGCAAGCAAGTGGTTGACGAAGTTGCGGACATGGATGATAACGTAAAAGGAGAAGATGTCGCAACAACCAGTCCTGACGTCAAGGATGTCACGCCTAGTGACGTGCAGCCTGAAAAAATGGAAAAATGGAAGCAAGAGGAGAATAAATCCATGGAGAGAACACTTCCATACCCACCACCACCTTTTCCCCAAAGATTGAAGAAGGTGGCGGATGACACTAAGTTCAGCAAATTTATGACTATGTTGAAGCAGCTGACCATTAATGTTCCATTGGTAGAGGCACTTGAACAAATGCCTGGGTATGTAAAGTTTATGAAAGATCTTTTGACTAAGAAGAGGGCAGCAAGTTATGAGCTGAAGGATGATGTGCATCATTGTAGTGCAATTTCTACCCGATCGATAGTTCAGAAGAAGGCCGACCCCGGAGCTTTCACTATTCCTTGCACCGTCGGATCTTTGAACTTTGCCAAAGCATTATGTGACCTAGGATCCAACATCAACTTGATGCCATTATCGATCTACAAGAAGTTGGGGTTAGGAGATCCTACACCAATTAATATGAGGCTTGTTATGGCGGATAGGTCGGTAAAACGATCGGTTGGTATTCTATGCGATGTCTTGGTAAAGGTTTCTTCATTTATCTTTCCAGAAGACTTTGTCATCTTGGATTGTGAAGCATATTCAGAGGTTCCCATAATCTTGGGACGCCCTTTCCTTGCTACATGAAGTGTGCTCATTGATTTGAGAGCTAATGAACTTTCATTCCGAATAAATGACGAAGTGGTTCGATTTGATGTTTGCAAATCAATGAAGCAACCCAAAGATCTGAGTGTATTTTCTGTGGCTGATGTTGTCTTTGATGATGAGAAAGAACGACTTGAAGAAGAGCAAGTTCTTGATGATCCTTTGAAGGTTTTGCTCATGAAAGTAGAGAATGAGGATGCTGAAATTTCTGAAGAAGCTATTTGTGCTCTATCGGGATTAGGGACATATCGCTATACTCCCAAGAAGCTGGATCTTGATCTCAAGAATCGACCCACACCACCAGCCAAGCATCTATTGAAGAACCACCCACACTAGAATTGAAGGAGCTGCCAAGTCATTTGAAGTACGCATTCTTAGGAAGCGGAAACACACTTCCAGTCATAGTGGCAGCCGATTTGGGTGAGCAACAAGTTGCAGCTCTTATTGCAATCTTACGCAAGTATATTAGAGCCATTGGATGGACCATTGCGGATATTATTGGTATTCCACCTGGGATTTGCACACATAAAATTCAGCTTCAAGAAAAGTGCACACCCACCATTGAACATCAAAGGCGTTTAAACCCACCTATGCAAGAAGTGGTGAAGAATGAGATTATCAAGTGGTTAGACGCAGGAGTTGTATATCCTATCTCTGATAGTACATGGGTAAGTCCTGCACAATGTGTTCCCAAGAAAGGAGGAATGACGGTGGTCGCGAATGCAAAGAATGAGCTTATTCCACTCAGGCCCGTTACTGGATGGAGAGTATGCATGGACTACCGCAAGCTGAATTCTTGGACACTCAAGGATCACTTCCCCATGCCATTTATGGACCAAATGCTAGATCGATTAGCGGGGAAAGGATGGTTTTGCTTCTTGGATGGTTATTCAGGTTATAATCAGATTTGTATTGCTCCCGAAGACCAAGAGAAGACAACGTTTACATGCCCATATGGTACGTTTGCCTTCAAACGCATGCCATTCGGGTTGTGTAATGCACCAGCCACCTTTCAACGTTGTATGATGTCTATTTTCTCTGATATGGTTGAAGACACTTTGGAGGTATTTATGGATGACTTTTCAGTTGTCGGTGAGTCTTTTGAAGCATGTTTGGCAAACTTGAGCATGTCATTGCAAAGATGTGTAGAGTTCAACCTTGTGCTGAATTGGGAGAAGTGCCACTTCATGGTAAAAGAAGGAATCGTTCTTGGGCACAAGATCTCTGAAAGAGGAATAGAGGTTGATCGAGCAAAAATAGAGGTAATTGAGAAGCTACCGCCTCCAATTTTGGTGAAGGGAGTTCGTAGTTTTCTTGGCCATGCTGGTTTCTATCGTAGATTCATCAAAGACTTTTCCAAAATTTCTAGTCCATTGTGCAAACTATTGGAGAAAGATGCGAAGTTTGACTTTAATGACAATTGCTTAAAGGCATTCGAATGCCTTAAAGGAAAACTCATTGAAGCCCCTATCATGGTAGCACCAGATTGGACGCTCCCGTTTGAGGTCATGTGCGATGCTAGTGGTGTAGCCGTTGGTGCTGTTCTTGGACAAAGAAAGGAGAAATTATTTCATCCTATCTACTATGCGAGTAAGGTCCTAAATAAAGCCCAAAGGAACTACACTGTTACTGAACAAGAGCTCCTAGCGGTTGTGTATGCGTTTGAGAAGTTTCGTGCCTATCTATTGGGTACTAAGGTGATCGTCCATACAGACCATGCAGCTCTTAGGTATCTAATGACGAAGAAGGATGCAAAACCAAGGTTGATTCGATGGGTATTGCTGCTCCAAGAGTTTGATTTCGAAGTCAAAGATAGAAGAGGTTGCGAGAACCAAGTGGCTGATCACCTATCTAGACTTGAGAATGAACATGTGGCGCAACCTGAAATTCAGATTGATGATGCATTCCCTGACGAGGAGATATTAGCGACAAAAATGGAGAAAGTACCATGGTATGCCGACTTTGCAAATTTCGTAGTGAGTAATGTGCTACCTGCCAATTTATCTTACCACCAAAGGAGGAAGTTTATGCATGACGTTCAGCACTACTATTGGGATGAACCTTATTTGTTTCGAAGATGCGCGGATGGGATCATTCGACGATGTATATCCCATGAAGAAGTGCCTACTATATTGGAAGCATGCCACACTTCGCAAGTTGGAGGACATCATGCAGGCAATCGAACGACAAGAAAAGTATTGCAAAGTGGTTATTATTGGCCTTCGATATTCAGAGATGCATACGACTATGTGAGAAGGTGTGACCAATGCCAACGTTAAGGTGCTATTTCAAAACACCATGAAATGCCCATGTCTAAAATTCTGGAGATAGAACTCTTTGATGTGTGGGGTATTGATTTCATGAGTCCATTCGTGAATTCGTTTGGAATGAAGTACATCTTGGTTGCTGTGGATTATGTTTCGAAATGGGTTGAAGCTGTAGCATTGGCCGACAACGAAGGAAAGCGTGTTGTAGCGTTCTTAAAGAAGAATATCTTCTCTCACTTTGGAGTACCTCGTACTATCATAAGTGATGGAGGATCTCACTTTTGCAACAAGCTATTCAAATCTGTATTGGCCAAGTATGGTGTCAAGCAACACAAGGTAGCTACGCCTTATCATCCCCAAACTAGTGGACAAGTAGAGGTTTCCAATCGTGAGATTAAGCAAATTCTTGCAAAGACGGTTAATGCAAATAGGAAGGATTGGTCTCGAAAGCTAGATGATGCACTATGGGCATATAGGACTGCATTCAAGACACCCATTGGCATGTCTCCTTATCAACTAGTTTATGGGAAAGCTTGTCATCTACCCATCGAGCTTGAATACAAGGCATTGTGGGCATTGAAGCACTTGAATCTGAATTGGGATGATGTGAAGAATCTGAGGTTGGAGCAACTGAACGAATTAGATGAGTTCCGTCTCCATGCATATAAAAGATCGGATTTATACAAGGAGCGGATGAAGAAGTATCATGATCAACGGATTGTTCGACGAAACTTCCAAAAGGGTGATATGGTACTACTCTTCAACTCCAGATTTAAGCTC
Organism: Capsicum pubescens; assembly: GCA_030864215.1. Taxonomy (NCBI): domain Eukaryota; kingdom Viridiplantae; phylum Streptophyta; class Magnoliopsida; order Solanales; family Solanaceae; genus Capsicum; species Capsicum pubescens. The sequence goes on from CM061548.1 coordinate 388,731,231, forward strand.
TTCCCAGGTAAGTTAAAATCTAAGTGGTCTGGTCCATTTAAAGTTATCCTAGTCTACTCGTCTGGAGTAGTCGAATTGGAAGGCAATAAGGGTGTTGTCTTCAAAGTGAATGGCCAACGTGTTAAGCCTTATATTGGTCCTCTTGACTCGATGAATGACATGGCCATCACTTATCTCGACGAAGTCTAAGTACTCGAGATTACTACGTCGAGCCACGACAATAAATAAGGCGCTAGATGGGAGGCAACCCATCGTTTATCATTTTTCATTTATCGTTTATCGTTTTCTTTCATTCTAGTACTTGTTTTGATTTTGATAAATGAAAAATCCAAAAATAAGAGTCGTGCCACGACCAAAACTAAGGCGCTTGGTGGGAGGCAACCCATCGTACTAATCGTTTTCATTTGTTTGAGCGAATATAGGTGCAAGAAGTAGTCAACGAGGAGATTGATTTCAATTGACGATTTGGATGCATTGTATGGTAAAGTTGGTAAGTTAGGAAGGGTGATGCATAAGGCTATGGATTAAGCCTTTCTCACGCCAAAATAGGCTTCGAGGAAGGCTAGGCCTTGGTAAAACTAGGCCACGAACGATGCACAACCTATCCTATAGAAACTAAGGTCTCGGAATCTAGTGTGCTATACACTATGCGCCGCCTATTCCTAGGTATGCTTTTGACAATGCTCCGCCTATGCTATGGCATTTGGTCTCAGTATCTCATATGCCATAGACTATGCGGCGCATATGTCTACAAATGCCATAGACTATTTTGAAATGCATCTTGAAAAGCATGCTACGAAATGTATTGATTTATACTATGACATGAATATGATTTTTGAATCAAAAGAGAGGGTTGTTTGTATTGATAAATATTGAATATAAATATCTAATGGAAAGAGTTGCATGGTTTGATAAAGTTTTCAGGACCACCACATTATTATTGAAAGAATGATAATTCTTGCATAGTTTTGACTTGTGCTTTCGGAACACGAAATCTCTTATACTATTTGCATGTTTGGGTGGTTTGAATTGAGTTTCTAATCAAAGAATCATGCATGATGCATTATGGCTCAGAAATAGGACTTGCAAGTCTTGGAGGGACGACATCAACTCAGATAATGCCATGTTAATTTAGAACAGAATAGAATACATGTTTGAAATTAGATTTTAAGATTTTGAAATAGAATGGTGTATGTTTTCGTAATGATTTACAATTCTGCATCTTCTGTTATAATTTATGAATATTATGCATGATTACTAGATAGACAAGGGCGTCCGGGCCTTCATGGTTCGGGATGCTCATCACGGCCAGGGCACTGGTTTGGGTCGTGAAAAACTTAGTATCAAAACATGGTTCATGGTCTTAGGGTATCTACGAAATCACGTCGGGTAGAGTCTCATTTATGTGTGTGTAGCGTGCCACACTTATAGGCAGGAGGCTACTAGGCATTTAGGAATGTCTCTCTTTCTTCATGTTCTAGTTCATGCTATGGAGTCCGGATGTTCTCCTTCATACTCTAATTCATGCTATGGTTCCGCCCATACGAAAGAAAAGTTATCCTAATTCTTTTCCTTACTATGGTGTTCTCAGATAATGCTCTCAGATTTACTAAAGGAAATTTCTGAAGTCACACAAAGGGCTTGAGAGGAGCTCCCTGATGTGTCATAAGTCCCTCAAGTTTAAAATTATGTCCTCGTTGTTAAGAGACGTTCTGTTAAGACAAGAGTAAGATATGTATTCTTGGGTCATTAAATATTGTGTGTCAAGTTTCTATTTCTTGTAATCTTGATATTATTGTGCTGTTGAAACAAAAAGTCTAGTGAAGCCGTGTGGGGATCTTTCAATTCACTAGCATAGTTGCTTTGTTATTTATTCCATTTTCTTGTTCAAAGCACAAAAATCAAAGTCTAGTGAAGCCGTGTGAGGCCTATTTTGATTCACTAGCAACTTGATGTTCATCTTGTTGTTCTTATGTTTGTTGGAACTGTATTTTCACCTGAGTAGTAGTATAAGTTAAAGTGTTGGTGTCATGACCTATTGGTGGTGAGATTATATCAAGAAGTTGATGATATGAAATCATAAGGTTAGAAGTCAGAGTGAGGGTGAATTTTGTGTAGATAGATCGCATTAAAGTATAATATAAGGTTAAGGTTGATCATGTCTATTATGTGACTTTACCCCCTTAACCTTCTTTTCTCTGGTAGTTGTAAACTAGTACTACTTGTGAGAAGGTATGTAGTAGATTTGGAGGTATAGTAGTAATGTCATAAAAGTGTTTTGGTTATGGGTAGTATCTAGATAAAATAAAGTATTTGGGTAGAATTTCCCAATTTGATGGACTAGTATATCATGTTGTATTCTTCATTGGTGGTAGATGATTGATGCTAGACTATAGGCTTGAATTTAAATATAGAATTTGGTGGTAAGAATAGTGGCACGAGAGTAATGATGTATGTTTTGTGGGAATAAATTAGTAGGCTTGATGTGTTGAAATAGTACGTGCTAATGAGTTATGATAAGGAAAATCATAAGGTCATGATCAATTATTGTTGTTATGAATTTCTAGTGTACTAGTATTTCTCGATATTTATTTCATGGTTTCCAAGTGGGAATTGTGCGTAAGGTTGGGTTATAAATCATGTTTAGCACTAGACATTAAGTTTGATCAGTTGATGGCCATGAAGGTGGATGTGATGATTTCTTAATTAATGATACTAGTTATATGGAAGTAATCTAATAGGCTTGAACGGTGTATGCAATAGATTAAGTTTATTTGATTCGTAATAAAGTATGATGTTGTATGTGTGAGGTAGAAGTATGCCCAAGGTGATATGAGGTTGCTGTATTTTTTTATAAGGCTATTACATGTTGTGTGTGGCTAGTGGTACCATTGAGTTGCTAGGTGGAGAAAGAATAGTTAGATGGTACAAGGTGTTCTAAATGGCCAGGTTAAGGAGTTTTTAACTTATAGTGTTGAACCTTTTAATATGATCTTGATCCTCATGGTAGAGAGATATAAGTTTTGGGTTGTAATATTGGTAGGCTATGACGGAAGAAGTATGGTTCATCAAAGGCTTGGTGATATCCATGTTAAGTATTAGAATATAAGTTTGAGTTTTGAAGGTTGAACTAATAGAAATAAGAATAGAAGCACCAGAAGGTGTGCACTTCCACTTTAGGGATATTCATGAAGATTCAAAGTTAGTAAGTGTTCAAGTATTATATGATGACTATTGGTAGCTATAGAAAGATAGAGTGCATCTCAGAAGGTAGTATTAACAGTGGATTTTCCACTTTCAGGTGTAGTCATTCGGGTTAAGTTCTATGATATGCATGTATGGTCATTTTCCAGACCCTAGAGTGTAGTAAGTGTAGTTCAATTAGAGTCTAGTAAGGGATTTCTCAAACTTAAGATGATGGATTGAAGCTAAAGAGAAGATGATAGAAAGAGTAACCAAGTTAGGCTCTCAGATTCTAGTAGAAATGCCAGTATGATATAGAACATCAGAAGGTGAAAGTGAGGCTCAACCCATTCTTGTTTCTGTATTTTCAATTATCCCAATACCTACTCATGCCTTACGTTTCAATTCCATGATCATAGTTCATGTTCATGTATATGATAGAAAATCACGTGCTCTTCCAGTTCCTAAATGAGGAATTCCAGTTCATTCAGTAGTCGGGATCACATTCCATAAGTTATGAACTCCAAATTGAGGTCATGCAGCTCATGACTCATGTACTCACGCTTTATAGTGTGCTCAGATCCCATAACTAATGCTACAAAACAAATAATTGGCGATATTCAGCTTATAGATAGGTATACTCTTGATTTAGATCACTTTGATGAATCCCTGATGCTGATTTGCTATTTCTTAGGCCTCAGTTAAGTGTCAAGTCTCATATAATATCCTTCCATACTTCAAGGTCTTATGTTCTAACCTTTTAGTGACTCCTTCTTATTTAACGATAGTGATGATGAGTAAATATTTCTTGTTGATAAAAGATCATTGTATACTTATTTTGGATAAGACCATAAGGGTGAAGTAAAATTTGGGGCCAAGTCTTTGATTTATGTGATGGTTAGTGAAAATTTGTGTGTGTATGTTCTTGGGGTAGCGCGTGGGAGTTATATTAATAGTGGTTTAGAAAATGTGTGAAGTATGTATTTATGGGTGTTTGCTTTGAATTTCATACGTGGTTATAAAGATAGGCTTGAATGACATGTTGGGATTTAAGTGGAGGGACACAATATGCGCTAGTGAATCCATAGTAAGAGTTCAGAGTTGGTCATTGAAGTGGTAAGGCACGTTATGCTTAGGGTGTGAACTTTAAAAAGATATAGAAGGTTGAATCATATGATTTAGACTAGTACCGCGGTGTGTTAGGATGTATTTTGTGATTTAGAGTTAGGCTCGATCACGGTGAAGGGATTTAAGCTACTTTAGACATTAGTAGAAGGAGTTATCAATGCCCATATGAGAATTATAAGTTGAATTGAATGTATGGTATTTGAATGGGATAGTATAGTTAAGGGAGTATTCTAGAAGTGTGCTAAGCTTGAAAGTAAGAAGTTGCATTGCCTAAGGTCTGGAAATTCTATCCTAGCTTATGAGCTAAATTTCTATATTACATGCAATAGAGTAGTGCCAAGGTTGTGATTCCTTAGTTGGATGTCTTGTGTAAATCATGCCTATGATTCTTAGCTCCCTAATGCTACTGGAACTTCTTTAGAAAGAGTGTTGAAGAGATAATCTATTCCATACATGTAAATTGTGAATCCAGTTCAGTCCAATCATTATGTTTCAGATTCAGCTATTTAGTCATGACTCAGTTCATAAGAGTTCAGCGCATAATCTCAAATTTTTTCCAAGTATTTTAGCTCAGACAGTGTAATACCCTGGTACAGTCTAAGTCTTGATACCTCATGATTCGTACTTGCCTAAGTTATCACTTATCAATTCAATATATATATGATTGGATCATGACCAATTCAAGGGAATCCTAAACTTTCAGCATGAATCAGCTCCTTAAAGCAAGTAAAGTCAAGTCATCTCAGAATTCAGTTTCATGATAAAAGTTTAATTGTTGCAGCTTGGCTATATCCCTTCTTAGAAGATATATCATATCCACATTATTCCATATCTTTAAGACTTCAACATTCCTACCCATCATTCAGGGATGAATGATCCCAAGGGGGAGATAATGTAACGCCCCGCATTTTGGGCTAGAATGAAAATAATCATTTCTATGCATAGATGATCCAAAAGCTATAAATCCTATGCAAATTTGCTATGTTAATCAATTATTTAGTGTGAGAACCTATTTGAGCATGAATTGAGATCATAGAGGTCCCCTAACTCAAGGACGAGTTGAAAGCTTTCCTATCATTCGAGTTTGAGTGAGAGTTGAAACTTGGGTCAACTTTAATCGACCATAAATCCTTCTATATAAATAATTAGAATGCCTACTATATATCAAATGAAATTTCTTTGAGTCCTCTTTCCAACGCCACTGGTTTCGCTTAAATCTGATATCGGAGTAGAAAGTTATGCTCATTTTACTTTGAAGTGTTTGTCTGCCAAAACGTGACAACGAGGCTGACGACTTATCAGATGTGTGACGTCCCGTCAGACCTGGTCGTCAGCCTAAGGTAGTGAATGGTGAAAACCAGCCCAAAAGAGACGACCTGGGTGACGACTTATCACTTGAGTGACGGCCCGTCAACCCTGGTCGTCAACTGATGCAATTATGCGATTTTTTTGGGTTCCTTAGGGGTATTTTGGTCTTTCCCTCACTCCAAAATCCTTTCACATGAATTAAATCACCCCTTAAGTGTTATTAATCAATCATTATCAGTTTTACAACATCAAAAACTTCCTCTTCACTCTCAAAATAAGATCAATTAGGGTTTTCTCCAAGAACAAGAAATTCAAGAAAATCAAGCCTTAAGTTCAAGATCTCCAAGAAACAAATCAAGATTCGGGTTTCATCTATCAAGATCTAGGTTCCATATTTCAGATCTTATAATTTAAGGTATGTGTGGTTTTCCTAAAATTTCATGGGCATAAAAATCTTCTTTAAATTATGCAAAGGGTTTAGAAATCATGATTTTTAATAAAAGGGTTTTGGATTTACGATTTTAATTCATATTTTTAGAAGCCTTGATGATATTGTTTTGGACTTTAGGCCTTCTCCCAAAGTGATTTGAAATCCTATGTATATGTATGTATGTGTTTTAATGTGATGTTTGAATTGAGAGCATGAATCACATAAAATTCCTCTTTTGATATGATTTATCCAATTTTTCATATGATATGAATTTTTTTGAAATGCATCTTGAAAAGCATGATACGAAATGAATTGATTTATATTATGACATGAATATGATTTTTAAATCAAAAGAGAGGGTTGTTTGTATTGATAAATATTGAATATAAATATCTAACGGAAAGAGTTGCACAGTTTGACAAAGATTTCATGACTACCACATTGTTATTGAAAGAATGATAATCCTTGCATAGTTTTGACTTGTGCTGTCGGAACATGAAATCTCTTATACTATTTGCATTTCTGGGTGGTCTGAATTGAGTTTTTGATGAAAGAATCATGTATAATGCACTATGGCTCAGAAATAGGACTTGCAAGTTTTGGTGTGACGACACCAACTCAGATAATGCCATGTTAATTCAGAACAAAATGCATGTTTGAAATCAGATTTTCAGATTTTAAACCTAGAATGGTGTATGTTTTCATAATGATTTACAATTCTGCATCTTTTATTATAATTTATGAATATTGTGCATGATTACCTAATAGAGAAGGGCATCCGAGCCTTCATGGTTCGGTATGCTCGTCACGGCCAGGGCCCTGGTTTGGGTCGTGACATATTCTAGCTTGTTTGATAGATTGATGAAGTTGAAGGTCTTGAGCCCAATTCAAGGAAGGCTTTCAAATCCACCACCAAGAAATCTGGATTATTCTTTAAGGGGTGCATATTGTTCTGACATGCTGGGGCATGATACAGAAAAATATTGGTATTTGAAGAAAGTAATTCAGGATCTGATCGACACAAATCAGATTATGACACAAGCTCCAGAGGTTCCAAATATCAACCAAAATCCATTGTCGGACCATGCTGAAACAAATATATTGGAGTTGATTTACGAAGGTAAAGAGTCTATGATGTCTCATATGCCAATAGTTAGGATCCCAACTAATGAGGAGAAGACGGTAAATGTTGCGGATTTAATAAAGGCGATGTCTTTGATCCCAAAAGAGACGATAGAAGAAGAAACTCAAGGAGATAATAAGAAACCTGTGCTAATTGTTAAAGGAGTGGAAATATTTATTGTCCTGAGTCAGGGTAAGCCGAAGTTAATAGTAATGAGAGCCCCAAGAAAGCCAATTTTGATAGTGAAAGGGGTACTTGTGGCGCCTATTACATTCAGCCAGTGACACAGCTCCCGTTGATCAACTCCAAAAAAGTCCCGCAAACTATGATGACTTACCAAGGAAAGAAAATTGTAGATGAGGTGAATAAAGTTGGGGGTTTGACTCATTCAGGAAGGTGTTCTGTTCCAGAAGGTTTAAGAAAGTCTAAACCAGTAGGGGATGGCTAGTCGACTATAAAAAAAACCGTCATCGAGAAAGAAGCTAGAGAGTTTTTGAAAAGGATGAAACTGCCTTAATACTCCATCATAGATCAGTTGTGGAAGACTTTAGCTCAAATCTCCCTTTTTTCTCAGATGTTGCATTCTGATGAACATTGTAATGCTATGCTGAATTGTTGAATGAAGATTATGTCCCTAGAGAAGTTACAGTGAGTCAGTTGGAGAAAATCGTTGGGAAGATCTTTGAGTTAAACAGGATTAGCTTTTTTTATGATGAATTGCCTGTGGAAGGCACGGGGCATAATCGGGGTCTTTACATTACTGTGAAGTATGAACACTTCTATGTCACTCGTATCATGATCGATGGAGGTTCCGGTGTAAGTATTTGTCCTCTGTCTACTTTGCAAAAGTTGAATATCAGTATCGAGAGGATTCGACCCAACAATGTATGTGTTTGAGCTTTCGATAGAGCAAAAATAGACTCAATTAGAGAAATAGAGCTAACATTGACTGTAGGGCCTGTTGAATTCGCCATAGAGTTCCAAGTATTGAACATCGACGCCTCTTACAATCTATTATTGGAAATACCCTGGATTCATAAGGCTAGGGCCGTTGCATCTACATTGCACTAAATGATCAAGTTCAAGTGCGACAAGTAAGAGGTGGTCATTCATGGTGAAGGGGATTTGTCTGTATACAGGGAATCGCCTATGCTTTTTGTTGAGGCAAATAATGCAGAAGCGATGTTGGTTTATCAATCTTTTGATGCAGTATTTGTAGAGCATATCAGTGAAGGACATGTTATTCAAGGGCCATAGTTATCTCCTACTTCCATCATGATGGTTAATGAGATGTTGAAATATGGTTTTGAGCCAGGAAAGGGTTCATGAGTATCATTGCATGGTATAGTTCTTCCAATATGTCCAAGGGAGAACCTTGGTAGTTTCAGTTTAGGTTTCAAACCTACAGTAGAAGATTGGAAAAGGGCCAAGAAGCAAAAAAAGAAAACATGGTCACTCCCCCACCCAGTGCCACTACTTTGTGAGTCATTTGTCAAAAACAGTGTTATCAACCATATACAAGAGGTGGAAGCTGAGTTAGTTGATGGTTTCTAAAACTTGTTTGTTGAAGTTGACATGGTTGAAGCAGGAGAAGGTCAGTAAGGTGGATATGTAGCTCATAGGTCCTGATGTCTAGCCCAACAACTGGTAAGTCACTCTTCTCCGAGTCAGGAGGGAGTTTTGTTCTTTTTATGTTGATTCTAGTGATATGACATGCATGCAGAATTTTATGTGTGATCCTAAAATCCAATCTAATCAAGATATAATAAATCAAGAGGGGCGATATGATGAATAAGAAGCATTGGAAGAAATAAACAAAGAGTTCCAACAATTTGAAGCCAAGTCGAATCCTAATTTGAATAAAACTGAGTCAATTAATCTTGACGATCAGGAAAAGGTTAGGGAAACTAAAATAAGTATGCATGTTTAACCACATTTAAAAGAAGGGATGATACAAGCATTAATTGATTATAAATAAGTTTTTGCATGGTCTTATGATGATATGCCGGGTTTAAGCACCGAGTTAGTGGTCCACAAGTTGCTGACTAACCCTAAGATTTCCCCTGTAAAATAGAAGTTGAGAAAATTCAAACCGATGTAAGCATAAAAATTAAAGAGGAAATCATGAAACAGATTGAATCCAAGGTCATTCGAGTTGCGCGTTACCCTAATTGGTTGTCCAATGTCGTTCCTGTCCCAAAGAAAGACGACAAGGTTTGAGTGCGTGTCGATTATCGTAATTTGAACAGGGCCAGTCCGAAGGATATTTTCCACTATCCAAAATTCATATTCTGTTAGATAATTATGCTAAACATGAGGTTGCTTCTTTTGTAGATTTTTATGTTGGGTACCACCAAATAGTTATGGATGCTGATGATGCGGCGAAGACATCTTTTATCATGCCATGGGGGACTTACTGTTATCGAGTGATGTTGTTCGGTCTAAAAAATACTGGAGCAACGTACATGAGGGCCATGACTACTATGTTTCATGATATGATCCATAAGGAAATTAAAGTCAATGTGGATGATGTTATCATTAATTCCAAAAGTCAAGCTGATCATGTTAATGATCTAAGAAAGTTCTTCGAGAGGCTTCACAGGAATAAACTCAAACTTAATCCGGAAAAATGCGTATTTGGAGTTCCATTTGGGAAGTTGTTGGGTTCGTGGTCATTCTTTGAGGTATTGAATTGGATCCTTCAAAGATCAAGGTTATTCAGGATTTGCTGCCACCTAAGAATAGAACAGAGGTGATGAGTTTGCTCGGTAGGGTGAACTACATCAATAGATTTATTGCTCAAATCACAACCACTTGCGAGCCCATTTTCAAGTTGCTGAAGAAGAGTGTCGTTCTTGAATGGATCGAGGAATGACAAGAGGCGTTTGATAAAATCAAAAGATATCTGTCGAATCCGCATGTATTGGTACCACCTGAGCCTGGTAGGCCCTTGATTTTGTACTTAATAGTTATGGATAATTCCTTCAGTTGTGTGTTGGGTCAACATGATATCACGGGGAAAAAGGAGCAAGCCATCTATTATCTCAGTAAGAAGTTCACGATGTCTGAAGCCAAGTACACTCTTCATGAAAGAACATGTTGTACCCTAACTTGGGTAGCACATAATTTGAAGCATTATCTTTCATCCTACACTACTTACCTCATCTACCGCATGGATGCATTGAAGTATATCTTTCAAAAGCCCATACCAACAGGTCGACTTACAAAATGGCAAATATTAATTACTGAGTTCGACATCGTGTATGTGAATCAAACCTCCAAGAAAGCTCAAGCGCTGGAAGACCATTTGGCTGAGAACCCTATTGATGAGGACTATAAGCCATTGAAGACATATTTTCCTGATGAAGAAGTGTTAAGCATTGATGAAGTTACTATAGATGCCAATCTAGGCTGGAAGTTTTTCTTTGATGGAGCCGTGAACATGAAAGGAGTCAGAATAGGTGCAGTTCTTATCTCTGAATCGGGTCAATATTTCCTGGTAACTGCACAACTTTGATTTTATTGTACCAATAACATGGCGGAATACAAAGCTTGCATTCTGGGATTGAGGATAGCTATTGATATGAGAGTCCAGGAAATATTAGTATTAGGGGACTCAGATTTGCTCATCCATCAGATTCAAGGTGATTGAGAGACACGAGATTTAAAGCTCATACCATATCGACAATGCTTGCAAGATCTATGTCAAGGGTTCGTGTCACTAAAGTTCAGGCATATTCCAAGAATTCACAATGAGATTGCTAATGCTTTAGCCACTTTGTCTTCGATGCTCCAACTTACTGACAAGGCCTATATCGATCCAGTGCATATACAGAGTCGTGATCAACATGCTTATTGTAATGCATTTGAAAAAGAGCTCGATGGCAAAACTTGGTTCTTTGATATCAAACGATACATCTAGTTGGAAGAATACCCAATGCATACCACTAGTGATCAAAAGAGGACTATTAGGCATTTGGCTAGTGAATTTTTCTTAAGTAGGGGAATCTTATACAAGATAAACCCAGATCTGGGACTTTTGAGGTGTATAGATGCAAAAAAAGCCTCAGTGATCATGGTTGAAATACACTCTGGAGTATACGGGCCGCATATGAACGGTTATGTCTTGTCAAAGAAGATACTTTGAGCAGGTGATTATTGGCTTACCATGGAGAAAGATTCTATTCGTTTTGTTTAGAAATGTCATCAATGTCAGATACACGGTGATCTGATACATTCTCCTCCTGCTGAGTTGCACAATGTCTGCTTCATGGCCTTTCGTAGCTTGGGGGATGGACGTGATCGGGCCGATTGAGCCAAAAGCGTCAAATGGGCATAGGTTCATTTTGGTGGCCATCGATTATTTTACAAAGTGGGTAGAAGCAGCAACTTTCAAGTTAGTAACAAATAAGGCGGTGGTAGATTTTGTTCATGCCAACATCATTTGTAGATTTAGAACTCCCAAGATGATCATTACAAACAATACTGCCAATCTCAATAGTCATTTGATGCAAGAAGTATGCCAACAGTTTAAGATCACACATCAAAATTTCACTCCACATCGTCCAAAGGCAAATGGCGTTGTGGAAGCCGCCAATAAGAATATCAAGAAGTTACTGCAGAAAATGATGCAAGGGTCTAGACAATGGCATGAGAAGCTGCCATTTACATTGATAAGTTATCGTACTACTATTCGCACTTCAACAGGGGCAACCCTATATTTACTGGTGTATAGGACAGAAGTAGTCATTCCCGTAGAAGTTGAAATTCCCTCTTTTCGAGTTATTCCAGAAGCAGAGATTGATGATGATGAGTGGATCAAAACCCGACTGGAATAGTTGACTTTAATTTATGAAAAAAGGCTGACGTCCATATGTCATGGCCAATTGTATCAGAAGAGAATGGCTCGAGCATATAACAAAAAGGTACATCCCAGGCGTTTTAAAGTTGGTCAGTTGGTATTGAAGCGTATCCTCCCTCATGAGAATGAAGATAAAGGCAAATTCTACCTAAATTGCCAAGGTCCCTTTATTGTGAAGAAAGTGTTGCCTAATGGAGCTTTATATTTGACAGATATGGAAGGCAAAATGGCATAAATGGCTATCAATGCTGACGCAGTCAAAAGATATTATGTATGATATTTTTTGTTCTATGGCATGTTTAGTACTTGCATTTTTGAAGATTGATATGATGAAAGCATTTCATTCTGCTATCCAAATATTGTGTCATCCTTTGTTTTCCCCATTTGGGCTTAGTTCTATTTTTCTTTCATATCCCTCTTTTGGAATCAAAATAGAGTCAAATATAAATGTCAAGAAAAGAAGAATAAAAAAAAGAAAAAAAAAATAAAAACAAAGAACAAGTTGATGGAACTACGTGTGACCTAATTCCCATCTCTCGAGAATGAGATCGTAGGCTGCCCTAATCGGGGCTCGATCCAATCAAATAAATAATTTAGAGTCACCCAGTCAGCAAAAACTAGGGCATAAGTTAATTTTGTTGTTTGAGTTGATTTCAAAAGTTGTAAGTTCTCACCCCACTTCAAGTGTCGTTTGAGCCTCCTATCATCCTTTCTTTCTAACCTTATCCAAAAGTCAAATTACAATCAATGAAAGACCTTTAGATCAATCTTTGAGAATTGTGAGGCTGAACATGCGATGGATATATGGAAATATTTTGGCATTATATTTTCTGCATCATCATGAAAAATAGAAAAAAATAGAAAAAAAATAAAAAATGAGAGAGTCTTACTGGTGAAAACTCTCACGGGCATCGTAAGACGATGGTGAGTAAGAAAAATAAAAATAAGAGAGTCTTATTGGTGAAAACCCACACGGGCACCATAAGGCGATGGCAAGTTCGAGAGAAATAAAAAGAAAAGAGGTTTGTTGGCTAAAATCTATCAAGATGTCATCAATTGAATGGGATTGTATGAGCCCAATGAGTTTGAAGAAGTGACTCAGCGGCAAAGGTATGAACTAAACAACAAATGGGAAGTTTGGGTAGAAACATCAGGCAGCTTAATTCAAAATGCACATCATAATCATTGGAGTGGGCTGTCGTATTCAGATAAATTTTCTTTTAAAAGTGGGACATTGCCTTTTTCTTTCATTTACATATTCATATGTTTGTCTTTCTTTTATGTTATTTAGTAAAATAAAAGTCACCATCATTTCTTTATATTTTGAGTCAAGTCGGTGTCAAAACAAGTTAGAAAGGATTTCAAAACTTTCTACCAGTCTTCCCAATTGCATGAGGAAAAGCCAAGGACCGGCACATGAGAGAAACGTGATCATAATTCCAAGCAAAACAAAGGAAGTCTATCAACCGACAAGTTACTAGATTCGCGAGAGTATCATATTTTAAAAGGTGCATCTCAGAGGCATGATAAAATATAAAATAGGTGTTTGAATAAAAGTCATTTCCTTCAAGCTGGTTTCGGGTCAATGATACGATAAGACGGGGGAAAATATTGGTAATATGAAGCAAAGATGAAGGAAACAAGCGTTGCAACGGATGTCTGGCAAGCCAAGTACTGCGAACCACCACTGAGTTTTTAACTGACAAATTTTTCTTTGATGAAACCGGGGAAAAGTTCTGTTCACTAAGATCAACTACCGTTGGGGAAGCATATCTGGGAACTTATTTTATATTCAGGACCTTTTTGGAAAATGGGACATTACTTTCAGAAAAATGAAATCTTTCTTTATCATAATCTCTGTTTGGGATATTTTTCATGCTAGTTTTGAAATTGAAAGTCAGGAGCCCGCCTAAAGAACAGGGTGCTGAAATTGCAAGTCAGAAGCCCGCCTGCAGAATCAGGTGATGAAATTGAAAGTCAAGAGCCCGCCTGAAGAACAGGGCGATGAAATTGAAAGTCGGGAGCTCGCCCAAAGAATAGAGTGATGAAATTACAAGTCAGGAGACCACCTGAAGAACAAAATGATGAAATTGAAAGTCGGGAGCTCGCCCAAGAATAGAGTGTTGAAATTACAAGTCAGGAGCCCACCTGAAGAACAGGGTGATGAAATTGAAAGTCGGGAGCTCGTCTGAAGAACAGAGTGATGAAATTACTAGCCAGGAGCCCGCCTGAAGAACAGGGTGATGAAATTGAAAGTTGGGAGCTCGCCCGAAGAACAAAGTGATGAAATTACAAGCCAGGAGCCCGCCTGAAGAACAAGGGTGATGAAAATTGAAAGTCAGGATCCCGCCTAAAGAACAAGGGTGATGAAAATTGAAAGTCAAGATCCTGCATGAAGAACAAGGGTGATGAAAATTGAAAGTCAGGATGCCCGCCTAAAGAACAAAGGTGATGAAAATTGAAAGTCAGGATACCCGCCTGAAGAATAGGGGTGATAAAATTGAAAGTCGGGATGCTCGCTCGGAGAATAAGAGCAAGGAAATTGCAAGTCGGGGTGCCTACCCAAAGAATATGGGTGATAAAATTGGAAGTCGGGATGCTCACTCGGAGAACAAAAGCGATAAAATTGCAAGTCGGGGCACCCGCCCGAAGAATAGGGGTGATAAGATTGAAAGTCGGAATGCTCGTCCAGAGAACAAGAGAGAGGAAATTGAAAGTAGGGGTGCTCGCTCAAAGAATAGGGGTGATAAAATTGAAGTCAGAATGCTCGCCCGAAGAATAAGAGCAAGGAAATTACAAGTCGAGGTGCCCGTCTGAAGAATAGGAATGATAGAATTGAAAGTCAGGAGCCCGCCTGAAGAACATGGTAAAGAAATTGAAAGTCAAGTAACAAGGTTAAAAAAATAGAAAGTCATGCAACAAGGTGAATAAATTGAAATCCAAGCAACAAGTTATAAAAATTGCAAGTCAGGAGCCCGCCTGAAGAATAGGGTGATGAAACTCAAGTCTAGAGTCCAAATAAAGCTGCATAGACAGCACTTTTATAATTTCAGTTATCTTTTAACTTGTAATTTTTATTTTTGATGTAATAATAGGGATACGAACCGGAACCTCGATAGGACCTCACTCGACTCTCTAACTCGGTATAGTCCACTTCTCCTTCCAACCATCTGGGACACCTGTGACTTAATCCCTTATAACTTGGGTAGGTGTGATACCCAAAATCAACAGTCGGTTGTCCTTCTTCCTTTTTTTTCTTTCCTTTTTTGAATAATGATCAGGACAAAATTATGTCCCGTTGTCTACTTTTTTGTATGAAAACACTTTGTATTTAAATCCAAAGGGGACATGATGTAGACACATAATTTTGTCCACCCTAAAAATTAATTTTCACTTATTTACCTTCCTACCCCCATACCCTATATATTCCCCACCTCCTAACACACACTACCATTTTTCCTTCTTTCTTCTTTGACTAAGAAACAACAATAATTAACACCACTCACCATGTTTTTTTATCCACTCACAGAATATGCCAATACACTCACCATCTACACTTGCTTTCCATTTTAAAAAGAAACACACAACATCATTTATTGTTCACACTTTCATCATATTGTTCACACTTTCTTTCCATTTTTTAAAATGAAAAAAATACAATATCATCATGTTGTCCACACTTTCTTTCTATTCACAATTAAAGAAAACACACAACATATATTTCCTCTCCATAATTCCCTTTAAAAAGGGACCTTCACAGAAACACAATACACACGGAAATCATCATAAACACACTAATACATACATACTCCCCATAGTCCTTTATTAAAAACTACACAAAACTCACTCTGCAGAGAGGAGACCAAGATTCTCTCCATTTTTTTTCAATATTACACACTTTCCATTCACAGAAAATATACACCATTACACTTCATTTTCTTTTCTTTTATTCTTCACTAATATCACACAAATACAAACACCCACTCACGGATCTATCAACAAAAAAAAGACACTACACACCACTCCATTTTTTCCAATTTTCCCACAAGATACCCTCACAGAACAAACTTCACTTTTCTTGTGATTGTTGATTCGAGTTGTAGGTTCGTGGATCGAGGTTCTATTCGGGATATCCGGACTCAGTTCTAGTCGAAAGAATTATTCCAATTGAAAAAGCATTGAGGTCCAATTCTATTCTTATTCCCTTTTTATTTCGTTAAATTTATTTATTTTGAGTGCTAGATGAAAAGTTCTTGAATATGTGTTTGTTGTGATTCTGTTGAATTGTTGGATTATGTTGAATATGTTGAATGCATCCGAATAAGAAAATTTAATAGGGTTTGATGGATTAAGTTTGATTTGGATGAGAAATCGGTAATTTAAGAACATAATCAAGGGTGAGAATTGAAAATAAAAAATTAATGTGATTGGTTCGTATCGATAAATTGATGTTTGTTTGATGCAAAGTAAGCGTCAGATTGTCTAAGTTTGATAATATCACATTTTAGATTAAAATTAGTAAGCAAATGCTAAGTCGGGTAGGCAAATTTTAGGAATGGTGTTTTTGTTGAAAGTTTGAATGGGTGTGTGAACGATTCTTTATATTTTATCACAGAAATTTGAAATGTATTCATTTAGCTGGGGAATGTTCCGAATTATCTTGTACATAAAGGAGGTTCCTGGTCAAGGCCCGAAACATCGGGTAAATCATTGGAGCATAGTTTAGGATTAATATAGGTTAGCGTAGGTTTACATTTTTGCATTTTTCTATTTTTGGACTGTATAATTGGACTGGACATTATATTTATGGGATTTATTTTGTTGGTGTTTGTTTGTTCAATTGTTGTATGTTTTATGTGGTTTATACACTTTTAGTGTCAAATTAGCTGATATACTCCACCAAGAGACCGTGGTAGAACCACGGGATCGAGGGATGCCTAACACCTTCCCCTTGGTCAACAGAATTCCTTAGCCGAAATCTTTGTTTGCAAACCAGTTTTAAAGAGTCAAACCATTTTGAAAAAGGATTACCAAAGGTGACTTGGCACACCCGATTTATGTCAAGTGGCTAATCTGAGTTAATTGTAAAATGAATCTTTTTCCAAACAAATCTTTATTTTTGTCACTTAATAATAAAAACTCTTTCAAACCTTCAAATTAATTTTTTGGTTTAAAAAGGGGTGTGACACATATTTGTTTGATCGTGAAATTTTATTAACTTTTGAGTGTCCATTAGTCAGCGTTTGATTGTAGATTTTGGATCAGATTTTTAAAATTTATCTTTAAATATTATAAGTGTTTGACTAAAGATTTTGGGTTAGATTTTTAAATTTATCTTCAAATATTTGTTTGGCCATAAATTTGATTAATTTCTGAGTTACCATTAGCCAATGTTTGACTAAAGATTTTAGATCAAATTTTTAAAATTGTTCTTCAAATATTTGTTTGGTCATGAAGTTTTATGTTTGACTGTAGATTTTGGATAAAAATTTTAAATTTATTTTCAAATATTTGTTTGGTCATTAAATTTGATTAAATTTTCAGTGACAATTAGCTAGTGTTTGAATAAAAATTTTATATCAGATTTTTAGAATTTATCTTTAAATATTTATTTGGTCATGAAATTTGATTAAATCTTGAGTGACCATTAGTTAGTGTTTGACTAAAAAATTTGAATTAGATTCTTAAAATTTATCTTTTCATATTTGTTTGGCCATGAAATTTGATTAAAGTTTGAACTAGCACTAACCAATGTTTGAATAAAGATTTTGGATCAGATTTTTAAAATTTATCTTAAAATATTTATTTCATGTAGTGTTTGACTGTAGATTTTGGATTAATTTTTAAAATTTATCTTCAAATATTTGTTTGATCATTAAATTTGATTAAATTTTGAGTGACTATTAGCCGGTGTCTGACTAAAAATTTTAGATCAGATTTTTAGAATTTATCTTTGAATATTTATTTCATCATGAAATTTGATTAAATCTTGACTGACTATTAGCCAGTGTTTGACTAAAAAATTTGGATTAGATTCTTAAAATTTATCTTAACATATTTGTTTGGCCATGAAATTTGATTAAAGTTTGAACTACCATTAGCCAGTGTTTGAATAAAGATTTTTTATCAGATTTTTTAAAATTTATCTTAAAATATATATTTGGTCATGAAATTTTGTTAAGTTTTGAGTAATCATTAGCCAGTGTTTGACTACACATGTTGGGTCAAATTTTTTAAAATTTATCTTTAAATATTTACTTGGTCATAAAATTTAATGAAATTCTGAGTGACCATTAGCCAGCATTTGACTAAAAATATTGGATTAGATTTTTAAAATTTATCTTCAACTATTTATTTGGCCATGAAATTTGATTAAATTTTTAGTGAACATAACCAGTGTTTGACTAAAAATTTGAGTTAAATTTTAAAAAATTTATCTTCAAATATTTGTTTGGTCATAAAATTTGATTAAATTTTGAGTGACCATTAGCCAGTGTGTGACTGAAGATTTTGGATTAGATTTTTAAAATTTATATTTACATATTTGTTTGGTCATTAAATTTGATTAAATTTTGAGTGAACAATAGCCAGATTTGACTAAACATTTTGAATTAGATTTTTAAAATTTATCTTCAAATATTTATTTAATCATGAAATTTTATTAAATTTTGAGTAATCATTAGCTAATGTTTAACTATAGATTTTGGATCAGATTTTTACAATTCATCTTCAACTATTTGTTTGGCCATAAAATTTGATTAAATTTTGAGTGACCATTAACAAGTGATTGACTAAAGATTTTGGATCAGATTTTTAAATTTTTATCTTCAAATATTTATTTGGCTATAAAATTTAATTAAACTTTGAGTGACCTTTACCCAGTGTTTGACCAAAGATTTTGATTTATTATAAAAATTTATCTTCAAATATTTGTTTGGCCACAAAATATTGATTAAATTCTGAGTGATCATTAGTCAGTGTTTGACTAAAGATTTTGGATTATATTCTTAAAATTTATCTTCTAACACTTATTTGATCATACAATTTGATGAAGTTTTGAATGACCATTAGTTAGTGTGTTACTATAGATTTTGAATCAGATTTTCAAACTTTATCTGCACATATTTATTTGACCATAAAATTTAATTAGATTATGAAAATATGATCTTAAATATTTTCAAATTTCCAAAAACTAGCTCAAAATAGTTTTTGAGTGAAAATTTACTGTCACACACAATTTTTTTTTTCCAAATAAAATACATGTCTAAACACAAGTTTATGTTCCAAAACTTACAACTTCAAAAAGTTCAAATTTCAAATTTTAAGTTTAACTTCAAAATCTTTGGCCAAATGAAAGCTGATTATCAAATTTAGCAGTGAAAGTGTAGCTTTTTGCAACTTTTGATGCCAAGTTCAAGCACCAATATATACATAATAAGAATATACTTACAAAAAGTGATAATAGTTTTCGGTTTACAAAACATATTAGTAATTTTTTATATATCATATCAGAAATTTTATCCAAGGTTTGGAAAAATTCACTCAAGACCTGGAAATTGCGTTCAAAATTTGCTATAAATTGTAAGAATCTTGTTATGTTTGATAAATAAAAGAAATATGTTTATAATACATGGTCTTATTTCGTTATGAGGTAATTTTTCTCATTTTTTTTTGTTAGAAAGATAACAATTTCATTAATCGTTAAGGGGGGCGAGGGGGGGGGGTTGGAACAACTATCGGAAATAGGAGTCAAAATAACATTGTTCGGAGCCGCATCCCGGCCCGATAGGTTAATAGTTGAATGTTTTACAATACGAGTAAAGTTTTGCCAGAGCAATCGTTCATAAGAGAGTTAATAGAGGGGGGGTGATGACAATATTAGGTTGCTCCACGAATTCCATCTTGGTTCCTTCCTTTGCCAAGCAGTCAGCTACTGGGGTTTGCTCCCTATATATCTGCACTGGAGTTGTTGCTTCTAGCTCGGCTAGTAATATCCTGTACTCATAGACAATGTTATGATATAGTGGATGGTCATTAGTTAAAATATGGACAGCCACAACTGAATCCATATTAATATCAAAGGAGGTAATGTTGTGCTCTTTTGCCAGGAGAAGGCCACATCTAAGCGCAAGGAGTTCATCCATGTTGGGGGTAGTCTGAGGTATATGTTGGTAGAAACCTAAGATCCATTCCTCATTACTTCTACGAATTACATCTCCCAGACACCTTGGCCCAGCATTGGCCATAGCTGACCCATCAGTAATAAGCTTTGTACTCCAGCATTCGGGGGGGAGGGGTTTCACTTGATGCTAATGGTCTTATTTGTAGCACTATGGTTGGTCTTATTCTTGGCCAAGAGAGTGTACTCAGTGGCTTCAGAAATGGCTCCATCAGTCATGGTGAAGTTGTGGTGGTTAGTGAACAGGTTATCATTCATCGTGATCCAGATAGCCCATAAGCAATATGGCAACAGAGTGTCCCAGGTTAGCCAAGAGTTAAAGTGTTTCCCCTTTAACTAGTTCCACCATTTAAGCCAATTAATATCATTAATTGTGTTCTAAGAAAAATGAGGTGTGTACCAACTCTTGTTTACCATTTTGATCCAGAATTGGGAAGCATTACTACAATAGAAAAAAATGTGCCTGATGGTTTCTCTTTTATGATTGCATAAATGACATTGTGGAGGGACATTAATACCCATGTGATTAAGATAACTACTGGTGAAAAGTCTATTATGTCTTTTATGCATGAGAAGCCATAGGAAAATTTTGGTGTTTTTAGGGTCATGTGCTTTCCATACAAGTTGGAATTTCTTGTCCTAAGTAGGAATAAGATTGACATTCCTAAGAAAAGAGTACATACTTCCAGTGGTGAAAATAGAATCATGGCTGTAGTTTCTGATGGATTTGTCATCAACACTGTATTTAGGGGTAAAGGGGATGCTAAGGATAATATCCTTAACAACACTGGGGATTTCAAATGATAGTTTGTTGAAATCCTAACTGTCAATGTTGTAGACATCCTTCATAGTAATGTTAGCTTCAAGGTTATTAAGGGGGCCATGGATGATGCTTCTGAGCCTGTCTAAATAGGGGATCTAGATATCTTCCATGAATCTAACCATGTCCCTTTTACCCATTCTTCATCTGATGCCCATTGAACAGTCAGCCCATCCTCTCCGAATGTTATGTTAGGTTCTGGACGTAGCTTTCTCTAGGTCAATTTTAAGGATCATGTTGTCCTGTTTGCCCTTCACCTTACCAAAATGAGTGATGTACTCTTGGATGATGATGGCATGATCCGAGGCCCTCCTGTTAGCAAGCAAACTAGCCTGGGTAGGGCTAATTATGGATTGGAGAAATGGCTTGATTCTATTAACAATGATCTTAGTTACAATTTTGTAACTAGTGTTGCACAACCCAATTAGTCTAAAGTTTTTTAGGTTAGTTGCATTCCTGCCCTTGGGAATGAGGTAGAGAAAGGTGTTATTATTTTCAGCTAGCATGCTGCTGCAGCAAAAGACTTTTCTACTGCAGGAGATTGTTTTTGGTCCAAGGTCATACCAGAACCTCTAAAAGAAGAGTAAATGGTGGCCATCAGGTTCAGGAGATTTCAAAGGCTTAAAAGATTTGATGGCTAGCAGGATCGCAGTCTCCCTCAAAGGAGCAACTAAAGTAGATTTTATTTTAGCAGAGATAACATTAGTGGGATAGGTGGGGAAAAATAACTATTTAGGCAGTGATCTTGGCTGGTGGTGTACAGGTTGGCAAAGTGTTGAAGGACATGGGAAGTAATGATGTCCTCACCCCTGTACATATTACCCACATCATCTTGAAGCTCATTAATCTTATTCCTTCTTCTTCTATTGATTGTAGAGGTATGAAAGAAGGAGGTGTTGGCATCCCTTTCAGTGAGCTAGGTGCTTCCGGATTTAGTTTTCTAAAAGTCCTCCTCACATATCAAAAGAGCTTCATATTCATGAAGTAGATTATTTTTAAGATTTTGGAGAAAGGTGCTTGTGTGGTAGTTTCTAGATTTTTGAATGCCATCAAGTCTAGCAGTAATAGTTCTAAGATTGGTGAAGATGTTACCAAACACAGTATGGTTCCAATGGGAGTCTTGGGTTTAAAAAGTCCTGACTGTTTGCTGAAGGCCAGAAGATTGAATGAAGCAGTCATGGACCAGGTTTCTAAAAGTATGGTGATTACATCACATGGGCTCAAACCTAAAAGGTTTATCATGAGTGCCTTGGATTCTTTTGGATAGGGACAGAAGCAAGGGATGATAGTCAAACTTAGTTTTGGGTAAGTGTGTAACCAGTAACTCCGGAAATGATTTATCCAAGATTCATTTGCAACACACCTATCCAATCTTTCTTGTATGAGACTTATTTTGTTGCGATGTCTTTTATTGGTCCATGTGTACTTGCAACCTGTAAACCCTGGGTCCACCATATTGCAGTAATTTAAGCACTCTCAAAGTTTGCTAACTCTAGTACTATTGATAGGAGCCCCTTTTAATTTTTTGTTAGCTCCCAAGACCTCATTGAAGTCTCCACCAACAAACCAATCCCCTTTATAGGTGGATAAGATACGACATAGCTCATCCCAAAGGGTGGTGCACAGGCTGGGGTCTGGACTAGCATAAATAGAGGAAAAAGACCAAGACCTAGGGTTAAAGTTTACTTTCACAATGGTATGGATGCCCTAAGGATAAATAGAGAATTTTTGCAGCTTAACCACATCCTCCTTCCACATGATAACAATTCCACTCTTCCTACTAACAACACTAGATTATAGATGAGAGTCAAACTTAAGCATTTCAGTGAGATGCTTATGGTCGACCATTTTTGTTTCAAACAGAACCACCAAAGTGGGGTAATGGGTTTTGACAAGAGCTTCACATTAGAACCTAAAGCTCACGTTGTTCTCCTCCTTAGTGTTCCATATGATGAAATTCATGAGTTCAGTTGGAATGCGAGGTTGAGTATTGGCCTCTTCCCCTTGTCTTTCTAGAGAGGTTGTCCTTGTTCCAAATAGGGGCTCAAAGAGACTACAGTATTCACTTGGTCTGACATATTACTCAACATCAGTTTGAAGTTCCTCATCTCCTTCAAAAAGATCACTATAGTAGCTATGCTGAGGGATCTACGTACTCTTTTTAAAGGGGGTTTTTCAAGATGTAGAAGTCTGTGTTGGGGTCCCCAAAGGTTGCCAAGAACTGCTCCATTTCTGCATTTGTTTGTTAAAGTTTCTCGAGCACAGAGGGTTTTGGTTTCCCTTGGACTTCTCCCTCTATAGTATCCCCTGTGCTCTAAGTTAGGGTAAGATTGGTCTGCGATAGAGTAGGAATCCATGGCACAAAGGTCAGAGTTTCCAGTTCTGAGAGATAAGGGTTGTTGGGGTAGAAAGGTAAACTCTTAAACATGCAATTCATTAAAGAGTTTATTTTGTATGAATTCATCATGTTCAGGGTCCCCAACATCTGGGATTGCAACATTGTTTGAATCTATAACTAGTACCCCAATCCAACCACTATTTTGTCCACACCTTTCTTGATGATCTGAGCCATCCATGTCGAGTCTTGAATCATTAGCACTATTAGTTGGTCCCTCACTATGATATAGTGGGTGATCGTTGTTTTCCTGAGCACTAGCTTTGCCCAGGATGTGGGCATTCGATTGGATGGATTAGGTGCAAAAATGAATACTAGAGGTTTTTTCAAGCTCGCGGTGGCTGAGAGTGGAGTGGCCATTAGAAGTTAAAGTGATTTTGGGTTATTCTGAGGTGATAGAAGTTGAATTAAGCTTCTGACTAGGGCTATTAAGGGGAAGAGAGTTATTTGACATAACTACGCCGGTCATGTCAATCGTCTCAGGGTGATGATTATCCCTAGTAGTAACGTTGGTTCTCTTCCACAATATGTAGAGGCGAAGGCCTCTATTGAAACCTCGTTATTACTGGTGGGGGGTGAGACCCCCTTGGTCCCATCTTTATTAAAATTAGTAGATTGATTGTTTTTAATAAAATGAGTGGCGTAGTTGGAGGTTTTAATGTTATGTTTAAGTTGGATGGGGGGTTGACTATAGAAGAACTAGCAGAGCCAACAACTTTATTGAAAGGGTTGCACGATGACCCAGTCTCCATTTTGTAATTTTCTTTTTTTCCATGAGAAATAAGATTAACAGTTGTATGGGTTAGAGTCTTACCTGGAGCTACTTCGTTCATGGTTACCTGGGTTTGAATCTCTTGGTATGGTGTACGTCATCCTTGGAGTTCTTATGGGCGTTTGGGACTACGTTTTCTTCTGGGGAATGACACCACTTGCCAGTCATCGAGGTCCTTTTGGATTGGGATGGTGTTTTGGGTAGTGAAATTGGTCTACTTTGGAGTAGTGACAATAGTGTAGGGGCATTTTCTAAGTAGATGTCCAAGTCATCCACATCTAGTGCAGAGAATCCCATCCCCTTCATATACCATTTTTTGTTTATGACCACTTATGTTCACGTGGGTTTTGAGGGGTATTTCAAGAGGTACTTGAATGCAAATTCTGGTATATCGCCCCCTGAGAGTGGAGGAGGTATAGGTGTCTATTTTCAGTAGTGCTCCCAACTTGGATCCAATTTATGCCAATAATTTTTTGTCAAAGCACTCTATTGGAAGTTGTGGAAGTCTAATCCATATGGTTGTGTAGGTTTGGGTCGCTTCTTCTGGCACAAATTTTGTCTCCCATTGCCTAACAGAGAAAAAATTCCCATTGACAAACCATGGTCCACCATGTAGAGACTTCATTATGTTTTCCGATTTATTGAATTTAGAAATGTAGAAATCGTATCCCAGGTCAATTAGAGTAAGTGCCTCTGTGGGCTTCCACAGGTCCACTAATATTTTTCTCAGGTAATTGTGTGCTAGGCATTTGTTAAAAAGCTTCACAATTACTGAGTGCTACCATGATTGGTATATCTTCAGCTTGTCTTCATTTGTTAATTGGTTGGTGTCCTCTTCCTCAAATGGGTGCATCGGGCCTTTACATAATGTGAAGTTGTAGTTCTTGTTAAGAGAGTGGTTCCTATTCATGAGCATCTTCTTAAAGTTGTCTTTTGGTGTTTAAGTTACTTTGGTGTGGGGTGGGGGTGGGGGGTTCGATGGCCATTGGTTCTGGTGGCTTTGGTGGCTTGAAGGGTAGGATTTTCGACGGTTGGGGATCGGACATGTAGAGAATTTTTTTATTACCTACATTAGATTCAACTAACTAGCTCAGAAGGTTTTACTATTGATTTTTCTCATTCCACCTTGAGCTTGAGCTTTGTCAAGAATTATATAAAAACAATTATTATTTGGGACAAAGAAAGCTCATCTTGCATTAAAGTTTCTCTCTTACAATAAAGTCCATGTTGCCCACTTTTGATGGTCTTTCAATTTCACAAATTGTAAATAGTTTTTTGAGAGGTTGGGGATTTAGAGGAGAAAGGAACAACCCATACCCTATCTTTAATTTAAAGTGTTCGAGTGAATATAGAACTCTTTAATATGGAGCGATTTATTTGTGATCTATGAAATTACATTTAAAACAAAAAATATGAAATTATAAAAATATACTCAACCACAAGAAGACAGCTAGAAGCAGACATAACAATTGTCAGTTGCCTACTTAAGATTTTTTGTTTAATGTAATTATTTTATTTTTATTTTTAACTTATTATATACTTAAAAATTGAGTTAAAAATATTATAAATTACAATAATTAAAAGATAAATTATTTGGAGGCATATAAAAGATTTTGCTTGACTCAAAATTCTATCAATGCAACATAAGTTGAAATATATTATTAGAAAATTTCATACAAAAATAATATAAATCACAAAAATTAATAAATTAAAATATTTGAAAGATGTATAAAAACTTTGTTTGACTTTTCAAGCTCTATCTATGTCATATAAGTTGTTGGGATAGAGGGAGTAACATATATTACTTAAAAATTACTTATAAAATCATATAAATCATAAAATTTAAAATTTAAAATATCTAAAACTATATAACAAATTTAATTGCCTTACTCAAAAATTTCATCAGCGCCAAATAAATTGAACAAAAAGAGTAATATATAGTATCTGAAAATTATGTAAAAGTATTATAAATCAATAACTAATAACTTAAAATATTTAAAGAAACATACACAAATTTGGTGGACTTTCTAAATTTTATCTGTGCCACATACATTGGGATAAAAAAATAACATACATTGGGTCCATGCTGACACGGGTACCTTTATTTAGTAATCTAAATAAGGAGAGGATTAATAGTCAAAACATTAATTGATTCCAAAGTACTTAATATTAGAAATAGTTACATGATAATTTTACCTAAGGTAAAATATATTTTTGAAGAGTCTATAGCAAATTCTTTGGTGTAATGGTACTTTATGCTAGAATATTTTATATGTATATTTTTCTTAAAATATGTAAATAGAAAAGGCAACTCGCATTAAAATTGACATAGTTCTAAATAGTTTTAGTTAGATGATTATGCCTAAAGTTGATATCTTTTTTACATTATTATGACTAAAATTGATGATTAATTCTAAAATTAATATTTTTTTAGATGATTATGCCTGAAATTATGCCTAGGTATGGTCCAAATGCTTATGCATGAAATTGATAGGATATAGATTTCATAACACTATGGTCATGAGGCAATTTTGTCACTTCTCTTGTCATTGCTCTCATACTTTATCTTTCTTCTTCTTTGAAATATATAAACAAAAACTTTGTACAAATATTAGTTGAGGTGAGAAGGACTAGTTAATGTGGAGATCAATGATGATTTCATTTTAAAGATTATCTTGGCTATTATATTTTTTTTAATATTATTAGTGATTTATTTTTGCAGAATTATTGAAAATTAACTCCTTTATTTTCTTCATAATAAACTTTTGAAATCAAAGATACGTGAAACTTGTGTTCTGTAGATCCATGAAACTTGCGCTCTAAGTTTTACGGTTTATGCTTTGCCCTATGCTATATAAAACAACTTTCCTCTCGCCCTTATATCTTCAAATATTATTTCTAACTTGATAGAAAATCCAGCTTAATTTAATTTCATCCCAAAATAGTTAGCGTGACATTTACAAATTTTCTAATTCTACCTATTCAAAAATTAATAAAATCTAAATCCACGCTATAAATAAGAGTCAATCCTTGACAAAAGAAAAACACAATAACAATATAGCCATTTGTTCCCCCCCCCCCCCCAAACACACACACACAAAAGATCTAGACGAATACAATTCTCCGCCTTTTTTAGCCATGACAAGGAAATTGAAATTTTCTTTGAATTTACCTAACACTAAGACGGGGACTTCGCGTAAGAAAAGACATGAAGAGCTCCTTAAAAGGCTTCATGAATTTTGCAAACTTTGTCGTATTAAGATTGCTAGCGTCTTCTAGGATTGCCACAGTAAACCTTTGATTTTTTCAAATCATGAGAAAACTGTCAAAACCTTTACCAAATCTAGGGAGCTCTCGGCGTCAATGCAATCCAAAAATTGGGTGGCACAATATGAGTACATTGAGCAGAGTATTATTAAGATGTTGGAGGAAGAAATTGTGAATCTAATAGAGGAGAACCTAATCAAGGAGTTAACAACTGAGATGAATAAAGTGTTGAAAGTAAAAGAAGATGTTGCTATTAAGATGAACCCTTATAATGTCAACGATCTTGCTGAGTACACCGAGCTGAGTATTAAGAAGTTGAAGGGAGAAAGTCAGAAGCAAATAGAGGAGAACATAATCGAGGAGTTAACAACTAAGATGAATAAAGTGTTGAAAGGAAAAGAAGATGTTACAATTGAGACGGACCCTTATGATGTCAACGATTTTGCTGAGTACACCGAGCTGCATATTAAGAAGGTGGAGGAAGAAATTCATAATCAAATAGAGGTGAACATAATTGAGGAATTAACAACTAAGATGAATGAAGTGTTGAAAGAAAAAGAAGATGTTACTATTGAGAAGAATCCTTATGATGTCAACGATTTTGCGTACATGAAGAAAGAAAAGCCCAAACAAGCCCGTAAAGTGATGAAAGTGAACCTTGGTGGTGAGGGTTCCATATCAAATGTTTCTCAACCCTTTATCAGATAGATGATTCTTGGTGGGATCAAACCTAAATTAGATTTAGTTGATTTATATCTAAGTAAGTAATATCTGCCAAGAAAAAAAATATTATATTGTTGTTCGCATCAATTAAAAAATAATTAATAGTTTCATCTCATAGATATGATAGTCTTCTATTGAAATTATCAATATGTAATTTTGAATTTATTTGAGCTTGATTTAAAAGCCTAATAAGATATACTAGAAAAGTCTGTCCTGCATTTCGATCGACTATTGTTTTCACTCAATAATGATGATCCCCTATTAAAATATAGCCGTTTATTCATGTATCACGACATCGTCTTAAAAGAATCTTCATAATCTCCATATACTATTTCAAACATTTGTTTACGCACAATTTGAGCTTTTATTGTACTAGTTGTTAACTTTTACAATCATTTTATAACAATTCAAACATTGCAAATACTGGTTTGTATGTTGACAATAATATATGGTATCAAATAGAAATCATCTTGTTCAAATTGGAACGATTCTCCTAATAACCATCCATGAAATAGTAGTATTTCTCAATAATGTTATCGTATTAACATCTAAAGATGCACAAGAAGCAGACTGGTAGTGATTGAGACAACTAGATTCAATCAACAAGAGCAACAAATATTTGCAGTCAAGTGAAAGGATACATGTAAAAAGTCAGTCTGGTGTATTAAAACTTCCGCTATGCATAGAATATGAAGAAGGGTTGGACTATAATGGTCTATTGTATACAGTCTTTCCCTACATTTCTTCAAGAGTTTGTTTCCACTGCTTTAATCTTATTACTTCAAGGTTCCTTTTAAGAAAACAGATACATGTAATCGGCTCAAAGTCACACAAGGCAATGTGACCCAAGGCAATGGTATCACTATTAAACATGGATATTGAATGATCGGAATTTCTCTATCCTTAATCTGAAATATCGAGTGAATACAGAGTTTCTTGATAGGAAGTGGTTTATCAGACTAGAAGGCCTAATGGTGAAATATCCGAATTATTTGAATTAGTAAGTTTCATGGTATAAAATATCTATAAAAAGAAAAAAAATAGATAGCTTACTTATTTTTTTGAAATGAGACATCATTGATATTGATACTACTCTACTTTTAATTAGATATCTGAATATTAGTCTTATTAATTTAAAAATTCTTGATTGGGACTCTGGGAGTGCTTATGGACCTACTGGGCGTGAATACAAATAAGTCAGAATTAATTTTGAGTACCTAATATAAAATAAAATAGAAGACAAATGAATCCATTCATGTGCCTGACCTTAACTTGGTCAATTTTTACTTCAATCTCTTTTTAGTTTCCCACTTGGTATTGTAGACACGTAGTTTTGTCCTTTCCCGAAAATATTTTAATCATTTTTATTTTATTTATTTTTTTAATTTTTATTTTTATTTTTATTTTTATTTTATTCACCTTACCATACTTTAGTTTAATTGATAATTTCTCTCAAAAAAAAAGAACTGAAAATAATTAAATACGTAGCATCTTTGCCACCTCACTATGCCACCTCAACACCTCACTATGCCACCTCAACACCTCACTTTCCATTTATCATTGGATACATGCAAAAGGCACACGCCCTACTTATTTTTCCACACGCCACCCTCATCTTTCCACATGCCACACTAACTTTTTCACATGCCACACACTTATTCGCACAAGCCACCAATTATATGCTTCCACATAAGATAATAAATAAAGAAAAAAAAAAAAAAAAAAAATATAAAAGGAAAATTCTAATAAGGGAAAAGGGGAAGGCTCATTCTTTCATCATCATCTTCTCCACAATAACCACAATCACCAAATCATCTTCCTGACAAGAACAAAAAACAACGAGGGAGAGAAAGAGAGAATCGCACGAGAGAAAAAAAATTAAGAGAGAAAAAGGGTCTGGACAATGGGAATCCGGCGTAAACAGTGTTGGTGAATAGTAATAGCGTGAAAAGTAACGACGTGAACAGTAATGAAGTGAACAATAACGACGTTAACAGTATCGGTGAACAATGTCGGTGAAAAGTGATGGTGAATGGGTCATTATTTCTTATTATCGAGTTGGATTGTTGGTGTTAAGGTTTGGCTCGAGGTTTCCTGGTACGGAATCTCTTTATTCGAATAACATTGAGTTTGAAAGCTTCAAATTGAGGTCCAATTCTACTCTCTTTCTCTTTTTATTTCATTGTTTATTATATTTGGTGTTGGATTGAATATTGCGTGTTATTTGATCCTTGTTGGTGATGAATGCGTGTTTATTTTGACTCGTGGTTGGTTTTCTTGATTATGGTTTGGTGAAATGGTATCTCGCTTGAGAATTGAAATTGGTTGTTTGGGGATGGAATTGAGAAATTGATAAAAAGTTGAATTTAGATTAACTTTGGTTTATTGTTGTTTTGTTTAATTTGTAATGAACATGAATATTGTTGGAATGTGATAGAATTATGATATGTTGAAATGGATAGGGAAATGTCGGTTTGGGTAGGCAAAACTTAGGAGTGATGTGTTTATTAAATTTTTTGAATATTTAATGTGCGTGTGAATGTTTGATTTTTAGTTTATCGTGTTTAATTCAAATGTATTTATTTAGCCGTGGAATGCCCCGAGACACAATGTATTTATTCACCAGGGAATGCCCCAACGTACTATGTTGGCGGAAGACGTTCGTGAGGAAGGCTCGAGGCGTTGGGTAAAGCACAGGAGCGTAGTTAGTATTAGTGTAGGTTAGATAGGATTTATTTTTTATATTTTTCTATTTTGGACTGTACAAATTGGACTGGACACTGTACTTTTGCTTCTTCTTTTTATTTTGTTTGTTTGTTTGATTGTTTTACATGTTTTGTGTGGTTTGTACATTCGTAGTGTCAAAATTAGCTGATGCGCTCCACCAAGAGACTGTGGTCGACCCACGGGATCGAGGGGTGCCTAACACTTTCCCCTCGGTCAACAGAATTCCTTAGCCGAAATCTCTGTTCGTAAACCAGTTTAAAGAGTCAAATGGTTTTGAAAAGAATTTTCCAATGGTGACTTGGCACACCGGATTATGCCAAGTGGCGACTCTGAGTTTTGAATGTAAAAGGTCCTTTTCAAAATAAATTATCTTCATTTTTTCACTTTAATAATAAAAACCCTTTCGAACATAAAAATGTCAGAGTTGAAAAAGGGGTGTGACAGCTCTGGCGACTCTACTGGGGAATTTTCAGAATTCGAGCTTATTTTGTTGTATCGGCTTAGTTTGGCACTATAGGGGTATAGACATTTTGTTTGTGTTATTCTTTATCATTGTTGAGTGCCTACGTGCTCTTTGTTTACAGTTTTTACTTTATGTGTTACCGCTTTATATCTGGCATCATGTGCATACCCCGAGTCTTTCTTTCTACAACAAGTTCGTAGTACATGTGTGTACACGACCTATAGTTGAGTCACCCTTATTTTAGGAGGGGGAGCCGTTGGGTTGTATGGAGTAGGTGGACAGCTAAAGCAATCCACAATCGACCATACGCTCCCCCGAACAGCCTTGTTAGTGGGCCTCAGCATAGATCGGCCTTTAGGTCATGCTTATCTGCATCATATTGAGACTTAGCGAGACCCACGTGGCCCTTTGTAAGAGACTCACCTCTAAAGCATCCCTACGTGCTAAATGTTGCATCTTTGAGGGTAACGTGGTCATTTGACGAACTGATTTGGGGAAAGCATGTGCTAGAAGTAAAGGGCGTAGGCAAGAATTATTGAAAAAATAGAAGATTAAGTGAGTCGAAAAGAAAAAAAAGAGTTTCGTAGTTTTTAGAGTTTTTTATGACTTTTGTTTTTCACAATTCAAAAATTCAAAAAGATTTTTTTACCTTTCGCACTCATTTTCTCAAAAACATCAAAAAGATTTTCCTTTGTCTCATTTAGCATGCATTCACAATTCAAAAACTTCAAAAAAAAAAATCATTCATAGGAGTTTTTATAAAAGAAAAATGCAAAAAAAATGTTAGAAATGTTTTACATTTCGTATAACAAAAATACCAAAAAGATTTTTTTTTCAGAGTTGTTGATGTCTTTTTTGTATAAAGTGTCAAATTAAAAACTCAAAAAGATTTTATTTTCATCGTGCAGTCGTGTCTCTCAAGTCAAGGTTTTGTTTGTTCTATAATCCTTAATTTTTCAATCTGGATGAACTACGCACCCCTGATTCTCCTCTCTTGGAAGTGAGATACGTAGGCAGCCTATTGTTGGTTCGGAGATCTTATTTAAAAAATTCAAAAAAAAATTCTTTACTCTTATTTAGAGTAGGTCTTTCACATATGCCTCAAAAAGAATACTACAAAAAGATTTTCTTTAATAGTCGTAGGGTTCATTTTTGGTTGATCTTATTTAAAAATTCAAAAAGATTTTCTTCAGTCGTTATTAGAGTAGGTGTTTCATATACATTTTTACAAGAAAACTATAAAAAGATTTTCCTTTAAGAGCTTAAAGTTTAATTTTCATATAAAATTGAAAATCCAAAAAGATTTTTCTTTGGTAATCGTAGGTTTCATTTTTGTATAGGGAGTTTAAACCTAAATAAATGAAAAAAAAAAAAAAGATTTTCATCAATTCTTTTGATAATTGGTTATTTTCTTTTTCTTCTTAAAGTTTCAAGAAAAAAAAAAGAAAAAAAGAGGAAAAGGAGTTTGGTTAGCCATTTTGGCAAAACTTCACAAACTACGCACACCTGATTCTCCTCTTCGGGGGTGAGATACGTAGGCACCCTTCTTGGGTTCGGTGATCTTTTCTAAAAGTAAAAAAGGTTTTGAAGAAAAAATGTTGAACTCTTAACATATTTGTTGCCTCTTGTTCAGTTAGTTTAAGGTGGTTGGTTTGTGGCTTCCTGGTTGGTCCTCCATATCATAGCAAATTCAAGGAAGGGTTAGTTGTGTTCAACAAGGATATAGAGAGTGACATCATGGATGAAACAAAGATTCAGTACATTGAGAGTTTAAAGGAAGAGAATTTGAGACGGAGACAACAAATGATGGAAATGTACCGAACTTGGGCTACTGGGATGCCTCCACCTCAGTTCCCCACTTTTTACCCTGTAAATACCTTGAGTCTTCCACCAAAATCGCAAAGTCAGTTTCCTACTATGGTTGATGCACCACAGCATGCCTCAGAATTTAATCCACGTCAAATGCACCTCAATACTTCCACCACTCTTTCTTTAGATCCTCAGTATAAGTCTACCACATTCACATCACCACATACCGTTTGTACTTTTGTTTCTCAACCTTCTACTAATGCTTCCACTTTGGCTATCAATCCAACGATTGTGCTTCCCCAGTCCACTAGTGAATCCACGTTCAATACTCGTGATGATCATTGTTATACTCTTGATCCTACATTTAAGTTAAGTGGACCGTCAAAATTTCTTACTAAGAAGCCTAGCATGCTAGAAGACCCAAAGAAAATAGTTGGGAAAGTTAAGAGTGTAGAAAATGATATGAAAAGTTTCTTGGGACTTGTGGGCTATGAAGATGTTTCATATAAAAACTGAGGCATGTTTTTAAGTGTTAACCTTTCTCCAAGCTTTGAGACATCAAAATTTGAGGAGCTTGGTAGACAGAATGATTCTGTGAAACATTTGGGACGATATTGTAATCATTCAAGAGAAACTGAACGAAAGAAGAAAGAAAATGCATCTGTTGTCGTGCCTGGGTCAAAGCAGAGTTTGAGAGGTCCAACTCACCAATACTGTCAGCCTCAATCTCGAGATTACATATCAAATCCACTTATTCATCTGCAACAAGGTTCCTCTTTTCAAAATCCAAGGAGTTCCATTCCACTTCCTCAATGTCCTTTGAACAATGCACAATTGTATACCCATCCGTCTTTTTATCCACAATGGCATGCACCTGTCCCTCAACATCGTCCTAGACCCCCACAAATTTACCAAGGAACCTCTAAATTCAAGTTTCATCCGAGGCCAGAGTTCGCAAAGAGGAGAAAGGAAAAGGATAATTTCACTCCTATTGGGGAGTCCTATGCAAGTTTGTTCAAGAGATTGAGACATAGGGGCATGATTACTCCTATCCTTAGGTATATACCTGACCCACATTCAAGAAATTTTGATCCTAATTTATGGTGTGCATATCATTCTAATGTTCAGGGTCATAGTACTGAAGATTGTCGTACTTTGAAAAGAGAAATAGAAAAGATGATTCAAGATAAATTGATTGTGGTGCAAAACATTGGCCCCTCGACCATTCCACAGAGTTCTTCACCAGCACGCGGTACTGTACAATATATGGGAGGCAATGAGTTAAGCATGGGGATCCAGAACTTATTTGTCGAAGAAAATGTGTCTGACAGTGATGAAAGCTCTAGTCATGCTGATATGCAAATCAGTGGATAATGTGTCAGGCTGAGCAATTGAGAAGTCACCCCTCTCCCTACTAGGAAGAGGTCTAGTAGTTTGTTTTATTTTCATTTCTGTTATCCGAATTATTTCAGGGTGGTAGTTCGGAATTTATCTTGTTTTGTCCCTTGTATCGTTTATGGTCAATTCTTTTCTATCTTTTATTTCAACTAAATAGAGTGTCCCTTTTTTCCTTTATGTTTAAATAAATGTTATTTGTTTGTTTTCTTTACATAGTATATTTTATGTTGGCTTTAGTGATATGACATGCTGGCGGAATTCTTCACTAGATCTTAAAATACAATTTGAGCATGAACTTTAAATCAGAGGGCTAAAGTTAGAAAAAGCATGTGAGAAATAGGTAGCGTGTTAAGACATTTGGTGACCATGTTGAAACCTTCTTTCAAAATTAAGGCAATTGTTTTGAGAATAACTTGGTCATCAATTGTAAGTCATGCCTCAATTAGGTCAAACAGTGAATGCGTGATCCTATATCAAGAGGAACAGAAAGAAAATCAGCTCCACGAAATCATGAGTCATTCAATGTAAAAAATGTACAACAAAAGTGGAGTTGTATGCTAGAAAAGCGCAGAAGAAGTAGTGACGCACAGACTCAGTCAAATTTAATGTTGTAAAAGATGTCGCACATGATCTTCATCTCCAACTTTCAAATTGCATGTTTTGTACTTGCATTTTCAAAGATTGATATGACGAAGACATTTCATTCTGTTATCTAAACATTGTGTCATCCTTTGTTTATCCCATTTGAGTCTTAATTTTATTTTCTTTCATACACCTCTTCTGGAATCAATATAGAGTCAACAAATCTCAAAAGAAAAGGTATCGAGTAAAACAGTAGAGTCATGAAATTTTCAAAAAAAAAAGAGAAAAAAAAGATCGTCGAGAAAAATAAAGTCAGAAAAGTCCCAAAGAGAAAAAACAGTCAACAAAAGAAAAATAAGAATCAAGCAAAAGAACAAACTGCCAGAACTATGCGTGACCTGATTCTCCTCTTTCGGGGGTGAGATACGTAGGCTGCCCTACTCCGGGCTCGGTCCAACCAAATAAATAATTTAGAGTCACCCAGTCAAAAGAAACTGGGGCATGAGTTAATCCTCATTGTTTGAGTCGATTCCAAAAATTGTAGGTCCTACCCCACTTCAAGTGTCGATTGGGCCTTATGCCATCCTTTCTTTCTAACCCTATCCAAAAGCCAAGTTACAACCAAAAAAAGACCTTCATATCAATCTTTGAGGATGTCAAGGCCAAGCATGCAAAGGATGTGATAATGCAGTTGGGAACTACTTGTCTTCTTCAACATAAGAAATCAGGAGAGAAATAAAAATGAGAGAGTCTTATTGGTGAAAACCCTCACGGGCACCGTAAGACGATGGTAAGTTGAGAGAGATAAAAATGAGAGAGTCTTATCGATGAAAACTCTCACGGG
Source organism: Capsicum pubescens (assembly GCA_030864215.1). Lineage (NCBI taxonomy): Eukaryota > Viridiplantae > Streptophyta > Magnoliopsida > Solanales > Solanaceae > Capsicum > Capsicum pubescens. Next base: position 388,767,243 of record CM061548.1, read on the forward strand.
CACCATAAGACGACTGTGAGTTAAGGGAAACAAAGATAAGAGAGTCTCATTAGTGGAAAACCCTTACAGACACCATAAAGCAATGGTGAGTTGAGGAAAAGAAAATAAGAGAAGCTTGTAGGCGAAAACCCTTCAAGGCACCACTAGCCGAATGGGGTCTTAAATATAATTGGCCTAAGGAAGCAACTCAGTTTCAAGGCCATTAACTTAACAACACTGGGTAGAAAGTTTGGATAAAAAGATCAAGCTGCTTAATCCAAAATGTATGGCATAATCATTAGTGTTGACTGTCATTTTTAGATGAATTTTTCGTTTCTTTATTTTAAAAGAGGACATTTATTATCTTTTCTTTCTTTTCTTTATTTTTATTTTATCTTTCTTGAGTCAGTTATCCAAACAAAAATTGTCATTTTTTTTCGTTTCTTGTCTTTGAGTCAAGTCCGTGTCAAAACAAGTGAGAAAAGATTTCAGCACTGGCTACCATCTTCTTCAATTGTAAAAAAAAAAGACAAAAGGCCAACATATGAAAGAGATATGATTGTGATCCAAAATAAGGCATACAGAAAGTTTTGTCAACAGACAAGTCTGGGACCTCATGGAAATACCAAAGTTCAAAGAGTTTATCTGAGGAGCATGGCAAAGCAAAGATACGGTATTTGTTTCAAAGTCACTCTTAATAATATGAGTTTGGGTCAATGATGCATCAAGTCAATGATATATGTAATGGTTGGAAGCAAGGTTAAATGTGATGACGGCAAGAGCATTTGCCACGAAAGCCAAAGCCACAAACCTGTCTCCATGTTTTTAAACTCATAACTTTTCTTTGCATGAAACAAGAACATATGTCACCTACAAATCAAGGATTTCAAAGCCTAAACATCAAGGCCCTTAATTTCTCGCTTTTACAAATGCAGGAAGCAATGTTGCTGCACAGGTTTGATAATTAAATTATGTAATTAAATCATGTTAAAAATTCATCATCTTATATCCCTCGGAGACACACTTTCCTGTCCAGGGATTTTAGTTTTAATTTGCTAGGTGATACACTTCTTAAATTGAACCTTCACTCCTAGAAGACGTACCTTCTAGTCGAGTCATTCTCTTTGACTCTTAGAAGACGTACCTTTTAGTCGAGTCATCCCTCTTGATTCCTATAAGACGTACCTTTTAGTCGAGTCATATCCCTTTGATTTCTATAAGACGTACCTTTTAGTCGAGTCATCCCTCTTGATTCCTATAAGACGTACCTTTTAGTCGAGTCATCCCCCTTGATTTCTATAAGACGTACCTTTTAGTCGATTCATCTCCCTTTGATTCCTATAAGACGTACCTTTTAGTCGAGTCAGTCCCCTTGACCCCTAGAAGACGTACCTTTTAGTCGAGTCATTCCCCTTGATTCCTATAAGGCATATCTTTTAGTCGAGTCACTCCTTGATTTCTAGAAAATGCACTTTCTAGTCGAGTCATTGCACTTAATCCTTATGAGACGCACTTCCTTGTTAGTTTTTATTTGTCAGGTGACACACTTTTTAATTTAAACTTCTATCTCTAGAAGACGCACTTTCTAGTCAGAATTTCTCACTTTAATTCTTAGGAGACGCACTTCCTAGTCTTGGTCATTCAATTTTACTCTCAAGAGATGTATTTCTTGGTCAGAGTCTTGATTCATTATTGCAACATGCAAGTAGGTATGATCTGACTTTCTCAAAAGTCTTTTGATGGTAAACTGGGGCAAAAAAAAATAATTTAATATCTGTTTTGGAACTTTACTTTTTTGGCAAACGATTTTCTCTTTACAATAATTTTGTTTGGGATAATTTTTTTTCTAGTTTTGATGTGATTTCAGGAACCCGCCCGAAGCACAGGGCGAATAAATAGAAAGTCAAGCAGCAAGGTGAAGAAATTGAAAGTCAAGCAACAAGGTGAAGAAGTTGAAAGTCAAGTAACAAAGTGAAGAAAATGAAAGTCAACAGATCGAAAATAGCAAGTCAGTAGCCCGCCTGGAGAACAGGGTGATGAAATTGAAAAACAAGCAACAAGTTGAAGAAATTTCAAATCAGGAGCCCGCCTGAAGAATAGGGTGATAAAACTCAAGTAAAGAGTCCAACAGAAGATGCGTAGATAGGATTTTGTAATTTCATTTATGTTTTTAACTTGTAATTTTTATTTTTGATGTAATAACAAATCCGCGGACTGGAAGCTCGATGGGACATCACTCGACTCTCCAACTCGGCATAGTCCATCTTCTTCCAATCCTTTGAGATAACTGTCACTCGATTCCCTCATAACTTGGGTAGGTAGGATGTCCTAAGTCAAGACCTGATTTCCCTCCTTCCTCGTGCTCTGTGCTTTTGAATAAAGGTCAGGACAAAATTTTGTCTTGTTGTCTACTGCTTTGTATGAAAACACCATGTGTTTACATCCAAAGGGGGCATGATGTAGACACGTAGTTTTGTCCTTTCTCAAAAATATTGTAATCATTTTTATTTTATTTTATTTTTTTAATATTTTATTTTTATTTTTATTTTATTCACCTTACCATACTTTTGTTTAATTGATAATTTCTCCCAAAAAAAAAGAATTGAAAATAATTAAATACATAGCATCTTTGTCACCTCACTATGCCACCTCAACACCTCACTTTCCATTTTTCATTGGATACATGCAAAAGGCACACGCCCTACTCATTTTTCCACACACCACCCTCATCTTTCCACATGTCACACTAACTTTTCCACATGCCACACACTTATTCCCACAAGACACTAATTATATGATTCCACATAGGATAATAAATAAAGAAAAAGAAAAAACAAATAAAAAATATAAAAGGAAAATTCTAAAAGGGGAAAAGGGGAAGGCTCATTCTTTCATCATCATCTTCTCCATAATAACAACAATCACCAAATCATCTTCCTGACAAGAACAAAAAAAATGAGAAAGAGAAAGAGAAAATCGCGCGAGAGAAAAAAAATCGAAAGAGAAAAGAGTCTGGACAATGAGAATCTGGCGTAAACAGTGCCGGTGAATAGTAATAGCATGAATAGTAATTAAGTGAACAGTAATGGCGTGAACGGTGTCGGTGAAAAATGACGATGAACAGGTCATTATTTCTCATTGTCGAGTTGGATTGTTGGTGTTAAGGTTCGACTCGAGGTTTCCTAGTACGGAATCTCTTTATTCGAATAACATTGAGTTTGAAAGCTTCAAATTGAGGTCCAATTCTACTCTCTTTCTCTTTTTATTTCATTGTTTATTATATTTGGTGTTGGATTGAATATTGCGTGTTATTTGGTCCTTGTTGGTGATGAATGCGTGTTTATTTTGACTCGTGGTTGGTTTTCTTGATTATGGTTTGGTGAAATGGTATCTCATTTGAGAATTGAAATTGGTTGTTTGGGGATGGAATTGAGAAATTGATAAAAAGTTGAATTTAGATTAACTTTGGTTTATTGTTGTTTTGTTTAATTTGTAATGAGCATGAATATTGTTGGAATGTGATAGAATTATGATATGTTGAAATGGATAGGCAAATGTCGGTTTGGGTAGGAAAAACTTAGGAGCGATGTGTTTATTAAATATTTTGAATGTTTAATGTGCATGTGAATGTTTGGTTTCTAGTTTATCGTGTTTAATTCAAATGTATTTATTTAGCCGGAGAATGTCCCGAGACACAATGTATTTATTCACCGGGGAATGCCCCGACATACTATGTTGGCGGAAGACGTTCGTGAGGAAGGCCCGAGGCGTCGGGTAAAGCACGGGAGCGTAGTTAGTATTAGTTTAGGTTAGATAGGATTTATTTTTTGCATTTTTCTATTTTGGACTGTATAAATTGGATTGAACACTGTACTTTTGATTCGTTTTTTTGTTTTGTTTGTGTGTTTGATTGTTTTACGTGTTTTGTGTGGTTTGTACATTCGTAGTGTCAAAACTAGCCGATACGCTCCACAAGCGACTGTGGTCGAACCACGGGATCGAGGGGTGCCTAACACCTTCCCCTCGGTCAACAGAATTCCTTAGCCGGAATCTTTGTTCGCAAACCAGTTTAAAGAGTCAAATGGTTTTGAAAAGGATTTTTCAATGGTGACTTGGCACACCAGATTATGCCAAGTGGCGACTCTGAGTTTTGAATGTAAAAGGTCTTTTTCGAAACAAATTATCTTCATTTTGTCACTTTAATAATAAAAATCCTTTCGAACTTAAAATTGAAATCTTTTCGGAGTTGAAAAAGGGGTGTGACAGGTATTTGTATTGGGCTTTCACTAATCCGGATGCACTGCAGGACCATTTGGAGGTACACCTTCAACAAGATTTTCTCCATAGATAAGACACGAAGCCGATATCTCTAATTAAGGATGAGATAGTTCCATCACTGCACAACAACCAATGTTGATATAATTACTCCAATCTCAATTCCACATTATCGATTACCAAATTGTTCTCTTTTTAAAAGATTTTGACAAAAATTGCACCCTCTATTTAGCATGTTCTCATAGCCTTGTCATATTTCATCAATTTGCTCCATTGAGATAAACCCTTTATCTAGATGACAAATTAATGATGGAAATGCCACCATAACTACTTGTTTTCCTCCCTTTCTCTCTCAATATGTAACAATATGGATATTGCTTATTCCTTTCTAGTGGGCAAGCTACTATTTTGGAGTGTGAAAGGCATTTAAGAATTTGCTTAGGAAAATGATCCTCAACAAATTGCCAACACATTTTGGACCAAATATGTGTAAATATAACGAGTTACGAGGCATAAAAAATCTCTTTTTCATCCAGCAGAGAAAAAAAATCACTAGACAATATTTTTGATATGCCCTAATCTTGATGGACAAAACTACCCGATATTGGTACGATTAAAAAAAATACTTCTTTTATTATGTGAAAGACCCCTTAGAAGTCTTCTTCTTACTTTTGAGGCCAATATAACATAGGATTCCTCCAGTCATATATAACCTAAAAGATTCTTTTCCCATAACAAAGTGAATGTGGATTACATTTGCTTAATATGTAACTTTTGATTTTTTCAAAAAAAATAAAAAAAACGTAATGATCAAGCAACGGATAATATTTTGAAAGGGTGAAACTTCTCAAGAAAAATGTTGGTTCTTCAATTCTTTGGGGACCAATAACTTTGTTAATTTATTTTTTTGAAAAATGTTTATGTACTTCAATACACAACTATAATAATTATTACGACTTAATACCGAACAAGTAGAGATCGGATGTAGCAATGGTGGAATAAGAATTTTATTAAGGGTGCTAAAATATAATATAAAAAATATAAATATACAAAAGAACTAAGGAAATTCTGCACATATAAATATACATAATTCTATTTACATACACACAATATAATTTTTCAAGAAAACGGTTCAACAACACCCTTTTGATGCATGGACTACGTTGTTGGGTATATGAATCCTCAATGATCACGTTTCACCATTTAAATTGTTCTAAAGTCAATATTATACAAAATAAAAATATAATATACTAGCTAGAAGCTCTTAATATAAAATTTCATACGTATGAAATTAAATTTACCACTATTATACTGTATTAAATAACAACTTTTGTGTGTAGTATATTGGGCCGATTTCTCAACAACCCATAAAAAGAAGATAGAGAAAATATTATAAGTAATTCTTGTACAAGGTGGTTGTCAATGTTATAAATGTGTTATTGAAGGTTCAATGGCTCATATGATATTGTGGTCCAAATAGTTTCAGTACATAACAAAGTCCCTACTTAAACCCTTAAATTAATGGGAAACTTACATACCCAATCGAATGGTCAAAAATAATTATATTCGCTAGTTATATATAGATATTGGGGATCGTTCGAATAATAAATATCTTTCACTTTCAACATTTAGTTTGTGGGTTCGAGTCATCGAGGGAAGAAAACGGATTAGGGGCTCCTAGGATGAGGTGAGAAAAATTATATACTATTAATTTTAACTAGATATTAAAAAGAAATTACTATATATAAAAAAATATATATATGTTGACTATTATTTTGATGGGTGATTATTTATGTCAGTTTCTCTACATTAATCTTCTTCTTTTTTAAAAAAAAAATTGAAATCCTAGAAAAGAGATTAAAAGTTTGAGGTATTGAAATTGGGTTTGCCTTCTTTAAGGTAAATAGTACAATATATGAATCTGACATTCCAATTAAGTTATTGATTGAAACAAAATAGCTTTACTGATAGGTCAAAACAAAGAAGCAATGGACCCCTCACATCGTGTGAAAATAAATACTCCTAGAGACACGCAAAAGAGCCGCCTTTGATAGGGTGCGCTTTATTTTTTCATAGTTCATAATGGAACTTTTTGGTGTGAATTTAAATTTATTAATTTTTAATATAAATATTAAATACTGAATGATAAATCAAAAAAAGAATACTCTTGAAACTATAATGGCCAAATTTACTACAAAATAATTTTTTGAGTTCAAGTAATCAACTGAACGATGAAATTTGCCTACTATTGATATATGTTATTTGTTCGACATAGTAAATGGACACACATACTTGATACTCCCTCATTAAAAAAAGAAGGAATTAGTTTGACTTGATACGGAGATTAAGAAAATAAAGAAGATTTTTGAATCTTGGGTCCTAAATTAAAGTTATGCCAAAATGTATTAAAATATCTTTTAATCTTTTGGTTTTAAACATGAAACGTGAAAAGTTAAAAATTAAAATATTGCCAAAAAGGGAACAGATCATTTGTTTTAAAACGGATTAAAAAGAAAAATAGATTTTTTTTCTCTTTTTAACGGAGAAAGTATTTCTTCTTTTAATTTATGAGAAAGTATGAATGATGAGAATCCTCCATCCTTATGAGATTTTTCAAATTTGCGTCTTAGGAATAAAGACACTATTAATAAAAAGCGTTTTCTCCTTTATGAGCTCTATATGACATAAATCTTAATTAATCTAGTCAAGTAATTCCGTGTACTATATAATAATTATTAGAAATTGAAAATAAATTGAAGGAAGGGGTTGTTAGTTATGGTTGGAACATTGGATAGGAATAGTTATTGTGGACATTGAGCTAAGTACACTATGAAAACTCTTTTTCTTGATGGTGTTAATAATGCTTGGCGGAGCATGTGACAATGGGCCATTGTGCTGTTATTGATCAAACAAAAAGGGCAAAAAATCTACTCAAATTAAATTGACTTCTGTGTGGGCTCGAACATTCTGACCCATACATGTAAAAAAACTGTTCTCAACCAAGAATTGCATCCTATATAATCCTTATATTATTCAGTGGAGCTAAGAATTTAGTAAAATGTGTGCACATTTTCTTCTTAATATAAATGTAGAATTAAAATTAAATATACACTCGTAATAGCTAACATTTAACTTGAATTGCATCCTATATCATCCGTATATTATTCAGTGGTGGAGCCAAGAATTTAGTAAAATGTGTGCATAGTTTCTTCTTAATATAGATGTAAAATTAAAATTAAATATACACTCGTAACAGCTAACATTTAACTTCTGTCCTTCCCCGAACACCGCGCATAGCTGTAGCTTTAGTGCACCGGGCTGCCCTTTTTTTACACTATATAATTTTGCAACAAAGAATGTTCACCAAACCACCCCACCTAAGATGACGCCGTCCATATGTATATTATTAATACCACTGTTGAAATGTCCCAATATTTATCTGTACATGCTATATCATGAATCATTCCAATTTGACTTGACATAGTCGATTCACATGTATTTATATGGATACTCTATGTTTATTCTTCAAAAATAGTATACTATACATAATACGTTAGTCAAAGATTGGTTGTGAAACTTGCCTTCGATGTATGTCTATTGTCTAGTACTTTCAAGTAATTGAGTAATATTTTCGATTTGTTAGTGAACGAGGGAAAAACATCATAAAATTCCTCTAGATGTAAGTAGACTAATAGAATAGCCAAACATCTCATTTAGGGTTGGCAAAATCAAACTCAATTCGTTCAATCCATTTAAGTTTGAGTTGATTACTGACCCGCTTATTTATTAACTCAACTCATTTCAATCCAACCCCTTTCAGCCCATTAAAACTTGGGTTGTATATAGCCCAAATTAATTTTCGAAAATTCCTATTAAAATATTTTCAGAAGAAATTGGGTGGGTCGAGACCCATTTTGAACCAAAAATTTTTTAGTCGGATTGGATCTTAACCCGTTTTGACCCAACTTGCGTAATTACCACCCTTAATCTGACGTGGCATTTTTTTCCACCATTTTTTGTCTGTAGGTACGGATCAACCCGTGACCCTACATTTGGGTCCAATCAAATACACCAGTTTGTAGATACTTTTAGTTTAGTTCTAAACCAACATAATTGTACTCCTAATATGAAAATTTGGTCAACATACAATTGGGTCAGAAACTACATTTGTTTCAAAGATGATAATATCTAATATAAAATCAAATTCATCCTCATTTAATTTCATGTCAAAATAGCAGTTTGACGACGACTAAAAATTTTCTAATTCAAACTGCTCAAAATTTAGAAAATCCTAATTTTCTCCCCTACAAATAAGAGTCAATCTTCGGCAAAGAAACACAACAAAAAACACCATTTGCTTTCCCATCTCAAAAAAAACACATTTCTCCTCCTCTTTAGCTATGATGAGGAAAAGCTCAGACAAGAAACATGGTGTTGTTATCAATACCGTCACACCGGCACTTGAGCAATCAAAAAACATGGTGACTCACGAAGAACTCAACAGGCAAAGGATGTGTGAAAAATATTAAAGTTGATTTTTTGGATAGCATAGATTTTCTATTAAAATTTCTAGACTATAAACTGTAATTTCTAGAATAATCATGTTGAAGAAATATCAAGATATTCAAGGTAATTCTAGGAAGAATAATCTAGAAAAAGATAGTATAGTTATTTAATATGTGTATTTAGGAAAGATCTAGATATTAGATGGTGTTAGATATTTGAGGGAGATTTTTGTGGAAGAACATAGAACACTCTAGATTTGAAGTATCTAGAATCATTCCTACACAAGTATAAATAGGGGATGACATTAGGCATTTGTAACCATCCAAAAATAATCCAATACAAAGCATATTAAGTGGTCTTCTTCTATACCTAAGCTCTCTTATTCAATATTTTCCTTCACCTTTTTAGCTTCCTCTTCTTAGTTGAATCTTTCGATTTTAGTTAACGATCTTGGGCTAGCAGAAGGTTTCCTAAATATACCTTTCTTCTGCTATTCTCTACATGGTATCAGAGCCAAAGCCAAAGATGTAAATTGGCTTGAGTGTATTTCAAGGTCGAGTTTGTAGTCGATTCAACTATTTTGTTCGAATGGATTTAAGTGGTCCCGTTAATGGACTGGGAATGGAGCTGTTGAATCAGTCCAATTACAAGGTATGGAAGACATGTATGGAATCATACCTTGTGGGCGAGGATTTGTGGAATGTTGTTAACCGGATTAACAAAAGTCCTCCGGATAACGGACCGGAGAATAATAGTGCATACAAGAAGGGGAAGCAGATTAATGTGAAGGCAGAGTTTACTCTGAAGAGGTTCATCTCTCCATTTTATTTGATCATATTATAAGGTGTAAATCAGCTCATGAAATTTGGAGGACGCTAGACCAATTATTCAACAAGAAGAATGAAGCTCGCCTACAGATATTGGAGAATGAATTGGCGAACACCACTCAAGGAAATCTTTCTATTGCCGAGTACTTTTTAAAGATTAAGAAGTTATGTTCTGAGATTTCTTTATTGAATACGAACGAGGCTATCTCTGAAGCACGAATGAGAAGAATTATTATTCGTGGTTTGAAACCAGAATACATTCCCTTTGTGACATCAATTCTGCAACACCCCGTATTCAAGTACATGTATTGGCGTATTCAAGTACGTGTATTGGTCTTATTTGTATGGAATTAAATTTTTATTTTATTTATACCAGAATTTGTCCGTCAATGGTTCCATACGAAGGTTATTGAATAAGCTTTCCAACGATATAAAGATTTCCAAAAATGGATAAGTTTAGGATATAATCGAGCACATTCGAAACTATAAAACGGTGGCCGGGACATGGTGAATAGTAAATGTGCAAGAAAATTTCCTGCACACAAACTACTCAGGCCTGCCAGTTTTTTGGGTCAACTTTGAACGATCATAACTCCCTTAATATAATGAACTGGGAGAGCTACGACCTATCAAAAGAAAGATCCTTGAGTATTCTTTCCAATTCAATTGGTTTCATCCAAATCCAACATCTAAGTAAGGAGTTATACTCGTTTTACTTCAGCCTCTCAAAACAGTTTTTTAGGGTCAACTTCAAACAATCATAACTCCTTGTACAGGACGAACTGGGTGGCCTACTTTATATTAAATGAAATCCCTTTGAATTATCTTTCCAACGATACCAATTTCACCCAAATCCGATATCGGAACAAAGAGTTATGGTCGATCTACTTTAACTTGTCAAAACAGTCCACCATGGACAGATTCGGATTTACTTAAAATTTTAAGGGCAATATGGTCATTTTCCATCACCTCATGAACGTAAATTGGTCATTATATACATATACTTAGCCTCATATCCATGATTTATCATCCATTATTGAAGAATAAGAAACCCTAGCCAAATTTCAACTCCAATTATCTTGTGATTCAACCGTAGAAAATCCAAATTGATTCCGTAGTTGTGTTCACCGCCTCGAGGGCTTCGAGAAGCACCCCTTATTTATGCCAATAGGACTTCGAAATCAAAAGGGCCATTTTATGGTAAGGATGTAAATTATGTTGGTGTTATTTAAATGGATATGTATATATATGCATGTGAGCATAAGAAGTGTGTTATTTGATTGTTGTTGAAAGATGATTGGAAATGATGTTGGATTATTCTTGTGCATGGTTGGATTATGTTGAATTGTGAAGGGATTTGGTGTGATGATGTGGTATTGAAATGATGATTATATATATATATATATATATATATATATATATACACACATAAACCTATTGTTCAAGTTGGTTTTTGGAATGCTTTGCAAATATTAATTGTATGGAATTATGGAAGAGAATTGTGGTGTTGGGTTGCTAATACTAGATGCCAAACATTTCATTGTAGATAAGTGATTTGTAAAGGCGGGAAGTTGTGTTGAATTGGTATCCGAATCTACGACGAGGTATGTAAAGCATACTCTAACAATGTTCTTTGGCATGAAAACACCAATGTTCCATCAAGTAAGATTCCGAGGTTGTCCAAAAACATGTATTGTTCTACGTTACCAACGAAGTTGTTTCCATCCTATAAAGTGTCAAAATGTTTCATTGATATACCAAAAGCCTCCTATTTCATTGTTGTGATATTGATGATTCTGAAACACATTGTTGATATACCAATAAGTTCCTACTTCATTGTTATGGCATTGATGACTCCAACACACTTCATTGATGTGCCAATGAGTTCTTACTTCATTGTTATTGCATTGATGGTCTATTTATATGTCTCTTATTGATGTATCATTGTTTCAAAGTATCAAAAATGCGGTGGCGACCGAAATAACAATCTCAAAGATTAATTGAACTAAGTGATGGAAGTTCTCTCTTATCGGGTGGTATCCCAGGGGCATAAGTCTATCATGGGTCGATCCCTATTTATGTGTTTATGGGTGGTATCCCAGGGGCATAAGCCTAGCATGGGTCGATCCCAGTTGATATGTACTGGAGGCAGCCTAATGGTCACAGTACGGTAATGATTACAAAGATGATAAGAACGAAGGTAAAGTGATTGAATAAATGCAATGTACAGGTTATCACAAGTTCTAGTAAGTGTGGTCCACTCCTATTACGCTTTATTCACTTATTTCTGATTTCTATTGAGATCCTATATCATATGTGATTATCTACAGCTTTATATACTCAGTACATATTTCGTACTGACGTCCCCTACGGGGACCTGCATTTCATGCTGCAGGCACAGGTACCTCAGCTCATACACCGTACAAGTAGGAGCCAGGTCATACAGCTATTGTTGGTGAGCTCCAGTTTACTTCGAAGCTTTCCTAGTCGGTTCCTTATGTTTTTCTATTGTACAGGAGTTATGTGTGGGCGGGGGTTTGTCCCGACCCTTGTTATGTCATGTATATCCTAGAGGCTTTGTAGACATAAGGAAGGGTAAAGTCATGGAAGTTTATATAGTGATGTTATATTTGTATATGTGGTGGCCCCGACGGCCAAGTATTATATATATATATATATTTGTGCGTGTTGTGATGATACAGGAAATTAGACCCTTCTATATGTAACGAAGTGCTGCCCAAATTTTTGGTGACATGTAAGTGAAAGTACAGGTATTTGAACGGGTTCTCCCGGGCCTTCTCGGCTTCGGGTGCCAGTCCGGCCCGATGGGATTTTGGGGCGTGACAAAAGTGGTATCAGAGCGGTTCGTCCTAGTGAGTCTACAAAGCCGTGTCTATGTAGAGTCTTGTTTATCGGTGTGTTGTGCACCGCATCTATAAACAGGAGGCTATGGACATTTAGGAATTGTTTCTTTTCTTCATGTCTTAGATCGTGCGATAGAGCTTATATTGTATATGAAGTCATAGTTGACCACTGAATCAGTTTGTTTCTCTTATTATAGTAATGATGCCAGTTACCAGAAGCAAGAATACCGGTAAGCAAGTAGATGTTGCTGCCGGAGAGGGGACTAGTAAGTCACCCACTATACCAGCTAATCAAAGTGAGGCTCCAGCTGAGCATGCATCAGAAAATTCCCCCAATCCGGAAGAAATAAGAGGGAGGAGAACTATATCTCCAGAGTCACCTATTAATGTTATTGATCAAGATCTTAGAAATGCAGTGCAACTTTTGACTTGTATAGTTGCTGGGCAAGCTCAAGGGCAAGCCATTCCTACTGCAGGTAGTAGTGGTATAGATAGGGCGGCTAGCTTTCGAACACAGGATTTTCTTAAGATGGATCCTCCCACTTTTACTGGATCAGATCTTAATGAGGACCCACAGGACTTTATTGATCAAATTCAAAGGGCCTTAGATGTTATGCATGTAACGGGTAGAGAGACAGTGGAGTTAGCGACGTATAGATTTAAAGGGGAGGCTATATATTGGTATGAAGACTGGAAACGATCTAGGGGTATTGATGCACCCCCAGCTACTTGGAAAGAGTTCAAAAAGGCATTTCTTGATCATTATCTTCCATTTGAGATTCGTCAGGCCCGTACAGATCAGTTTTTAAATCTTCGTCAGGGGAATATGAGCGTGAGAGAGTACAGTCTCCAATTTAATTCCTTGTCGAGATATGCTTCTAATATTGTAGCTACTATGGATGACAGAGTTCATCAATATGTGGATAGGCTAGATCCATATCTGGTTAGAGATTGTACTATTGCCGCTTTGAACAAAGATATGGACATAGCGAGGATCCAAGTTTTTGCACAGAAAATGGAAGATCAGAGGTAGAGGAAAAGAACACAGGAATCAAAAAGAAGATATTCCAAGAGGGCCAGATCTACAGGGCAGTTCATGGCATCTCAAAGAGGGTTCAGACCACAGTTTTCTGCTAGACCACCTAGGCCATTATCTTTTTATTCTGCAGCTAGTGCCCCACCATAGTTCCAAGGGTCCAAAGGAAATCAATTTGGGCATAGAAGTGAGAGTCAGAGTTCGCGGATAGTGGGGTACCAAGGGCAAGGGAATATGAGCCAATCGAGACCTCCTCGAGAGCCATGCAATAAATGTGGAAGGTATCATTTGGGCGCATGTCGACTGGGGACTAATGTTTGCTTTTGGTGCGGTATGTCGGGGCATATGATGAGGGAATGCCCACGAAGGGACATAGGGGGTATGGCACGACCTACGGGGTCATTTGTTGTATCATCATCATCGATGCCTTATTCAGGAAGGGGTGCACAACCAATGGGTCGTGTTAGAGGTGATAGAGGAGCCACGGGTTCTAGCGGGGCTCAAAATCGTACATATGCTCTAGCGGATCGACAGAATTTAGAGGTTTCCCCAGATCTGGTTACGGGTACGTTGTCTATCTTTTCATTCGATTTATATGCCTTAATTGATCCCGGTTCTACATTATCTTATGTTACTCCATTGGTTGCTGGAAAGTTCGAAAGAATACCCGAACTATTAGTTAAGCCATTTGAAGTATCCACACCGGTTGGGGAATCTATTATATCTAGAAGGGTTTATCGAAACTGCATAGTAACTGTTTGTGGTCGTGATACGATGGCTGATCTTGTAGAGTTAGAAATGGTAGATTTTGATGTTATAATGGGTATGGACTGGTTGGCGTCTTGTTATGCCACAATTGATTGCTGCACGAAAAAGGTATATTTCCATTTTCCAAATGAATCAGTCCTTGAATGGAAAGGTGAAATTAGCGCTCTAAGAGGTAGATTTATTTCTTATTTTAAGGCAAGAAGAATGATTTCCAAGGGATACATATATCATTTAGTTAGAGTAAGGGATACAGAAGCGGAGCCACCAACTCTTCACGTTGTTCCGGTGGTAAATGAATTTCCTGATGTATTTCCTGAAGATCTTCCAGGTTTGCCTCCTGAACGAGAAGTAGAGTTTGGTATTGATGTAATACCAGGCACCCAACCAATCTCCATTCCGCCGTATAGAATGTCCCCAGCAGAATTACGAGAATTGAAAGAGCAATTGAAAGATTTGCTAGAGAAGGGATTCATAAGGCCTAGTATGTCCCTCTGGGGAGGACCAGTGTTATTTGTGCACAAAAAGGATGGCTCGCTGAGGATGTGTATTGCTTATCGGCAATTGAATAAGGTGACAATTAAGAATAAATATCCTCTCCCAAGAATTGATGATTTATTTGATCAGTTACAGGGCGCCAAGTGTTTTTCTAAGATTGATTTAAGGTCAGGTTACCACCAAGTGAGGGTTAAAGAGAAGGATATACCCAAGACAACTTTCCGAACACGGTATGGTCATTATGAGTTTCTAGTTATGTCATTTGGGCTAACAAATGCACCTGCGGCTTTTATGGATTTGATGAATAGGGTGTTTAAGCCATTCCTGGATGTATTTGTGATAGTTTTTATAGATGATATTCTAGTTTATTCTAGATCAGAATAGGACCATGCCAATCACTTACGACAGGCATTACAGACTCTTCGTGATTGTAAGTTTTATGCAAAGTTCTATAAATGTGAGTTTTGGTTAAAGTCGATGGCATTTTTGGGTCATATTGTATCTAGTGAAGGGATAAAGGTTGATGCTCAAAAGATAGAAGCTGGGAAGAACTGGCCAAAGCCCACAACGCCTATGGAGATTCGTAGTTTTCTCGGGTTGGCCGGTTATTATAGAAGGTTTGTTAAAGACTTTTCTTCCATTTCAGCACCCTTAACCAAGCTAACCCATAAAGCATCCAAATTCCAATGGAATGATGCATGTGAGAAGAGTTTTCAAGATTTAAAGAACAAGTTGATTTCTACACCCGTGTTGGTACTTCCAGAAGGCACCGAAGGGTATACAGTGTATTGTGATGCTTCCAGAATTGGTTTGGGATGTGTATTGATGCAGCATGGTAAGGTAATAGCATATGCTTCTAGACAATTGCGGCCACATGAGAAAAATTATCCTACACACGATCTTGAGCTGGCAGCAGTTATTTTTGGTTTAAAGATATGGCGCCACTACTTATATGGGGTTAATGTTGACATATATACTGACCATAAGAGCTTGCAATATATTTTTAATCAGAAGGATCTAAATTTAAGGCAGCGGAGATGGCTTGAACTATTAAAGGACTACGATATTGATATCTTGTACCATCCAGGGAAAGCAAATGTGGTAGCTGATGCGTTAAGTCCTAAGGCTATGATGGCGCCTATAGAAAGGCAAGGGATGGTTAAAGATCTTCACCAGTTAGCTAGTTTGGGAGTTTGCCTTCTTGAAACTCCGAATAAAGAGCTTATCATACATAATGCTGCGGAATCTTCATTAGTAGCTGAAGTGAAAGAGAAGCAATATGCAGACCCTATTTTATTACAGCTTAAGGAGAACGTTCAGAGTGGTGCGACCAAGGCATTTGAGCTTATGCGAGAAGGAGTACTTCAGTGCCAAAAATAATTGTGTGTGCCGGATATAGACGGGCTAAGAAAGAAGATTATGACAGAGGCACATTTTTCAAGGTATTCCATTCATCCAGAATCAACCAAAATGTATCAAGATTTGAAAGCTATGTATTGGTGGAATGACATGAAGAAGAGCATTGCATAATTTGTAGCTGAATGTCCAAATTATCAAAGAGTTAAAGTTGAGCACCAAAAACTCGGAGGCTATATGCAATGCATAGATCTTCAAATTTGGAAGTGGGACATGATCAACATGGATTTTGTTACAGGTTTACCTCGTACAGCTCGGAAATTTGATTCTATATGGGTGATTGTGGATAGTCTTACTAAATCCGCACATTTCTTACCCGTTAAGACCACTTACACAATTGAAGAATATTCGAAGCTGTATGTTAAGGAAATAGTCCGATTACATGGAGTGCCAACTTCTATTATATCGGATCGGGGAACTCAATTTACCGCAAACTTTTGGAAGTCTTTCCAACGAAGTTTGGGAACACAAGTGAATCTGAGTACAGCTTTTCACCCTCAGACGGATGGACAAGCAGAGCGCACCATTCAAAAACTTAAAGATATGCTACGAGCATGTGTTATAGATTTTAAAGGCAGCTGGGATGACCATTTACCTCTTATTGAGTTTGCCTACAATAATAGCTATCATTCAAGTATCAAAATGGCACCATATGAAGCTTTACATGGGAGGAAGTGTAGATCACCAATAGGATGGTTTGAAGCGGGTGAAACTCTTTTGTTCGGACCGGATCTTGTGTATCAAGACATAGAAAAAGTCAAGGTGATTCAGCAATGGTTGAAAATAGCCCAAAGTCGACACAAGTCATATGCGGATAGTAGAAGAAGAGGGCTAGAATTTTCGTTAGGCGATTGGGTATTTTTGAAGGTATCGCCAATGAAAGGTGTGATGAGATTTGGCAAGAAAGGAAAGTTGAGTCCACGATATATAGGCCCGTATAAGATTATTCGAAGATGTGGGCAAGTTGTTTATGAATTAGAGCTACCCCAGGAACTCTCATCAGTGCATCCAGTATTTCATATATCGATGCTTCGAAATTGCATCGGAGATCCGTCCCTTATTACTTCTACTGAAGATATGCAAGTAACAGAAGATCTTACCTATGAGAAGATGCCTATTGCTATATTAGATCGTCAAGTTAAGAAAATGAGAAATAAAGAAGTAGCATCGGTGAAAGTACTTTGGAGAAATCAACAAAGGGAAGAGATTACATGGGAAGCTGAGGAAGCAATGAAATCTAAGTACCCTCATTTGTTCAAAGATGAAGAGGAAGTTCAAGAAACGGAGTTAGAACATTAACAAGTAAGTTTTTGTTTATATATGCATAGTATTTATGTGATGATGTGAATGTTAATGGTGGACTTGAACTTGTTTTGGTTGAATAACTACTCTAACATTCGAGGACGGATGTCCTAAAGGGGGGAAGAATGTAACACCCCGTATTCAAGTACATGTATTGGCGTATTCAAGTACGTGTATTGGTCTTATTTGTATGGAATTAAATTTTTATTTTATTTATACCAGAATTTGCCCGTCAATGGTTCCATACGAAGGTTATTGAATAAGCTTTCCAACGATATAAAGATTTCCAAAAACGGATAAGTTTCGGATATAATCGAGCACATTCGAAACTATAAAACGGTGGCCGGGATATGGTGAATAGTAAATGTGCAGGAAAATTTCCTGCACACAAACTACTGAGGCCTGCCAGTTTTTTGGGTCAACTTTGAACGATCATAACTCCCGTAATATAATGAACTGGGAGATCTACGAACTATCAAAACAAAGATCCTTGAGTATTCTTTCCAATTCAATTGGTTTCATCCAAATCCAACATCTGAGTAAGGAGTTATACTCGTTTTACTTCAGCCTCTCAAAATAGTTTTTTAGGGTCAATTTCAAACGATCATAACTCCTTGTACAGGACGAACTGGGTGGCCTACTTTATATTAAATGAAATCCCTTTGAATTATCTTTCCAACGATACCAATTTCACCCAAATCCGATATCGGAGCAAAGAGTTATGGTCGATCTACTTTAGCTTGTCAAAACAGTCCACCATGGACAGATTCGGATTTACTTAAAATTTTAAGGGCAATATGGTCATTTTCCATCACCCCATGAACGAAAATTGGTCATTATATACATATACTTAGCCTCATATCCATGATTTATCATCCATTATTGAAGAATAAGAAACCCTAGCCAAATTTCAACTCCAATTATCTTGTGATTCAACCGTAGAAAATCCAAATTGATTCCGTAGTTGTGTTCACCGTCTCGAGGGCTTCGAGAAGCACCCCTTATTTATGCCAATAGGACTTCGAAATCAAAAGGGCCATTTTATGGTAAGGATGTAAATTATGTTGGTGTTATTTAAATGGATATGTATATATATGCATGTGAGCATAAGAAGTGTGTTATTTGATTGTTGTTGAAAGATGATTGGAAATGATGTTGGATTATTCTTGTGCATGGTTGGATTATGTTGAATTGTGAAGGGATTTGGTGTATATACACATAAACCTATTGTTCAAGTTGGTTTTTGGAATGCTTTGCAAATATTAGTTGTATGGAATTATGGAAGAGAATTGTGGTGTTGGGTTGCTAATACTAGATGCCAAACATTTCATTGTAGATAAGTGATTTGTAAAGGCGGGAAGTTGTGTTGAATTGGTATCCGAATCTACGACGAGGTATGTAAAGCATACTCTAACAATGTTCTTTGGCATGAAAACACCAATGTTCCATCAAGTAAGATTCCGAGGTTGTCCAAAAACATGTATTGTTCTACGTTACCAACGAAGTTGTTTCCATCCTATAAAGTGTCAAAATGTTTTATTGATATACCAAAAGGCTCATATTTCATTGTTGTGATATTGATGATTCTGAAACACATTGTTGATATACCAATAAGTTCCTACTTCATTGTTATGGCATTGATGACTCCAAAACACTTCATTGATGTGCCAATGAGTTCTTACTTCATTGTTATTGCATTGATGGTCTATTTATATGTCTCTTATTGATGTATCATTGTTTCAAAGTATCAAAAATGCGGTGGCGACCGAAATAACAATCTCAAAGATTAATTGAACTAAGTGATGGAAGTTCTCTCTTATCGGGTGGTATCTCAGGGGCATAAGTCTATCATGGGTCGATCCCTATTTATGTGTTTATGGGTGGTATCCCAGGGGCATAAGCCTAGCATGGGTCGATCCCAGTTGATATGTACTGGAGACAGCCTAATGGTCACAGTACAGTAATGATTACAAAGATGATAAGAACGAAGGTAAAGTGATTGAATAAATGTAATGTACAGGTTGTCACAAGTTCTAGTAAGTGTGGTCCACTCCTATTACGCTTTATTCACTTGTTTCTGATTTCTATTGAGCTCCTATATTATATGTGATTATCTACAGCTTTACATACTCAGTACATATTTCGTGCTGACGTCCCCCACGGGGACCTGCATTTCATGCTGCAGGCACAGGTACCTCAGCTCATACACCGCACAAGTAGGAGCCAGGTCATACAGCTATTGTTGGTGAGCTCTAGTTTGCTTCGGAGCTTTCCGAGTCGGTTCCTTAGTTTTTGCTATTGTACAGGAGTTATGTGTGGGCGGGGGTTTGTCCCGACCCTAGTTATGTCATGTATATCCTAGAGGCTTTGTAGACATAAGGAAGGGTAAAGTCATGGAAGTTTATATAGTGATGTTATATTTGTATATGTGGTGGCCCCGACGGCCAAGTATTATATATATATATATTTGTGTGTGTTGTGCTGATACAGGAAATTAGACCCTTCTATATGTAACGAAGTGCTGCCAAAATTTTTGGTGACATGTAAGTGAAAGTACAGGTATTTGAACGGGTTCTCCCGGGCCTTCTCTACTTCGGGTGCCAGTCCGGCCCGATGGGATTTTGGGGCGTGACAAATTCAGGGATGGGCTAAATAACCATCCCTGGAGGAATTTGAGAATTTGTTGTCGTCACAGGCGTTATTAGCCAAACAGTTGGCTGGTGAATTTGTCAAAGAAAAGGAAGGAAATGTTCTTGTAGCTGACAAGAGAAATGTTAAAGGAAAAGTAAGAGATATGCCTCACTCTCGATTCACATATGGTTCAAGCTCGCCTAGAAAAAGGGAAGAGTCTTGTAACAATTATAAAAAGCCTCTCAGATGTTATCGGTGTGGCAAAGCAGGACATATAAGAAGACATTATCGAGCCACGGAGAGCAACATGGTTCATACTAAAAAAGGTATTGAAGAAGAAGAAGTCTGGGAAAGATGTTTAAAAGCTGAGAGTCGAGCAACAAATGCCTTGGCTTTCATAAATTTTGAAAGAGATTGGATCGGATCTGATACAATCTATCATGTGGAGCAGGAAGGCACCGGTAAAAAGCAAGAGGATACTGAAGACGTTCAGACTAGACATGTGGTAGCTGTTATCGAGAAAATCAAAGAAGCAGATAATGCAATTAGCAATACAAGTCTGAATGTGAAAGATGTTGAAATAGAACCTGAGCAGACGATGTCTGAAACTCTATATGGTGGTGATGAATTTATCGGAGAAGGCATTAATATAGATGTAGTAAAAGTTAAGGTCGCTGATCAATCATCTATCATATCAAAGTCAATCACCGGCTCATAGCAAATATTCGAAGTTGATGAAGAAGCTAAGGATCAAATGAATGATGAAGTTGAAAGAGAAATCTCAGTTTCAGATGGAGAGACATACAATATTGAAGAGCTAAAAACGAGATCCAGTGGCGGATCCTATTATAGTGGCGAGGCTTCACGAAAAATTGATGATCAGATCATCATTAAATCAATTTAGGACGATGGTATAGATGAAAACTCTTTGTATTATGGAGTTGCGTCAGAAGGAACATGTTTTAAGATCTTGATTACTGGAGTACCAAACTTATCAATCAAAGATGTTTCTCCGGATAGTACAATTATCTAAAAGTTAAGAGAAAGGGGGAGCTTGAAAATTGAACAAGGAGATATTTCACGTGGTTCACAAAAAACACAAAGAAATATTACCGAGCTAACTTGTTACAAGGATGAAAATTATGTCAATAAGTATTCATGTTTCTTTACAGGCTCAATTACTGATGGGAAACCTTTATCACATCAAGAAGGAAGAGGAATTAAGAAAATATTATTAAGATCTTCACCAAGGCATGCTCAAAAGATTCGATTAAGCTCTTCTACAACAAGTTTAGGATAGCTTCCAAAAAATTACTTTAAGGGGGAGTGTGAAAAATATTAAAGTTGATTTTTTGGATAGCATAGATTTTCTAGTAAAATTTCTAGACTATATAGTGTAATTTCGAGAATAATCATGTTGAAGAAATATCAAGATATTCAAGGTAATTCTAGGTAGAATAATCTAGAAAAAGATAGTATAGTTATTTGATATGTGTATTTAGGAAAGATCTAGATATTAGATGGTGGAAGATATTTGAGGGAGATTTTTGTGGAAGAACATAGAACACTCTAGATTTGTAGTATCTAGAATTATCCCTACACAAGTATAAATAGGGGATGACATTAGTCATTTGTAACCATCCAAAAATAAATCCAATACAAAGCATATTAAGTAGTCTTCTTCTATATCTAAGCTCTCTTAGTCAATATTTTCCTTCACCGTTTTAGCTTCCTCTTCTTAGTTGAATCTTCCGATTTTAGTTAACAATCTTTGGCTAGCATAAGATTTCCTAAATATACCTTTCTTTTGCTATTCTCTACAGGATGAAGGAGTTGACGGAATAGCTCCAAAAGCTAAGGGAGGAGAACAGAATCATGGAGATGACAATCGAGATGAATGAAGTGTTGAAGGGTGTAAATATATAATCATTGATATGCACGCTGACGATAGTTAACACTCAAACAATGGTATAAAGAGATAAAAGAGAGGGCTGACAAATAGGGTTTGACATCGAATGCCCCTCAATCCTTTGCCCTATATTGTAATTTACTAATGTTCTTAATCAATAACGAACTCCATATTAAAATATTATAGGTTAATTAAGGGAAAAATACATAGATAGATCCCTGAATTTTTTTAGTTTTATCGCATTGGCGCCTCAATTAGGCCATGTATCTATTGAACACCTCAACTATATTCAAACTATGTCAATTGAGCACAAATTGCACAATTTTAAATTTGATTCAGAGTGTGAAATGCACTTTACCATGACATGAAAACTATAACCAATGATAAAATTCCAAGTCATCAAAGAAGAAAAAAAATCAAAATAAAAATTAAGAAAAAAAAAAAATTGCTTATTCTTCTTTTTCCCCTAAACTTTTTCTTTCCAGCATTGAAGCACCACTAACTAATAGCATATACTCAATTTCTTCTTTCTCTTTGGTCTTCCATTATCATCTTACATCCATTCTAATTTTATTTTATTTTTTGCTTCTTTTAATTTTTCTCTCATTTTTCAAACACAATTGTTAGTGAGAAGAAAAAAGAAGACCTCATTTTCACTCCTTCATTTTTTCACCAAAACAACGCCCAATAATCATTAAAGAAAAATCTGAGTTATACAATGTATTTTATAACTGTTACAACTATAAAAGTATTCTAATTTTAGATCAACAAAGGTGAATTGTCTTCATATTGTAGTGGATGGTATTGGATTTTTTTCGATGGAGTTCATTATTATTTATGAAATTTGAGTTTAAATTTATATTGAAGAAGCCAATGTTGGAAAACTTGAAGGATTCAACTTTGAGCTAATTTGAATCCGAAATTTGATTGAATTTTTTTGTAATACGAAAAACACCATTGATTTCAGATACAATTTGAAGATATAAATGCTATGTTTAAAGATCTGTGGGAGAGGAAGACGGTGGAGGCGATGGCGGGAATAAAATGGAGAAGATGATAACTCATCTTTTTCTCTTTTTTCAATTCCTTCTATGTGTTTTTTTTTTATTGGTTGTATTTTTTTTATGTTACATAATTTGGGTTAATTGTGGCTTCTCACTCTCCTAGTGGAGAGTGTATTGCACATGTCATGCCATGTCAATAACTGTGTCTATTGGCATATTTTATGAAAGATTTAGGAATTCAATAGGTATATAGACTAATTGAGGTGCCAATACGGGAAAACTAAAAAAGTTCAGGGGCCTATCTATGTATTTTGCCTTAATTATGTATCAAGGCAAAGGATCCGGCTCCTCTCCATTTCTCTTCTCTCCAATTTCTCCAAATTCTTGCTTGGATTGAAGACACATGTCATAGTTTAAAATTAATAATTGAGGTTTAATTAGTTCAATCAAAATTTTAATCATAGTTATCTACTTTCATATATTTAATTATATTTGTTCCTTAAATATCCATTATATCTTTTACTCAATATTTTTAAAAAAAAATCTTAACTGCTACAAATATATACTAAAAGCTTTTCCTAAATATTTTTATTTAGTAAAAATTTTAATTTTTCTAATTTGAGAATTCGAAAGAGCTACATAAGGGAAATATAATGGATTTATTTGGCACAGTCTTTTTATTTAATTTGGCACACATATAATGAATTTATTTGGCACAGAAAGAAAATAAAATTAAAAAAAATTCAAGCCACAATCTTTATTTTTTTATTTGAAAAATGGCAAAAATTAGCAAAAAATAAAAATCCGATAGAAAATTATTCAAGGATAGAAATAAAATAGTTTAATATATTTAAGAAAGATATAATGGATTGTTAAAAATATTTAAGCAACAAATATATGAAAGTAGATAACTATGGTTAAAACTTTGATTTACTTAATTAAATCTCACTCATTAATTTTAAACTATGACATGTGTCTTCAATCCAAGCAAGAACTTGGAAAAATTAGAGAGAAGGGAAATGAAGAGGAGCCGGATCCCAAGGCAAATTCTTAAAAAAACCTTCAAAACTTTCATTTATCAAAAAATTGTTAACGCACTTAAGATGTCAACGATTTTGCATACGTGATGAAAGCAAAGCCCAAACAAGTCCGTGAAGTGATGAAAGTGAATAGGGTTGTCAATATAGGCTTGGCCCTTGAGGCCGGCCCAACCCAACCCCTTAATTAAGGGAAAAAAGACATTGTGTGGTCTTTTTTTAAAAAAAAAAGTCCAAGTTTGGTCATATGGATAAAAATGTCCAGTCGGAAAAAGAATCCCACTTTATGGTCATTTCCTATTCTTTCTCAATTTGGGTCACTTTGGCCCATGTAGTTCAGATACAGTCCATATACAATACTGCTACAATCCATATACAATGCTGATACAGTTTTCAACTTGGGTCATTCGGCCCTTTTAAAAAAAATTCAGTTTTTTTTTTGCTATAAATTTTTTAACTGAAAAATATATTTTTTTATTGTTTAAAAATAATAATTAAATATAATTATATAAAAATAGTAGAATTTTTATATAGAATATGTATCCATATAAGATATATGTGTAGAAATTGTATAGTTCTATCAGATATTTATATGTATAAATGTATATAAAAAATATATAGAAAGTATATAAAAATTATATAATTATCGTATAAAATGTGTAAAAAAAAATTATTATATAAATTGTATATCAAGATTGTATAATTTTCGTATAGAATATTTATATGTATAAGATATGTATAGAAGGTGTGTAGAAACGGTATAGAACAAGTCAACAAATTAAAATGGCTAGATAGTGAAATTTAAATTTCATGACCATTTTCGTGGAAGTAGTTTAATTTGAAGTGTCGTTTCTGTCTTTTACCCTTAATTAAGTGGAGTTGGGCTAAGTTTTTTCAGTCTATTTAGAAATGAGGCTTATAAGCCCAGCCTCACTTGGCCCGTCGGCCTCAGAGGCCTAACCCGTCAGCCTCAGAGGTGAGCCCATGGGC
Organism: Capsicum pubescens; assembly: GCA_030864215.1. NCBI lineage: Eukaryota > Viridiplantae > Streptophyta > Magnoliopsida > Solanales > Solanaceae > Capsicum > Capsicum pubescens. The sequence continues at coordinate 388,792,282 of CM061548.1, forward strand.
TGGAACATTAAAACTAATTATTAAATATTTTTAAGTTGGTCATCTATTTATGGAAAAAATTCAAAAATAGCATACTTATCCCCTTAATTATGAGTTTCATAGCAACAGTTTCATAATTACATAATATAGCAAGTTGTATTTTGTATTTTTCCAAACTGTTGCTACAAAAATACAAATACATATGATTTTTACTGTCCTTATGAACGATATATATTTTGTATTTTTGCAAACTGTTGCTGCAAAAATACAAATACATACAAATACATATGCTACAAAATATAATTTGATAAAAGTGTTGCTATTTTTTGTAATTTAATACTTAAGTATGCTACTTCATTTATTTATTTTCCTTTATTTATTAGGAATTAGAATTTTGACAATCTTTTCTAACTAGCTACTTATTTTTTTATCCATTGTTTGGTTGATACTAATTTTTTGAAAGTTCTTAGTATGTGTTTGAAATGGCTGGTAAGCTGTTTTTAGTTGTGAACTTCAAAAAGTTGCTTTTACTCGTGATGATTTAATAGTTGTTGCCTTTGCTTAAAGCAATATTCTGTTCTTTAAATTTAGGCTCCCTTCTGTTATAATTTTACTTCTTTTATGTAGATACTTTGTGTATATCGATATTTATTAGCTTAACCATATTAGAATTTTTCTATGAAATTTGTAGCTAATCATGATTTCTTTGCTTATTACAGTAAATGTCATGAGCTAATTACAACTAAGGGATCGTTTGGTGTGAGGTATAAGAAAAAAATAGTCCGAGATAAAATGAAGGACTATTTTATCCCATATTTGGTGTGAGGTATTAGTTAGTACCGACATTATTTATTGCACCATTTACACCATAGTGATGAGATAAATTATCGTATACATAATGGAATAACTAATTTCTAGATTAATTATCCTAGGATAACTCTTTTCCAACCTAACAACCCTTAAAAGGTATTAGTAAGATGCCTATAACATGCTAAAAACTAGTAGAAGACATATTAAAGTGAAATCATAAAAGTTGGTGATAGTCTAGTAGTTACAATATTTTCATTTATCATGTTTTGGGTTGCTTTTATTTTTCTGAAGGGTCATCCCGTCCCAACCTACGACCCGCTTAAGGCTGGGTTGGGCTACTATTTTAATGGTCCTTTAGTTAAAAGGGTCAGTTCGTCCTAGCCCATTTAATTCTCTAACCCGCTAGGATTGGGTTGGGTTGGGTTGGGCCAACCCCTTTTAACAGCTCTAAAAGTGAACCTTTGTGGTGAGGGTTCCACATCAAATGTTTCTCAAACCTTTGGCGGATAGATGGTTCTTGGTGGGATCAAACCTAAATTAGATTTAGTTGTTTTATATCTAAGTAAGTAATATCTATCAAGAAAAATAAAATGTTGTTTGCTTCAATTAAAAAAAAAAAAAATCATCTCATAGATATGATAGTCATCTATTAAAATTGTCGGCATGTAATTTTAAATTTATTTATGTTTGATTTAAAAGCCTAATAAGATATGCTTAAAGATGTGTTCGTCCTGCATTTCAATTGACTATTGTTTTCACTCAATAATGAGCCCCTATTAAAATATTGCAGTTCATTCATGTATCAAGACATTGTCTTAAAAGAATCTTCATAATCTCCATATACTATTTCAAACGTTTGTTTACGCACAATTTGAGCTCTTATTGTACTAGTTGTTAACTTTTACAATCATTTTGTAACAATCCAAACATCCTTGATACTGATTTGTATATTGACAATAATAGATGGTATCAAATAGGAATTATCTTGTTCAAATTGGAATGATTTTCCTAATAACCATCTATGAGATAGTAGTATTTCTCAATCATTTTATCATATGAACATCTAAAGTTGGCACAAGAAGCAACGAATATTTGCGGTCAAGTGAAGGGATACATGCAAAACGGGCAATCTGGTGCATTAAAACTTTTGCTATGCATAGAATGTGAGGAAGGGTTGGACTATAATGGTCTATGGTACCCAGTCTGGCCCGACATTTCTTCAAGAGGTTGTTTCCACAACTTTAATCCGTGACCTCCTATTCACATGACTACAACTTTATTTATTACTTCAAAGTTCCCTTTAAGAAAACAGATACATGTAAATGGCGCAAAGTCTTATACAAAGAAATGCCCCGACCTCGGATAAATACTAAATTGGCTAACTCCAAAACATATCGTTTAAAAAAAGTTTACGTTGTAAAAAAAGTTTCAACACATCACAATGCGAACGTTGTCTTTATTTTGAAAGAGAGGAGACATTAGGACTTTGAATCATTACTTAACAAGAAGATCTAATAATTATGTTTTCAAAATAAATTTTTTTCTTTTTTACTCTACATATTTGGTTCACAATATACCAACCACATAGGAAAGTGTTAGTACTAAGATATCAACTGTTTTTTTATACTGTTCTTGTGACAAAAATGTGTTCATACAATGATCCACATTAATCATTCACAAAAGTTTATACTCAGTTCTCTCCTTACAATTTTTACCATCAAATTTTCATTTTAATAGTGTTAATATAATTTTATAAAATCATATACTATACAACTTGACATACACGCGCGTTATTTGAGGAACCTCATCACTATGTGGATATCGTGTTATCTTATTTAGAAAGGAAAAGGTCTGAAGTTTTATACTATGTGACCGTTAGCTAGAGTTTGACCATAGATTTTGGATTAGATTTTTAAAATTTTATCTTTAAATATTTGTTTGATCGTGAAATTTAATCAAATTTAGAAAAATTGATTTCAAATGTTTTGAAGTTCCCAAAAACTTTCACTTCTAATCACAAAACTTTAAATTTTTTCCAAGTAAAATACATGTCTTAACACAACTTCAACAAACTCAAATTTTAATTTTTAAAATCTATGATTAAATGGGAGCTTAACATCACATTTAACAATGAAAATGTAGCTTTTTATAACTTTTGATGTTGTCCAATTCCACTATTCAACCTTGCCACTTCTTTTAAGCTGGGCTTGAGCTTTGGTAAGAATGGGCCAAAGAAAACTCCTCTTGCAATGGAGTCCATCTCTTCAATAAAAGTCCATGTACCCTTTTGGTGGTCTTTCAATTTCACAAATTGGAAATAGTTGCAATGTAAAGGAGGGGGGGGGGGGGGGGGGGGGTTATACCATTCAACTGTATAGCCACACTCATGTGCTTTATCCATGTGCCTGACCCAAGGCAATGGTATCACTATAAATGGTGTGATTGAATGATCAGAATTTCTCTGTTCTTTAATCTGAAGTGTCAAGTGAATGTAGAGTTTCTTGATAGGAAATGGTTATCACCCTAGAGGGCATAATGGTGACTAAACGAATTACTTAGATCAGTAAGTTTCTAGGTATAAAATGTCTATAAAAAGAAAAAATAGATAGCTTACTTGTTTTTTTGAAACGAGACGTCACTAATGTTGATACTAATCCACTCTTAATCAAATATCTGAATTTCAATTCTATTAATGTAGAACTTCTTGATTGGAACTCGGGGAGCGCTTATGGTCATGGATCTACTGCGCGTGAATTCAACTAAGTCAGAATAGTAATTTTTGAGTACCTATTATTTTTTTTTTAAAAAAGACACAAATGAATTCATTCGTGTGCCTAATTTAACTTGGTCACTTTTACTTCAATCTCTTTCTGATTTTTCACCCGGTATCCGTATTGGGGTCTCATTAATCCGAGTACACTGCAGTACCCATTCCATTCTGAGGTACACTCTCAACATGATTTTCTCCATAGTCAAGGTTTGAAATCGAGACCTCTCGGGGTGGAACAGTCCCACCGTTGACATCACAAACCATGTTGATATAATTACTTCAATCTCAATTCCACATTATCGATTACCAAATTTTCCTCTTTTTAAAAGATTTTGACAAAAATTGCACCTTCTATGTTAGCATGTTCTCATAGCCCTGTCATATTCCATCAATTTGCTTCATTGAGATAAACCCTTTATCTAGATGATAAATTAATGATGAAAATGCCATCTCTCTCAATATTTAGCAAAGTGGATATTGTTTATTCCTTTCTAGTGGACAAGCTACTATTTTGGAGTGTGAATAGCATTTAAGAATTTGCTACGGAAGATGGTCCTCAACAAATTGCGGACCAAATTTGTACAAATATGATGAGCTACCATAAAAGATAAAAAATACTAGGCAATTCTTTCAATATATTTAACCTTATAGACAGAGTTACCTAGTATCAATAGGATTAAAAAAATACTTTTTTTTTAAGTGAAAGACCCTTAGAAGTCTTCTTCTTACGTTTGAGGCCAATATAACATAGGATTCCTCCATTCATATATACCTAAAGGATTCTTTTTACATAACATAGTGAATGTGGATTACATTTGCTTAATATGTAACTTTTGATTTTAAAAAAACGTAATGATCAAGCAACGGATAATATTTTGAAAGGTTGAAACTTCTCAAGAAAAATGTTGGTTCTTCAATTCTTTTGGGACCAATTTAATTTATTTTTTTGAAAAAGGTTTATTTATCTCAATACACAATTATGATAATTATTATGTCTTAATACCGAACAAGTAGAGACCGGTTGTAGCAATGATGGAAATGGAAATTTTATGAAGGGTGTTAAAATATAATATAAAAAATGTAAATATACGAAAAAACTAAGGAAATTCTACACATAGAAATTTACGTAATTCTTTCTACACACACAATGTAATTTTTCAAGAAAAGGGTTCAACAACACCCTTTTGATGCATGTGATTTGATTGTTGGCTATATGAATCCTCAATAACCACGTTTCACCATTTAAATTCATCTAAAGTCAATACTATACAAAATAAAAATATAATATACTAGCTAGAAGCTCTCAATATAAAATTTCACGCGTATGAAATTAAATATACCACTATTATACTGTATTAAATAACTAACTTTTGTGTGTAGTTTATTGGGTAGATTTCTCAACAACCCATAAAAAGAAGATAGAGAAAAATATGATAAGTAATTCTTGTACAAGGTGGTTGTCAATGTTATAAATGTGCTATTGAAGGTTCAATGGCCCATATGATATTGTGGTCCAGATAGTTTCAGTACATAACAAAGCCCCTACTTAAACCCTTAAATTAAGTGTAAACAACATAAATTCCCTAGCTTAAGAAAGTAATTACACAAAATTCCCTCTTATTTTCTTTCTCCCGAATTTTGATAAATATACTCATACATTCGGCCAAACATTATACATTGGTGGAATGTATAATGAAACAGTTATTCCTAAATTTAAGGTAATTGAAATCAGTAACAATATCACCGTTCCTTAATTAATGGCAATAATTAGCTAACATTAACTCATTTATGGATAAAACTAGTAACTGAAATTTGAATTTCAAAAAAAAAAAAATACAAGTCAAATTTTATTTTGTCTAATATTTGATTGAAGATCTGGAAAGCAAAAAAACTCTATTGCTGCAAAAAGTTTCTTCTAAAAAATTTCAAAAAAATAATAAAATTCTTCTACATACGTTCTTTAAAAAAACAAAAAGCAACGTGAATAGCCTAATATTGCTGCGACATTCTGAAATTTGGGTGTCAGAAACTAGTTATAAGTCATACAAAAGTGACGCAATAATTATTTCGGAAAGTATTACTTTCTTGAAATTGATTTTTACGATAGCCATGGAGTTGGATATAGACGAAGTGCGTAAAAAAATTGAAGTGAAATATGTGGTTGAAGGAAACTCTTCTCCAATTGTAATAAGAAACGATAATGGAGTGAGGATTTACGTTGAGTTAAAGAAACAACTTGCTGGTTTGGTTAATTTTCCGCTTTGTATTTCAACTTTCAACAAAGCCAATAGTGAAATAGAGTTTGATAAAGCAACTGGTTCTGTAATGTGTATTGAGGATAGTGAATATGATTCGGTTGCGTTAATAGTTGTTGAAACGGATAATCAGTATGCACTATATGTGCCTGAAATGGAAGTTAAAAACTTCATTACTGATTGCAAGAACACTGAAATAATTGTGAGTCAGATATACAATGATAAGGAAACTCTTGTTTCAGTAATGGCAAGACACGTAATAGCGAATGAATTCAACACAAAAGCGAAACGATCCGACAAAAAAAGGAATGATATCAATTGTATATCCTGATCTTATAACATATTGATTTTTTTTATGTTAAAAAATTTATGTTGTGTATTTTTGTGAACTGTTGATATGTAATGCTTATATACGAATGTATAATGTGATATTTTATGTGTTGGGTAATGTATAATTAAATTGTGCCAGACAAAGAAGTGTATGATGTATTGGTTTAAAAGATTGTGAATTCATTTGTCTGTTATTACTGATTTTTTAAGTAATAATTTTGAATGTATAATTTTAATTATACATTCAGAGATATGTATAATATAACTAGGGCAGTGAAAGTTTTTGTTTTTCTGTTCTTACTATTTTAATTTTTAATATTTCTGTTTTATACATTGATTAAGTTTTTATTTGTTGATGCAGCTATGTATTGATAACATGAATACATACGTTCTGAAATTTAATTCTTTGATTAATGTGTTTTATGAATTATTATTTTTTTATTTAAAAAACGTATGTATAAAGTATATTATACATTCAGAGATATGTATAATATAACTGGGCAGTTGCTGGAATAAATTTATTTTCTTTCTATTTTCAAGATTAATACTTTTATTTAACACAATGACTAAGTTTTTATATTATGATGCAGCTATGTGTTGATTTGTCGTAACGAAGATTGCAAGTGGGTCATGAAGGCCTCTTGTATGAATGAATCAGAATTGTTTGTGATTAAAATATTTGTTTCGGAGCATAGTTGCAGTCTTAGGGACCGAGTGCTAAATAATGTGGTTGCGACAAGTAATTTTGTGAGTGAATTTACTGCTCCAAAAGTAATCAATCATAAAAGAATACACACCTCCACGGACATTATCGAAGAGATGAAAGCTGTTTACGGAGTCAACATTAACTACATGAAAGCATGACGCGCAAAAGAGAAGGTGATTGCGATGCTTAGAGGTGGACCAGCACATAGATATAGAAAAATGGTCCGTTATATATATATGTTGAACCAAGTGTGTCCTCAATCGCACATTCGGATGCATAAGGCAGTAGATAACGAGCTTAAATACTTGTTTATTGTATTGCGTTCGATGATTAGGGGTTTTGAATTTTGTAGACCTGTTGTAGTTGTTGACGGGGCACATTTAAGCTGTCCATATGAAGGAACATTTGTATCGGCAAGCACATTAGATAGTGCAGGTACTGTGCGTTAAGTTTTTTTGTTTTATACGTTTTTATTATTTTGTTATTTACTATACATTATATTATCTTATACATTGATGTTTTATGTATAATGAATCATACATATGCTAAAATTACCACCTTTATAGTTGACTTTGTAAAAAAAAAAATGATTGACTTTTTTAATTTATATGTAGGTTGTATTCTGCCATTAACTTACGGTGTTGTTGATTCGAAGAATGACAACGCGTGGATTTGTTTTTTTCAAAAGTTTAGAGAGACATTTGGTGAAAAAGACAACATGTGTGTTGTTTCAGACAGAAATGAAAGTATCATAAAAGGTGTAAGCATTGTTTATCCTAATGTCCCTCATCTAGCTTGTATATGGCATTTATGGAAAAACGTTTGCACCCATTTTAGGAAAAGCAAAGATAGACTTAGTGACCTTTATTATACCATGGTTAAATCTTATAAAAAAAAAATTTGAATATATTATGTCAAAGGTTGCTAAGGTTGATCAAAGAGTTAAGGAATATCTGGAGAAAACTGGGTATGAAAAATGGGCTCGGTGTCACTCTCCTGTTAATAGAGGTAGAATGATGACTTCAAATATAGCCGAATGTATTAATGGTTGTTTGGTTGAGGCTAGAAACTTCCTATTCTAGGTTTCCAAGAAGAAGTTAGAATCTTATTTGCTGCATGGAATTGTAAGAACAACGAAATTGCATCGTACACAAATACAACTCTTGGCAGAAGATTTGAAGAAATTCTAACTCATAATGGTGTTAAAGCTTTGCGGATGATGGTATGTGTTAGAATAATTATGGAACAGAAACTTTGTTTTACATTGAGTGTATATTAATATTTTTACATCTGAAACATATTATGCCTTTTGGTAACAGGTTAAACCAGCAGGGAGTTATCTTTATTGTGTTTATGATTCGGGACGGAGGTACATTGTAGATATTGAGCGTGGCACGTGCAATTATGGCCAATATCAAATTGATGAAATACCTTGTCAACATGGAATTGCCGTATTAAAAAGTAAAAATGTGGATGTAAAGGATTATGGTCGTTATTGCTCTGAATTGTACAGGACACAAACCATAGTGAAGACATATGAACTCCCGATAGTTCCAATGCCAAACAAGAAGGATTGGAATGTTCCATATTTTGTTGATGATGAAGAAGTTTTGTCGCCCAAATATCGAATACCTCCTGGTAGGCCAAAAAAAGAAAGGCATCTGAAATCAAGTGAACATTGTCTTCAAATTCAAACCGCTGCGGTAAATGCGGAAGATCCAGTCACAACCGTAGGACTTGCGGTTTCTTTCCAAAGGAATCATTGTAGACACATAATTTTGCTCCATCAAAAATATTTCTTATTCCGATATCACACAATTTAACCCCATTCATATAATTTTTCCCTAAAAAAATAAATAACCACCCCATCTTTTACTTATTTATTTATTTTTATTTTGTTTTTATCCAAAAATAACAAGTCATAACAAATTTTTTCTCATTCTAACATTCCAACAACCCACTCAATCAAAAATGAACACCTAACCCTTGCCCCTCCAATTAAAAAACAACACCTCACCACTCATCAAACCACCTCACCACCACCCCTCTCACGTGACCCCCACCCTCTCATTTTCTTGTCCACAAATAAAAAAGGGGGACCTCAATTTCATTCATAAGAGACTCCCTAAAATACTCACCCCCATCGGTCACTCACAATAGGATGAAAAAATACATACTCGCCATTAACACAACCTCACACACCCATCCACCATGGACGATACGCACACATATGCTTAGAGGTTGAGAGAGAGCATGAGGGAGAATTCACAGCCATAGAGACCCATACGCACCATTAACACAGAAAACATATCTCACGCTATTTTTGGGGGTACTTCATTTTTGTTCTTTTTGTTATCTACAACACCCACCCAGATCTTAACATAGAAGCGGGGATGGAAATACAGAGGGAATTCTATTTTTGTTAAAAATACACACAACGAACATACCCACACCATTGGCAACAAACTGTACACATACAACTCCAATACACTGAAATTTGCACACACTCACGCGTCGATCGAAAAATACCCACACCCAATAGGAGAGATAAGCAAAAATCGGTAGTTGTTCGGTTAGGTTTGAGTTTTCCGATAAACTCTTCGCCGAAATTGGTTATCTTGGGTACCGGTACTACAGAAAACCACCGCCATCACTGGTTTTTCCGTTGAGATTCTCATCGATAAACGTCATTTGTTAACCTCATAGTTCGTCGAAGCTCCAATGGAGTTAATCTTGCCAGCAATCTATAAAAACTGGTGACAGACCGCAAAGCAGGCGCGGGTTTCGCCTCTCTCGCACAACTTCTGATTTCGTTGTTGAGGTCGGGGCATCTAGAAGTCGGACTCAATTTTGTCATGGGTTGTCGATAAGATTTGGACTCGTTTTGTCATCATTTGTTGATTCTGAGTCGAGGTTCGTATTGAGGTTTCCGGGTGCGGACTTCCTTTAATCGAACAAGATTGAGTCCGAAAGCTTCAAATTGAGGTTCAATTCTACTTTTTCATTCATTTTATTTGGTTGTTGATGATACTCTGTGCATCAAATTGAATGTCGTGTGTTGGTGGATCTATGATGATGTGAATTGTTGTTTGTTTTGATTCGGAGTTTGATTTCCAAGATTATGAATTGATTATGAGTTGTGTGATGAAACGATATCTCATTCGGGAAGTAAAATCAATATTTGGGGTTCAAAAATCGAAGATTGATAAAAAGCAAGTGTTAATTTATTTGTGATTCATTGATGTTGATGAACTCGGTAGTGTCATGGTAAGACCGTCAAAGGCGTAAGCAAATAGTAGGCTTGGGTAGGCAAATTTAGAACTCGTGGATTGTTGAATGTTGAAAATGTGTGTTGAATGGCTTGGTTCGTGGATCAGTTATAGAGTCAAAATCGTTTTGAAAAAGGATTTTCAAAGGTGACTTGACACACCCGATTTATGCCAAGTGGCGACTCTGAGTTTTGAATATAAAAGTTCTTTTCGAAATAAATCTTCTTCTTTTGTCACTTAGTAATAAAAACCCTTTCAAACTTAAAATGATATCTTTTTGGTTAAAAAAGGAGTGTGACAATCATGATGAAGATAATATATTTTTCTACATGTTGATGGTTTGTTTGGTTTTAGTAGTACAATCATTTTAATTTTATTTTTTTGGAATGCTGGAATAATTAATTATAAGTTTTTTGGTTGCTATTTGAGTTTCACTTGTTCATTTAATGTTTAATAGTATTAGAACAGATTGTGTAATTTTTTGTTTATCATATTTCGTTATCATATCACTGTAATTTACAACTGATTGGTATATGTATTATGTTGCCTGGGAAATATAACATTCACTTAAAAAATAGTTGAAACATAATCTGTATGAACTGTTATACGTTAGTATTTACTGAGTAAGAAATGTATGATTTAGCGTTATGCGTTGAGTTGGTGTATTATCTTTCACAGGAAAAAATATCATGTTAATGAATATTAATTGTTACACGTTATACGTTTATATAAAGTACGATTTTGTTCATTTACGAATGTATAAAGTAGATTATACATTTGTATCATTGTATGAAATTGTGTAATACTTTATAAAAGAGATTTTGGTAAACTATGTTTGAAAATTTTATTTAAGAAAATATAAAGTGTGACAACATGTATTAAGTTATGTGTAAAATATATTTAACGTATTAATTATTAGTGTAATGTAGTTTTACCTTATAAGAAAATTTACGTGACAGTAAAAATATTATGTGTTCAAATGCAATGTCAGTATATTATTATTTTTGTTTGTAAAAAATAATATAAGACAAACTCAAATTAGACCAAGAAAAAGTTTGTATCATTACAGTATTTTGTTAAAAACTGCAAATCAATTATTTCAAATAAAAAAAGAAGACATCCATTAAATGTTCATTAACCATAAGAAAGTATTCCTGAAAATGTGTAACATTAAACACCAAAATAAGAAATAGTTCTTTCAATGCCAACAATTAGAAAACATTGCTACTCTAAAGTAACAATTGCATTTGCTTCAATTTCTTCGATTACACTTTTTCTTGGTCGAGGCGGATCTCCATTATCACTCGTGTACCCTTCATTTGTCTTTTTCACTCTGTAATGCCACAGTAAGGAAGCATAGCGTGCACGTTGACTTGCAGCATCAAACCCACATAAATGAACTTGTAGTCCTTCGCTTAATATTTCTGCATAGGCACACACAAATACGCCACAGTCCCTAATTTAAAAAAAATGAAATAATAATCAATAAATTAATTATAACATTATTATACATGAAAAATAAACTGTAATTTACTTACAAACTATCAGACGCTTGTTGTGGGATATTTTGCACATAGTCAACATCAAATGGGATTTCATTTACAAGAGCAGTTTGCTGAGTAATCTTTCCTTTGTACGCTTCAAGTAATGGTCATTCAGTTCGCTCGGTCTTATCATAAAAGTCATTGTCTGACAAGTAAGTTGGAAGCATAACTGCAAGCTTTTGTATTTCAATTAGAGGTTCTTTTTTTCTTTTACTTGACAATGAGTCATACACACATATCAATCTTTCCTTCAACACAATCACAGCCAATACCCAATGAAATTCTTTACCACAGTTAATTGGAATATATACCTCATCAACTATATGCCATGGTAATCCAGCAGGCATATAGAATTTCTGAATTATATTAGCAATAGCATCTTTATTCTTAGCCACCACAATTGATTCTGCATAGTCTTGTTGCGTGGATAGGTCAACTGCCGATTTCGTTGGATAATAGCGAGTATGTGTCTTCTCAACATATGTTTTAAAGAAGCAACTTGTCATCGTATATCTATAATTATCACCCAGCTGAATCTTTGATTTCTTTCTCAAGTGGTAGAAGATCACATCTAAGTGCTACAAGTGAAAATAGGGTAAAATAGTAAAAACGATTGAAAGAAATCAGTAGCTTCGACCTTACTTGTTGATTAGATGTATGATATACAGTTATGCTGGAGTTACATGTTTTTATACATGACATGTTTGTTAAAGTTAAACAAATGATAATGGAAAATATTGCATGTATGATATGTTATTATACATTGGCTAACATGTATAATATGTTATTATACATATGTTTACATGTATGATATACTATGGTATTGTAGAATATTAAGTATCAGCAAAAGAACGTATGATATGGATAATATTTAGAATAAGTTACCTCATCGTTTCAGCATGTTTTACGTTTGGACATCAAGTAGAATCAATTATTTTACTGTGGGTATGCAACGACAAAGTCCAATTGTTTGTAACCTAACCCATAAGCATTTACTCGATAGTGGTTGTCCGTCTCTTTCCTGGAAAATAATCATTGATTACACATGACAGTAACCGTTTAGTTTAACATGGCATGGTATTTTTAGGCAAAAATATAATACCAAATTTCTTACTTGGCAGAATGAGTCTTCAGAAATCCACTGGGAGTAATCAATCATCAATTCGTTAGGCAAATCTTGGTTGATGGTGTACCCATCAAAAGCATACTTCAACTTCTCTTCTTTATCGAAATCAACCGCATCCTTAGAGCCAGAACCATACTTTGAAATGTATGATGACCTTAAAACCCTGTACTTCTTTCTTTCTCCTTTGATAGGTGTTTTTTATTTTGAGGCTTGAAGCTCCCGAATCTGAGCATCAGGGAAGTCAGGTGGAATCTGACTGTCTTAAAGGTACCAGTGTCTTTCGGTCATTTTATTTGAAGCAGCAACATCCAATGACTTTGTAGTCGAAGGTGTTGACAACCAAATAAGATTGTATATATAGCTGCTTGTATTGAATCAGTTATTGTCCCACCAACTTCATCCTACGTGAACACATAAAGATTTGTAATGTATACATAGAATATCTGAATGTGTAACTATATTAATGCTTACAACATTTATGTTAGAAATCATGACAACATCAATATCAGAAAAAATTGATATACAGTAGAGAAAAAAAATCAATACATTTCAGTTGGTTCAATTTACAGAAAAAATTTGATATGCACCAGAGAAATAACATTAAGTCCCAATACGTACTTTTACAAGGTCGAACACGTAGATCGATATTTTTGTGTACAAAAAAATAAGTGTTAAGCAAAAAAAAAATACCTGGACATCTGTCACATCAGTAGATTCCTGATTTTTCAAATTCACTTCTGTAATATCTTGTTTAGCGATTAGATTCACATCCTATATTAAATACTAATTATCTTGTATTAACATTTATTCAAAGCATAATGTAAAAGTTTGTGATGAAGTTTTACACCCGTGATAATGGGTGCATATGAATATATAAATATACCAGTACTAACAAACAATATCATATGTGATGCACAAATAATTTTATAGCATTAAAAACATAAATATGTATGATGTTAATCATGAACTACAACATTTATGTTTATGAAAATGTTTGTATGTTGAATGTATGACTGTTCTTGATACATTCATTTGAATGTTTTATATACATTTAACTGCCCCAATATGAAGAAGTTAGAAGAAACTAGATGTGTATAGAAACTTATAGTAGTAATAAAACAATATTAGGGACATAAGAATATCAACAAATCTTCTACATCTGAAATGTTCTTTTTCTACAATTCTTCATCGGTACATTCTTATTCATATGTCATAATATCATCCTATTATTTATGTGTAAATTATCATTATCCAAGTTGCATGAAGATAAAAATTTGTATTTATTAAGACAACTGTTAAATAATGTGCAAAATATTGAAAGCGGCTAGATCACTAAACTGTCAGCCATGTATGAGGGTTATTTATACATTGACATAATTAGCTAATAGTTACTGATTGTATGATGTTCATTTATACTTTCACAACATAAATCAAACCAACATTAAACAATTGTTAGTCATGTATGAGTGTAACTTAGAATTGTATAAGGTTAATATATACACTACATTAACAAATGTATAAGGTTAACTTATACATTTTAAAAATAATATAATTTTTTTAACATGTGTGATGGTTACTTATTAAACAACAGTTAGTCATGTATGAGGTTTGTTTAAATATTTAAATATTGAAAGCGTCAAGATCGATACAACTTTATATTCAGCCGATAAGGTTAATATCCTTTTGTCAACCAATAACAGAAGCTACATTTATATGGACATATATTTTAAGAAAAAAATAAATATAATGTACATAAAGATACCTCCAAAGCGTGCAAATTAGAACAGTCCTCATTTTCAAAATTATCCTCACGACCTACCTCTTTATCGACCGCATTCACATCCTAAATTAAATTACAAGTCGCTTTAATGAACAATTATTCATAAACTTATTTTCGGTGATTCTTGAATGATGTTGTTTAAGTAAGTGTAAATGACATTATTATTTATGAAGAGATTCATAAATAACATGTATTTTTCTGAAGGAAAATGTAGAAAGTTTAATGTATAACTGATCATTATACATTCAAGTTAATGTACGATGAAAAATTAAACTGCACAAATTTAGTACGTAACAAGTATTAAGGGAAAAAAATACCAGCAATTGTTACTCTTCAAGAAGGTGCTTCTTATTAGATTCTTCATCTCGAGACACTTCCATATCGTTGAGTGATCCCTTATCATAATCTTCATGCTGTATTAAAAAAAAAACATTTGTTTTTTATAAGGTAATTATGTTGATTTATAGTAAAAGAAGAACATAAGTGACAAAAAGTACCTGCATATCAGATTTATGTTGTCTCTCCTGTCTATTGGATCCGTCTTCTTGACTTTGTTGTTGTTCATCAATTTTGTCCTCCTATATAACACCAAAAATCTAAATGTATGAACATTTTATCAACGTTATGCAAAATATAATGAAATTAAGTTGTTATACCTGTGATTGCTTATTTTCTTCATTCTTCAATGCTTTGATGACCTCAGCAGGTATTTTTGATATTAGTGTAACCAGTTCGGCCATCTTTTCAACAAACCTATCACGTAAAAAAAAGAGTTAGTAGAAACACATCATGCTATTCTGATAAAATGTACGATGAAGAAACTAAACTTACACATTTGTTGATGTAATTCTTTATTCCGCACCATATAAACTTGATTTAGAAGTCCCTTCAGGCTGTGTGGAAGATGAAAGAACAAACTTGTGTTGGTGACCCTGCGGAGAAACACCAATTTCTAAATAATGATGATGTTGAATGTTAGACACACCAATTTCTCACTTGTCTGCTGCATCCTTATGCGTTTCACGATACAAATCAGACCCATAATGTACTGCATGACCACATCCATATGTATCATCATCCATCACCGCTTGATTATCTTGCTCGAACATGACAGTCTTTTTTTTCTTCAAAGGTTGGTCAGGTGATAGAAGTGATTCAAAATCAGCCTTTATGAGGATTTCCCGCGGCAGTATAGTGCTGAAATCACCAAATTCTTCAGCAATGGTACCAACACGCTATTGAAGTTCAACTGTTGTCCTTTTCAACTTTTCAGAATTGGATATCGAAGCATAAGTTTTTGGATCACATATCTCAAAATCTTTTGAAAAGGACAAATCCAACCTGCTAACTTCATCGGTTGTAGGTTGTATATTCTTGTAAGAATGCTGGAAAAAATAATTAAAAAATAAAATATTTGCACATAAATGAAATAACGTGAATAAACAAAATCAGTACAAAGTTAAAGAATTACCTTAGTGAACATGCCAGACATAAAAGATTCATACTTAGGCCTTATACACTGCACCGACCAGTTTAGTATTCTGGGAATATCGTTTCTCTGACGAACAACAGTTTTTTATTCTACCTCGGAGTAGTACTCAAAGATACAAACATTTAGAACGTGAGGCATTCCACCCAATGAATATAACTGCTTCACAGTGTTGAAATCCTGCTGCCAGGAACTCATTAACTTTTCAAATGTGACCTTTCCCCATGGAAAGTGAATGTACTGACCGTCCTCAACAATCTGAAAGTGCGCAACACTGATTGGTGCTTCCTTATGCTTATAAAACATGAATGTATGAACAAAGAACAATATCGCCAGGTTCAGAGCTTCTTCAACGTTATCAAAGTTTTTCATCTGCACCCGTGTTATCAGTTTTGAACGAGTTATTGCTCATTTATTGTTGGGAAAATACCTCGACATCAATGCTGATTTATATGATGAAGTATACATATAATCATCATTATTACCGGTACACTTCAGACCGCTTATGATGGCGATTTCAAGCATTGTGAATTTGAGGATTTCCCCTTGTACCCAAACATGAAGATCTTCCTTGTTATCCTGCTGAATTTCAAGCATGAGTAGGCATTTTGAAATCTGTCATATCCAGTTACATCGTGGCAAATCCAGAAATATGCCAAAAATCATATTTCTAAATGCTCCCAGTACATCCTCTCCAAAATATTCCTTTATCTCTTTCCAGAAAGCACAGTTACATAAGCTCTTCATATGCAATGGGTGTGGTGGAACTTTATCAATTCGGTATTTCATGCCCTGGAAAAAAAACATAAAATAATTAGCTAACAGTTACTGATTGTATGATGTTCATTTATACTTTCATAACATAAATCATACCAACATTAAACAATTGTTAGTCATGTATGATGGGTAACTTATAACTGTAAAAGGTTAATATATACACTACATTAACACATGTATAAGGTTAAATTATACATCTGAAAATTAATATAATCAGTTAAACATGTGTGATGCTTACTTATTAAACAACAGTTAGTCATGTATGAGGATTATTTATACATTGACAATTAAATTGTTAGTCATGTATGAGGATTATTTATACATTGACGATTAAACTGTTAGTTATGTATGAGGGTTATTTATACATTGACATAATTAGCTAACAGTTACTGATTGTATGATGTTCATTTATACTTTCATAACATAAATAAAACCAACATTAAACAATTGTTAGTCATGTATGAGGGTAACCTATAACTGTATAAGGTTAATGTATACACTACATTAACACATGTATAAGGTTAATTTATACATCTGAAAATTAATATAATCTGTTAAACATGTGTGATGGTTACTTAATAAACAACAGTTAGTCATGTATGAGGTTTATTTATACATTAAAAATTAAACTGTTTAAATGTCTAATAATTTCAGTCCAACATATACACTACAGTTACAAATGTATGAGGTTAACTTATACATCTAAAATTAATATAATCTGTTAGACATGTAAGATGGTTACTTATATCTAACAAATTCTTATTATACTCAAATAGAAACTACATCTAAACATGTATGAGGGTAACTTGTACATATAAAATTTTAAAAGAGTACCCTAATTAAACAACATATACAAATGTATGATGGTTATGTATACATCTAACAGATTATGACAGACCAAAACATAAACAAAAAATACACATGTATGAGGGTAACTTATACATTTCAAAAATTAATATCAGCTTTATTGGAATGTATAACCTTTACAATAATATTTCAGAACAACTATATTATATATTCCTTTGATGAAACACTAGTGTATGGTGTCTTATTATACATGTGTCAAATTATACATACACTCATAATAAATACCTTCGGCAGACGTGGTCGACCGGAATCATCAAATTTCTTTCATTTGCTTTTGAAGTAGACTTCTTTGATTTAGAAGCAGCCTTATCCCTCAATTTCTTCATTGTAACGGATCGTTTCTGTGCTTTGATCGATTCTCTGCCCAATCAGGATCTTGTTCATCAAATGTAGCAGGAACAAATCCAAGTGGAATATCTTGTACAGTTGCATCTAACTGAGTAATTCCTAAACTAAAATTTGGAGGATTATCCATTACCAAATAACACTATTTTAAGTTAACAGTATTGTTAAATCGAACTAAAAAACAAGAAAATCTCAGGTCTAACTTGTACCATAAGAAAAATAACGAAAATATGAACTACTTAACTTGAATAAGATTGAACAATACTATAATTTGAACATGCAAAAAAATCAAAAACGAAAAACCCCTGAATTGGTAAAGTTGAACAAAAAAAAAATCAAAAAAATTAATGAAGTACAATATTAAAAATAATTAACTTTTGAATAACTTACAATTTGATAACCACAAGTGGAGTTTACTTCAAGTATGCCGTAAAAAGAGGGGTTTCAAAAATGGAGTAAAAAACGGCTTGATAATGGGAGCATAATGGAGTAAAAGACGGAAGGAAAAAATCGGTTGTTACATGTATAATATTGATGAAAGAGAAAATACCAAATAAAGAGATTTTTGTAATTATCATGGGATTTGTGTAATTACTTTACCAATTGGGGATTTTTTGTAATTATGTAACTTAAATTTGTGTATATATGTAATTCTTAATGGGAAACTTACATATTCAATCGAATGGTTAAAAATAATTATATTTGCTAGTTATATATAGATATTGGGGGTTGTTCAGATGATAAATATCTTCCACTTTCAACATTTAATTTGTGGATTCGAATCATCAAAGGGAAGAAAACGGGTCAGGGGCTCCTCGGATGGGGTGAGAAAAATTATAAACTATTAATTTTTACTACATATAAAAAAAATTACTACATATTAAAAAAATATATATTTGTTGGCTATTATTTTGATGGGTGATTATTTATGTCGACTTCTCTAAATTAATCTTCTTCTTTCTAAAATCTTTAAAAAAAATTAAATCCTAGAAAAGAGATTAAAAGATTGAGGTATTGAAATTGGGTTTGCTTTCTTTAAGGTAAATAGTACAATATATGAATATGACATTCCAATTAAGTTATAGATTAAAACAAAATATTTGTACTGATAGGTCAAAACAAAGAAGCAATGGACTCCTTACATCCTGTGAAAATAAATACTTCTACAGACATCGGCAAAAGAGTCGCCTTACATCCTTTGATACGGTGTATTTTATCCTTCCATAATTTATAATGGGACTTTTTGGTATGAATTCAAATTTATCAGACTCTATAATATAAATATCAAATACTGAATGATAAGAAAAAAACTCTTGAAACTATAATGACCAAATTTACCACAAAATAATTTTTTGAGTTCAAGTAATCGAATGAACAGGTGAAATTTGCCTACTATTGATACATGTTATTTGTTCGACATAGACATGGACACACACATAGTACATGGACACACATACTTGATACTCCCTCATTTAAAAAATAAAAAAGAACTAGTTTGACTTGATACGGTGTTTAAGAAAATAAAGAAGATTTTTGAATCTTCGGTCCTAAATTAAAGTTATGTCAAATGTATCAAAATGTCTTTCAATCTTGTGGTCTTAAACATGAAACGTGAAAAGTTAAAAATTAGAATATTCCCAAAAAAGGAAAGAAATTATTTGTTTTAAACGGATTAAAAAGAAAGATAGGTCTTTTTTTTCTTTTTAACGGAGAAAGTATTTCTTTTAATTTATGAGAAAGTGTGAATGATGAGAGTCCTCCATCCTTATGAGATTTTTCAAATTTGCCTCTTAGGAATAAAGACACTTTTGATAAAAAGCGTTTTCTCCTTTATGAGCTCTATATGACGTAAATCTTAATTAATCTGGTCAATAAATTTTGAGTACTATATAATAATTATTTGAAATTGAAAATTAATTGTAGGGGTTATTAGTTATGGTTGGAACATTGGATGGGAATAGTTATTGTGGACATTGAGCTAAGTACACTGTGAAAACTCTTTTTCTTGATGGGGTTAATAATGCTTGGTGCAGCATGTGACAATGGGCCCATTGTGTTGTTATTCATCAAACTAAAGAGGCAAAAATCCATTCAAATTAAATTGACTTCTTCGTGGGCTCAAGCATGCTGGCCCATACATGTGAAAAAACTGTTCTCAACCAAGAATTGCATCCTATATCATCCATAAAAATTACATATGTACACAAGATAACTTTACCTTATTACATAAAATCTTATATTAAAATTTTTTTTACAAAAATTCTAAATTAATTACTTAAATTCCTACCTCTTGTACTTTCTCTCTCTTTCTTCTTATACATCCCAAATAGCGCCATATTTTTCTCCTAAAATCTTGCTACCTTATCTCTCCAATTATCTATCTGCATTAAACCCCCTTATTATCTCTCCTCACCCACAAATTCTGATCTACAATAATCTCTCTCCAAAAAAAAAAATCTTCTCCATTTTCTCCGTCCAAAATTATCTTTTCTCCATCCAAAATCGATAAAATCTTCTCCATTTTCATCAAAAACCCAGAAAAAAACCCTGCAATTTCATCCAATATACACTTCTCTGAATTTCATCAAAAACGAATTAAATTGAATCTTCTCCATTTAATGGTCGCGTATTGTTATTCTCGTTGTTGGTTTCGTTCTTGGTTCTTTTGATTATGAAAAATCTAATTTCGCAAAGAACCGTTCGAAGCACCGAAACGATCCAGTAACAATGAAGAAATTGAGAAAAGTTTCCGGTTCAAGTTCAAACAAGAAAGCTCCAAAACGTCAAGTAAGAAAAAGGTTGATGATTCTGGACGACCACGTCTGCCGAAGGTTTAGTTATCATTAAAATATATATTAGCAACACCGTTTTATATATAAGATTTCATTATACAGTTGTTAGGATTATATAGTGAATTGTATAAGGTGTTCGTATACATGTGAAACAGTATTAGATTATATTTATTACTTGTATAAGGTATACACATACATGTGAAACTGTTGTATGAGCTTGTCTTTTGTTTGTTTTGCCAGTATGATTCTATGTATAAGATTTCACTAGACATGTATTAATACTATATTATTAATTGTATAAGGTTTACACATGCATGTTTAATAATGTTCTAAAATTTTGTAACCTTATATATGAAACCATATTGTATGAAGATATTGTAACATTGAATTGGTTGATCCATACAAACATTTCACTACATGTATATTACTATAGCATAAAACGTTACAATGATAGCTGCAAAAGAAAATTTTCTCACGAAAATAGTGTACGGTGATATAGATATCATGTCAAAATATTTCATCATACATAAGTCTATATGTATGATGAGTCATTATACATTAGTATACCAGATTTACACATTTTATAATGTATAGGAACAACCAATACAATAGTAATTATATTAACCGCAGTAACACATTAAAAACGAACTTCTTTAAAATTTATAACAATCAAATTTTCCATATTTATTCAACGTATAATATAATACAATACATATCAGAAAAAAATAACAAAACTTAACAAATATAATACGACAACTGCAATTTCTATTAAAATATGTATTAGCAGCACTATTCTATGTTCATATTGATTTTTCTGAGAACTGGAGAAAGCAATAGAAGATTATTTTTTTTCATTGAACGCAATTCAACAAAGAAGAAAATTTAATGTGATTGTTAATTTTTTGAATTTAAATTTTAGTTATTATATTTAATAATACACCACTAAATGTTGAGTAATTAATGGCGTGAACTAAGGAACAAATTGATATTATCAGATTTATCTTTCCTTAAATATAGCCTAATTAGCTTTATCATACATTCCAGCAATGTATGAGGGTTGATCAGATGTATGAGTATCTTTCTCAAAATCGGGAGAGAGAAAGGCTGAAGGAATTTTATGTAATTACTTTCACTTACTTAGGGATTTATATGGTTTATACTATATTATTCAGTGACGGAGTCAAGAATTTAGTAAAACGTGTGCATATTTTCTTCTTAATATAGATGCAAAATTAAAATTAAATATATATTCGTAATAGCTAACATTTAACTTCTATACACTATATAATTTAGCAACAAAGAATGTACACCAAACCATCCCACCTAAGGTGGCGCAGTTCATAGGTATATTATTAATACCACTGTTGAAATGTCCCAATATTTATCTGTATATGCTATATCATGAATCATTTCAATTTGACTTGACATAGTGAATTCACATGTATATATATGGGTACTCTATGTTTATTCTTCCAAAAAAGTATGCTATACATAATACGTTAGTCAAAGATTGATTGTGAAACTTGCCTTCGATGTATGTCTAGTGATTTCAAGTAATTGAGTAATATTATCGATTTGTTCTTCAAGGAGGAAAAAAACACCATAAAATTTCTCTAGATGTAGGTAGGCTAATAGAATAACCAAACATCTTACGTAGGGTAGCAAAATCAAACTCAATCCGTCCAATTTATTTAAGTTTAGGTTGGCTATTGATGCGTTTGTTTATTAACTCAACTCATCTTAATCTTTTAAAACTTGAGCTGATATGTAGCCCAAATTAGTTTTTGAGAACTCTTGTTAAAATTTATAATTTGATATGTTATATATAGGCATAATAAAGAAAAAAATAATTTTATTCGGTACTAAAAACTTATAAAAGAACAAATAAAATAATTAAATCTTAGAAGAAATTGGACGGTTTGGGACATATTTTGACTCAAATAATTTTGGATCCAGTTGGGCCTTGACCTGTTTTGACCATTTCAAATTTGACTCAACCCGCCTAAATGCGACCCCAAATTTTACGTGACATTTTTTCTACCATTTTCCTTTCTTTTTTTTTGCCTATAGGTACGGATCGACCAGCGACTATACATTCGGGTCCCATCAAATAAGTCAGTTTGTGGATACTTTAGATGTAAACCAACTAAATTATTCTCCTAATATGAAAAGTTTGACTCAAAAAGTTGCCAGCATAAAATCGGATCATAAACTACATGTGTTTCAAAGATGATAATATCTAACATAAAATCAAATCCATCCTCATTTAATTTCATGCCAAAATAGCAGTTTGACGACGACAAAAAATTCTCTAATTCAAACTATCCAAAATTTAGAAAATCTAGATTTTCTCCATACAAATAGAGTCAATCCAGGACAAAGAAACACAACAAAAACTCTATTTGCTTTTCCATCTCTTAAAAAAATACATTTCTCCTCCATCTCTTTAGCCATGATGGGGAAAGGCTTGGGAAAAAAACATGGTGTTGTTATCAATACCGTCACACCAACACTTGAGCAATAAAAAAATATGGTGACTCAAGAAGAAAACAACTAACAAAGGTTTAAGGAGTTAACGGAACAGTTGCAGAAGTAAAGAGAGGAGAACATGCTTTATGTACAACTTCATCGTTTCTATAGATTTATACAAATTCTAATGATGAATCTGAAGAAGAAAGGGGGGGATAAGAAGAAGAAGAAGAAGAAGACGAAGAAGGGGGAGAAGGAGAAGGAAGGGAGGGGGAAGGGGAAGGAGAAGAATAAGAAGAATGAACAGAGAAGACTGTTTCAGGAAGCCATTAGAGTAAGTGAGAATGAGAGCTTATTCATTATCTGAATTGTATTATTATGTGAGTTACATGATCATGAATATATAGTTATTTTATAGTCATAACTATTAGCTGAATATGTAACTACTACTAGCTATAACTAATTCATACTCTGTAGTAACTAACTTCCAGAATAGTTTGACAATTAGAGTTAGTTGTAGTTAGAAGATTCTTTTTTCTTGATTCTACATATTATTCACTTGTATGCATTTATCTACGCTCTCTCTCAAACTTGATTTTGGAAAATAGATTGATAACACCAAGTTTGGACATGAGATAAACATGTTGAACTTTAGTGAGACCCTTGGTAAATGTATCTGTTGGCTAATCATGAGTTGAAATATATTGAATTTGGACTAGTCCTTGTTATATCTTCTGTCTAACAAAGTGACAATTTATCTCTATTTATTTTGTCCTCTCATGGTAGACTGAATTTCCAGCTATCTATAGAGATACTTTGTTGCCACTAAATATAATTACACCTAGATCCTTGATTAAGCCAATAAACCATGTCAACTCTACAACTGTTGATGCTAAGCTTCTATACTTTGATTCATCAGATATCCTAGAGACATCTGATTTCTTCTTTAACTTTTAAAAGACTAGAGAGTCACCTAGCTTAATTGTATAGCCTGTTATAGATTTCGTGGAGAAGGCACATATAGCCTAGTCTGCATCACAGTGAGCAATAAGAATATCCTTCTTAGTGCTTGACATCAAAAGTCCTTGACCTGGTTTTCCTTTTATATACCTAGTGATTATTAGTGCAATATTTATATGTGATTACTTTGGTTGTTATAGGAACTGTCTCAAAGTTTGCACTCTGCAGGCTATATCTGGCCTAGTCATAGTAAGATAGAGCAATTTTCCCATTATCCTTTATATTTTTCCTGATCTGTTAGGTTGTCATCACTGTAACTTGTACCCTTTGAACGATGTTGATCATACTCAACTGTTGTTAGCTTTACTGTAGTGTCTATAGGTGTAGGAGTTCGTTTAGCAGGAGTAAATCCTGTTTTTGAAATTAGTTCAACTGCATACTTTCTTTGGTGCATCACAATTCCTTACTTAGACCTTGCAAACTAAATCTCTAGGAAGTTTTTCAACTCTCCCAAATCTTTTATTTCGAAGGCTTTGTGCAGATATACTTTGGTTTCAATTATCTAATCTAATCTGTTTTCAGTAACTAGTATGTCATCCACATATACTAGTGTAATTATCACTCCATCACTTAACTCTTTGATATAGAAAGAATGATCATGCTGGCATTGTCTGAACTTACACTTGATAAGAGCCTGATATAGCTTTGCATTCCATTGCCTTGGAGTTTGTTTCAATCCATACAAGGATTTTGAAAGTCTGCATACTTGTATCCCCCCTGACTTTTAAAACCTTGTAGGAGTTCCATGTAAATTCCATCATCTAAATCACCTAGTATAAAAACATTAAACACATCCATTTAATGGATGTGCCATTTCCTAGCTAATGCAATAGCCAACACATTCCTAAGAGTGATCATTTTAATGACTGGACTAAATGTTTCTTGGTAGTCTATCCCCTCTTTTTGGTTGAAACCTTTACCTACCAACCTTGCCTTAAATCTTTCAATCTCTCATGAGGCTTTGTACTTGACTTTATAGATCCATTTGCAACCTATTAGTTGTGTCCAGCCGGTAATGTCACAACCTGCCAAGTTTTATTATTTTCAAGGACAACTATTTCATTATACATAGCCTCAATTCACCTAGGTTCCTTGCTAACATCTGCATAAGAAGTAGGTTCCACAATGTTAGAGAAGAAAGATAAGTAACATTGATATTTGGTAGATATATTGTTATAAGATACATAGTCAGAAAGAGGATATGTCACAGTGTCATTGATACTCAATGATACAAAATCCTTCATCCATCCAGGAGGATGTGTTCCTCTACTGGATTTTCTTTGAGGTTGTTGTGGCCTGCTAGTTGATGCTCTTGTTGTGGTAGGCTGATGTACTTCAGAAGTTACAGGAACGTGAACTATAGGTTGAGAAGATATAGTTATATCTTGCTCATTCAGGTCAATTCTTTATGTACTTGTTGAAGCTGGTGATCTATCTGGTTGTTGCAGCTAGTATTGCATTTAATATCTCAGTGTTGAGATGAGAAAAGATTGATTGGTCTGCTGTTGGCATATCTGTCTTGAAGGGAATAATATTTTCTTTAAATATAACATACTTATTGACAAAAAAATATCTTGATAGCTAGATTAAATAGAATGTAACCTTTCTTAGTTTCAAAGTAGCCCATATGGACAACTTTGATTGACCTAGACTTGAGTTTATCAGTTTCATGTACATTTTTAGCCTAACAAAAACATCCTAGAACTTTTATATGATCTAGATTAGGAACGTGACTATACAATCTTTCATAGGTATTCATGAAACCAATTACAGAATAAGGGATTCTGTTTATAAGATAAGCAACAGCCTTAACACAATGTCCCCAAAACTTTAGAGGTATATTAGCTTAAGTCTAATTGCTCTTATCATTTCTAACAGGTGTCTATGTTTCCTCTTAGCTACACTATTTTTTTGAGGTGTATATGAACAAGTGATTTAGTGTATAATACCTAGATCGCCAAGCAAATCAGTTCACATTTTGTTGACAAATTTTGTATCATTATCTGTTTTAATAACTTTAACCATGCTATCAAATTGAGTCAGAACATAGGAAGTGAAATGCTTAATGACAATAATCACATTAGACTTCAATTTTAATAGAAACACCCATGTCATTCTTGTAAAGTCATCTACAACAGTTAAAAAAAAATTGTGATCATCTTAAGTAGAGACTTTATAAGGTCCCAAAGGTCCATATAAATCAAATTAAAAGCTTTATAAGTGGCTGTAACACTGGTAGAAAATGTCAATCTTATTTGTTTAGCACATGGACAGAAATTACAACTATTTAGACTATTATGTAAAGAGCTCTTATATGTAGGAAAGATTTGACATAGTATCTTAAATGGCACATGAGCAGGCCTTTTATGACACAGATCGACATCAGTTTTATTAGATCCCATAACATTGAGGACACATCTAGCTTTAACATGTCCTGATAGCTTGTTCTTCTGTAGAAAATATAAATCCTTTTTTCCTCTACCAATCTCTTTCACCTTCCCAGTCCAGATATCTTGAAATATACAAAAGTTAGAAAAAAAATAGCAGAACATTTGAGTTGCTTAGTAGCCTGTGATACTGACAATAAATTATATCTAAATTGTGGAAGATGTAGCACATTGCGTAGGGTGCTATGACCAGATATACTACTAGAACCAGTGAGTGTTACATATGATACTTCACCATTAGGTAATGCCATATTTTTGTATGTAGCAGGCTCAGATATTGATCCTTTGTCAAAAAGATCAATATCTGTAACCATATGATTTATATCTCATGTGTCAATAATCTACTCACGTGAATTATTGCATACTAACAAGGCACTACTTGTACCTATCATATGGACTGAATTAGCAGCAGGCATTCCAAATAAAACTTGAGTTTGTTGCTTCAGCATTTTGCACGTCTGGTTATATTATTCAGGCGTGAATGTAGGAGGCATAGGTACCACAGCTGGTCTATGCTCAGATCCATGAGAAATGGATGGCTCAGTATTGCTAAGTTGTCCATTTGATGACTTGCTAGCGCCTTTTAGGCCTAAACTATCATGTTTTCCATTGATTTGATGGTAATCTCTTACTTAATGCTCATTTGTGTGGGTAAAGTTAAAAAGGTAAGATAAGAAAGTCATTCAAGTCAACAAAAGGCCAAATGTAAAGGAAAAGAATCATTTGCTTTGCATCCGCTTTGCATCTGCTTAGGAGCTGTTTTCCATCCGCTCTCTATCTGATCTTCATCCGCTTTGGATCCACTCAAGTAGATCAAGATCAAGGTGGCAATTTTATAATTTTGTCAAATGTGCAAATGAGGCTTATTTAAGGGGTTTGGTAGCTCATTTTACCCATCATTCTACAACTCTACCTCCCATATTTAGTCTAGGGTTTTTGTAACTTCTTAGATCTTGGATCCTAATTTGTACTAATTTTAAGCTAAGAAGACATTAGAGTGACTTCTAAATGTAGATTTGGCTTCACCCATTAAAAATTCATTGGATTCAAAAGTGTGATTTGCACTATTTTTATTTTCTTATGGATAACTTTGATAGAAATGTTAGTTTATTTGTGTTTATTATCATTATGAATTTCTAAATCTACCTCTTGGGATTATGCTTGATAAAGATGCAATTGTATGTGGGTAGTGATTAATTTGTGCATATGCTAGTTTGTTGATGATGGGTTCTATTATTGCTTGAGTAATATGATTGGAATTTGATGGGTGAAAGCCCCAAATACCTATGTGGTTTTGATGGGTGAAAGCTCCAAACTCTAGAAAACTCAAGGACATCTTTAAAAGAAGGGTTTTGGGTAAACTTTAGGAATCCATATCATCCTCAAAAAAGGGATGTGAAGACCAAAGCAATGATAGACAATGATGTGTATAGTTTGTGAATCTATCACTATCTTAGACGTAAGGGTGGTTGTGAAGTTAAGGGTGGTTGTAAAGTTAACTATGCCATGGGTTTCATCCTAGAAATAGGGATTCCCAATTGAGGCATTGGGTGGTTTTGATTGATACGTTTGTTAGGTGCTCGAAAGAGCCAACAAGTGAAATCTTTGTGGTTTTGTCGAAAGACTAGCCTCAAAGACGTTAGACCGAGCCTACCATATCATCAATAATTAGAATTTGCATCAAATTATCATGTTCCCATACAAATCTTGTCCCTAGGAAAACATAGTCCCAAGATTCTTTTTAATTGATTACACTCTAATTGTTCTTAGTCTCGAATTAGTCCCTTAGAAGCCCAAGAATTACTTTATCATCCGACACGATTGAAAACCCCCAAACCATTTTGCACCTTTGGCTTGAATTGGGAAAGCACTCTTATTTTGAATTAACTCAATCGTCACTCACATTGTTCCTCGTGGATTCGATCCCGACTCTTGTTGGGTAAATATATTGACAACGACCGTCTTGCATTAAATTGACGTGTAAGTTGAGTGTTATCAATTATGAAAAGAGTTCATATCCCTTGAGATCATTACTTATGACTACTGAGCAGAATCATATGCAGTCAGATAAGAGTGGTATGATGTGTTTCAGTCCTCAACAATAGCATTATGTGCTCTAGGTCCACCCATTCTCTTTTGTTTATTCTTGTATTCATAACCACCTCTTGTGTCATAGTAACTGGTTGCACGAGTCTTTTGATCATCATGCTTAGGATGACCGGGTGGGTATGTTTTCAGCTTGATAAAGTCCACTTTATAGTGTCTCTTTAGCTTGCAGAAGTCACAAACTTCATTTGGATTGTGGCGTAGAACCATAATTTCTTTTCCCTTTCTGGTATCCACCACTAGTATAGCCAGTCTTAGAGTACATAGCTATAACATTATGACCACTAGGTGTAGTACCTAGTAGTCCAGTAGCATTGGTAGATTGAGCCACTAATTTTTATTTTCATCACTCATTATCATTGATTATGCAGCAGTAACAGAAGGCGAGGCGTTCATTAGCAAGATTTGACTTCTTGCCTGAGAATATGTATCAGTCAATCCCAATAAAAATTGATATAGCTTTTGTCTCTGTATATATGGTACCAAATCTCTTGATCTTTCACAATTGTAGGCAGGGGAAGGAACCAAAGATTCAAAAACCTCCCATAAACCTTTCAGTTTTGTGAAATATACACACACTAATTGAACACTTTAAGATATAGTTGCAATTTACTGATTTAGATTATAATTTCTAGACCCATCAACCTTATAAAATCTCTCATTTATCTTGCCAAACATCTAGGGAACTAGAACCATGTATCACACCTCTAAGAAGTTCATTAGACACTGAATTCATAAGCCAAGACAACACTTTTGCAATAACTCTCTCCCACTGGTTTCCTAATTCAGTAGAGAAACTTCTTTTTTTTTCAAGATCCATCAACCATTCCAAAATTATTCCGACCTAACAATGCAATTCTAAATGCCTTACTCCACACAACATAATTTTTACTTTTTTTAATTGAAATGAAACCACTGAAGTACCTGAAACATCTGCAATGGAAAGATAAAGTGGATGGTTGATATCTAGAAGAGTTGATGTAGTCTGAAAGGTAGAATTGCCATTGTTGACATTCACCGGAGGTGGAACAAAAGTTTCAATGTCATCCACGACAGTAGCCATTGCATTTGAATCAATCGAGTAGAGTAAAATGTAGAAAATTAAATATTCAATTGACAGATTCTAAAATCTTGAATTCAAGATTTATTACAGATTCAAATCTTAGATCGAAGTTGAGCACCGATTCAAGTCAGTAAAGCTCTGATATCATGTAGATTTATGCAGATTCTTAATGATGAATCTGAAGAATTAATAAGGAAGAGAGTTTGAAGAAATAAAAGACTGAAGAAGAAGAAAAATGAATAGATAAGACTACTTCAGGAAGCCATTAGAGTAGTTGAGAATGAGAGTTTATTCATTATCCTAATTGTGTTATTATGTGAGTTACATGAACACGTATATATATGAGTTACATGATCACGTATATATAGTTATTTTATAATGATAACTACTAGCTGAATCTGTAACTACTACTAGCTATAACTAACTCATACTCTGTAGTAAATAACTCCCGAAATAGTTTGATAGTTAGAGTTAGTTGTAGTTAGAAGCTTCTTTTTTCTTGATTCTACTGACGATTCACTTGTATGCATTCCTCAACAGTTTCAAAATAAATTAACTTTTACATGACTTATCCTTATTATGTTTTTTTTTAAAAGAAAGAAACGGATGAAGAAGATGACTCTGATATAAGGGACCCGGGGGCAACAAATAAAAAAAACTACATTTCTCCAAATTCCCAATGACAGAATGACATATAATAATTTAAGATTAAAATTAAAAAATATTACATGTCTCCAAAATATGGGTAATATGATAGTTTTTATTTAAAAAAAAATATAAAGATGCTTATTATCCGAGCAACTCCGTCTTATCTATCTATATGTCATTCGAGTCAAATGACAAATGTTATCTTTATTTTTTTAAAGGACGGGGCTCACATGACGAATGACTATTTACTGTGGCTCGTTAATGGACGGAAATGTCACCAAAGTGTTGAAGATAAACCTCTTTTAAAGTCAATAACATTTAAAACTTAACTAAATCCCAATAAATTTATTCCTAATTACTTCTTATTCCAATTCTTTGCTAAATTACAAATGATCTTTAATTTTACAATTTTGGCTACTTTATTAATATCCGGATATATAATTTTTAAGTTAGAGACACATAATTTTGAACTTTTTTTTGGTAACTAATCAACTTGTATTAATCACCAAGTGGAAAAATCAAGCACCACAGCATAACCACATCTCAATTTGCTGTCTAAAAAGCAAATTAGAGATAAAATTCCTACACCTGTACAAGTTCTTCCATTAGCTATCTATACTAGTGTAAGACCCTAAAAATCCTAGTAGTTTTTGTCCTAAACAGCATGCCAAAAGAGGCCCCAGACTTAGAAAATTTCAGCAAAGTATCAAGACTTAGAATCATTTTAGCCTTCGAAATTGAAGGATCTTATTTTCGACCTTTCCGACATTAGAATATCAATTTTTAAATTGATTCATGATCAGGATCACTTGTAGGTCATCTCAGACGATTTTGGATTTTTCGGACTAGCGTAAGGGTGAGTTTGGATGTCCAAAATAGTAAGGGGTCGCGATAGGCCCGCGTTACGAGGGACAGTCAACCCAGCTAAGGGTTGCGCCGCGAGGGCTGCTTGACCCAAGCAAGGGTGGCATCACGAAGGTAGATTGACCCAAGCAGGGGCCGCGACACGATGGGGACCTCGTTCAGCATTATTTTTATATGGGTTGTGGGGGCAAATGGATCATTTTCCCCACCCTTATTCAGCCTTAACACGAAATTAATCACCCTTATAAGGCAAAATATCATTCTTTATTCATAAATTATCTCAAGAAAAAGCCCTAGATCCATCAAGCTCAAGAATCAAATCTCAAGAACTCACCACAATCTTCTCAAAATTTGTAATCAAGGTATGTTATGTGTTCATCCTTGGGTTTTCTTTCACGCTTGGGGTTCAAGAAACCTTTTTAAAATTTGAATTATGATTTCCATGTTATGGATTAGATTATGCTCATGGTTGTGTTGTTGTATGGATTTCAAGTTGAGATCTTTTATGAGTTTCATGAAATTATGTTAGCATGTGAGTTGAATTATGATTTTCTTATATTGAAATCCTTGAATTGTGAATTGATAATGGTAGTCATGATGCATTAACATGTTGTTCATGCCTAAGTATAAGGTTATGCCTCTCATGTGTTTGTCAAAATGCCTAAGTGAGCAAATTGTGCATTGTGAACTATTGGTGATCTAAAAGATGAATTCATGCTAGAACTACAAATTCAAAATTACTCCCATGTTAAAGTTATGCCTTGTAGGTATTTGATGGAATGCCCATGTGAATGAAATAGTGAAATTATGATATATGTTAGCATGCATTCCCATTCATGTACAAGTCCAAGTATTTGACAAAATGTCTCAGTGATTGCATTGTGGACAATTGACTATATTGGTTATGTTTTCAAGATTGCCATGTCTTATTATTATTGATGCTATCGAGTCCTGGGGCTATTTATTACCAAAAATCTAGCAGTTAGCCTAGAAATTATAGTAACTACAAAATAGTCTCAGTAATATCACAAATAGTAGAACCCAGTCAGTTACAGAACTCAGTGAACTCAGTCCAGTTCAGCCAATCAATACGATCAGTGTCAGTTCAGTCAAGCCTAGTACAGTTTAGTAATCAGTTCAGGGTTCATTCAGTTGGGAGTAGAATTCAGCACCGAGCGAACCTAGGGAAGGGGGCATTCCTTCCAGTAGAGGGTTTGACCCTTAATAGCAGTCCATGCATTATAGAACTACGTATACAGCACAGGGTAAGATGTCCTCCTGCTAGATTAGGGTTGATGCGATCATATACTTACACATTCATGAGTCTTCCTACCAGAATAGGGTTGACCAAGCATTATTAGTATACCCTGGCAAGGTGCTAACACCGTTCAAAATGGGGTCACGGGTTGGACCCCAACTCAGTTTATAATCGGGGTATGTCAGTTAGATCAGTCTCAGTCTCAGTATAGAACTCAGTTAAGTTCTACAGAATTAGGACTGCCAGATACAGTTACCCAGTTATCAGTAATCCCAGATATTAGTTGACCAATTATCAGAACTCAATACTCAGCTTCAGTGTAATCTCAGAAACAGTATACTTGTCTATATGCGGTGTTGCATACTCAGTATTTACAGCATATCCAGTTAGTCATGTACTCATATTCAGTTATATTCTTATCATTTAGTCATTTATTATTCATGCACGTGAACCCATGCATTTAGCCTTACCTCACTTAGCATACCAGTACATTCAACGTACTGTTGCATAGCTTTTCTTTTACACTATGATGTCTTATATCATAGATTCAGATGCACGGGCTCCTGATCGTACTTAGCAGCCCAGATTGTCAGTAGTAGTTTTAGTGGTGAGTCCTCATAGTTCATGGACAGAGTTATCATTTCAGTATTTCAGTAGTTCAGCATATTCAGTAGACGGAGTTAGCTGAGGACTTATCCCATCAACTCCATATTCATACAGTTATGGGATTTTAGGCTAGATTATTTCAAACAGATATTCAGTTTTCAGTATTCATTTATCAGTCTTCAGTATTTGTTTTCTGTTATGAACCTTACATTGATTTCAGCCTAATTTTTGCATTTATTTTAGAAATATTATGCAGTGCTCACAGCAAGTACCATTCATGGGTTAACTGTTGATCTGTTGGGGTTGTAAGCACCGTGTGGCACCCGAAATACAGACTCGGGTTGTTACAACTAGACAAATACTTGTGAAAATAATAATCGTTGAAAGAATCTTCTCAGTTTTGTAGATGCTCTAATATTGTAGTTACATACAATTACCCTGTCAATGTTGTTAATATCTCGTTGCTTCTTCTAAAATATTCGTGAGTTTTACTCTCCCCATATGGCATGAATCACTTCGACATAAATCATTTTAAATATCTATGCTGACATAGAATTCCCCTTAGCCTTATCCAACATCCACTTCTGTACCTGAGAATTGTTTATAGGTTCAGTTCCCCTATATTTTAACCATTGTTGCATTTTAGTTCTTAAATATCCAACAAACACATAATCTAGAAATAAATGCTCATTGGTTTCCAGAGCAGTGTTACATATTTGGCATTTCTTGTCCACATCAACATCCCATCTGCTTAACTTGTATGTCATATATAAAAGACCATGAAGTTGAACCCATACTATAAAAAGAGTTTTTGGTCGAGCTTCATTCTCAATAACCATGTGTTTCCAAGGGACTTTAGGCTGAATTCCTATCAGGTGAATGTAAGTAAAATGAATTCTATTCTTAGTAACAGGTTGTTGTCCCTGGATTTACTATAGCACTCTCCTGGCATCAAATATTTTCCTTACTATCCAGCTAGCCTGTTGTGGTAATGAAAAAGTATTGAAATCCTGGCCCTTCACATAATAGGCATGCAACCATCTTATCCACACCTTATCTTGCTTGCTTATAAAATCCCAATATATTTTTGTTATTGCAACTTTGTTCCGGATTTTAAGATTGAAAAGTTGAAGTCTACCTGCTGATCTTGGAAGACACAACCTACTCCAAGAGACAAGTGCTCTTTTAGTGATTTTAATGGACCCCGACCAAATGTAACTTCTGCAATAAGCCTTTAAACTTTTAAGAACCTTTGTAGGGAATCAGAAATAATTGAGACCAATATGATTGGATCCCAAACGCTACCATTTTAACTAATTGCACTCTTTCTACATATGATAGTTTGGTAGCTGTCCAGGAGGTGATTATTGCAATGATTTTCTCAATTAAAGGTTGTCATTGGTGTAGGATCAACTTTTTGGTAGCTAAAGAAACACCTAAATACTAAAGGGCAAATCTCCAACAAGGATTCCAAACTGTTGGACGATAACCTCTTTCTCTTTGTTGACGACCCCTCCAAAATAAATATTACTCTTATTCAGGTTGGCCTGCAACCCTGAAGACTTTGAAAAAATTAGGAACTTTTCATACAACAACTGAACTGAACCTCTACAACCATCTATCAAATAACAGGCTATCATCCGCAAATGCAAGATGAGTTAATTTTACTTTATCACATTTGGGATGATGATGAAATTGTTTTTTGTTAGGTGGCTCAACTCAATAAGATGCTTGCTCAAGTACTCAGTAACAATTGCAAAGAGATAATGAGATAAAATATCTCCTTATCTCAAACCTCTAGCTGACTGGAATGGTTCTGTTGCTACCCCATTAACATTGATTGAATAACTAACAATTTTCACATAACCCATGATCTAGTCTCTAAACTTTGTTAGAAAGTGTAACTCCACTAGCATCTGCTCTATGAATGTCCACTCAGCTATGTCATACATTTTTGGAAGATCAGCTTTAATCACACACCTAGCAATATATGCTTCCTTGAATAGCCAAGAACAAGCTCACGGGCCATGACTATGCTATTCTCTTATCCAGGACAAAACCTGCTTGTGAGTCATTAATGATACTTGGCATGATATCTTTTATTCTAACAGTGATTATCTTTGAGATAACTTTGTATAATACTGTACAACACGCTATTGGGCGATATTCTTTAACTATCTTAGGTCGAGCTACCTGAGGCAGTAAAGAGAGGAGTGTGAATTGACTGGCCTGCAGATTTTTCCTGTGATAAAAAATTCTTGGACTACTGCATACATGGCATCTTTAAAGAAGAAGTC
The DNA here is from genome assembly GCA_030864215.1 of Capsicum pubescens. Lineage (NCBI taxonomy): Eukaryota > Viridiplantae > Streptophyta > Magnoliopsida > Solanales > Solanaceae > Capsicum > Capsicum pubescens. Next base: position 388,827,899 of record CM061548.1, read on the forward strand.
ATTATACCTATCCACCTCAGGCACTTTATCATCACCTATTTGTTGAAGAGAACTAAATATCTCTTTCTCAGTAATATCTTTACACGTATTTACTTATTGTTGATATGTTAATACTGGACCTTTGCTCATTATTTTCTTATTCAGAGCAGGTAGTGAATTATTGACAGAACTTATAAGGTATTTATAAAACTGTATGATCTTTTATTGTATATCCGTTGCATCTGTCAATTTTGTACAATTTGAAGCTGTCAGTTCAATTATTTGTTTCTACTACCTTTTCTCCTTCAGAACTACTGAGAAAAATTTGGTGTTGGCATCACCAAGTTTAATCCAATTTACTCTAGATCTTTTCCTGAATATACTCTCCTCTATTAAGGACCATTTTTCCAGGTTCTCCATTGTTTCCTTCTCTACATTGGCAAGTGTATCACTATAGCAAAAATTCATTTGTTATTGGATTTGCTTCACCTGTTGTCTTGCTATGTCTATCTTCTTAGCTATTCTTTTAAAGTGTTCATTATTCAGTTGCTTAAAATGAGGCTTGAGTTGCTTCAAGTTACTCCAGAATGCTTTTATTTTCTATTTAGACCTTTTATTCTTTCAATTAGTAGTAGTGACAACAGGCTTGAAATTTGAGTGGTCGATCCAAGCATTGTAAAATCTAAATGGAGCCTTAATTTATTTCTTACTTGCCTGAAATCAAATGTCATGGAAGAGTGATCTGAAATTAAAGGGTCATGATAAATTTTCTTGGCATGCCCATACTGAAACATCCAGTCTCCATTACCTAAAGCCCTATTAATTTTACTAATTACTTTATCCACGCTCTTTTACTTATTTGACCACGTGTAATAATTTCCCTGCCATATTAATCCTGTTAGATGCGAACTTTGAATACACTCCATAAAGTCCTTAGTTTCTGCACTAGTAACAAGCACTCCAAACATCCTATCTTGACTTCTCATCACAACATTAAAATCACCTACAATCAGCTATGGCTTATTACATTGCATAGTCTTCAGTTGATCCCAGAGGTCTTTTCTTTGATCAGAGGAGTTAAAACCAAACACCACTGTAAGTATACAATTCAGTTTATGTATTCTAGAATGAATATCACAGTGGAAAAACTAAGCATTAGTTTCCAATATTGAAATATCATATAAGTTGTTATCCCACACCAACCAAATTCTTTCATTGACAGCTTTAGCATAATTATTTGCCAAGCTCTAGCTTGGTGCAAGAACTCTTGCTATCTTTACTGCATTATACTTTTTAACCCTTTTTTCTACTAATGCAGTCAAAGTGAGGTGATTATTATTCATATACTTCTTCAGTTTCTTTTGATTATACCTTTTATTGATGACCCTAATATTCCACACCAACCACGTCATTGAGAATTAATAGATTGACCTCCTCATTTATCATAAAGAGAGGTCTAATTATCCAAGTCGCCTAATTGTAATGTAGAATAAGTATTAGATATTACCACTTTATCATTGTCTAGCCCTTGTTTAAGCAAACAAGCATCTGTTTGCCCCTTCCCTTTGATTTTCCCTATAGCTTGCCACTCCAATTGTGAATTACCTTTATGTTGTTGGGGCGGCTATCGCAGTGCTGGAGTAGTCTCTTTGGGCACAATTAACTCCTTAGTAGGCAAAATTAAGAAATCTTTATCCAAATTTATATTGGAACAAAACCCAACATCCACCATTAGGGCTACTCCAACAGAATTCTTCTCTTTATTAGCATCTGGTAACTTATTCACTGGGGGAGAGAGGTTTCTCACATATTTCCATGCCCGTTTCACCTGCAGTTGGCGACCCCTTCCTCTAGGCATAACCTGGTTTCTCTAGTCATTTGTCCTGCACTCATGACCTATGATCAAGCATTTGGGACAATATTTCGATCTCCATTCATATTCCACCTTCTGACTGAATTGTTGATCGGATGGATCTAACACTAGAATTTCATTAGGCAATGCTTTCGTAATATTTGTTTCTATCAAGATTTTAGCATAGGATATTCTCATCCGATTAACAGAAGCATCATCAAACAAGGGCTTACCAATGGCACTAGCCATTCTACTTAGTGAATTGGTACTCCAACAGGTCACGAGCAATTTAAAAAATGTTACCTACAAAGAAAACTTAGTCAGGAAATCCCTATTGAGATTAAACGCCAATGTCCATGACTTTAGAATCATTGGTCTATTATTTATAGATAATCTTCTGCATACCTTTCATGTTCTGGAAATGTACCACGTATTGTCCTTCATCATGGAGGTAGATCGTCGATTCAGATACTTGCCCTCAATTTTGAGCTATAAATCAAGTTATGTAGTTATAACCCAGATATCCCCTATTACATATGAAAGTAGTGCTGATTTCCATTTTTTCATTTTAGAATCTACCTCTCCTTTCTCCAATTGGACCAATATTTTACCATCTACTATTTTTGATGTTATATACAATAGAGTTAGGCCATTTTTTGCAAATCTATTACCTTTGAAAAGCCCTGCCCAATCCAATTTAACCTCCTCAGTTTGCTCTCTCACTGGGTTTACTACTTCAAGAACTGTTTCCATCACGTCACTAGCTACAGTAGATGATGATGCCTTCACCTCTTGAGCTTGTGCAACTAGCTTCTCCGGCTTTGAAAAATTTAACGATTTCACTGCGCGAGTTGTATTTTCCATACCCCCTCTGAGATTTAGCTCAATAAGGAAAATTGGGCCTTCCAATATTAATACCGATTGAGTAACCCTTTTCTCTAGTGTTACCGCTATGACTCCTCCACTTAAAGAACTTCCGACAGTATTATTTATGGGTTTGTTTTGCTGATCTGACTGTGGTGTCCCTCTCCCTTGTCGAGCCATGGCCAGCGAAGCTGATGTAGATTAGCTTAACCTGAGCCTCAGATCTCAAGAGAGAGAGAGAGAAATTGCATGGCAAATTTTAGCTGCCTATTTAATGCACTTTTTGTTGTTGTTATTTTTTTTTAATCTTAATATTGTACTAGTTAATTACTCCATTTTTGCTTGGATACATAATTTTGATTACTAATATATATCCATTTATGTAACTATTTGGTTGAGATACATAATACATTAACTAGACCAAAGAGAGATACATTGTTAAAATTATGTATCCAAAAGTGTATGGTTTTATGGATGTATCCGGTTGTTCATAAAAAAAAAAAGGGGGAGAGATTTATGTAATTAATAAAAATGATAAAAAATTTATGTAATTTAGTAAAGATAAGTTATGGTGTTATGTAATTTTTTTCAAAATATTTTACAACCCCTTTTGGTCCATTTGCTTGAAAATAAAAATGTGTGTTATAGATTTTAAAATATGTTGAGTCGGGTCCAGCTATAAGATGTGTTAATTAAAATGTTAGCCGATTAGCATCTTTACCTCCTATATCTTGCTATAATGTGTAAATACATGATATTGGGGTTGAAAGATTTAGGTTTCTCCACCATAATACGACAATTAGGGTTTATAAAGAAAGTGTCTCATATCTTTTAGAGGATATCTACGTTGTGGACAAAGAAGATTAATCCATTTTGTGAGAATTCAGGTTGACCATTGACACAAGTCATAATTATTGTAGATCCCCTTCCACCAAGAAGAAACTCCTAAATGTCCTAACTAGCTTTTAAAAGTGTAAATACTATATGATCATGTTAGATCTCACACAGCTGAGATCGCCATTGAAAACAATGGAGAAAACTCTAGAGCTATAGAGACGAAGAGAGAGAAAAATATCAGAGACTTTCTTATGATTATTTTGTCTCTAGAAGCATCTATGGTCCTTTTATATTTACAACTCAAAATATGAAATATTGATAAAGAAAATTAAGTAGGCTCGGATGCAGTAGTCTCAGATGGGTTTTGTGTAAAACTTGGGCCTGGGCCAATGTTAACCCCCCCCCCCCCCCCTCAAGCTGGAGGGTGTTAAAACACCCAGCTTGCGTAAAACAGTGTGATGAAGAGGACCATTCAGCGGCTTGGTCATGATATATGCAAGATGAGCAGCATAAGAAATATGATGAAGAGAAATCAGTTGGGCATGCAAGCAATCCCTGAAATAGTGACAATCGATCTCAATGTGCTTTGTACGCTCATGGAACACCAGATTCTTGGCAATATGTTAGGCAGCTAGGCTGTCACAAAAAACAGGAACAGGAGCAGAAATAATCAAACCCATGTCAGCAAATAATCTAGTTAACCAGACAACCTCAGCAACCACTTTACGCAAAGCACGATATTCAGCTTCAACTGAGAAAAGTGCAATTGTAGGTTGCTTCTTACTTTTCCAAGAGATAGGACAACCACCAAGAACAATGTAATAACCAGTAACAAACCTCTAAAACAGAGGGCAAGCAGCCCAATCAGAGTCAGCATAAGCACAAATGGAAAAATTAGATGTAGCAGGTAAGAAAATGCCTTGATCAGGAGTATTCAAAAGATAATGAAGAACATGAATGTCAGCCTTCATATGAGCAGCACAAGGAGCCTGCAAGAACTGGCTAAGATGCTGGACAGCAAAATATATATCCGATCTAGTGTGTTGAAGGAAGTTGAGTTTCCCAACTAGACGCCTGAAAATAGATGGGTCAGGTAAAATATCATCCATAACAGGAACCAACTTGACTGAAGGTTCCAGGGGAGAAGCTACAGGGGTGTAGTTAGAAAATTTGAACTCAGACAACAAGTTCGATTCATACTTGTGTTGGTGAATAAGGAATCTAGTATCATGAGAACTAATTTCCAGTCCCAAGAAATAATGGACCAAACCCAAGTCCTTAATCTTGAATTGATGATCAAGAAAGGATTTGAGGTTGGTCATTTCAGATACATCAGAACCAGCCAACAAAATATCATCCATATAAAAAACCAAAATAACCAAAGAATCCCCAAAAGATTTAGTGAACAAAGAGTAGTCATTTTTGCTGGCAATGTAGCATCTTGACAACAGAGCTTCAGACATCTTGGAAAACCACTGCCTGGATGCTTGTTTGAGGACATACAAGGACTTCCTGAGTTTACAAACTAAAGAAGTTGCACAAAAAGAGGTGGAAGTGACTTGAAGTCCAGGGGGAATCTTCATGTAAACATCCGCATGAAGGTCCCCATGCAGAAAAGCATTGTTGACATCCAATTGAAAAACAGTCCATTGATGTTTGGCAGCAAGGGATAAGAGGCACTTCACATTGGTGAGCTTGACCACAGCTGAGAATGTCTCATGATAATCAATAAATTCTCTTTGGGTATCACCCCTGATGACTAATCTAGCCTTATACCTCTCAAAAGTGTCATCAACCCTTTGTTTGATCTTGTACACCCATTTACAAGAAATAGTCTTCTTATTAGAAGGTAGGGGAACAATGTTCCAAGTATGATTGAGATCAAGAGCTTTTAATTTTTGTAGCATGGCCTCTTGCCAAGTAGGACTAGAAGCAGCTTGTTGGTAATACTGAGGTTCATGCAAATATATAATTGAACTGGAAACCTTGGAATTGAATTAAAGTGGAGATGGTAGGAAAACAGATAAACAAATGTAATCAGCTAGATGAGAAGGTGGAACATGTGGTCTAGTGTTTCTTCTAAGTGGAACAGGGATGGAAGAAGTAGGAAGAGGGGAGGGGGCAGCAGGTATGGAGGCAGTAGTAGAATCAACATAAGAAGGAGGAGTAGGAAAGGGAGAAGGAGAAGGGGCAGAAGTAGTGAAAGGAAAAACATGTTCATAGAATTTCATATCTCTGGAATAGAAAACTGAATGGGTGGACAAGCTAAGAAGTTTGTAACCCTTCTTACCACAAGGGTAACCTAAGAAAACACATAGAATGGATCTGGGTTGGAACTTGTCTCTAGAAGGTAGAGGAGAAGTTGCATAGGTAAGACAACCAAAGTTTTTCAAATGATCATAGGGAGGGGGGCAACCATGAAGTTTCTCAAAAGGGGAAGAATGATGTAAAGAGACAGAAGGTAATCTATTTATCAAATAAATAGCAGTTAAGACACACTCACCCTAATATTTTAAAGGAAGTTTGGACTGAAAAAGTAAAGCCCTGAAAACCTCTAATAGATATTTGTGTTATCTTTCTACAACACCATTTTGCTGAGGAGTGTGAGGGATGGTGGTTTGGTGAAGAATCCCATGAAGTGCAAAGAATGAAAGGAGATTAGAACTTTGTCCCAACTCAAAAGCATTATCTGATCTAAAAACTTGAATAAAGGTATGAAAGTGGTCTTTGACCATGACAACAAAGGCTTTAATGACGGGAGAAGCACCAGACTTAAAAGACAATAAGTGAGTCCAAGTGACCCTTGTAAAATCATCAACCAGAGTTAAGAAATATTTAAAACCATTATATGTTTGAGTGTGATAAGGACCCCAAATATCATGTGGACAAGCTGAAAAGGGGAAGAAGATTGAGTAGAACTAGGTGAGAAGAGGAATCAATGTTGCCTAGACTTAGGATAAATATCACACATAAAATGTTGAGTAGGAGCTATCTTACCAGATAAGAAATGAATAGACTTCATTTTATGATAAGGAACATGACCAAGTCTTTGATGCCAAAATAAATCATTTTGATTCAAACTAGGAGAAACAAAATGATACATGGATGAACTACAAGTAGCAGATTCTAAAACACTAGAGGAGACAAATGAGATAAGGGAATTTGCAGAAGTAAAATAGTACAATCCATGTGCAGCTTTACCAATTTTCAACTGCTTCTTCAGAGAAGGGCCCTGTAATATACAGTTAGAGTTGGTGAAAATGGCAGTACAATGAAATTGAGAAAGTAATTTATGTATGGAAATGAGGTTGAAATGGAAAGAAGGGACTAAGAGTACATTATGCAAGGTCATGTATGGTGTCAAATGTAAAGAACCAGTAGACAAGACTTTGACTTTATACCCATTAGGAAAACTGATTAAAAGAGGTAGGACTAAAGGGGTAAGATCATGGAGAAGATGCTTATGTGGAGTCATGTGATTAGTTGCTTCAGAATTAATTATCCAAGGATTTACACCTAGAGTAGCTTCTACATATGCATGAAAAAAAGTTGTAATGATATTGGGATCATTAAGCACACCTGGATAATTTGCAAACTCTTCAGATGGAGGAGTGGAAGTGGTATGACTGCAAGAAGAAGAGTTGTGTAGATACTACAAGTACTGATAATGCTGGAACTGGTCCTTGGTTAATCTGTAATCACCATCATCAAGTTTCACAGAGGAGACTGAATGATCAGCACTTGGGGTATCAGATTGAACAAGAGATGCAGACTTTCTCTCTTTTGTAAACTTGAAATCTGAAAGGAAGTCATGGAGCTTGTAATACTTGTCAGTTAAATGACCAGATTTCTTACAGTATTTGCAAACAAGGGTGGAAGAACCAATGTTTGGAAAGGGGGTCCTCCTGACATCAGAATGGATTCTCCTAGCATCATTTGTCATGGAGGATTTTTTAGGATCAAATTGAAACCTTTGAGTAAACCCACGACCAGATGAGTTGTTGAGAGAGATTGTATTGAAGGCAGCTGAGTCATTAAAGAATCTAGGAATTGGGTTCAATGATTCCTATGTTTCTCAACATGTTGTAACATAGAATAAGAGTTGCTAAGGGAAGGAAAAATGGGCAACATCAGTAAATTGCTCTTATATAAAGAATATTCATCATTTAACCCACTAAGGAACTGAAATAATTTCTGTTGTTCCATGAAATTTCCTAAGGCTCCACAAGTACATACAGGACCAACATAAGATGTACTGAGTTCATCCCAAAGGGCACGCAGCCTAGTAAAATAGGATGCAATGTTTGAAGACCCTTGGATGGTTGAATTAATCTTTTTCTGGATTTGTATGTACTTAGTCCCGTTAGATTGACCAAACCTTTCATTGATATCCAACCAGATGTCCTTGGCAGAGTCAAAACTCATAACACTAGTGGACAGGTCAGTGGAAAGAGAATTGGTGATCCAAGCTATCACCATATTGTTATAGCGTTCATAGAAAGGAAAATAGGGTGAATTGGGGGCAGGCTTAGCCAAATCCCCAGTAACCAGACCTAGTTTGTTCTTAGCGGACAAGGCAATCATCATGTTCTTTCTCCAAACCACAAAACTAGTCCCATCAAATGGTGGAGAAACCAAGTGAGTCCCGGGATTATCCGAAAGATGAAGGTACAGAGGATGAGTTGGAGAAATAGAGAACTCATCGAAACCCTCAGTACTAGTTGCAGTAGTCGTCGACATATAGTCTATGAAACTAAAACAAAATGTACATGTACCACTAAAATACAACAAATTTGGACATATACTATGAAAACACAGAGGTAAGATGAACAAAATACAGAAAATAATAGTTTTACATGAACTATAGGAGCACAACTTCGAAATACTGAAATATCAAGTCATATCCAGCCAAAATTACATAAACTATGAGATCACAATCCACAATGAGATAAAAAAACGGATGTGAACATTCTCCATCGATGATGTAAGTCGTAACAAAAAAATGATTACCGCCTTCTTCGCGACTTGAAGAAGCAAGGCCTTGAAATGTAACGACTGCTAATGGAAGAAACCCTAAATTTTTTGCTACAAAACTCAAAAATCGCAAGAGACCAAGGCAACAAAACCCGTCAAGGGTAGTATCGGAAGATAGAGGAGAGAGAGAGGATCACGAATCCCTTCTCTGATACCATGTTAGAGCTCACACAGCTGAGATCGCCATTGAAAACAATGGAGAAAACCCTAGAGCTATAGAGACGAAGAGAGAGAAAAATATCAGAGAATTTCTTATTATTATTGTGTCTCTAGAAGCATCTATGGTCCTTTTATATTTACAACTCAAAATATGAAATGTTGATAAAGAAAATTAAGTGCGCTCGGATACAGTAGTCTCAGATGGGCTCCGTGTAAAACTTGGGTCTGGGCCAATGTTAACAGATCCACCAATGAGCTTGTATGTACGGTAGAATCTAATGCTTCTAGTTGAACCCTATGTATATGCACATGAAAAATCATATACGTAGCTAGATATACATTTCAAAATTTATCCTCTTTTGAATTCTGAATCAATCGTTGATTAGACACATACAATAGAAAATATATCTCTAGCCTTATTGCAATCGTCTGAAAAGTTCTCATCTAGTAATGTCAAACAAGTGGGCTATTGCTTATGTTAGTGCCTATTTGTATTATGAATGTGTGTCTTGCATTAATCCATTAATAATAGTAGTTTGATTTGTTGTTTGATATCTTTTGCTATGTATTTCCTCTTTGTAGGGGTGCTGCCAAAATCAAATTGATTATAGAGAATTGATGCTTCTGCATTTGGGCCACTTATCCCATGTGCATATACTTGTTGATATATCTTTCACTGAGAGCTAGCCAATAAGTTATTATCACTTTAATTAATAGAATAGATAAAGGCCACCCTGTTGTTGGCCATCATCCAGCTTTAACCCACATAGAAGATTTTATAAGAAAAAAAGAAAGTACACATAGGTTGTATATGCTTATATCAATACATATAATATATACACTTCTTATACACAACATATAATATAAGATATCTTAAGAGTAAGTTTGAAATTAGATTTGTACTATGTTTGATTGACGGTATAAATTTGTACCGTCAACAAAACATAATACTTCTTCTGTTTCATAATAAATGAATTGTTGGATTTTAGCACACAGATTAAGGAAAAAACAATAAAGACATAAATTTAACACAATTTTCCACTTTTACCCTCCAAAAAGCAAAAGTTGATTTTTAATATCTTTTCGAAAATTAATTGATTGTCAAATCATAAGGGTAACTTTGAAAAAAGATTCAATGATTCACTTATTTTAAAACACCAATAAATACCCCAATAATTTACTTATTTCGAAATGAAGGAAGTATAAATCTAATCTTAAACTTAATCTTGAGATATTTCACATCATTATGCGTATCAAACAACCTCTCATTCACATTTGAATGAGTACATATGTAAGTCTTCTTAGAAGTAGTATATAACATTTGTAATCACATTATGACAGCTAAATAGTATATATACAGTACATGATGACGTGTGTAATGCCACATAAAATATTTAAAATGGATAAAGTTATTATTGTTATTAAGATTTGAATTGTTTGGTTGGCAAGCAGAAGCAAATGAAAGGAATTTACCTAATAGTTGCTTAAAACTTTTGGGAGACAAAATGTAGCATGAAAAGTGAAGGTGCATGTGGCTGCTTTTTCGACTCTAATGATTTCTTTTTGTTTTTCATTTAATTTTTGATATTTAAAATGGACTGCAACTAAATTTAAATTTGTGTGATTAAGATTATTTATTATTTTTTGAATTGATACTTTAAAATTTTAATTGGTTTTTTACATTCTCAAAAATTCAAACATAAATTTTTTAATTAAAGATAAAAAATCTCAGCTATTTCACCACAACTCACGTTGATTAATGCTTCTTCACTTCACGTGTAGATCTCCATCATCATATATTCAACAAATTAATGATTATCTTTTCTTCTTTTATGTCATGGCAGACATGGAAAATTCTTCACCTGTAGTATTTGGTAGCTGAAAACTTTAAAGTTACGTAAGAATTTTTTTTATTTTAAACAATTAAAAAGGGCTAAAAATATCTTGAACGAATTAAAAATGATGAATTAAATTTGCCCATTCTTCTATTTATTTGATAAAAAAAAAATTTAATGTATTAGAAATGACTTTTTATGCTATTTATTAAAATTAAGAATTCATGAAGCTTACACCCAAGCTTATGCCTCGATTCGTACTAAGCTACAACGATATACATACCACATCAAATGTAATTAAGTTCTAATCCACAAGTAGTGTTAATTAGTATTCGTGGAACGAGGGATTTAGTTAGTTACTTATTATTTCATTTTCATCTGAACCTTTAAAATTATTATCTGAAAGGGATTTGAAGAAAAGAAAATGAATATATACTCCCTTCGTTTTCACGATTAATTACCGATTTAGCATGTGTAATTAACAAATTTGGTCCCCTCCACAAGAAGATTTTTTTTCTTTAAAAAAGAAGAAGAGAAACATAATAAATAAATAAAATATAATTTTAATCTGTTTTTAGACCTTATTCAGAATAAAGAAAACGTCGACCAAGTGAAGAAACCTCTCTCAAATCTGTTATTGCTTCTATGGGATATACTTTAATAAATTTGCTAATGGCCTATAATTATGTAATTTAATACCATTACTTAAATGATTATACCTTTAATCTTCGAATATGACTGAGAGAACTGATTTTGTAAGTCACTTACAACATATTTTCAATTGACCATAACAACTCGTTTGGATGGTCATTACCTATTATAGTTTAAATAGTAAATTCGCTTTGATTGTTATTCAAATTTAATCATATCGTAGCGCTAAGTTCATGATTATGTAAAGATGGATTCTTTGTGATCATAAGTGGCTTTATTTTATTTTCATTTTTTTTTCTAATAATCATTTTTTTTCCATCATATTCTATAATTAATCTACCTCATATATTTTTCTGATAGGTTCATTCTTCGAATAGATGTGTAACATTACCTAACGACATAAAACAACATAATTTGTTTGAACATTATATTTGCTAAGATAATACAATGAATTATGCACATAATTTGGGAAATTTCCTAGTGGAATAACTTTGCCAAAGTTTTGAGTCATAATCAACAAGAAGAATAGTTCAATCTATATACGTCTAATAAATCTTTGACCTAATCTTATATATGGACCCAAAAAATATACTTGAACCGACTTTTACAGTATCAAATTGAACATTATCTAATGCTGTCATTTTCAGAATTACTATATAAATAAATGAATAAACTGTAAATATAATTTCACAATAATAACATATCTAGTGAAATCTCATAAAATGGAATCAAAAAGGGATAAAATGTACATAGATCTTAACTCTACTTTTTAGAAATAGAGCCACTATTTTCGAAAAACCTCGACTATGAAGGTCAACCTAAGGCCAAATTCACTCAAGCATAAATTATAGGCTCCGTACATTTTGAGTTTTTTTTTTTGTTATTATTGTTTAAAATATATTTACTATCTTAAGAAAAATAAAGTACAAAATTTCTAATATAAGAAAGAAAGCAAGCAAAAGATCATGTGATTAATGATGACAGTAAAATTTTCAGAAATAAAAACTATAGAGCCTTAATTTTAACTTTTATAGCAACAATTTTATAATTATGAATAATAGCAAATTGTATTTTTTATTTAAGTAAACTGTTGTTATACAAATACATATACAACAAGATTTACTATCATTGTTTTACTCAAATTAGTTGAGTTAAAAAAGAAATAATTATCCCATCTAATTAAATTTTTATAAATTACTCTTATTTAAATTAGTAGATTTCTTTTTCAAATCAAACTCAAATATGAAGATTATTATTTTCATGATCTTCAAAATTTTAAAAGATATCTCTAACATTTTTTCTAGTTAGTTTTTTTCATTTTTTTTATCTTTTTTTTTAATTTTAATTTCTTTTTCTTTTCCATTTTTTTCTTTCCACTTTATTTTCTCACTTCTACATCTCTTTTTTTTTTTTCCTTTTTTGTTTTCTTATTTTTTTTTCTTTTTACGTTTTTTTTTCCTCATATTTTTTTCGATTTCTTCTTCTTCTTTTTTTAATTTTTTTCACTTTTATTTTTACACTTCTATTTCTCTTTCTTCTTTTGTTTCCTTTTTCACTTCTTTTTTTTTTTGAATTTTTTTCTTTCATTTTTGTTTTCTTATTTATTTATTTTTTACTCTTCTATCTCTATCTTTTATTTTTAAAAGACAAATATTTATATCATATATACATATTCAAAAAATATACAAAATAAATAGACATACAGATCTGCATGTGTTTACGGTACAAAATCATACATATATATCTGCATATGTATTTACAGAAATACATATCTGACTCACATGTATATATAAACACATAGGACACAAAATTTCTATAACAAAAATGGAAATTATATACATATACATATAGGTAATAAAAAAATACATGATACATATCTTAAACAATAAAAGAAAACAAATAAGTACATATGTTACCCTCTAAAATGACATAGTATGTATAGTTCAAAAATAAATCCAACATCATATAAAATGCATATAGCGCTTTGCATATGTATTTACAGAATACATACCTGGTCTATATGTATATTCTTATTTTATATGAGTCGTCTTTGTATTTCGCAAATACATATGAAGATATATAGTATAGTTATATTTGTTACTGTTTAATATGAATATGATATGTATTTTGTAAATACATATGTATGTTTTGTACTGAAATATCTATCTAGATCTGTATGACTATGTATTTTGTATGTTTTTTGAATATGTATATGTAATATACATATTTGTCTTTTCAAAATAAAAGTTAGAAATAGAAGAGTAAAAAACAATGAAAATATATATATATATAAAAAGTGAAAAAGAAAAAAAAAAGGAAGAAAAAGAAATAGAAGTGTAAAAATAAAAGAAAAAAATAAACAAAATAAAATAGAAAAAAAGAAGAACAAAACGAAAATAGAAAAAGAAAAAAAGATATGAGAAAGAAAAAAAGAAAACGAAAAAGGAAAAAAAAAAAGAAATAGAAGAGAGAAAACAAAGTGGAAAGAAAAAGAAATCAAAATAAAAAATAAAATAATAAAAAATAAGATGAAAAAAAGTAACAAGAAAAAAAAAGTAGAGATATAAGAGAGTGAAAGACAGTAACAATGTTTTATATTGAAATCTTGAAGATCATGGAGATAATTATCTTCAAATATGAAAAAGGAGAAAAAAAAGAAAAATAGAAAAGAGAAAATGAAGTGAAAATAAATAAAATAAAATGATAAAAAAATAAGATGAAAAAAAATAGTAAAAGATATGACTATATTTGGGGGAGATGAAATAGTGGAGTGAAAAGAGAAAAATGTAAATTAGTGAGAGTAAAACATGCACTTGCTTAGTTAATGAGTAAAATAATGATACTATTGCTATAAATGGTAATTTTACAAAAATATTACTATTTATTGTAATTATAGTCTTAAATATACTACTTTTTGTAATTTTTCCTAACTTAATTCATATTCTCCTCTATTTGTTTGGTTCGTATAATATACTACAATAATTAAACTTACATTCATTGTGATGTTACTCTCTTTCAATTGTAAGAGTGCCTCTTGGCCCTTGCCTCCTCCATGTGGATTTCAAATTTTCAATTATCAATATTTCAAGAAAAAATTTCTTTTGTTTGTTGAGCATATATAATTTTCAGGTAGATGATTAAGGAAAAAAAATATGAATATTTATTGAAATTACCATCGTACTTTTTTGTTTAAATCTTCTGAATGTTTTTTATAGGTTAATTCAACTACTTAAAAGTTTAAATGTACTTGGTTAGAAATTATGAGGGTCAAAATAAAGAGTTGCTATTAATATTTGATGAATTAAGTTACAACTTGAGTTGCATGCTTCAATAGTTCAGTTCATTGATTAGACAATTCCTTCACGCAATTGTATAATTATTCTTTTTATTTTTCTTCTAAGTCCATCCAAGTTGTACAATCATGGCTTGTTTAAGAGCAAAATGATGACTCCCAAATTTAACCAATCTAAAGAACGTATGTAACTAATTAGTGTTACGTACATAACACTTCTAACTTTTTATTGAAAAGTTAAAAGAGTTTTGTGAATATAACTTTTCCCTCATGCATGCTTACTTAAAAATGGAGCATCCACTTTTTTGCCAGCAAATGATAATGTAACAATAGGATGCATTAATTAGTTGTAATGTCGGTAACATTAACAAAGTCATTAACAATGATTAATTAAAGATATCCAAGAAGCCAATCAAAATTACCTTAACTTGATTTTCTTCATAACTGAATGAGCAAAAATTGATTTAACTGATAAAACAAATGGTAAAAAATATTTTTGATTTATCAATATGAGGTCTCACATTAATTATCTACTCCCGACCGTTCAACGCACGGCAAACCCATATCCCTTATTCCCACAACCTCCATACCCTTACCTCACCTCCAACTCTTAGGGATCATTTGCTATATCGGATGAAATAAGTAGCGATATTTCATGAGACTATTTTATTTCACTCTCTACATGAGATAGTAATTCCACTATTTTAGAATAAATGGACGGATAAAATAGTCTCGAGATTAAGTAATATCTTATACCAAACATGAGATAAAAGTAATTTCAAACTTTATTCCAGAATTATTTTCATTATCTCTTGTACCGAACGACCCCTTATAGTGTATGTCTAAATTATACGTAAATACTTTAATTTGGGGACAATATTCTGCTTATATATCGAACACACTTAGGGGGGGGGGGGGGGGGGGAGTTAATATTTTGAAGGGGTTCCCACCAAATGAAAGAAAAAAGTGGTAGTTGGAATTGCTTTGCAAGGGTGTTTTGTGTTTGAATACAAAAAAGAAAAAAGATCCAACGGTTTGAATAAGGTAGTTAGTTAAAGCTAGAAGCCTCTTCCAAAAGCCAAGCAAAAAAGTAAAGCAATTGCAAATTAAATTAAAGAAAGAAAAAGGTGTACACTTATCTCACTTTACTAGACAATAATCCCATTGATGGCGCTCTGTTTTTTTTTAATAAAAAAATATATATATTAATAATGTTTTCATCTTTCCCCAGGAAGTGCTAATTCAGTGAGTACGTGCAAGTTGGAGATGCACGTCGGTTGATTTGGTTTAGTTTTAAAGTTTGTCGATTTGACTATTATTGACTTATAGACATACTAAATTATTATAGAATCATTAAGAATCACTTAGAAATAAGGCGACAAATCAAATGAATCATACAAATGACACTTTGTAGAATAATGGAAAGTTTAAGACAATCAGAAATCAAACTATTACGCTAAATCAAGAACTTTATATTCTTATATGTTTGGTCAAAGACTCAAACTTGATGTCAAAATTCACTTAAACACCTAAACTAAGGTCTGTTCCTATCAGGCCCCTAAACTCCCCCACATTTTGTTTCAATTGGACATTTTTTGCCAACATGGCACCGCACGTGTTGTGCAAACGCAGGGAACGCGTGAATAGTTGTTTTTCTTTGTAAATTCCAAATAAAAAGATATCAAGTGGCATGGGGTCCCAAAACTCATTAATAAAGAAAAAATCATTCCCCCCCCCCCCCCCCCGATACCCCATGTTCATCTTCTTCCTCTTTTCTTTTTTCTTAAACTTAAATCAATGGAGCCCAAAAATCATTAATAAAGCAAAAAAAATTGTAAAAAAAAAAACTCAACAATTTCCTCTCTCCCCCCTACTCGATAGCCCCTCCTCATCTTCTTCCTCTCTCTTTTTTTTTTTTCTTAAACTTAAATCAATGGAACATTGCTTTAATTTTCTTTTCAAAAATCAATTTCTTAGGTGATCAATTTTCAACTTTAAGTTAATTCCCTTTTCAAAAATTAATTTTTAAATTTCACTGAATTGTTAGGAGCTTCTTGAAGTTTTACGTTGTTTATGTGTGTGTTTTCTGGTGTTTGTGTGGTGTATGATTGGATTTGAAAATAAAGTTTGTAACTTTGGGAGAATTCTTCTTTCGGAATGAAATTGTTTCGAGGTTGTTGAAGTTTCATGTTAAAGAAACTTGTTCTATTTGCTTGTTCTTGTTCGAGGTTCTTGTTAAAGAACTTAAAGTTTCGAGGTTCTTATTCCATTTGCTTCTAAGGAAGATAATAACTTTGTTAAAGGAGAAAGGGAATAGAGAATAAGGATGGCTGAAGAAGAAGATGAAGGCGAGGGGTGGGGATGACTGGAGAAGAAGATGAAGGGGGATGGCTGGAGAAGAAGAAGAAGGGGGTGGGGGCAAGGGGGTTTTTGTTTTTTTTTTTTAAAAAAGATATTATAATTCTTTTTATATTATAATTTAATTAGTGATAAAAAAATTTAAATTATTTTTGAATTTTAATGTCATGTGTCACCTTTTAATTTGTTAATTTATCCACGTCAGCGCGTGTGGGTAACACACACTTTAACTTTTAGCTGATAGGGAAAAAAATGCTCAATTGGAACAAATTGTGGGGGGGGTTAGGGGTCTGATAGGAACAAACTTTAGTTTAGATGTCTAAGTGAATTTTGGCAACAAGTTTGAGTGCCTATCGATGCCTTTGGCCTATATTTTACTATACCAAGTCAAATCTTCCCAATTTTCTTTTTACAATTTATCTGGAAAGGTCTGGAAAAGTTGAAATATCTCCTCCCCACCCCCACCCCTATAAAATTTATCTCCAAGAAGACCTCAATTTTAGAAAATTCTTACTCTTTACATCATTAGTACGTAAATTTCAAAATAAAATAAAAATTGGACATGATCATGAGTTGATATACAAAACATTTAGGAGTCGTTTGGTAGAGTGTATAAGAATAATGTTGAATAAGATATATTAGTAATGTTTGCATTAGTAATGTTGGTATTAGTTGTGCTTGTATTAGTTATGCTGACATTATTTTTTATACAGTGTTTGGTTTGATATATTAGAAATAATATATATAGCATAATTTTTATAAAAAAAAATATTTATTGACAAAAATATCCTTTTTGTTATGATATATATCAATTATAGTGAATGTCTATCAAGATCTATTTGATGTCTATCAGGATTTGATGTATTTGTCTTTTAGTGTGAAACTAGGGCAAACTCCCCCTATAAATAGAAGGGTTTCCTTCATTGTAAATCATCCCTCAAGAGAAAAAATAACAATTACTCTCTTTATTCTCTCTACTCTTCTTCTTTATTCTTTCTTGTTTTATAACACGTTATCAGCACGAGACTCTATCGTCTCAAATTTGAAGGCTAAGGCTAAGGTATTATTTTTTTTATTTCTTATTTTTTTCATATGGCTAACAATCTTACGAAGTATGAGTTCGTCGCCCTTCAAAGTTCGGGCAAGAATTATATTTCATGGGTGTTGAATGCTGAAATCCACCTAGATGCTATGGGTCTTGGAGACGCCATAAAGAATAAAAATACAACATCTAGTCAAAATCGTGCTAAGGCTATGATTTTCTTGCGTCATCATCTTGACGAAGTTCTGAAAATTGAGTACCTTACTCCTAAGGATCTACTCGTATTGTGGAATAGCCTAAAAGAAAGGTTTGACCACTTAAAGATGGTCATCCTCCCGAAAGCACGATATGAGTGGATGCATCTAAGATTTCAAGACTACAAGTCTGTTCATGAATATAATTCTGCCATATTCAGAATTTCTTCTCAATTGAAACTTTGCGGAGAGACGGTCAATGATAATGATATGATGGAAAAGACGTTCTCCACTTTTCATGCCTCAAATGTGCTCTTACAGCAACAATATCAAGAAAAAGGTTTCAAGAAGTCTACTGAACT
The DNA here is from genome assembly GCA_030864215.1 of Capsicum pubescens. Lineage (NCBI taxonomy): Eukaryota > Viridiplantae > Streptophyta > Magnoliopsida > Solanales > Solanaceae > Capsicum > Capsicum pubescens. Next base: position 388,846,358 of record CM061548.1, read on the forward strand.
GAGTTCTCATCTTCTCGTGGATAAACAAAATAATGATTTATTGATGAAAAATCACCAGACCGACCAACTGGATCTGCACCATTTCCTGAGGTTAATGATGTGCACGCTCACCATGCTAGGCGTGGAAAAGGTCGCAGACCTGATCGTGGACGTGGTCGTGGTCGTGATGACCAAGAAAGAAACCCTGTTTCGGGTGTTAATAATTCAACAAACAAAAAGAGAAAAGATGAGAAACGTGAAACAGTTACTTGTTTTTTATGTGGTAGAAAAGGACATTATTCACGTGATTATCGTGCTCTCAAGCACTTGGTTGATCTTTATCAAGCATCATTAAAGAAGAAAGAGAGAAGTCACGAGGCTGACTTTCTCTCTGAAAATAATGTTGACATCACATGTTTGGATGTAACTGACTTTTTCTAGCACCCTGAAGGAAAAATTGATCACTTGATTGGTGATGGTTCCGTAAACATGAAAGAATGAATGATTTTTAATTTTGTTTTATTTTTATTGATAATAGTTAATGAATAAAGAATCATGTAAAAGTAGTTGTTTGCATGAGTATTAGTTTTTGATTAATATTGATTAGTTCAATTATATTATTGTAGTTTATTATTGATTGAATTGAATTTTAATTTTATCATTATTTATTTAAAAAAAACGATGGTACAGAGGTTTATTTTTCGCATGAAAACAATACGTGGAGTGTTTGCTTTGCATTCATTACAATTCAAAATTATCATTCTTTACAATGTTGTGCAAATAATATGATTAAGATTGCATTCTGTAATGTATTCTTTATATTAGCATTCTTTAATATAATAATATTCTCATATGATTATGTAATATAATAATAGTTTTATATTCTCATTTCGTAATACGATTACAATTGCATCTCGTACTAATTGGATATATTTCTTTTTAATTACTCAGTTAAAGTGTGATTAATAATTTTTTTATATTATAAGTTTTCACTTTGTACAAAGATTTAATATATATTTTATTTGGTGCATGTTATTTTATTTAAAGATATGGATAATTTTCAAGAAGATATTTGTTTGATTGATTCTGGCACTACACATACGATATTCAAAGACAAGAAATATTTCTCTCATCTAAACATGTACAAGATTAATGTTACTACAATTTCTGGTAGTGCTGATTTGATTGAAGGCTTCGGAAAAGCCATTATAATCTTGCCCAAGGGAACTAAACTCATCATAAATAATGTTATGTTCTCTCCCAAGTCTCGGAGAAACTTGATGAGTTTTAAAGATATCCGTGAAAATGGTTATCATATCAAGACATTTGATGAGATGAATCTTGAATATCTTGGTATCACCAAGAATGTCTCTGGGCAGACATGTGTTGTTGAAAAGTTCCCTGCTTTATCTTCTGGCCTATATTGGACAAAGATTTATGCAACTGAGGCACATTCCATAGTAAATCGGAAGTTTACTGATTCCAATACTTTCGTACTTTGGCATGATCATCTGGGACATCCAGGATCAATAATGATGAGACGAATAATAGAAAATTCAAATGGGCATCCATTAAAGAACTTGAAGGTTCTTTCGAATGGTGAATTTTCATGTAATGCTTGTTATTAAGGCAAGTTGATTGTGAGACCATCGCCAACAAAAGTTGGGATTGAGTCCCCCGCGTTCTTAGAATGCATACATGGGGACATTTGTGGACCAATTCACCCACTAAATGAGTCGTTTAGATACTTTATGGTCCTAATAGATGCTTCTTCTAGATGGTCTCATGTGTACCTTTTGTCATCTCGCAACTTAACATTTGCAAAATTGTTGGCACAAATAATTATGATTACGGGCATAATTTCCTGATAATCAAATCAATTCTATTCGCCTTGATAATGCTGCCGAATTTTCATCCCAAGCATTTAATGACTATTGCTTATCGATCGGGATAAAAGTGGAACATCCTGCACCCCATGTTCACACTCAAAATGGCCTTGCTGAGTCATTAATTAAACGTCTGCAGTTGATAGCAAGATCATTACTAATGAAAACTAAGTTGCCCACTTCTGTTTGGGGTCATGTAATTTTGCATGCTGCAACACTTATTCGTCTTAGACCGAAAAATTATCATAAATTTCTCCGTTGCAATTGGTTATGGGTCAAGAGCCTAATATATCTCATCTGAGAATTTTTGGGTGCAGGATTTATGTGCCGATAGCACCACCAAACCGCACCAAGATGGGCCCCAAAAGAAGGTTAGGAATTTATCTTGGGTTTGAATCACCCTTCATTATTCGCTATCTTGAACCATTAACGGGAGATATGTTCACTGTTCGATTTGCAGATTGTCGGTTTGATGAGATACTTTTCCCAAAATTAGGGGAAGAAGATAGTGACATCAAAAGAGAAATTTTATGGAAAAATCCATCACTATCTCATCTTGATCCACGTGCTTCTATTTGTGAGCAAGAAGTACAAAAGATTATTCATCTGCAGAGAATTACAAATCAAATGCCAGACGCATTTACAGATTTGAAAAGGATTTCTAAATCTCATATTCCTGCAGAGAATGTCCCAATTCGAATTGATGTCCCTAAAGGACCATCCACTAGTGTCATAGCTAATGAATCTAAAACACACTTGAAGTATGGCAGACCATTAGGTTCTAAGGATCGAAATCCTAGAAAAAGAAAAAGAAATGGTCAAGATGACACTACGAAAGATCCACATACGAAAGTTCAAGATTTGAGCAATGTTGATATCCCTGAAGGAATCAATGAGCCTGAGACTCAAGAAAATGAGGAACTATTCATAAATTCAAGTGATGTTGAAACTAATCTGAATCGATCTGAAATAGTAGTGGATCATGTCTTTGCATATAATGCTGCAACGAAAATCATGCAAGATAGCGAGGGTCTTGAACCTCGATCTGTCACAGAATGTCGACAAAGAAATAACTTGTCAAAATGGCAAGAAACAATTCAATCTGAATTGAATTCGCTCGCCAAACGTGAAGTTTTTGGACCCATAGCTCAAACACCTAATGGTGTTAAGCCTGTTGGCTATAAATGGGTCTTTGTGCAAAAAAGAAATGAAAAAAATGAAATACAAAGATATAAAGCACGCCTTGTTGCACAAGGATTTTCACAACGGCCTGGTGTCGATTATGATGAGACATATTCACCAGTTATGGATGCAATAACATTGCGTTATCTTATTAGTTTCACTATCCATGAGAGACTTGAAATGCATTTGATGGATGTGGTAACAACCTATCTATATGGATCACTTGATAATGAGATATACATGAAAATTCCCGAAGGATTTAAAATACCGAAAGCATATAGTTCAAAGCCTTGGGAAATGTATTCCATTCGATTGCAAAGATCATTATATGGTTTGAAGCAATCTAGACGCATGTGGTATAGCCGTCTTAGTGAATATTTATCTAAAGTAGGTTATACGAATGATGAAATTTGCCCATGTGTTTTCATAAAGCAAACAACGTCGGAGTTTGTTTTACTTGTTGTCTTTGTCGATGACATAAACCTTATTGGAACGCCAATAGAGCTTCAGAAGTCAATTGATTACCTAAAGAAAGAGTTTGAGATGAAAGATCTCGAAAAAACAAAGTTATGCCTTGGTTTGCAAAGTGAGCATTTGACAAACGGTATCTTTGTCCATCAATCTGCCTACACAGAAAAGGTGTTGAAACAATTCTATATGGATAGAGCACATCCATTAAGTACTCTGATGGTTGTTCGATCACTTGATGTGAATAAGGATCCATTTCGACCTCAAGAAAAGAATGAGGAACTCCTTGGTCCTGAAATACCATATCTTAGTGCAATTGGTGCACTAATGTATCTTGCAACTACTACAAGTCCTGATATTGCCTTTTCAGTAAATTTGCTAGCAAGGTATAGTTCTGCTCCTACTAGGAGACATTGGAATGGGATCAAACACATATTACGGTATCTAAAGGGGACTACCGATATGGGCTTATTTTATTCTAAAGATTGCAATTCCGATCTTGTTGGTTATGCTGATGTTGGATACTTATCCGACCCGCATAAAGCTCGGTCTCAAACAGGCTATGTATTCATATGTGGGGGTACTACCATATCTTGGAGATCAACAAAGCAGTCTATCGTAGCCACTTCATCGAATCACGCTGAGATTATAGCTATTCATGAAGCAAGCCGAGAGTGTGTGTGGTTGAAGTCCATAATACATCTCATTCGAGAAAAATGTGGCTTGAAATGTGACAAAGTACCCACAATTTTATATGAAGATAATACAGTATGCATAGCACAACTGAAAGGTGGATTCATAAAAGGAGATAGAACGAAGCACATTTCGCCAAAGCTCTTCTATACACATGAGCTCCAAAAGAATGGTGATATTGACGTACAATAGATTCGTTCAAGTGACAATGTGGCTTATTTTTTCACCAAGTCTCTTCCAACTGCAACTTTCAAGAAGATGGTGCACAAGTTCGGAATGCAAAGGTTCAAGGATGTTCTTATTAGGGGGAGCTAATACGCGTTGTACTCTTTTTCCCTTACAAGGTTTTGTCCCACTGGTTTTTCCTTGTAAGGTTTTTAATGAGGCAAACTATATGCGTATTGTTAGACATTCAAGGGGGAGTGTTATGATATATATCAATTATAGTGAATGTCTATCAAGATCTATTTGATGTCTATCAGGATTTGATGTATTTGTCTTTTAGTGTGAAACTAGGGCGAATTCCCCTTATAAATAGAAGGGCTTCCTTCATTGTAAATCATCCCTCAAGAGAAGAAATAACAATTACACCCTTTATTCTCTCTACTCTTCTTCTTTATTCTTTCTTGTTTTATAACACTTTTAACTTTTTTGTCGGATTTTTTTTAAAGCAATTGAGAGCCTAACATTCAACCCTTTACCAATTCAAACAAATCCAAAACTTCAAACCTAAACCCTTCTTACCCAAATTCATAACCTCTAAAAACAAATAATTCAATTTCAAATTCATACCCAATAACTAAATATTCAATTTTAATGGAGAAAAGTAATTCGATTAACGAGAAGGAAGAAGAAAATGTAGTGTGATAATAAGTTGCACACTGCTACTACCGCACCTAATTCGCTATTCTAGTCATCTGTCCACGTTACTATTACTCACAATTCTTCTTTGATAATATAAAAAGAGAGAGGTTGTTTTAAGTTGTTGTATTACCATGGAAAGAAATGCAGGTAATGGTGAAAATGGCTTGGGGGAAATATTTTAGAACGAAGATAAGTAACTCACACAATTCTTCTTTGATAATATAAAAAGAAAGAGGTTGTTTTAAGTTGTTGTATTACCATGGAAAGAAATGCAGGTAATGGTGAAAATGGCTTGGGGGAAATATTTTAGAACGAAGATGAAGATGCAGTACTATGGAAAATGGCTTGGGGTGAATATTTTAGTAGGAATTTGAGGGACGATTTTGTCATTTAATAAGCTAATACATGTATTAAAATCCTTTGTATTACTAATACATTGAATATTGGTGGTATTAATAATACATTGCTTAATACACAATATGATGTGTAACAAATGCAAGCATTAGTTATAATAGGCTAAAAAAAGATACCAAACAAAGTATTACTTGTACACAGGAGTAATGCATGCATTAGATTTTTTAACACACTCTACCAAACAACCCCTTAAGAGTTCACAAGAAGTACCCCTCTATATCCTCTTTCAAAAGTGGCTGCTACATTGTGTGGAATTTATGTGTCTCACGTACGTGCAATAATTATACTATCAAAATATAAACCATTCATATTCACAATACATTGACCTGATTAATTTGAATTCACATTATATAAATCCCTTAAATAAAATGCTCTTTAATATTTATTTTTAATTTTCATAATTCAAAGATGAAACCTCCATTAAGGATAAAGCGATCCTTATCGTCCTCACAATCCTTGGTTGTAGAATCGTATTTTGTAAGCCCAATTGCACTATTTTGTGGTACATTTTAAATTCTGGACTTCAATTAATGCCCAACCTTTTAATGAGAAGTTGTGTAGTAGCAATTTGCAAATAATATACCTAACCTTCATTATTCTTTGTGGAAAATACGCCATAAGTAGCCACCAAATTCAATGCTTTCTAGTTGGCTTCTTTTGAAAGTACACTAGTAATATAAAAAAAATTTAGACTCTTTTTAAATTAATTAATTATTTCTTACATGAAAAGGAATATCATGTATAATGGTGCTTTAAATTCGATAGGTTAGGTCAATTTGAAGCGGTATTCCATTTTCGTTTGTAAAATAGATAAAAATCGACCATCAAAATTTAAAAAGGTTAATTTGAATAATTTTTATCTTTCAGCTTGTTATTTTTTTCACTGGATTTCAATTTCTTAATCAATAAAAATTACCTTTTAAATTAAAATAACTTAACTTTTGTTATTATCACTAAAGTGGAAAAATTATATGTCTGATCACTTTTTTAATAACATGGGACCTTATTTTTCAAGTCAAAAACTAAAAATATTAAACCTGACTCATTTTAACGTAAAACATCTTTTCCAATCCATCCATTTTTTTTTTGGTGGTCAATCCATCCATTTTAATAGTTCAACAACCGTTTAAACTTGTTTTTGTTTTTAAGAAGTAAAAAATAATCGTCACACGGCCAATAGAAAACACATATTACAATATTTATTCGAGGGTTTATTATTGTATATACCCTTGCATTTTTACAAAGGCTATTCTCACATCGAATTTGTGACATTTCGTTCACATGACAACAACTTTACCAATTAATGTAATATCCTCTTCTGAAATTTTCTTTTAATACCCTCTCCGTTCAATTTTTACTCGCCGTTGTTTTGCTTTTTGGGGTCAACTTGCATGAATTTTGATCAATATTTTAAGATGTACTATAATTTAATATTTTAAATCTAAAATTTAAATGATCGAAAACTATATGGAAAATACTATAAGTTGCAATCTTTCTCATATTCGTACGATGAAAAATGTATCTTAAAATATTAATTAAAATTTATGCAAGTTGATTTCAAAAAATGAAATAATAACAAGTAAAAGTGAATAGAGGAAGCAATAAGAACCTTTTTTATTCTCTTCTTAAAACTATAGTGGAATCCAAGAACAAAAATCTTCAGCTAAAAATAAAAACCGGCCGAAATAATTATGACTGAACAAAAAGTATAATTATTGATTAGTAATATGCTGATTCTTTCCGTTAAAACCGACAAAAGCACTAATCATTCACACACAAACTGCAATTAATTATGACTTTAGTTAAACTTCCACAACTAAATGATGATTATTAGAAAAGTACAAGAATTAATGGGATTAGGATCTTTATAAGTGCAAAAGAAGGAAAGATTTAGGCATTTGACTTTTAGTTTCAGAGAATATTCACGATGTAAAAGTAACGAAAATCTTACAATTTTACATGGAAAAAAACAGTGAAAGATCGGAATAAACATAAAAGGAAGTGAAAATCTTGCTCTACTCTAGGAATATGTGAGAGTGTTAGGTTGACTACTGGAAATGTGGTGGAATGATAAATATTTTTGAATTTATTTTTGAATTTATCAATATGGGTTGTGATGTAGTGGATGAGACTGCTTCATCCTTAATCAGAGATCGAGGGTTCGACCCTGGGTATGGAGAAAACTCTGTTGGGAGCGCTGTCACCTTAATGGGCCCTGCAACGTGCGATCCGGATTAGTCGGGGCTCCAATACGGACACCGAATGGAAAACTAAAAAATATATATATATTTTTGAATTTGGATTTGAGAAATGAAATACCCTTTGATAGAGAGTTTTTTTTTTTCGTAAAGTAGATTTTCGATCGTGAATTCAAATTAGTCGAGTTATAAAACAGATAAAATACAACAAGGAATCGAAAGAAGAAGAAAGTAGTATTAGATTGTGATTAGGATCAAACGAATAAGATATTTTTGAAACTTAATCACAAAAAAATTCAATATTTCTGATGAAAATTTAAAGTGATCGGGCCTCAAAACTGATACTTTCGTCTTTACATTTTATGTGTCGTCATTTCCTTTTTGGGCCGTTCAAAAAAAAATTTCACGTTTCCTTATTTAATAAGGATTTATAGACACGATTTCACTTTTATTCTTATTAATCTCACTTATAAGGTCACTTAATTAAATATAGTAACAATACTTTTTTTTAATAAGGAACAATTTGGTAAAAATCACCAAGTCTTTTTGTGTTTCTTAAATTTTGTGATCGATCAAATTATGGCACATAAAATAAAACGGAACGAGTATTAAACACTAGGTGGCAATAATAGTAACATAATACTTAGTGTAAGTGAAGTTCGGAGAGAATATGGTACGTAGATCTTATTCCAACCCACAATGTAGAAAAGTTATTTCCGACAAATTCTCAACATCATGCCTCAATCATAAGAAAATAGTGTTTCATTGTGATCATGATTGACCGATCGTGAATTTAAATTAGTCGAATATAAAACAGACATCAAATACTGAATCGTAAATCTAAAAAAGATTGTGTTGGATTTTGATCAGACTTCAGGGTGAAAAGAACAAAAATATGTGTGAAATTAACGGTTGAGAATTAGTTTTCCTAATATAGACAAAAATATACTGTACAAAAAAGCAGTTCTCAGTAGTGAATTGCCTAATCGAAAAAAAAGAAAAAGATAATGTTACAACTGATAGTTCTGCTGCATTTTGGTACAAATGTATGGACTTTATATTATAAACATTTTAAAAAAAGATAATACTCAATTATTCCTGAACTATATCCAAAAAGGTTATGTCATATCTCAATTTAAAGGGGGTCCTATTATTCCCTGAACAAATTAAAAGTGAAATTTTCACTCCCTTAGTGCTTATGTGGCACATATGTGGCACAACACACTGAAGTGTCCACATAGGCATACGTGTGTGCCACGTATGTGCCACATAGGCACTAAGTGGGTGAAAATTTCACTTTTAATTTGTTTAGGGAGTTAAAAGGATCCTCTTTAAGTTAAGGTGTGGCATAACCCTTTTGAGTATAGTTCAGGCGGGTAATTGAATATTTTCTCTTTAAAAAAACATAAGTTCGTTTGGACTTTATAAACATTTAAAAAAAACATAAGTTTGCTTGGACTTAATAAACATTTAAAAAAACATAAGTTGCTACTTTACTGTTTCTTTCATATCATTTTACTTCCTCCCTTTATTTTTTTTTGTCACGTTTTATTTTTCAGAATCAATATGGATGAGAAGGATGAGAGTCCAGGATGATGAGAGTCCTTAGGCGGAGGATGAGAGTCTTGAGAGGATGATGAGAGTCCTTAGGCGGTTGCTTTGCAAGTACAGGAATTAAGAGCCAGTACAACCTACAGCAGCGGCTGTGGCCACCACCCAAGCCCAACCAACCCAGGGATCTAAGAAGTCAAAGAAGTGAGGATGATATGATCAGGAGGCTTTTAAAAAAAAAAAAGTTTGATTTTATTTTTATTTTTCGTTCTTGATAGAATGGGAGTTTGAGTTGCCCTTCTTTACTTTACTTCTGGAGAACATTACATGAGTTTGAGAACAGCTTAGAAGCTTTAAAATGATACGTTATTCTTATTGTATTTGAGTTATTTCTTTTCATCATTAACTTTGATTATTGTTCTGCCAAAAAAACATATTAGCTTTGTTTAAGAATTTACTTATTACACTTTTTATTTTTTAAAAAACTTCATTTGATTTGACGTTTTTATTTTTATATATATGATGTTTAACAACTATTTTTTTATATTCTGATCTGAATTCAAGTAAATGATATTTTTTATTATGGTTTTATAAAATTAATTAAATACATTCTTAAGTAAACTTTGATTATTAGGATTTAAGTTCGAATTGTGGTTGAGGAATATAATGAAAAATTATAATCCATAAATTTTAAATTAAAATAAATATTTTTTTTCTTTTTTACAATTTGCAATATTTTTACTCATTTATTTTTAAGATGTAAATAAAATATTTTATAATAAAAGTATGAATGAAAGGTAACAAAAAGACAAAAAAGAGTATATAAGTAAAAAGAATAAAGATATTTTTACCAACATGGGTTGTGGTGCAACGGATGGGGTTGCTCTACCCTTAATCAGAGGTCAAGGGTTCGACCCTGGACATGAAAAAAACTCTGTTGAGAGCGCTATCCCCCGAATGGTGCCCTACTCGGAGCGAATCCGAATTAGTCGGGCTCCAATGTGGTACCGGATGGAAAACCAAAAAATAAAAAGAAGAAAGATATTTTTAAATATTTTTTGATAAATTAACTAAACGGAGAGAACTAACTAAGCATGAATAGGAAAATAAAATAAAAAAGTAAATGTCAATATAATAGAAGAAATATACATATTTGTACACATATAAAATAATTAAAAATATCATATTTTCAATTTAAGCACTTATTCGTATAAATTATTTTTAAGAAAATAATTTTTGTTCATTCTTTTTTTTTTTTTTTCTTAACTTGGTTATTAAAGAAGAGAAAAAGATAGTATTATCAAGTTATAGTATTATCTATAACTTGAACTTTCAGTTTTAAAATATTTAGGTATGTCATTATTTTAAAATTTAATGACATGTATAATATTTTTTATCTTATTTTTCATTTTCTTTATTTCAAGAGAATGACAAATTTATTAAAATTCAAATCATAATATTCATGGTAACTCAATAATAAAAGTAATTGTTGTATTAATTTTAGTTTGAATTGATGATTAGTTTATTTTTCATTTAAGTAAAATTTTATAAAATCAGTTATTTAGGCACTTACTTTAAAAATACAATTTTAAATAGAAAGACAAATGTATGGATCCATTATTACTATAAAATAAAATATTTTTTTTGAAAATATTAAAAATTAAATTTACAGGTATTTAGATATTTCAATTGATTTAGTCTTTTCTTGATTTTACTTAAAAATCTACATCTCTATCTGTTTATTTTTTAACTGATTATATGTAGTATAAAAAATTTAAAAGACTTATGAAATAACTTTTAGTAAATGCAATTGAGTCATAATCATTGAATGTCAAATTAAAATCTAAAAAAATGCATTTAATGACGTAACTTAAAGTTTAATTGAATATAATGTACATAGGTTGTATAATAAAATTCTTTTTCTTAGAATAAAATTCATGATTTTACTTTCTACTTTAAAATTCATATTAAAAGAAAATCATGTACATTATGAAATTCATTTTAGTTATAAGGACATGTTAATAATTTTTTTGAATTTGATTTATAAAAAAGTAGATATTTTTTAAATCAAATATATGAGATAAATTCATATTTTGATAGACGTGAAAATGTTTGACTTAAACTTTAAATTATAACCACTTCTAACAGGCTAGATTATTTTGAAATCTTTTTATAATCTATATTTTATATATTTTGTTATGCATAACAAAATTTATCTATTTTAATTTTATATTTTGAGATAAGAAAGAAGAAAACTAATTCAAGATCAAATTGTAAAAATAGTAAAATAATCAAATTACAATAAAAAATTCTATACGGAGGATTAGTTTGGGGGGGGGGGGGGAGAGGGGAAGGAGGAAATTTAAATAATTTTAAGAATATAATTAAGAAATCATAATACACATATTATTATTTATAAAATTCTGCACAGAAGAGATGGAGGGACAGTAGAATAAAAATTTAATTATTTTTGATAATTTAAAATCTTTAAATTGTCAAAATATAATTCAAAATATGATACATAAAAAGTTTTTTACAATTACATGATTGTTTTTAATAATATATACTTGATTTTGAAGAGGCGGGGGAGCGAGAGCGGGGTAGAGATTATTAACAATCCACCCTCTTTAAATTATGAATAATATTATAAAAAAATCTAAAACATAATTTTTGTTTACAATTAGATGATTGTTTTTCCGGATAAATTTGATTTACCAGTGAGGAATTGGGTGTGGGGAAAGGAATGAGTGTGGGTGGAGGCGTGAGAGGAAAGCGGTAGAAAAAATATTTATATTTAAAAAATTAAAAAAATGATTGGGGGATGAGAGGAGGTGGATAGAAAAAAAATTATTTTATTTTCTCATTTTATTGAAAAATGAGATGATAATGATTTTTCTTAAGATAATATAATTTAACAAATTCGAACGAGATATTTTAATATGAAATGATCAGAAATATTACTTGAATATTATCCGTATATCGTGTGGGTATATATACTAATAACAACTAAAAAGAATTGAGGGATTATTATATACTTTTAGTAAATTCCTTTTTTCCCACTTGAGTAAAAAAAGTTATACTTATCCTTTCATTTTTTGTAACCAGTGCTCTTGCTTCAATTTTTTAACCTTAAAAGGATGAAGAATTTTGAATCTTCTTAGCATAAAAATAACAAAATTTGAATCTTGAGATATGTTAAGGATTTTTTTGGTCAATTCCTATTAGCATAGTAATCTTTTAGTAGAGGGGCGTGAAAATTAGTCTAAAATAAATAAATAATCTTATTTAATGGTGAATACTTTTTTCAAGAAAAAGAATCAAAAACAATTTATTTATTTTTTGGTTAGGGTAAATTTTTTTTGGTTAGGATAAAAAAAAAAAGCGATTTTCTCTAATGATGAGTTGACAGGATGCTCGCTCTGGATGATCTAAATTTGGCAATTAACATCGACTATTTTTTATTAAAGTGAATTTTTTTTGAATTATTTTATTATTAGAAAGCAGGTATAGCAATGAAAGTAAATAAGCAGGATCACTTGCATGTAATATAAATAACACATAATCACAAATTTTAAAAACATAAAATCGGTACTTATCTCTCGAAGCGTGAACACAAACACGAATCATACCTTCAAACACGAGCAAGTCAGTCCTTCAAATTCATGGTCTTTTGTTATGTGATCCGAATATTATTGAAATAAGCGAAATTTGTGTGGACGAATTTCTCTGGGAAGAACGAATGAAAATCATACCTCCTTAATGAAATAAGACCACCTTATATAGAAACAAGTTTCATGATTTAGAAAAATAAAATAAAATTGCTAGGTCTTTCTTTTTCATCAAGAAATAAATTTTATTTAACTCCTACTTGTTCATTTACAGCAGGGACCACAGATTTAGTAAGCGAGGTTTTCAATTATTGTATTAATTTGCAAAATGAATCAATAACCCTACCATTTTTATCCCACGGGAGCACAAAAACCACCATCTCGCTCTTTTCTTTCTTCGGTGCTATCTTTTTTTTTTTTTAAAGGAAGAAGGTTGGGGTGTATAATAAATTTTTTTCTAGGGTATAGTCCGGGAACAACTCCTAGGTCAACTAAGGAGAAAATGTTGGAACCTCATGGACAAGAATAAAGTAATGAAATTACAAATTATTCCACTAAAAAATTATAATTGCACGGTATAATTTCAAAATCATTCACTAAAATTTATTTAACTGTCCATGTTAAGGTTACAAACATCAATAAATTTATTCATACACAACTTATTTCATGTGATAGATACAAAATCCACCTGCAGGGTTTTCACATGAAAAATTATAAGCTACCATAAAATAGTATCATCAATCTCAAGGTCGAAACATAAATTCTATCAACTATTCATTATTTCACAAATATCATTTGTCATCATCCAACCTATAGAAAATTTCTAACTCATGAAAGAGATTCACTTTTTGATAGATTAAGACAATAAACAAATGGCAATGATCATAATAATTATATTAAAATTAAGGGGTATAGGTACATTCAACGATATAGAGAAATTGTTTATAAATATTCAGAACATAAATATCATCTCTACTTGACCTGTTCAATACACACAAAGTGTACTAGGACAAGAAGTTGAAATATACCACTCACATAATAAAGACTATATTATATATAATCTCATTCTACAATCATAAAAATGCTTGTCCAACTTAATCTTTAATTGTGAATATGATATTTATAATTATAAAAATTGATGATTTAATCTTTTGTGTATAAGATAAATCCTATACCCAAAATTATCTATTATATAAGTAAATGAACACATAATCGATTATATGATCTATTTAATCTTTTAATTAAAAATAAATAAATAATTTTTCAATGATAATACTATAATCAAAAACATGATTGATAGTATATATCCCAACAGTTATTTGTTTGACTAATGTCGCACGAATTTAAAACCAATAGCAACAAGTATCTTATTTGGTTACTAAATCCACATGTTAACAGAGAAATTTTCAATGTGTGCAACTCTCTCTAATGAATTTTATTCAATGCAAATTTGAATTAGTCAAAGTGATGGATGAACAAATTTCGAATACCTAAAGATTTGTTAGGCCTAAACTTTAATTTGTATTGATGGAGTTTAACTTCAACATATTAGGAGTAGAACTATGACATTTCATAGAAATGATTTTCCTTATTTACTTTCGTTTTTTTCATTTTGGGATTGGAAATTGAAGGTAAGAGAAATAACACAATTTTTTTCTGTAAATAATAAATTTATCACGTATTTTTTTATTTTTTGAACTCGTCATTGGATTTGAGAGGGGATATTGTTCTCTTATCCACGTTTTGATGGGCTAACCTTCAAGTTTGCTAAAAATGAGCACTTTTAAAATCCAATTTTCATTTGATATTTGTTATTAATTTGAGATTCGATTAAATTAAATTCGCGCTTGAAAAATGCTTGTACGAAAATAAAATGCTCTTTATCAAATTGAAGATGACTCCAAATAAACTTTAATATAATTTGTTTATATAGGATTCTTTAACATGGTATGTGGTGGAAGAAAACAAAAAAGCAAAAAAAAGTGAAATCTAAATGGAATTTTGGAAAGTTGGAGAATGGAGACAAATAGAGTGCATGTGCAATTTCCGCAAATCCCTCAACTTTCAATATGTCATTTTCAACCCCTGCAATTTGCAGAAGAACCAGATTTCATGTTAGCCACCCACCTCATATTAGGACACATTTAATCATAAAAATTATTATGTTCTGATATAAAAATGATCGAAAATTGTTTTATTATCTATCTCTAAGACAATAGTATGGACAGTGTTACCTTATCGCTGAGATAGTATTATGGACGGTGTTAGTATGGACCGTATATATTTTATTCTCTTCACACTCTACTTTATGAAATTACATTGGATATATTATTGTATTTTATTTAACATTAAATGTTTGAAAATAAAAAATATAACTCAATTTAAAGTTACGTTGCAAATTTAGAAAACAACTTATAACTTATTTTCCAATGCACTTTTCACTTTTGAAGTCGTATTCCAATTTTTTTTTGCACTAGTATAACCATACATAACCCCTTAAGCTCCCGGTTTGTCATAGATTTTGAAGTTGAAACTTGAAAATTTGAGTTTTTAAGGTGTTTTTTGATATACATTTTGCTTGAAAAAAAATTTATCCTCATTTTTTGGTAACTTGAAAATATTTATAAATCAAATTTATAAAATTTGATTAAATTTTATGATCAAACAAATATTTGAAGATAAAATTTTAAAATCTAACCTCAAATTCTATGGCCACACGATAGTTAATTTCAAAGAAAATACAAAATATTTGAAATTTACGATCAAAGGCCTACTTAATATTTGAAATTACATTTTATCCCAAGCTAGACAACATATCCTTATGATTGTATTTTCTTATTATGTATATTGTATTTAGAAAAATTTCTTAGGTCACAATCTTTCCTCAACGTGAAAAGTGCAATTCAAAATAATTTTATTTTTCAACCACAAGGGTTGGTGTGGTGGTTCAGCACCTCACCCCTTAAGCAAGAGGTTGGGGGTGCGATCCCCATCTCTGGTGAATGGAAAAAATTCTTTGGTCCTACCGCTTAGTGCGCTGACCGTAGGAACGTAGAATTAGTCTCATGGCTGCCGACTATGAAAATACCTTGGGAAACAAAAAAAAATAATTATTTTTCGATTGGTGTGATCGTATTATCCAATAAAAAGGAGAAAAATAAAAAGAATAAAATTACAACGTGTCAATTCAATTAATAAGAAAATGACTCGTGGGACTTGATAGAAAATTTCTTAAGCATGTGCCGCATTTTTAAATAACAACAAATCACAGATGACACATCAATTTCAAACAATGTACTATAATTTCATAAATATTAAAATTAAATTAAATTATTTTATTTTTGTATAAGTTCAAAGTTTAATCTATGAAAAGTTATGGAGACAATAGATCAAAGAAGCGGAGAAGCAAAATGTTTTCATATTCAATTCATCGTATTACTCTCACTCAAACACATCATCTTACTTATATTTGTCTTCATCATTCAAATAGACAATAAATAATAATTAGATGCTTTGATACCATTTTACTCAGAAAAACAAATCACGGTTCAATGATTAACGAAGCTGCGAATGTCAGTTTAAATCAGTCTACTTGAGAATAAAACCTTCTCTGTTTCAAAGCCTCTAAGACAACCGCTCTCTTAATTTTCTCTCTTGTGTGTATGAAAATAAGACCTAACAAAGTCTTATCTATGCACCATAATTGTGGGTTTATGGGCAAAAGTAGACTAGTCAAAATTAGGCTTTTATTTAATCACGTAGGAAAGAAAAAAGACTCAATATCCTATGATCGTTATCAAAACGAATATAAAATACACATTAAACTTCCCTCTTGACAAAGTTTTAGTCATTATGTTAGAACCATTATCATCTGTATGAATCTTCTCAAGTTTAAGCAACTTAAATCTACACATCTCGAATTCAATTGTAGCTCACATCAATGTGTTTAGGTGTTTATGAAATGTGAAATTCTTGCCAAGATGTATAACACTTTGACTGTCACAATAAAGAATATACCTCTCATGAATACAACCAGGTTCCTCTAAAAACCACTTCATCCAGAGTTCTTTACAAGCTTCCACGATAATAGTAAACTCAACCTCTGTAGTAGATAGAGCAACACATTTTTGCAACCTAGATCACCAGGACACATCTCTCCCGATTACGGTGTGTGAGAACAACAGTCCCACATTCATAGCTGAAAGGATTGAGAAGCTACATATAAGGTGTAACATTTTTTAATGGTGTGAGACCTTTTGGGGAAGACTGTTGGCTTGACCCAAAGCGAACCATATCACACCATGTAAGAGTGACTTTGGACTGATTTAGCCAACAACTCTATCAAAGCCAAGGTTCAACCAAATGAGTATGGAGATGTGTCGGAGTGGTGGGACGCAGGCTCAATTTGCTTACCTTTTACGAGTACGGAGATGCACAAACGAGAAAAAGCTAGTTAGGGGCCTTGATTGCCATAAAATACTCAGACATTTTGGGTAGCACATAGTGAATCTCAATGACTCATGAATCGTGGTGATTGGCCGCGTAGAACTTAGTTTGAGGGGGAGATTATTGGGTGACGAATAAAATTCCCCCATCAGTAGCTGAAAGGACTAGAAACTAAATATAAGATGTAAGATTTATTAATAATGTGAGGTCTTTACCGTGCGAACTTGGCCCAAAGCGAACAATATCCTATCATTTAAGAGTGTCTTTGAGTTGGTTTAGCACAACATATGGTACACTTTTAAATGGATAAATTACACAAAACCACAAACCTAAGAGAACTTATTACCCAAAATTCCTTACCTTTTAAACAATTACTTAAAATCCCAGATTTTATATTTTACTCTTGATACATATGAATAAAAAACCCACCTTACTTTTACTCCACAATTTATGCATGCAATCTGTTTTTCTTTTAAATATTTCATCCCCTAAAATCTCTCCCAAATTATCATCAATTGATACAACTTTCATCTCCATTACTGCTACTTCTTCATCAATTTCATTGACATTTTCAAAATCTTTTTATCAACTTTTCTTTTATCAATTTTTTTTCAACTTTTAAATCAGTATCCATTAAGAAAAAAAGGAGAAATTGAACAATCAGTTGTTAGATTTCTGACGAAAATGATCAAAGTGACGATGGTGGTAAGGAAGAACGACGTCGGGGGTTGGGTAGCCAAACGGTGGTGATAGTGCGGACGAACGACGGATGGGGTGGAGGAGGTTGATTAGATGTATCAATCATAAGTAAATTGAATAATCAGTTGTTAGATTTTCGATGAGAACGATCAAAGTGACGGTGGTGGTTAGGACGAACGACAGAGGGACTGGGGTAGCCAAGGTGACGGTGATGGTGCGGACGAACGACGGAGGGGGAGGAATTGGATTATATGTATCAATCATAAGTATCAAGACATATATATATATGTATCAATCATATGTATCAAGACATATACATATGTATCAGGACATATACATATGTATCAATCATATGTGTCAAATAAATGTATTCAATACATCTATAGATACATATCAAGAACTTGTATACTCTTTTCATAATTTTAAGGATGGTGCATATGTTTTTTTTTCATTTAATGGTTTCACCACCCTTATTCAGTTTGGATATTTCTCAATTGATACATATAGTATTTTATTTAATTTTGTGATACATTTTATACGTCCACCATTGATACATTTTATTTCGTGAGAAACGATACGTATAGCACTGATATAATAGTATAAAAAATATGTATTGACATTGTTAATCAGTTATCAAAATATATACATTACCAATACGATACATTTGTTGTTGGAATACTGGTGAAACATATGACATATACTTTGCGATAGTGATTCATATTTTTGATTTATTTATAAATATTTAATACATTTTACATATGTTTGACATATGTAAATTATTTATTTTGATGTGAGATTTAATTTTTAATGGTTATTGAGTAATTTTATGAAATGTATCATTGTGATACTGTAATGACCCTTCAGGTCATTTTCTGTATTCCCGCTTATTTTCATCGTTAGAGCATTTCCATAGATGCTCCGACTCATTTATGACTTACTGGAACTGATAGTTCGGTTACCGAGTACTTCATTTATTTTTAGAGTCAATTTTTCGTTTAGAAGTCTTTTTCGATTTCAAATGTCATTGACCGAAAATTTCAGTAAAATAATTTTGAATGCAAATTTTGATTGCATAAATAGCTCTATAATATCAATTTTGGGATAAGTAAACCCTTGGTTCTGATTCCACTAACCCAAACTCATTTCGATCCATCAATTGAAAAGTAAAAAAAAATTAGAAGATATAGGTGTGGGACCCACAAGTGACCTAAATGACCTTGGGTGGAAAATATGATTTCATCAATGCATCCAAAACATTTAAATTAGTGGGTTTATATAGTTCGTTTTCTAAAAATGGAGTTCAAACGAGTTCGAAAGGTCAAAAATAAATTTTAACCTGCGACCCCTTTTTAGCCGAGTATAAAAAGGCCCTTTGGCCGAATTTTTCACCTCTCTTTAAAATCTTGCAGCACAAAAATAAAATGTTGTCTTCAAATTGTGTCTTGGGGGTGAATTAGAAGCTTGATTATCATCTATATTCACGATTAACAACAGATTTGAGGTAAGAATCTTCCATTTCATGCTCTAATTTCTTGAATTTTTAACAAAAATCCCAAATAGCTTGAGGCTTGATTTTAGCCCCAAATATGATTGTTTTGTACAAATTTCTTGAGGGGTTTAACTTCATAATGGTATTTGAACATTGGGTTGGTCTCGAAAACTCGATTTTCGTACGTGGGATCTACTTGAGTTTTTTTGAATTCGTAGCACAATGGTGCAATATGAATGTTGTTGTTCTCGTAATAATGCGAAGATTATGTTTTTGATAATGTGGATCCTTGGAGAAGCTTCGAGGAAAGGGAAAGCAACGATTGTTGGTTCGTGATCTATATTTGGATTCAAGGTATGTTAGACTTTCTTTTGTTAGATTGAGCTTTATTATACTATGATTTTGATATCTTACTGAGATTGGTATGGATTTTAGGCATTGGTATTTTAAATGGTATAGTTGAGATTAGTTGAACTACTTAGGCCATTGAACTTGTATAGTGTGGTGATTGACTTATAGCTTAGAACCTTGGCTAGTTGTACTTGTTATCTCATAAATAGTATGAGAATGCCCTAATTGTTGTAATTAGATGGGAGTGACCTTGTTCACTCATACTAAGAGTAATTTGACCTTAGATATGTTTAGTTGTGAAATTTGTCTTAGATGCCTTGATTGAACTAAGAATAATACTTAAGAATTGTACCATAGTACTAGTATGGATTGCTAAACATCTAAGACATGATGTAGATGAATTAGTCTAGTCTCGGGTAGAAGTTAAACTTGAATGGATATTTTGGCATGTTAGAAGTGGAACGTGACTGCATTAAGCTTGAATTATGTAAATTGATAGTGACATAGATATTTGGTAAACGTCTAGAATATGCTTTTAGAATGTGATGGTTAGACCCGGTAAATGCGTTATTCACGGTGTTGGCCTTGGGAAATAATGTGTATGTTGATTGTCATCTTCTTGAAATTGTTTATTAGCAATGGAAAGTCTTGTAAATTGAGCCTATGACTATGTTATCACTTGAATTATTGCCTTGTTGTTATGTGAACCTTGAATTATGCTATTACACATATTATGTTCAAGCCTAATGACTAAACTAGTGTTTGTGCAAAAGAATCCCTTAATCATTGTATTACGAATCATGCATATAAAGGGAGATTCTAGAAGTATAATCATGGTTAGTTATTGATCATGCTAATAATCATGTCAAGCCCGATAATATACGAAGTATTCTTGACATATGTATATATATGTTCATGCACCTACAAACATATTGCATCGATAATAAATGGCAAGGTGTGATGATATGTCCTTCTTACTTCTTTTCCATTATATTCTTCGTGGGCTTGCACTTGTTATTAATTTGAATATATATATGTGTGTGTGTGTGTGTGCATTGATGTCATGATAAATATATTGATGTTATGATGATGTCCGGTAAATCTGAAAGAGGTATTGATGTTCTAATGTTGCCCGGTGAATTCGTAGGATATATTGATGTTTTGATGATGCGTGGTGAATCCAGAGAATATGTTAAAGTTATGATGATGCTTGGTGAATCCGGAGGATATATTGATATTATGATGATGCCCGATAAATTCGAAAGAAGTATTGATGTTGTGATGTTGTCCGATGAATTCATAGGATATATTAATATTGTGATAATGCCCGGTGAATCCGAAGGATATATTAATGTTATGATGATGCCCGATAAATTCGGAAGAGGTATTGATGTTGTGATGATGCTCGGTGAATCGGAGGATATATTGATGTTATGATGATACTCGGTAAATCCAAAAAAGGTATTGATATTGTGATGATACCCGATGAATTCAGACAATATATTGATGTTATGAGGATGGCCGGTGAATCCTGAGGATATGTTGATGATGTGATGATGCCTGATAAATTCGGAAGAGGTATTGATATTATGGTGATGCCAGGTAAAACCAGAGGATATATTGATGTTATGGTGATGTTATGTATGGTAAGCATGTGTGAAAATATAGGTATATGCGTGGTTGTGTCATTGTATGATTAAGTCCTTGTGTGCATGTAAGATATTATGTTTTCCTTGGGAAATGTCTATAATTCTTTATTATTAATCACTAGTTAAGTGGCGTGACTATTGTTAATGCTAAATAGTGAATAGAAGTAGAAATTACCGACTAGTGAGTCAAGACTAATTGGTAAGTGTAATCATGTGTAGAATTAAGAAATCACCTAGTAAATATATTTGCTTGAATAAATGGTTAGGTTATGGGATTTCTCTTCGTGAAATGAGTTATGTGATAACTAGTTGTTTATAAACTGGTTATATTACTTGATGGCTAGGATGCCTAGAATACTAGTCGGTGGACCTTGTTTAGTTAAATTGTGATAAATTGTAATTATGATTGTAAAATGACTATTGATGAAGATAGACTTAGCATTGTTGATGATTTGTGATATTGATGTCTACTATGCTATTTTCTTGAATGATTAAATAAGGACCTAGATAATCATGGTGATAACTAGAAAAAAAGTATTGACTTATAGATAGATAATGTGTTGGTAATATGTAGCTTCTCACTACCTTGATAATTAATGTACTTATGTTAACTATGAATGAGTTGGTTAAATGATTATTATGGTTTAGTGTTATGTCTTGGCTAGATGTGAATGTTGGTTATCTAATAAATCATATTTAGTTGTTACCTCATAAAGAAAGAGTAGGTGAGAAATCGGTTAGGCTAACAGTTGGAGGAATATTGATGACGAGTAAACTAGTAGCTTAATAATAAATGATGGATAGTTAATATAGACTAGATTGAGTATATTAATAAGTTAGAGGTCTAAACGCCTATATAATTATGATTCATTGGTATATGTTGATTTGAATTGCGATAGTGACAATGGTCTTGGATATCGGCAAGTGACCACGAAGAAAATTGTGGAAACCGTGTTAAATATGAGTTGTTTATGTATTTTTATATATCTTGATATGTTGATGAATTGATCTATTGGTGCACTCACCGATGGTATGGGACGCTGCGATGAATTCTTTACTTGTGTTCTTTTGGGTGTACTTCCCAAAGGTATGGGACGCCGTGAAAAGTTGTTTTACTTTATGCTTTAATGATTGTATGACTGTTGAACTTAGTATTTGTGTGATTGTAATTATCTACACGTGTTGCTTTACGCTTCAGAATTGATTATTCGCTTTGTATGACAGTCATGGTACGAATTGATATTAAAGGTTGTATTATTGTTCTAGTTGGTTAGTTGTTTTGTACAGTAATGATGGAGACGATTCAGGTTCGATTCTGTACCTTGACATATAGTTATTGTCTTACTTTATATTATAATTTAGCTCAGTCGGCCGATGATGCCTACTGAGTATCCATTGTTTTGCTACTCATACTATAATTCTGTACCTTTTTGGTGCAGACCCGAGTACTAGTTATCTCCGCTGAGTTGAGATCGTATTGTGTTGATATTCCAGAGATAAGGTGAGCTCTTGGGGTTTGAGTCGCCCGTTTCCCTTCTATTATTATTTAGTCTTTTGTATTTGAGATAAATATATAAGACTATTTAGACTTTGAGTTGTATTTCCTGTTGTCAAACTTTGATGCTCTTGTACTAATATTACTGGGTCGTGGGAATTGCTATCCGCAGTAGCTTGTCTAATGGAACATCGTTGTTTGTTGTGGTGTTCATCTATTATGGCTCTTGTCGGGCGTTTCTACTAGAGTAACCTATTGCCTTAGCTCTGGGTTACTGTGTTGGCTTACCTACTGGTGGGTTTAGTAGGTGCCATCACAACTTGTGAATCGGGTCGTAACAAATTGGTATAAGAGCCTACGTTTCACCAGTATTGTTGATACAAGAGCAAGTGTCTAATAGAGTCCTACAGATCGAAATATTGACGTCTGTTTCCTATCTTCAGGAGGCTATGTGATATTCTTAGGAGTTCTTTACTTCTTTCATTCATATCGTGCTAAGATTCTGAGTTGATTTGTAGAATATTTCCTTGACTTTACTCTTTCGTAGATGCCGAGGAGACCTGCTACCTCTATGCGAGGTGAGGGTCCCGAGATCGAGACCAGGGATCCTTCTTTTGTTATTGAACGAGGACGACTTAGAGGTCGTGGACAACCTAGAGACGTGTCCCTAGTTAGGGTCCAGGATAGGTCACCTTCCCCAGACCTTATCACTACACCTGAGCCAGAGATTCCTTCGTCACAGCCAACGATGGGCCAGGGACCAGACCAGGCTCCACCAGGTTTTATTTTTTTTATTTCTTAGAGCTACTTTGATTCACATGTTGAGTATGGGCGGAGGTGTACCGTTTAATGGTGCACATGCTACTGTGATCGGGGCGTATTCTGTAGTTGTGGCTATTAGAATTGAGAGTTCTCCTACACCGATAGTTATTTAACCGGTAGCTTCTCAGCCTATGATTGCAAAACCTGTTACTTATATTATGACCTTTGAGTATGATAGGGTTCATTGTGTTAATGGAGGGATGTATTTTTCCATCCACATATTGACTCAGAGTTGGGTTGTTGAGAGTAGGTTTTTTGCTGAGGTTTCAGATCATACTAAAGTGATGGAAGAGATGTACAGGGGTAGTCGTGAGGGTCATGATAAGAGGCCTAGATTCCAAGGTAGATTTGGTGTGAGTCGTAGTGATTCCCACTTCAGAGGTGGTGGTTCTCATATTGGGTATCCTCCGCATCCATCTTCTCAGTCTCAGAGTCAACCTAGCCGACCAGTTAGGCAAATCTTCAGACTACGGACAGAGGTCTGTTTGGTGTTAGTGGTCGCCCTAGTAAGGGTGGTGATCAGTCCTAGAGGGGTTCATTTTTGAGTTATGCTAGACGTGATGGTTACTCTGGTATAGCCAAATTTGTGAGTTTTGGTTTTGTTAGTGATTCTTATTTTACTTGTGGGATTCTCAGTCATTTCTCGAGAAATTGCCCCAGTCATGGGCTGATGGTTGTTTTAGGACAGGGTGTTAATCCATTAGGGCGGTTTATCCCTAAGGTACAGGTGGTTCGCGAGAACGTAGGGGTGGTTACTAGGGTGCTCGAGGTGGTACTCATGCATACAGGATAGGAGGTCAATCAGGTGTGAAGCTAGGTAGTGGGCGTGGTCAGTTGTATGCAATACCTAATAGACACAAGGCTGAAATTTGGATTCTGTTATGATAGGTACGATTTTGGCGTGCCACAAGTCGGCTCTTGCTTTATTTGATCCCGAATCCACTTATTCTTATATATCTGCTTATTATTCACCATGGTTGTAATTGACTAGTGGTTTATTATCTGTAACATTGCATGTATCTACTCCCATGAATGATTCTTGAGTAGTGGATCGGGTATTCAGATCATATGCTGGGACAGTTAGTGATGTTGATACTTATACTGATCTTATTATTCTAGACATGCTGGATTTCAATGTGATTTTGTGCATGGAATGGTTATCCCACTATCATGCGGTCATGGATTATTATGCCAAGACTGTTACATTAGCCTTGCCCGGCATACCCTTAGTCATGTGGCAGGGAGCGGTTAGCCATGAGCCGACGGGGATTATTTCTTATATTTGTGATAGAAGGCTTATATCGAGGGGTTGTGAGTTTTATCTTGCTTATGTATGTGATACTCGTGTAGAGAGTCTATCATTTGACTCTGTTCCTGTTGTGTGTGAGTTTCCTGATGTGTTTTCTACTGACCTGTCTGGTATTCCCCCTGATCGTGAGATTGAGTTTGCTATTGACCTTAAGCCTGGCACCCGACCTATTTATACGGTACCTAACCGTATGGCTCCTGCCGAGCTTAAGGAGCTGAATTCTCAGTTTTAGGATCTGCTTGGTAAGGGTTTAATTAGACCGAATGTATCCCCGTGGGGAGCTCCTATTTGGTTTGTAAAGAAGAAAGATGCTTCGATGCGCCTGTGTATCGATTATAGACAGCTTAATAAGGTGATGGTGAAGAACCAATATCCTATTCCTCGTATTGATGATTTATTTGACCAGCTTCAGGGTGCTGCCGTGTTTTCTAAGATTGATTTGAGTTCGGGTTATCATCAGTTGAGGATTCGGGCTGAGGTTATCTTGGAGACAGTTTTTAGGATCCGTTATGGTCATTATAAGTTCTTGGTGATGTCTTTCGGGTTGACTAATGCCCAAACCACATTCATGGAATTGATGATCCATGTGTTCAAACCTTATTTAGACTCCTTTGTTATTAATTTCATTTATGACATTCTTGTGTATTCGAGGAGTAGTGAGGAGCATGCGCAACATTTGAGAGTTGTGCTCCAAACTTTGAGAGATCATATGCATTTTTCCAAGCTCTCAAAGTGCGAGTTTTGGCTTGAGTCAGAAATATTTCTTGGACATATGGTGTCCAAGACTGGTATTATGGTAGGCCCGGCTAAGATTGAGACAATTCGTGATTGGGCTAGGCCTACGTCTCCGACTGAGGTTTGCAGTTTCATCGGGTTGGCCGATTATTCAGATGATTTGTTGAGAGCTTTGCGACTATTTCAACTCCTATGACTAGTTTGACATAGAAGAAGGTTTCTTTTCGATGGTACAAAAAGTGTGAGTTGAGCTTTCAAAAGCTGAAGAATTGTTTTACTTCAGCGCCAGTGTTAGCTCTTCCTATTGAGGGTAAGGGATTCACCGTGTTTTATGTTCCCCGTCTTGATGACTTGATTCAGTTGATTCTTCATGAGGTTCACAGTTTTAGACATTCCATTCATCCTGGTACAACTAAGATGTATAGAGATTTGAGATAGCATTACTGGTGGGACAAGATGAAAAGAGAAGTAGAAGACTTTGTGGCTTGTTACCCATATTGTTAGCAAGTTAAGGACGAGAATCAACGTCCAGGTGGATTGACTCAGAGGTTGCCCATTCCCAAGTGAAAATAGGAATGAATTACTATACACTTCATTAGCGGTTTACCTCACACTCCCCATGGTCATGATGGTGTTTTGGTTATTGTGGATCATTTGGCCAAGTCAACACATTTTACTCCTATTCAGATGACCTTTAGTGCTGAGAGATTAGCCTATATTTATATTTGGGAGATAGTTCATTTGCATGGGGTGCCCATTTCTATCATATCAAATCGTGGTTCTATATTTACTTTGAGATTTTTGACGGTATTTCAAGAGGATTTGGGTACTCGAGTGGATTTGATTACAACTTTTCATCCACAGACAGATGGTTAGCCCGAGTGGACTATTCATGTGCTCGAGGATATACACCGAGCCTGTGTTTTGGATTTTAGAGGAAAGTGGGATCAGCACTTAGCATTGGCAGAGTTCACTTATAATAACAACTATCGTTCGACTATTGAGAGGGTACCTTATGAGGCCTTGTATGTAAGAAGATGTTGTTCTCCGATAGGGTTGTTTGAAACTTCTGAGGTGAAACCTCGTGGCAAGAATTTACTTCAGGACTCATTGGATAGAGTTCGGGTGATTCAGGATAGGCTGAGACTAGCCTAGAGTAGGCAGAAGGCCTATGTCGATCGTAGACACCGTGCCATGAGATTCAGAGTTAGTAACCATATATTCCTTCGTATTTCACCTATGAAAGGTGTGATGAGGTTCAAAATGAAGGGTAAGCTCAGGCCTCAAAATATTATCCCTTTTAAGATTCTCCGTGCAGTGGTCGAAGTGGCCTAAGAGTTGCTTTACCTCCATATATTGCATCTGTTCATCCAGTTTTCCATGTCTCGATGCTGCGGAAGTATATTACTAACCCATCTTATGTACTTAGGTGGGACTCAGTCCAGTTATATGAGCAATTGACCTTTATAGAGGAGCCCGTGCTTATTTTGGCTAGTGATATGAGATGGTTACGTACTAAAGAGATTCCTGTAGTTAAGGTTCAGTGGAGGAGTCCACTTGGAAGATAGAGAGTGAAATGCGAGCCTAGTATCCTCACCTGTTTGAGACTTCAGGTATTTCCTCATCTTTAACTTTCGGGGATGAAAGTTCCTTAGTAGTGGATGTTGTAATGACCCTTCAGGTCATTTTCTGTATTCCCACTTATTTTCATCGTTAGAGCTTTTTCATAGCTGCTCTAAGTCATTTATGACTTGCTGAAACTGATAGTTTAGTTATTGGGTAGTTCATTTGTTTTTTACAACTAATTTTTCATTTAGAAGTCTTCGTCAAATCCAAATGATCACCGAGCAAAAACTTTAGTAAAATTATTTTGAATGCAAATTTTGACTACAACATCAGCTCTGTAATATCAATTTTAAGCAAGGTAGACCCTTGGTTTGGATCCCACTGCACCCGAGCTCATTTCGATCCATTAGTCGAAAAGTAAAAAAAATGAAAGATATAGGCGTAGGTCCTACAAGTGGCCTAAATGACCTCAGATAGAAAATCTGAGTTCATCAATGCATCTGAAACATCGAAATTAATGGGGTGACATAGTTTGTTTGCAAAAGACGAAGTTCTAATGAGTCCGAGAAGTCAAAAATAAGTTTTGACCTTGTGCGCCCCTTTTTAGCTGCGTATAAAAAGGCCCCTTGGCCGAATTTTGGGAATTTTTCTCCTCTCTTTAAACCCTAGAAGCCCAAGAATGATTTGTTTACTTCAAATAGAGTCTAGGGGGTGAATTAAAATCTCGATTAGCATATATATATATATATATTCATGATTAACAACTGAATTGAGGTAAGAATCCTTTCATTTCATACTCTTAACTTCTTAAATTTTTCACCAAAACACTAAATGGCTTGAGGCATGATTTTAGCCCCAAATATTATTGTTTTTCACTAATTTCTTGAGGTATTTAACTTCATAATGGTATTTCAACATTGGGTTGGTCTCGAAAACTCAATTTTCGTACGTGGGACCCACTTGGGTTTTTTGGTATCATTTTGGACCCGTAGCACAATGTTACAATATGGATGTTATTGTTCTCGTAATAATGCATAGATTATGTTTTTGACTATGTGGATCCTTGGAGAAGCTTTGAGGAAAGGGAAAACGAAGATTGTTGGTTCGTGAGCTATATTTGGATTCAAGGTAGGTTAGACTTACTATTGTTAGGTTGAGCTTTATTATAGTATGATTTTGATATCTTATTGAGATTGGGATATGTTTTAGGCATTGTTATGTTAAATGGTATATTTGAGATTAGTTGAACTACTTAGTCCATTGAACTTGTATAGTGTGGTGATTGACTAATAGCTTAGAACCTTGGCTTGTTGGACTTGTTATCTCATGAATAGTATGAGAATGCTCTAGTTGTTGTAATTAGACGGGAGTGACCTTGTTCACTCATACTAAGAGTAATTTAACCTTAGATATGTTTGGTTGTGAAATTTGTCTTACATGCCTTGAATGAACTAAGAATAATACATAAGAAAGAATTATACCATAAAACTAGTATGGATTGCTAAACCTCTAAGACATGATATAGATGAATTAGTCTATTCCCGGGCAGAAGTTAGACTTGAATGGATATTTTGGGATGTTAGAAGCGGAACGTGACCGCATTAATATTGGATTATGTAAATTGTTAGTGATCTAAATATTTGTTAAATGTCTAGACTATGCTTTTGGGAATGTGATGGTTAGACCCTGTAGATAGGTTATTCACGATATTGACCTTGGGAAATAATGTGTATATTGATTGTCATCTTCTTGAAATTGTTGATTATCAATGGAAAGTCTTGTAAATTGAGCCTATGACTATGCTATCACTTGAATTATTAGCTTGTTGTTATGTGAACCTTGGATTATGCTATAACACATATTATGTTCAAGCCTAATGACTAAACTAGTATTTGTACAAAAGAATCCCTTAATCATTGTATTATGAATCATGCATATAAAGGGAGATTCTAGAAGTATAATCATGACTAGTTATTGATCATACTAATATTCATGTCAAGTCCGGTAATATATGAAGTGTTCTTGTCATATGTATATACATGCTCATGCACATAAACTCATATTGTATTAATAATAAATGGCAAGGTGTGCTCATGCACCTATTCTTCGTGGGCTTGCACTTATTATTAATTTGACTATATAAATATATATATGTGCAGGTGTGTGTATTGATGTCATGGTGAATATATTGATGCTATGTTGATGCCCGGTAAATTCAAAAATGGTATTGATCTTGTGATATTGTCCGGTGTATCTGGAGGATATATTGATGTTATGATGATGCTCGGTGAATTCGAAGGATATATTGATGTTACGATGATGCCCAGTGAATCTGGAGGATACATAGATGTTATGATGATGCCCGATAAATTTGAAAAGGTATTGATGTTGTGATGTTATCCGATGAATTCAGAGGATATATTGATGTTATGATGATGCCTAGTGAATTCGGAGGATATATTGATGTTATGATGATGCCCGATAAATCCAAAAAAGGTATTGATGTTGTGATGATGCCTGGTGAATCCGGAGAATATATTAACATTATGATGATTCCCGCTGAATTCGGAGGATATGTTGATAATGTGATGATATCCGATAAATTCGAAAGACGTATTGATGTTATAGAGATTCCTAATAAACCCGGAGGATATATTGATGTTATGGTGGTGGTATGTATGGTAAACATGTGTGAAAATATTGGTATATGCGTGGTTGTACCATTGTATGATTAAGTCCTTATGTGGATGTAGGATATGATGTTTTCCTTGGAAAGTGTCAATAATTCTCTATTGTTAATCACTAGTAAAGTGACGTTACTATTGTTAATGCTTAATAGTGAATAGACGTGGAAATTGCCGACTAGTGAGTCAAGACTATTGGTAAGTGTAATCATGTGTAGAATTAAGGAATCAACTAGTAAATATATTTGTTTTGAATAAATGGTTAGGTTATGGAATTTCGCCTAGTGAAACGAGTTATGTGATAAGTAGTTGTTTATATAAAGTGGTTATATTACTTGATGGCTAGGATGCCTAGAATACTAGTTGGTTGACCTTGTTTAGTTAAATTGTGGTAACTAGTAATTATGATGGTAAAATGACTATTGATGATAATAGTCTTAACATTGTTGATGATTAGTGTTATTGATGTCTAGTATGTCATACCGTTGGATGATTAAATAAGGACCTAGATAATCATGGTGATGACTAGAAAAAAAGTGTTGGTTTATAGATAGATAATATGTTGGTAATATGTAGCTTCTTACTACCTTGATAATTAGTGTACTTATGTTAGCAACGAATGAGTTGGTTAAATGGTGATTATGGTTTAGTGTTACGTTTTGGCTAGATGTGAATGTTGGATATCTAATGAATCGTATTTAGTTGTTACTTCGTGAAGAAAGAGTAGGTGAGAAATCGGTTAGGCTAACGGTTGGATGCATTTTGATGACTAGTAAACTGGTAGCTTAATAATAAATGGTGGTTATTTAATATAGACTAGATTGAGTATATTAATGAGGTAGAGTTCTAAACGCCTATATAATTATGGTTATGATAACATTGGTATATATTGGTTCGGATTGTGGTAGTGACGATGATCTTGGATATCCGCAATTGACCTTGATGGGAGTTGTGAAAACCGTGGTTAATGTGAGTTGTCTGTGTATTTTTATACATCTTGATATGTTAATGAATTGATCTATTAGTGCACTATCCTGTGGTATGGAACGCCGTGATGAATTCTTTACTTGTGTTCTTTTGGATGTACTTTCCGATGGTGTGGGATGTTGTGGTAAGTTCTTTTAATATATGCTTTAATGATTGTATGCACGTTGAACTTGGTATTTGTGAGATTGTAATTATATACACATGTTTCTTTACGCTTTCGTATTGATTATGCACTTTGTATGACGGTCATGGGACGTATTGATATGAGATATCGTATTATTGTTCTAGTTGGTTAGTTGTTTTGTACAGTGATGATGGAAACGATTTAGGTTCAATTTTGTACCTTGACTTATAGTTATTGTCTTACTTTATATCATAATTTAGCCTAGTTAGCCAATGATGCCTACTGAGTATCCGTTGTTTTGGTACTCATACTACACTTTTGTACCTTTTTGGTGCATACCCAAGTACTAGTTGCCGTCGCTGAGTTGAAATTATGTTGTGTTGATCTTTCAGAGATAGGGTGAGCTCTTAGAGTTCGAGTCGTCCGTTTTCCTCCTATTATTATTCAGTCTTTTGTATTTGAGACGAATGTATAAAACTATTTAGACTTTGAGTTGTATTTCCCGTTGTCGAACTTGGATGTTCTTGTACTAATATTACCAGGTCGTGAGAATTGGTATATGTAGTTGCTTGTCTACTGTGGAACATTGTTGTTTGTTGTTTGTTGTGGTGTTCATCTATTATGTCCCTTGTCGGGTATTTCTACCAAAGTAACCCATTGTCTTAGCTCCGGATTACAGTGTTGGCTTACCTACTGGTGGGTTTATTAGGTGCCATTACGACTCCTGAATCAAGTCGTGAAAGATACATCTGGAACCAGATGTATCATTTCTATGATTTGTGCCTAATTTAATTGTCCGTAATAATTGAAAATTAGTTACTTCCTTATTTAATTAACCACCAAATTGTAAATATATCACAATGCATATGTATCAAGGCTCAAAATATGTATCATAATATTAAAATTCGGGATATCATTTAATTAAATAAAATTATGGAAAAAAGTGTTAGAACCCATTAAAAATCCGAAATTTATGTAAGTTACCTCTTTGAAATGCCAATAACAAATCACACATGATCCATCAATCTCAATCAATGTACTATAAGTCTATAACTTCATAAATAACTAAATTACTTTATTTTTTGTATGAATTCAAAACTTTAATGTATGAAAAGTTATATTTAAATTTGTAGTGTCATGAATTTCAATTATCGACCATTCAACCATGGTGGAATCAACAATTCACTGGTATAATTGTATCAACAATTTAATAGTATGATTATACAAACCTTTATTATGGTTCACATGATTAGGGTGATTGTTAACAATTTTGATACAAGATATTGATAATACTTGGAAGTAGCTTATTTTTTCTTAAGAAATACTCTTTCAATTTAATTTATTTATCTAATTTTAATTTGAACAAAGTTCGGTCAAATAATTAAGAAGATTTTCAATTTTATAGTCTTGAATTAAGGATATATTAAATGTATTTGTTAGCATGATGTAAATACTGTATATAATAATTTATCTACATATTATTGTATATGAGTGTAATTACATAGATTTAATTTAGTAACTAAAGAGAATAATAGTGGCTATAGTAGAGCAGATTTGGTGGGATAAAGTAGCGGATTTAGAAGGATAGAAAAACTGATCTTTAGGGATAGGAAGACGGATCTTTAGAGATGTAATCTTTGAATACTTTCTATTTAATGGAAAGACTCTCAATATTGAGAGGCATTCAACAAAAAATTGACATGGTATAAGAGCCTTCTTTTGGTTGTCTTGTTTCATAGAGTTCATTTGTGGTTCCTTTCAATCTTTTTTGAAAATTTTGTGTTTTGTTGATTGTTCCTCGGCAATTAACATCTTGGAATTTGATCTTGATCATTTTGGTTGTTTTTTGAGTCATTGATTTTAGTTTTCATAAATATGACTTCATATCAGTTTGAATCATTCAACGTTCGTTTCACTGGAAAGAATTCGTCACCGAAAAAGAACTATAGAGAAATATAGAAGGAGCCAATCTTGATCCTATTGATCCCACAAAGTTATGTTAATAGACGATTAAAGATGCTCGGGTGCTGACATGGCTTTTAGGGTCAATTGACCCACTTATTGTTCTTAATTTTAGGCCTTACAAGACATCTAAAGCCACGTGAAATTATTTACAAAAGGTTAAAAACCAAGATTATAGTGCCCGCCGCTTTCACTTAGAGTATGAAATTGCTAATTACTCTCAAGGAGGTCTTTCTGTTCAGGATTATTTTTGTGAATTTAAGAACTTATGGGATGAATTTACATATATTGTTTATGCCAAATTACCTGCCGGATCCTTCTCTGTAATTCAACAAGTTCATGAGCAAAGCAATCGAAATCGGTTTTTGATGAAAATTACGCTCTGAGTTTGAGAGTGTTCGCTCCCACTTGATTAATTGTGACCCGTCTCCCTCCTTGGATATTTATTTTAGAAAATTACTCCGTGAAAAGCAGCATTTTGTCACACAAAATGCTTTTAAGTAAGTTGATAATATTGTTGTTGGATTTGCTGGTCAAGGTAAAGGACATAGTAGGGATATGAATAGAACTCAATGCTATAGTTGCAAGGAATATGGTCATATTGCTAGCAATTGTGGTAGAAAGTTTCGTAATTATTGCAAACAACAAAGACACATTATCAAAGAGTGTCTCACACGCACTTAAAACCGTAAGGTCAATACTTTTGAAGGTGGGACAAATGGTTTCACTACTGAGAACTCATCTTCGGGACAAGTTCTTACTCTTGAAATGGTAAGATAAATAATCATTTCAGCCTTTTCAGCTTTAGGGCTACAAGGTAATGATCTTGCATCTAATTTTTGGCTCGTTGATTCTGGCGCTTCGAATCATATGACCAACCCATCTAGTATGCTAAAAAATATTCGTAAGTATCATGGTCCATCACAAATTCAAGTTGCCTATGGTAGTAATTTACCCATTACCAAGGTTGGGGATATTACTAAAACTTTCAACAATATTTTTGTGTCACCAAAGCTCTCCACTAATCTTATTTCAGTTGGAAAATTGGTAGATAATAATTGTGATGTGAATTTTTTTTGTAATGGTTGACTTGTGCAGGATCAGATGACGGGGACGATAATTGTAAAGGGGCCTAAATTTGGACGACTGTTTCCTATACACTTTTTCATTCCTCGTGTTCTATCATTTGCTTGTACTTCTATACCTAGTAAGACTGAGGTATGACATAAGCGCTTAGGACATACAAATTCTATTGTGCTGTCTCATTTATCAAATTCGGATTTATTGGGGAACAAAAATCAATTTTTCACTGCTTTCTTTGATTGTTCTACTTGAAATTAGGCAAGAGTAAAATTCTTCCTTTTTCTAATTTTGGTAGTCTTGCTATAAAGTGTTTAGATGTCATTCATAGTGATGTTTGGGGTATTTCACCAATTATTTCTCATGCTCATTTCAAGTACTTTGAGATATTTATAGATGATTATAGTCAATTTATATGGGTATATTTTCTTCGTTCCAAATCAGAGGTATTTTTCATATTCAAGACATTTTTAGCCTATATTGAGACTCAATTTTCTACATGCATCAAATTATTAAGATCTAGTTCTAGTGGAGAATATATGTCTTATGAGTTCAAGAACTTTTTGCTTGAAAAAGGAATTGTCTCACAACGTTCTTGTCCATATACACCACAATAAAATGGGGTTGCTGAACATAAAAATCGTCATCTCTTAGATGTCACTCATACTTTATTGATTGAGCCCTCTGTTCCATCTAAGTATTGGATGGAATCTTTGTCTACTGCTGCTTACTTAATTAATAGACTACCATCTAAAGTCTTAAATCTTGAATCTCTATATTTTCGTCTTTATCACAAAAATACAAGCTATGGTAATTTTCATACATTTGGTTGTATTTGTTTTGTGCATCTTCCTCATTCTCAGCACAATAAACTTTCTGTTCAGTCTACTAAATGTGTTTTCATGGGTTATAGTACTTCACAGAAAGGTTTTCTCTGTTATGATCCATGTTCTAATAAATTTTATATTTCTAGAAATATTGGTTTCTTTAAGAACCAGTATTTTTTCCCTATTCATGTTGAGTCATCTCCTGCTTCTCCTCTTTTTCCTACTTTTGAGGATTTGTCATCTTCTTCTAAGAGGTTAAATCTGGATTTGTGTACGAACATCGGCGATCAAATTTACCCCCTTCCGATATTGATCCGCCACCTGAAATTGATCCACAACTAGAATCTGAGAATTCTTCAAGGCTTGCTCCTCTTGAGCCTACTTAGCGATCTATAAGAGTATCTCGTACTCCTAATTGGTATGACTTTTCATCTACTTTATCCACTATTTTTATTTCAACTTGTTACTCCCAAGCTTCTAAGCATGAATGTTGGCAGAAAGCAATGGAGGAAGAACTTTTGGCTTTTAAAGAAAATGACACATGTGATATTGTTTCATGTCCTTCAAATGTCCATCCAATTGGATATAAATGAGTTTATTCAATTAAACTTCATTGTGGTGGAACTCTTGATTGGTACAAAGCTCGGATGGTTGTTCTTGGTAACAAACAAGAGTATGGAGTGTACTATAAAGAGACTTTTGTATTGGTAGCAAAAATGACGACGGTGCAAACTATTATTACCATTACAGCTTCACAAAACTGAAATCTTTAGCAAATGGATGTCATTATTGTTTTTCTTCATGGTGATCTCAGAGAGGATATTTATATGAAACCTCCACCAGGTTTGTTCTCATTGCCTACATCAGATGTATGCAAGTTGAAGCGGTCTTTGTATGGATTAAAACAATCTCCCAAAGCTTGGTTTGACAAATTTCGGTCTACTTTGCTACAATTCTCTTTTGAGCAGAGAAAATATGACTCAACATTGTTTCTTTGGAAAACATCCACAGGTTGTGTTTTTTTTTTGGTATATGTAGATGACATTATTATTACAGGAACTGATTCTTCACTAATCACTAGTGTACAACAATAACTTAAGAATTCTTTTCATATGAAAAATCTTTGTACTCTTACATATTTCTTGGGTTTGGAAGTTTATCGTAATTCATCAGGTGTGTTTCTCAATCAACCCAAATATACCCAAGATTTGATTTCTTTGGCAAGTCTTCAGGATTCCTTCTCTGTAGATACTTCATTAGAATTGAATGTAAAGTATCGCCGAAAGGAAGATGATCTTCTTCCTGATCCAACTATAATTCAACAATTATTTGGGAGCTTAAATTACCTTACTATTACCAGACCTGATATCTCTTTTGCAGTTCAACAAGTTAGTTAGTTCATGCAAGCTCCCCGTCATTTTTATTTGTGGCTGTCCATCGCATAATTCGATATCTCTTAGGAACATCTACTCATGGATTATTCTTTCCTAGTGGTTCGCCTATTCGTCTTAATGGTTTTAGTGATTCTGATTGGGCAGGATATTCTGATACTCATCGTTCGGTTACTAATTGGTGCATGTTTCTTGGAGAGTCTTTGATATCTTGGAAGAGTAATAAGCAAGATCGTGTGTCAAAAATCTTGAACCGAGGCAGAATATCGAGCAATGTCTACTGCTTGATTTGAGATTGTGTGGCTTCGTGGATTACTTGCTGACAGTGAATTTCCTCAATCTAATCCTACTCCTCTTCATGCTGACAATACAAGTGCTATTCAGATTGCTACTAATCCGATTTATCATGAGCCGACGCAGACCAAACACATCGAAGTAGACTCATTATATACGAGAAGCTATAGATAAAGGTGTCATTACTCTTCCACACATGTCCAGTGATCTTCAAATAGCTGATACACAATCAATGGCACAACGACGACATCAGTTTCTAGTTGGCAGATTGACGCTTCTTGATCTACCAACATCAATTTGAGGGAAGATGTTAGAATGATGTAAATATTGTATATATTAATTTATCTATATATTGTTGTATATTACTGTAATTAGATAGATTTGATTTAGTAATTAAAGAGAATAGTAGTGTCTATAGTAGAACAAATTTTGTGGGATAGAGCTGCAGATTTAGAGGGATAGAAAAACTGATCTTTAGGAATAGGAAGACGAATCTTAGGGAAGTAATCTTGGAATACTTTCTATTTAATGGCAAGACTCTCAATATTGAGAGTCATTCAGCAGAAAATTGACAGTATTAAAATGTCGTCTAATTTTGTGGTCTTAAATATGTCACATGAAAAATTCGAATTAAAACATTATTTATAAATATATATTTTTTGAAACTGACTAAAAAAATTCTATACTACAACAACATATTCAATATATTCTCACAAAGTGGGGTGTAAAAAAGAAACACCCTATAAACCACATAATAAAATGGGATCAAACCAATAATTTCGGTTTGTTGATTCATTTTTAATATTTCAACCTTCTTCGTAGAAATTGAATAATTAAAGAGGATCACGACATGTTTGAAAAATGTACAAGATCTTCATATTAAATTCACGTGTTACAAAATCCCAAAATTTACCACCTACTTAAAAAGTAGATAAATAATATTCCAAATTCATTAATTAATAATCATTCCATCTCATTTTATATGAGTACTTGATTAGACATAATATTAAAAAGTAAAGAGCTTTTCAAAATTTATAACCTAACAATTATAAATGTTTATGTGATTAAAAATATCTCATTAAGAATAATAAAAAGAATTGAATTAAATTATTTTTTAAATATAACAATAAATTATTTCTAAGCTAATTTAAAAAAAAAATCATGTCACATAAAATAAAACAAAAGGAAAGAGTACTTATTGCGGTATAGGCCATATTTGAGATTTGGCTTTATAATTGTATCTTTACGAGCTTAATAATTAAATAAATAAAAATATTTTTAGCCATTTTGTATAGTTTACTGCAATTTTTTTTAGCCGAAAGTCTATCGAAGTTAATACTCTAACATAATACAAGATAGGAATATGGTCTACATATATTTTATCATCGCCAGATTTTACTTATGAGATTAGATAAAGTATTTCACTTATACTCCTTCCGTTTTAATTGTTTCACGTATATATCAGACTCATCCGTTTAAGAAAACTTCAATGAAAAGTATATTTTATCAAACTAACTTCATTAATGATGTTTTTGAATCTCTAATATTGATTACTACTACTACTTTATGTAATTAACTAATACAAAGGATAGTATGAAAAAGATTAAACTCACTTGATTTTTTAAAGTTGACGAGAACTAAGTAAATTGAAATCCTAATTTAATTTTCAACGATCAAATAAAATAAAAATGACGAAATATTAATTAAGTAGGTAGGGAGGTTGGATGTACTTTTGCAGCCATTACATAAACTGCTATTTAATGTAGAGAAACAATAAAATATTATAAGCTCTGAATTTTTTAGCACTACTTTTGAATAGTATAGTGTTTAGGTGAGTCATATCTATTAAATTCTTCTACCAAAAAAATCTTAGTATTCAATTCACATACTTCTACTTAATGCAATGTGCTATATAAACTACTGAAAAGAACAGCAGAATTTATTCTATTCTATTTTTAATTTTAACTGAAAAGGTGAGATAGTATTTAATTTGCAATGTTTGTAGCAGATGCAGCACTTATTGTCATTAAAGTGTTTACTAGCAATTTCTTTGGACAAAACCCTCGAAAGTTATACTCACTGTCTCAAAATACTTATCATGTTTTTTCATTTATATTTGCTTAAAAAACGTTTAATAGGTCATCCACGCGTTAAATGTAAAAAGCTACTCGTAACTTATTTTAAAGTAACATAATTGTGTAATATTTGATCAGGAGGTCATATATTCAAGTTATGGAAACAACTTCTTATAGAATTGCAGTGTAAGTGTGCATATAAGATATCCTTGAGGCTTTTTCTTGAACCTTACGTATAGCGAGAGCATTAATACATCGAATTATTCTTTTTTTATTTTATATATAGTTGTGTAATATAATAATTCCTTACACTATTAATAACTTAACTTTTAAATTCAATTAAGAAAACAGGGTTCTGTAACATGCAGTGACTGTTGGGACCGCGTGTAACTTCACCCAAACTCCGCACTATATGATATTGTCCGCTTTGGGCTAAGCCTTCACGGATTTGTTTTTGGACACCTCCCAAAAGGCCTCATAACCTCGTGTACGTCATAAAGTGCTTGTAGAGAAAGTTATATGGTTCTTGTCCGTCATTATCGCTTTGAGGCGTGACAAACTTGGTATCAAGGCGCCTAGGTTCAGGTGTCCTAGGAAGTCTATGAAGCCGTGTCTAGTAGGACCTTACTTATCGATATGTTGCGTGCCACATTTATAATTAAGGGACTGCATGGACATTTAGGAATTTGACCTTCATATATAATCTAGATCATGCAGTAGAGTTAAGTTATTGGAAGTTACTTCTGACTCCTATTCTGCTTATTTGTGATACAGACCATGTCTGCTACAGAAAAGGATAAAGCAGCCCAGCAGGCCTCTACTAGCACTACTACCGGGCAACCTTCCGTATTGGTGGATCTGAATAGGACTCAAGAAAGTTTGTTGGGTTCTATGCTTCCAGGTTCTCAAATGCCCGGAACGGAAGGACCTACAGGGAATTCCGCACCTCCAGTGGTGCCAACGGTAGTTCCTATCCCGCCACCAAGTGCCTCAGACCTAGATATTAAGGGAGCGATACAACTCCTTACACAGTTGGTCGCCGCTCAGGCCCAAAGACAGAATGTGGACGTACATGTTGCTACTTAGGGAGGGATAACCGAATGTAAGATCAAAGATTTCCTCCGTATGAATCCATCATAATTCATAGTTTCTAAGCTTGCAGAGGACCCTCAACAATTCATTGATGAGGCTTATAGAATTTGTAAGGTGATGCGGGTCTCGAATATAGATGCAGTGGAATTGGTTGCCCATCGACTGAAGGATGTTGTTGTTGATTGGTATGAGACGTGGTTTGACTCGAGAGGTCAGGAAGATTCTTCAGCGGTCTGGATAGAATTTGCAGAAGCCTTCATGGATCATTTCATGCCATTAGAGCTCAGAGAGGCAAAGATGGATAAATTCCTATTTTTAAAGAAGCGTAACCTTAGTGTCAAGAAGTATTGTTTGCGGTTTACTCAGTTGTCCAAATATGCTCCAGAGGTGGTTAGCATACAAGCAAAATGGATTCATCACTTTGTGAATGACCTTGCTGGTCCATTGAAGGACCTTCTGTCTGTTGCTGCTATGAATAAGGATTTGGATATATCAAGGATCATGGCACGTGCTCAGCAGATTGAGGAAAATCAATGTAATCGTGAAATAGATAGTTAAAAGGAGCAAAGTAAGAGAGCTAAGATGACCAGCCAGTATTAGGGAAGCAGTGGAGCTACCACTAAAAGAGGGCCACCTAGGCAGACCCAGTCAGCTGTGCGCTTCACATCTAATGCTCCAACTCAGTTCTTGAGGCATAGGTATGAGTAGAGTCAGACTTCTAGAGCACCAGACTTATGACCTCGGAGGGGCAGTAATCGAGGATTACCACCTCGACCTACGTGTAGGCTGTGTGTCCGACCACATGGAGGAAAATATCGGAGTGGTTCAAATGTGTGTTACTGGTGTAGTGTAGAGGGTCATATGGTATGTGATTATCCACAGGTCAGATGTAAAGGTAGAGGTGATCGATCATAGCCTACAGGGTCTGCATCAGCTTCATCTTCATCATTGTCTTCTTCTTCTCACGGTTCTCAGGCATCAACAGACAGAGGATTTGGTAGGGGCAGAGGGCCTGGTTCGAGTGCAGGCCTAAACCGTATGTATGCATTAGCTGGTCAACAGGATTCAGAGGCATCTCCAGATGTGGTCACAGGTACCTTAGTTGTCTTTTCACATGATGTATATGCCTTGATAGACCCAGGATCCACCTTGTCATATGTTACTCCATTTATTGCTAAGAAGTTTGGAATAGAGACAGAGTTATTACGCGAACCATTTGCAGTATCGACTCTAGTAGGAGGTTCTATTATATCTACACGGGTCTATTATGATTGTGTTGTGACAGTATGTGGTCGTGCTACATTGGCTAATCTGATTGAACTTAAAATGATCGATTTTGACGTTATTATGGGTTAGGATTAGTTATCCTCTTGTTATGCTACAGTTGATTTTTGGGCCATGATAGCCCGTTTTCACTTTCTAGAGGAGCCAGTCTTAGAGTGGAGGGGTGATTCTATGATGCCTAGAGGGAGGTTTATCTCCTTTCTTAAGGCACAAAAACTTATTGCAAAAGGGTATTTGTATCACCTAGTCCAAGTGAAAGACATTGGGGCCAAAAAACAGGCACCAACTATAGAATCTGTACCTGTGGTGAACGAG
The DNA here is from genome assembly GCA_030864215.1 of Capsicum pubescens. Lineage (NCBI taxonomy): Eukaryota > Viridiplantae > Streptophyta > Magnoliopsida > Solanales > Solanaceae > Capsicum > Capsicum pubescens. The sequence continues at coordinate 388,887,877 of CM061548.1, forward strand.
TATATAGATATGTTTCCTGATGAACTCCCTAGATTACCTCCTATCAGAGAGATCGACTTTGGAATTGATGTGGATCCCGGTACCCAGCCGATATCGATTCCGTTTATAGAATGGTGTCTATAGAACTGAAAGAGCTAAAAGAACAATTAAAGGACTTACTTGATAAAGGTTTCATTTGGCCCAGTATAGCACCTTGGGGTACGCCAGTGCTTTTTGTACGTAAGAAAGACAGCACGTTGCGAATAAGTATAGATTACTAACAGATGAACAAAGTAACAATAAAGAATAAGTACCCTCTTCCCCGAATAGATGATTTATTTGATCAATTGCAGGGAGCTAAATGCTTTTCAAAGGTCGATTTGAGGTCCGATTATCAACAGTTAAGGATTCGTCAAACAAATATTCCCAAAGCAGCCTTGCGAACAAGATATGGGCACTTTGAGTTCCTTGTCATGTCATTTGGACTAACGAATGTTTCGGCAACCTTCATGGACATGATGAACAGGATCTTCAAACATTTTCTTGATATGTATGTGACTGTATTTATAGATGATATTTTGATATATTCACGTAATAAAGTTGACCATGCAGATCATTTGAGGTCGATATTATAGAAACTTAGAGAGCACCAGTTGTATGCTAAGTTCTCTAAGTGTACGTTTTGGTTGATCTCGGTAGCCTTTCTTGGTCATGTGGTATCTGGAGAAGGCATTCGAGTAGATTTTCAAAAGATAAAAGCTATGAAGAATTGGCCTCGACCAACCACTCCTATCGAGAAACGTAGTTTCCTGGGGCTAGCCGGTTACTACAGGAGATTTGTGGAGGGATTTTCCTCTATTTCTTCCCCATTGACCAAATTAACACAGAAAACAGTCAAGTACCAGTGGTCGGATGCTTGCAAAAGAAGTTTCCAAGAGTTGAAACATAGATTAACCACTGTGCCAATGTTGGCCTTACCAGAGGGCACAAAATTATATGTGGTGTACTGTGATGCTTCAGGTGTTGGTTTGGGTTGCGTCCTAATGCAGCATGAAAGAGTTACAACGTATGCATCTCGACAACTAAAGAAGCATGAACAAAATTATCCCACTCATGACCTAGAGCTTGCAGCTCTGGTATTAGCGCTTAAAACATGGTGCCACTATTTATATGGAGTGCATGTTGATATATTTACCGATCATTCAAGTCTTCAATATCAATTCAAGCAACAAGAGTTGAACTTAAGGCAAAGGAGGTGGCTAGAATTACTGAAGGATTATGATGTCAATATTCTCTATCATCCCGGTAAAGGTAACATTGTAGCTGATGCTCTTACTCGACTATCCATGGGTAGTCTAGTGCATCGGCCACCTGTTCAGCGGGAAGTAGCAAAAGATGTTCACAAATTGGCCAATATTGGCGTTCGCCTTTTGGATTCCGAAGATGGTGGTGTTATGTACTTAATACAACCGAGTTGTCACTTGTGGCATTGGTTAAGCAGAGGCAGTATGATGACCTCTTATTGTTCCAATACAAAGAAGGAATTCAACAACATCGAATCACGATATTTGAACTAGCAGGTGATGGCACCTTGAGGTGTCGAGGTAGATTATGTGTGCGTGATGTAGATGGGTTGCGACAACAAATTGTGGTTGAGGCACATTGTTCTTGTTATTCAATCCATTCCGGCTCTACAAAAATGTATCATGATCTCTAAGAGATCTATTGGTGGAATGACATGAAGAAAGATATAACAGAATATGTGACATAGTGCCCCAATTATCAGCAAGTGAAAGCAGAACATCAGAGACCCGATGGCCTATCTCAAACCTTTTGTATTCCTGTGTGGAAGTGGGATGCTATTAATATGGTCTTCGTTGTAGGCTTACCTCTTTCTTATCGAAAATATGACATTATTTGGGTAATAGTTGATCGGCTGACGAAATCAGCCCATTTTCTTCCTGTTAAATCTACCAGCACAACTGAAGATTATGCCAATCTTTATGTAAAAGAGATTGTCCTCCTACACGGGACCCCGATGTCCATTATTCAGATAGAGGTTCCCCATTTAAAGCTCAGTATTGGAGATCATTCCATAAGATCTTGGGTGCGCAGGTAAACCTTAGTACTACGTTTCATCCTCAGACAGACGACCAAGCTGAGCGCACCATTCAGACAGTCGAAGATATGTAGAGAGCGTGTGTGTTGGATTTTAAAGGTAATTGGGATGATCATTTCCCTTTAATAGAATTTACTTATAATAATAGTTATCACTCCAGCATTGGCATGGATCCATTTGAAGTGCTCTATGAAAGACGATGTAGATCGCCTATTGGTTGGTTCGAAGTAGGTGAAACACAGGTATTGGGTCTGGATCTGGTCCATTAAGCTGTTGAAAAGGTTAAGTTGACACGAGAACGGTTGAAGACTGCCCAGAGTAGGCAAAAATCGTATGCGAATGTACGATGTAGAGATTTAGAGTTTCAAATTGATGATTTTGTGTTCTTGAAGGTGTCGCCTATGAAAGGCGTTATGCGATAGCCAGTTTATGCTTAGTATTTTTTATTGGGAACAGATCTTTGGTTGGGCATGACAGGCCTAATGCCAACCAGTCACTTGTAGTATAGAGTTTTAAACTGACTAGAGGCTTCATGGACGCCGTGTAATATTGTATAGTTTTGTTAATGTAACTCCCTCGTGTATATATGCAACTCTTATTGAATATCCTGCCCGTTATTATCTCATAACCTCGTGTACGTCATAAAGTGCTTGTAGAGAAAGTGTATACGTTTTTTGTCCGTTATTATCGCTTTGGGGCGTGACAACCTTGTATCGCCACCATCAACCAGTGGGACACGCCGCCTGACTACCACTCGCCAGGAAGACTTTCGGCACAAAACTCCACCTGTAGATCTCAATTACTAGGTCAATTCACAAGATCTGCCAAACAGGTCTTACACCGCCATTATAATGACTAACCATCTTGTTGTCACACCGAAAACTTCTCACAAAATGCAGTCCACTACTCCGACACACCCGAACCTGGACTCTGATACCACTTGTTGAGAAAATCGAATAAATTTTTCCACTACAATGGAACAACTAGCTCTCTGATACCACTTGTTGGGACCGTGTGTAGCTTCACTCAAACTCCGCACTAGTATGATATTGTCTGCTTTGGGACAAGCCCTCACGGATTTATTTTTGGACACCTCCCAAAAGGCCTCATACTAATGGAGTTGGGCACCGCTATCACCGTTGAATTTTGCTACCTCGTACTTTACTCTGGACATTTTATTTTTACCGAGTATAGTACCACTAACCGCAAATATCATTTTCGTGAATGAGCAGAACCTTCTCTCTGATACCAGTTGTTGGAAATAAATTCCGCCACGATAATAATATTGCGGTAATAAAGAGCAATAAATGTGACAGCAATAATATGGTTAATCAACAAGAATAATGAGAGCAATAATGACACCAAGATTTTTACGTGAAAATTCTTCTAAATAAGGAGAAAACCACGGACCAAAAGGAACAGTTGATATTACTATAGTAAGGAATTTTACACCGTAGTCACAGTACAAGACTCAAAGTGACTACTAAACACCCAAAAAAAATAACCCTCTTTTGACTCCACCTTACTAAAATACCTAGTAAGGAATTTTATACCGTAGTCAAAGTGACTACCATACCTTACTAAAAATATTGCTCACTCTATTTTTTCTTTCATAGACTATTTTTTGTCACAGTCTGTAAAATACCTCACCGCTCTCCATTTCTTTTTCTCTCTGCTTGGTGTTGGTGCATATTTTCATGGAGCTAGTGAGCTCCCTTTATAGCAGCAAAGTGTTGATTCAAGATGTCATGTATGACATCTTGCAATTTCCAATTTTGACAAACTAAAGGAGCCAACTTTGAATACAATTGATTCTGCATTTGAAAGTCTGCCAACAACTTTTGACAGGAAAAAAAATATGCAGAAATTGTTAAAAAGGAAAAATAACATGGGCTGGATCCCTACAGTGACAATACACAAAAATTAGATTTAATTCAAAAGGAAATTAAAGTGCGATGGCCTAAAAGTAACTTCAACTAAAAATAAAAAATATTATTTTTGTTATAAAATAAGAAAGAATAAAGAAGAAGAATAGAGAGAGAATAGAAAGTAATTTGGTATTTCTCTTAGGGATTCTTGAGGGGTAATTTACAATGAAGGAACCCTATTTATAGAGGAATTTTACTCCTACTCTGAGTAAAAGACATATGATTCAAATCCTATTAGATATCAAAGTAGATCTTGATAGACATTCACTATAATGTAAATACATTTATAACAATTTTCATATACTCAACAGGCAAGCAAGAGAAATAAACATACTTAATTGGTTAAATTCCAGTCTTTACTTTATGTTTAATTTATAGTTTTACATAATGAAAGTAGAAAGTGTGCACTAAAAATAGAATATATAATAGAAGTACAATCCGATTTATAAAACATCTCATGTTTACATAAAGTTTGAAGAAAGATCACACCTTAAGATATGTGATATAAACAACTTATCATAATGCAAGCATTAATGGTTGCTTTCACGACTTAAACTTGTGATCTATAAATCATGCTAAGCTTACATTACCAATAGTTTGAAACTCTCCTTCAATATTTAGAGAAAGTTCGAAGCTGAAAAGACTAATTTTTGAAGAACAAATATCAAAGGAGACAATGAGCACTAGCAAAAATCAAATGAAACAAAAGGCCATTGGCCCAACAATTTAAAAATTGTGGGTCGGCCAGTGACTTGTAAGTGGATGGACTCCACAGCGACTTACAAGTCGCTGTCCACCAACGTCTTCATTTAATTTTTTATTTATTTTTTACATTTTTCTATATTAATTTTTTCTCCTTATTTTGTTTGAGTTAAACCTTTCTCTTTTCAATTTTATAAAAAAAATGAGAAAGGAGAAAGGGTGAGCTAAGGAGACATGTAGCAAAGAAAAATACAATTCTGTTTCTTTCTTTTTAGATAAATGAAATGAAATTCATTTAAGTTTTAACCAACAGAGGAAAAAACAGAAGACCCCACTTGGATCTTGGGAATTTTGGTCTTATTACTACAAAAGAGCACAAGCCTACAAATATTCACGCGTTTACAGCCCATAAAACCTATTTTGTCACGGCCCAAAAATTAAAAATTTCACGTTTTGTCATTCAATTAAACGGACACTAAAAATTTTGTCTTGTCATAGTTAAATACAAGTATTTTAGAAACTGAAATCATGTTCGAACGTAATTTATAAGTTGCTATTGAAAAAAAGATTAATTTATTGTACTAAATTTTTTGTTGTGTGCACGGTTCGACGAAGGGTCGAATTATGAAGATTTGTTGTACATAGCTTTATCTTGTATTTTCGCTAGAGTTTGTTTCCACGGCTTGAATCTATGATTTTCTAATCATATGACAACAATTTTACTAGTTATTCCAAGACATTCTTTTTATGATATACTCTCTCTATCCCAAATTACTCGTCTCAAATTTAGATAACACATTGATTAAGAAAAATAATTAATAACATGACTAGTTTACCGTAGTACCCTTATTAAATGATGTTTACATTTTAATTTGAAGAAAAAATAATTAATGCAAAGGGTAAAACATGATAAAATTTTTTTGTCTCTTCTTGATTAATAAAAAAAGACAAGTAAAATGAGAAATTAAATTAGAAAATTTGAGACGGAGGAAGTATATTACAAGAATAGTCCGATGCATTAAAATTTTCTTTATGTAAAAGCATAATCACAAGAGTCTATTATTCAAAATCTGACATTTTATTTCTGCCAAAAATTATTTTCATGACTTGAACGGAATGCTAAAAAATATTATTTGTTAGGAAAGGCATAAATCAAGAACCGAAAAAGCATAGAAGCAAAAAAGTGCAGTGACCTTCAATTCCCACCACCAAAAACTCCAAAAATAAAAAAAATACAATAATAATAATTAATGGGTTCCTCTCTAGGGTAGTTTTTGGTCCCCTCAACAGCCTAGAAAAAGTGTCAGTTGCAGTTGTGTAACTATAGCAAAAGCTTAAAGGCCAACCTCCCCTAACTCTTAAAATTCCCTATTTATATCTCCCTAAATCCGTCCCAATTTTCTACAACAAACTCCCATTTTCACTCTTCCTTTGCTTAGTCACACATTTTCTCTAGCTAGTCAAAAGACTCACTCTCCAAAGTAATACTCTTTCTTCTTTCCTTTTTCTCTCTTTTCTTGAAAATGCTAGAATGTAGTAGTACATGATTTTCAAGATTTGTTAAACATTTCTTGAATGTGTATTCAAGAAAATTTTAAAAAGTTGTAGTAGTAATCTTTTCTTGAAAATGTTACTACTCCCGCGGTCCTAAATACTTGTCATCCTTATCGTCTAGTTAATGTTTTTTATCAAGGGGTGTGCAAAATAAAACATGACAAGTATTTAGTAACGGAGGGAGTAGAATGAAGAGACAATTTTCAAGATTTGTTAATGTATATTCATGAAAATGGTAAAAAGTTGTAATCTTTATGCATGAAACATGGCTTATTTTGGGATTTTCCCCCTCTTTTTCTTGAAAATGCTAGAATGAAGAACAAAATTTTCAAGATTTGTTGATGTTTCTTGAATGTGCATACCTTAGAAAATGCTAAAAATTTGTAATCTTTATGCAGGAAACATGGCTTATTTTGGGATTTGCTTTGTTGGTTTTCTTGCAATGGTGTCAACTGTTTATGGGTATGGTGGAGGAGGTTGGATTAATGCTCATGCTACTTTCTATGGGGGTGGTGATGCCTCTGGAACAATGGGTATGCAACATTTCCTTTAAATTCCCAAAAGTTTTGCTTTTTGAGTAAATTTAGTTTTGTTGTCTCCATGTCATTGCAGAAATGTAGGAAAAGACTGCTTATAATATAATCTTGCGGTCCGGACATTCCCCGGATTCTGCACATAGCGAGAGCTTTAGTGCATTGAATTGTCTTTTTAGAGGTTAAAATTTGTGTTGATTCTTGATTTTTGAATAGGTGGGGCATGTGGATATGGGAATCTTTATAGTCAAGGATATGGAACAAACACAGCAGCTTTAAGCACAGCTATGTTCAACAATGGGTTGAGTTGTGGTTCTTGTTTTGAGTTAAGGTGTGTGAATGATAGGCAAGGGTGCTTGCCTGGTTCTATTGTGGTAACAGCTACCAATTTTTGCCCACCAAACAATGCCCTCCCTAATAATGCAGGGGGTTGGTGTAATCCTCCACTTCACCACTTTGACCTTTCTCAGCCTATTTTCCAACACATTGCTCATTACAAAGCTGGAATTGTCCCTGTTGCTTATAGAAGGTATGGTTTTGGTAAATTCTTAGTGAAATATGTTGGATGTAGTACCTTAAAAGTCCTATTCTTCAATGTGTGTTGCTATCTGCTATTTCATCTGTGTTGTACCTTGCTGTTTTGCTGTTGTATTTTGGGACTACAAAGGCTATGTTATTGTTTTGTGGTGCCTTAAAAGTGTTAAGGAGAGTATTGTCTATTCACAACATGTCATAAACCTTAGACATGGTCTAAATTGCTTAGCCAAAGGTATGAAATTTCTAATTGGTCCCTATTGAAAGACCTTAATTTACTCTGCATGCGCAAAAATGGTGAAACCACATGGTGGTCCCCTTGGTTTGGTTTTAACTTTATCAAAGGAAGTTTCCCTTGTGGCTCTTTTCAATGGTATTCTTTAGCATTTACTTCTTTCTTGGTTGTTGTTATGGTAGAAAATACACTAAGTTATAAATGTGTTCCCATTTGGCTCTTCTCAACTGTGTCCTCAGTCCTTTTTAGCCTTTACTTCTTTCTTGGTTTTGGTAAAACATGGAACATCACAAGATACAAAGTTACAAATATTGACACCATATAAAACCATAATATGACCAATACACGGAATTTTAGTAGTTTAGTTGTTTAACTACCTGTACTTTTTCGTTGTTGTTGAGGGTTCGATTCCCTACCTTATAATTTCCTTCCCATTTTAAAAAGAAGAATAAAAATATGAAGAATTAACTCGAATAGTTGTCCTCCTAACCACATACACTTAAAATAGCCGGGATGTATAAATCATGTATAATACCTATATAACCATGTATATAGTGTATAATCTGTGTATATCCGTATATCCATAACCAATCTTTTATCCAAAAAAAATACAGGGTACCCTGCAGAAGAAGGGGAGGAATCAGGTTCGCAATCAATGGACATTCATACTTCAACTTAGTACTAGTCACAAATGTTGGGGGTAGTGGTGATGTTCATACTGTGGCTGTTAAAGGATCGAGAACTGGTTGGCAACCAATGTCAAGAAACTGGGGACAAAACTGGCAAAACAACAACTACCTTAATGGCCAAACCCTCTCATTTAAGGTTACTACAGGTCAGTATTATACTGTGTATACTGAAAATAATACTGTATATGTAAGTCAAAATTTACATTTTTGAACATCCCGATCGAAATTTCTAATTTCGCCACTGCTGCTTCTACAGGTGATGGTAGAAGTTTGATCTCATACAATGTTGCTCCTGCTCATTGGTCATTTGGACAGACATATACTGGTGCTCAATTCCACTAAAGGCATTTAGTAGTTTAGTGAAATTGGGTATCATTACTAGTATTATTATTATTATTATGTATACTGAATTGGTCACTAGTATTAGTATTGTGACACTATTAGTATTTAGTATAGTTGTATTTTGGTGGTCAAGGTGTGGACTTTTAGGGTGAAAAATGAAAAGGGCATATTTTAAAATTGTCCTTTTTTTTCATTTTTGTTTGAATTAAGGGTACCCTTTACTACTTTTGGGACCCTAATTCTTAAGGCCACACTTTGGGTTTTTTGGGGGTTTATTTTGGTAATTTTTCCTTCTGTGAAGGGCAGAAGAGGAAAGCAGTGGTGGGCTTTTACCACCCGCAGTTGGTAGGGGCATGTTTGGCAGCGTTTTATTTCTATCTTTTTTGGCTTCAGCCTATAGCTGGAGATGGAATTTGTGTGAGGGCTAGCTAAAGTGTAAAGATCCATTTTAACTAGTAATGATTCAAGAACATTATGCTTATTATGTATTGAAATTTTGTATCTTTTTCTCTGTTTTCCTTTTGTATATTTTGGCTTAATAAATAACCAACCTCTTAAATTTGTCACAATACCACACTCGAACTAACTCGTGTTTCAAATGAATAGCTCTACTCACAATACAACACTCGAACCAACTTGTGTTCCAAGTGAATAGCTCTACCAACAATACAACACTCGAACTAACTCGTGTTCCAAATGAGTAGCTCAGCTCCTAATGATGTGAATCTTGGTTCATTTATAGCATTTTTTTTTTAACTCTTATGTTGTTGCACATTTATATGGTTAGTTATTTGATAGACGAATGAAAACATGCTCAAAAGTTTCTCAAAATTTGAATAGAAAATGTCGAACTAGAGCACTTTTTAAAAAATGAGTACTTAATTGAAACATGATTTAGTTCGGATAAGTTTTAAGGGGTGGCTAACTGGCTAAGTATTCTTTTTAACTTTTGTACTAATATAGACCACAAACTACATAGGGTTGATAAAGCATTTAAAGTAGCAGCCAAATTTAATAAAAAGCAACTGTCATCAGCCTGACTTTCGGACTAATTGTGATAAGCCATCTTTTATGAAATGTTAAGACTTATATATGTATCCATTAACTGGAATAAAATTGGAGGATTAACAATGAGTCTTCCAAAAGTAAAAAAAGAAAGTTGAAAATCCACAAGGAACATGAAAGGAAAAGGTGGATGATTTTGTTCCAATGTTTCAACTTGTGTGGCTGAGATTCTTGACTGCTTTAATCCATCTGTAACTGTTTATAGGAAATGAATAAAATGCTCGAAAATTTAAAAACAACAAAAAGGTATTTCGGTACATTAAAGTTCTTATAACATGTGGGATCTAGAGAAAGACCGGATGGCAAGAATTGAGTGTACAACATTATTATTTTGTATTTCTGCCAAATGTTATTCCCACGGTCTGAATTCTGAATTCATGGCCTTCTCATTAGATGCCAGGAATTTTATCAGTTACTTCAAAACTGGTGAAAGCAAATTTCTTTTTTAAAAAAAGAGATATTCTTATCTGAGTCAAATGGTTTTGCAGAGAAGATTCTATGCTTGTGAAGGACATTTTCCTTGAACAAATAAAAAGAAAAGTTTATCTTTTATTTATCTAACTTTACGTCTGATTAGTGTAATGTTTATTAGCTCCTTACTGATATTCTTGGGTGCACATGTTAATTCTTGTTTGAAATTTTAACTTAGCATATCTTCATACTCTTAAATAGATGACACTAGGTTTGTTTGGACATGAAACTCTTTGAATTTAAACCTTAAGAAAACTTAGGAAGGTCTCACAAATTGTTGGGAACTTTCCTGGAAATTTCATTGAATTGTGTGGAAGATTGATTGTTTTTTATCATTCTGATGATAGCAAACATTCAAGGAAATTCCATAGAGTTAATGGTGTATTAATTCTAAGTGGTACTAAAAAAGCAGTGCATTTATTACATAAAACTCGAAAGCACTAAATGGGTGTCTACAGTGCATTTTAAGTGTTTTTTTTTGGTTTTTTTTTTTGGGGGGGGGGGGGGGGGGTTAATACATAATCAGTACTTTAAATTTTATCAAGATATTTTATTTACATAATCGAACTAAGTTTTTGTTTAATTAAACACCTCAATTTGTAATAAATTTTGAAATAACTTTTGTATGTATCTTCATTTATCTATTAGATAGATAAATTAATCAGATAAAATATGTTATTTATTTAATTATATGTCTTTGCCTCATTAAGCCATAAAAATCTATGCATTTTTTTTAATTGAAATTGATGTGTACAACTGGAGAAGGTTTAATAGACAAATGGAAACATATCCAAATTTTCTCCCAAATTGAATTTAAAATGTTTAGTTAAGAAACCTTATTAGAAATTGATATGTTCAATTAAAATGTAGCATAGTTCAAGAATCTAATACTAACAAATTTAAGAGACTTGACTATATGTTAAATCATTTGAAAGAAAATTAGGTGTTTCAATATCTAAATATATTTTTTGTTTTATTTCTAGTGTTGCTATTATCATATCACATAATTTCACTATTTGATTTTACTTGTCACATTTTAATTTGTACACTCATTAAAAATAATTATTAACATGATTATTTTACCTTATTAATCCTATTAAATGATATTTATTATTGTGTCTTGAATTAATTTGGAGAAAAAAGCATTTGGCCATGATTTTAAATTTTTTTTTTTTTTACTTTATGTCAAATACAAATTTAAGTTGATGTTTGGTCATGAGAATTTCAAATACAACTCTAAATTGATGTTTGACCATGAGAATTTAAAATACAACTTGAAGTTATATTTGAAAAAATGAAAAAAAAATATTTTTACTTTTTTCATTTTTCTTCTCTCACAAAATTTTTAAAATAACTCCAATTATATTCATGAATAAACACATTTTAATTTCAACTTTAACTTTAAAAATTTTAATTTTCATGATAAAAAATTCATAAAAAATAAAAATTATTTTCTTTTAATATATAAAATAAAAAATAAAAATAAAAATTTAATTAAGAAATAAATAATAATTACTAAAAGCAACCGGGAGGGAGTATTACACATTTGAGTTATTCATTCAAAGTTGAAAAGCGGGGAGAAAGAGGCGGGGATAAGGCGGGAGCGGGAGAGCCCATGCGTGATGCGCTGAAAAGGCTGACAACGACCAGTCAAACTCCCCCTTCACCATCTTCCATTTGCCCTTTTCTTCTCCTCTTGTGTTTTGAGCCTATTCTCACTCACTCTATCTCCCATTAATGCTCCCCCCTACTTTTATTTGCACTCACTCTTTTCCTTCTTTGACAACAAGGTATGGGAAAATTCTCAGCAATCGTTTGGGTGAGGCATAAGATATAATAATATTAAAATAAAATATAAAATTATTTTATTTTATATTTAATTAGAGTTATTAATTAATTTTAAATTTATTTTATTATTTATATTATAGTGATAAAATACGTTATCTCATATACATAATTAGTATCAAAGTCAGCATCTTAATTAAGGAAATTCAAAATCAAAAAAATATGAATAAAAGAACTAGTCGAAGGTGGTTCAATGTTTACTATATATACATAAAAAATAATTTTAAACTTGTATAAATAGTATAATGTTCTGTCGAAAGGGGTTCGGATAAATCCCTCACTATTAGCTAGCTCCGCCTCTGTACATGGTGGGATAGCTGGTTAGAATTATGCAGGCATTGATTACACGAATTTATAAACTGTAAGTCATAATAATTTTTAAACTGTAAGTCAAATATTATAAATATATATTTTATTCACGAATAAATAATTTTTTATCCACCTACCAAATATTATATACGTTATACATAATTTAATACACAAATAACTTATTTCATATTCCGCTACACAACCCCTAAGTTAAGATCACAAATTTTAAGTTTTTATGCTCCTTTATCACTAATAACATTAATCCATAACAAAAATTTAACAGAAGGAAGGAACTTCCTTTCAAAGGCAAAATCCTAGTTCTACCTTGGTGGTTGCTTTAAGGGACGGCTTAATAGAGTTGGTGATCTAAAGCCGAATCATAAAAAAAGGTCTTAAACTTATTTTGTGTTAAATTACAGAGAAAATTTTGGAGAAAACGTAAAGTTGTTTTTATGTGATCTATATAAGTCATGAGTTTGAGACTGAGTCATGAAAACATTCTTTAGTGCTTGCATTAGCATAAACCTCAAACATCACATTCCTTGAGGTGCGACTCTTTCCTGAACCCTATTAATACGAATATTTATGCATCAGATTGCTAATATTAATATTCATATACTAAAGAGACAAAAAAAACTTAATTTTAGATCCATGGATCAATCACACAAGTAAAGAGAAATAGCTCGCACAGGAAACTCGATGAACAAGTTAAATCCTTGAAACATTAGATAGAAGAAAATTTACCGTAATTTACTTACTCATTAGAATAACTTCAGCTAAGTAAAAAAGAGCATAAAGTTTAAAATCTTTTGTTAATAATAATTTCATCAATTATATACTCTCTTTGTCTCAAATTGTATATCGAGAATTCTAAAATTAGTTATCTCAAACTATTTGTCAATTTAAAAATTCAATATAAAATTAATTATTTTTTCTCATTTTATCTTTAATAGTAATTGTTCTTAAAGATTAACAAACACCTCAAAATGACAAATAAATAATAGTATAAATATTTAATGAATCGAAATTATATCTTAAGATATAAATAATAATAAAATAATCAAGCACTTTTGATCAATAATTTCTTAAGAAGCGTGTAAAAAAGAAACATAATAAATAATTAAAGATGGAGAGAGTATCGTATAAAATAGAGTAGTAATACACAGAGGCGGAGCCAGGATTTTACACGCTGGCTCCGCCCCTGGTAATACATAGGCATAGTTATTATGGGGCCTTTAGTATGTTGGGGCCTGAAGCAGTGGTTTCAATGACTTTATCATTGAGTCGACCCTGATTACTCTTAAACTTTTTGGATGGATTCCTTATATTTGATCCATCTCAATCCCCAGTGACAGAAATTTAGCTCTAATCTAATCAAGGAGTTCACCTTGATGGTTGCTTAGTGACAGGAATTTAGCTCTAATCTAATCAAGGAGTTCACCTTGATGGTTGCTTACAAAATGCGTAGACAAAAATTCTTAGAAGATGTAGCTGGTACGAGCGGACCTTATTTGTAGAATTATACTACATATATTATTTTTGTGGTTCTACTAGGCACGACACATGCACCGTTTCTTCAATTTTATCCACTTTTTTAACTCCCCTCTATTAAAATAGCAAAAAAGTAGGCGAGCTAGTATTTTATAATTCGTGTTTGATCTCTTCTATCGTTGCCTAACTTGTGACTTATGTTGGGAAAAGGTTTGATACCTCTATAGAGAATTAAAAAAAGGGCCAAAGAATCTTACTCCTAACCGTGCTTTTCGAAACAACTTCACTACTTGGCCATTTTGGCGAAATAAAATTTTAGAAATCTTGAATGTCATGGAGGATGTGAAACGTCAACTAGTGATGGAACCAACATTTTAATTAAGGGGTTCAAAATCAAAAAATATGAACAAAAGAACTAGTTGAAGAAGATTCAACGTCCGTTATGTGTACATGAAAAATAATCTTAAGCTTGTACAAAATAGTATAATTTTCCGACGATTCGACCCCCCTCACTATTAGCTAGCTCCTGACGTCAACCCATGCGTCAATCCCTATATTTTTTTGTTCTTGTTGAATTTCGTCCTTAGGTTGACTCATATTATCCCAACTCTTTCAATTTGTATAATTTACCCCTCCACCCCAATGTGAGTTAGTATGCCCCCTCGATGTCCTATTAACCATCAATTTAATTCCGATTGGCACTAAAATTAGTGGGATTTTACAATAATATGGTATAATTTTAACTAAGAACTACGTGATTTAGGATATTATATAATGTATATATATGAAAACACGTGATTAGTGTATGATCCAAAATAGCTTCAAATACAGTGCTCCCCCAAAGTCCAAAGATTGTACTAACGGTGAGAGAATAAAGTGATTTAGGATGCTAATAATGAGCTTATATGAAAACATGTGATTAGTGTAAGATCCAAAATATTTTCAAACATAATGCTTGACTAACTACCAAAGAGTTTGACTATAGAAATTATTTATTTATTTATTTATTTATTTATTTATTTATTTATTTATTTTTGAAGTAACTTTTATTCAGTATTTGATCATAAAAAACTCAAATTAAATTTGAAGCTGCATTTCAAATTTAAAATGTAGCTTATAACCGATCTCTATTTCACTTATCATTTTTAAAACTATATTGAAACATAAACATCATTTAAAATAATCTTTCTAAAAAAATATAATTAAACATAATTTTATTTTCAACTCGAATTTGGATTTGTTGTAATTTTTGTGGGAGCGAATTAATGCAGCCAAAAGAACTGAGATATGGAAATTTTTTAGGGATGTCATATTCTTTGGACATCTTCACATGTGATTATTTTTTTCGCCGCATTTGTCGTTCGTCTTACTTGTCCTACTTCTCTTCTTATTCTATTTTATATTTACTTTACTAAAAATATAAATTATGTGATGTGAAAGATCAGAAGGAATAATTTTGTAAGAAATAAAAAGTTAAAACCAAAAAAATAATGAATCTTATCTTTGATTAGCTCCACATATAAAATTATAGTGGAAATATTGTTATTATTGTTATTATTATTATATTTTTACCTTCAATACTATAAGTAAAGTTTAAATAATTCACCGTCTAGCTATCTTATAAGAAAATAATATAGGTAATATGACATGGCGAATGTCGAGTGTAATTAAGTTATGGTTTGAAAAGTGATAGTTTAGGCGTGATTTGATCACTAACTCAAAATAATAACATGTTCAGCAGATGTAGCGTACAAGTTCTGGTTTGTATTAAGACAATAATTTTGGTTCATACCATGTATAAATAAATAAATAATTAACTAAGTAATATAATCTAAATAGATCCTTATAGTTCGACACTTTACCCGACTATACACATAACAAAAGTTTTAGAGCTCGAATTGCCCTTTTAACTTAGTCAACATAAGTTGCATTGAAATCTCAAACTCGAACTCATAAAGTTTGATAATTTTTTTTAAATTAACATAAGTTGCATTGAAATCTCAAACTCGAACTCATAAAGTTTGATATATTTTTTTTAAATTAAAGGATTGTAATACTATCATTGACAACAGATAGAAAATTGGCAAGTCACAAGCCCATAATAGAGGCCCTTTTAACTTTGGGCTTGTCCTATATCTTCGTTCCTGGATTGATTTACTCAAAATATCCCCTTTTTACATAATTATACAGATTTTGTCCCTGATTTTAAAAGTTGGGTAAGTATACTTCTTCAAAATTTACCCTTCTTGATAAGATTACATTTGCTTCTAATGTTTTCTCATACAATTTTCAATCATATAGATAAAATAGTAGATCATTGTCTGACGACGTCTGAATAGCTTATAAAATCTAAAGTAATTATTTAACGTTCTCTAATAAGATTTTCAATTAGTTCAAACAAGATCTTTAGACTATGATCTCATATGATAGGTCTATATAAGTTAAACAAAATAAATAAATAAATAAATAAATAAATAAATAAAGGATCATTTACCAAACAACTGTTCGAAAAAGGGATAATTGATGAAAAATTTTGCTTTTCATGCTATAAAAGGACTAAGCCTTCAGGACTATCAGAGCCCATAAGAGAATTTCACTGGGCTAATGCAATATGAACATTTATTTTTAGTGTATGCTTCTTCACTACTTGTACAAACTTTATAGAGCTAAGCTGTATTGAGGGGTCATTTCGCCATGCTTTATTAAGTTTGATGAAATTTATTTTATGAAGGAAGTCAGTTTGCACCAAAATTATCTTTAACTTTTGATTCACAAAATAAATAACTTCCCGTAGCAAAAATACTTAAGATTTATGGTGTTATCGAAAACTAGAATTGTATTTTTGAAAGCACATAACACATCCTTTTCAATTGTTTAGTTTTGTGCTAATGATCCAAGATATTCCAATTTGCATTTCTGAAAATGTAATAACTTATTGTAGAGAATAGCAAATTTGAAACCATATCAGCTAGCGTTCGATAAACATTTTGTTTTATGCATATTTCTCTTTATCGCTACCTAGATCTAAACAAGATTACTTAAACAACATTAAGAAAATAACATAAACATACGCCCCAACTTATATTTACACAAACCCCTACCTTTACAAAGTAATTATAAAAATTTCAACTAATTATGTACCTTCATTGGATGTATCGGGAGCTAATTATGTATCTCGACAGACCCAAAATAAAAAAAATGTATCGGAAGCTGATTATGTATCTTTACACCAGAAAAATTGGATCTTTATTGTATGTATTATGTATCTCAACAGATCCAGGATCGAAAAAAATGTATCAAAAGTTAATTATGTATCTTTACAAAGAAAAAAATGTATCTTCGTTGGATATATCAGGAGCTAATTATGTATATCGACACATTCAAAATTGAAATTTACATTAATTGTGTAAAATATCAGGATTTTCTATAATTAAGTTCCAAATTGTTGGAATTTACTTCCTCCATTCGTTTTTACTTGTCATATTTTCACTTGACACACTCATTAATAAAATGACTATTTTACCATAGTACCTCTATTTAATTATATTTACAGTGTGTCTTGAAATTAATTTGAAGAAAAATCAATTAATGCTAAGGGTAAAATAGGATATCGAACCAACCATTATCTTATCAGTTGGCTAGCAGATTAGTACATTTAAAAATCAATAACCAACAAGCCAAACCGATAAGCATAATTATCTACCCGATCCGTCGATAAGCAATCTAACCAAAATCTTTTAATCTTGTGATCTTAAAAATGTCATGTAAAAAATCAAAATTAAGGAGTTCCCAAGAAAGGAAAGAGACATTCTCTACAACGAACAAAAAATAAAAAGATTTGAAATTGATCCATAGTTAAAATGTTTAAAAATATTTCAAAATTATTAAGCTACCTTTAACTAATATAATATAACAAATCAAACAAAAATTTAGAGTAACAAAAAAAATTACAAATGGACTCGGGCTTAGTACGGACCAATAGCACAGATTATAGGATACAAGTTGGAGGAAATAACTCTCTACAAGTGTGTTGGCCCAACATGGAGCCTTGAATTTGTTGGGTCCATGTAACAGCTTATAGTTTGGGCCTGCACAAATAGCTGTTTGAACAAGGTTAGAACTCCTATTCGAAAAATATCGAACTTTACAAACTGACTCTAAACAGTTTTTAATGTTTAATCGCTTTTGTTTGGCGTAAAGTATGAAGGTATAGTAGTTTCGAAATGATATACGATGATTTTATCTTGTATTTGATTGAAGATATTAGTCAACTTTGAAATTATTTATTCTATTATTTATATAAGGGATAACTTGTTTCCAACCAAACATCATTCCACCAATAATGATGAAAAGTAAGTTATATATACTTTGTAAAACCAATACGTGTAACTAATATTTCAAATTAAGAGAGAGTGTTTGAATTGACTTATTTCAAGTGCTTTTAGTTCTTTATTTTTTGAGAATGTTTGAAAAGGAGAAAAAGCGAAGGGTAAAAACACTTGCATTATTCCTATATTTTGAGTTTCATGCATTAGTTAGCAAGTGTGAGTTTCTCAACTAAACTATCACCAATTATTTATCAAAAAACTTTCTCAATTATCAATTGCTTACTTTTCCTACATGAACATTCACAGATACTGCAATACGAAACTCAAGAAATTTAAATACTTTAGATGTGTTTTTGAATGTCATTTTCAAATAAAAATAAGAAATTGATATATATATGTTGAATATTTTATTTAAATTAAATTAATAAGTATACGTATTTTAATAAAGAGATGCCTTTTTAGTGAAGAGGTATCTTTTATATGAAGAGGTGTCTCTTAGATAAAAGGTTGTGACTTTTATAAAAAGGTGTTTTTAGTGAAAGGTTGTGTCCTTTCATCCTTTGGGCACCAACAATGTTATTTAAATCCAACTCTATAGATTTCTATCATAATTTTTACAGCGTATTTTTACAAAGCTTTCCCCAAAGGTTTTCTTCTTCCTCAAAGGATCGAGTCTTGACTTCTTGCTTTTCAGAAGAATTTCTTCACTATTTTCTTAGTTCAGAATTCAATAGGCTTGTCATACCCACTAAAACTATTTGTGTTAAATCCCATAAAAATCGCGCAGATGAGAAGGAGCAAATATCGTTTTTAGGAGAATGTTTTGCGCACGTTTCAAGCCTTTGATTTTGTGTTTGTTTTTCAGATTACTTTTTCGTATATTTTTATATGTGTTCATGAAACATATTTTCCAACATTCTAAAAAGATACTATATATGAAGAAAATTGAATTTCTGCAATGTGGAAAAGGCTTCGATAGACTGATTGGTCTGATAAAAGAGAAAATTGATTTCAGACCTGTACCCGGCTAAATTTGGTATTGACTTTAGCAAATTTACATGGTGGCTGAAAGGTGTCCAAACTATATCTTTATGTCATCCTATTATGGTGACCATGTGGAGATGTGTTGTTGCCAAGAGATACTAAAATTTGGAGAATTTCGTCTACTGGTTGGTGTAGTGTGTGGTCTATGCAGAAAGATGTTTAGAAGAATAGTTGGAGATATTACGATTAATTTTTTAAAAAAATTGCACAATGAAAAGATCTTTTCTGGGGGATTTTACTCTTGAAGGAGTCAAAGGACATTTTGTTTAACAATAAGAAGGCGATGTGTTGCAGATGATATTAAAAAAAAGAAATAAAAAAGTTGTGCTTTGTTCGGTTTGATATACAACAATATTAATTTATGTTGAGATTTGTGGTGATTCACTTCTCTGCTTTTCCTGAGCATTAATATGAAGGCTGTTGAGATTAATAGAGAAACACACCACAGATTCACATAAACCAAGAACACCTATAAGTAACGAAATATGAGAGAGGAAAGGTGCGTACTTTTGTCCACCATTGCTTACACATAATCGAAGATGAACTAGACTGAGTCTTCCTCTCTTTTGCTTATGACGACTGGCAGCTTATAGGAATGAGTCTTATGTTAAAGCCAGGATAGAGGATCTAGCCTTATATTTATAGGCTTAAAAGCCTTAACCTAGTGCACCCCCCATTATGGGCTCACAGGTCTACTACAAGCCTACACTATTGCCAGCCCACACCAATAACATGAAATGAATACAGGCCCATATGGAATCCGCATGAATATACGACCCGTGTCTTATCCACCAACTAATAACATCAGCCCGTTTTACTTTAATGTAATAAAAACTTAATGTTAAGTCCACATAAAATAAATAATTCTAACAAAGGCTATATTTTGTCATTGAAAGGATTAATATTCAAATATTACAATATCCAAGTGAGAGTGGGAATCAATTCCCCAAGTCTTGGTTTCACGGCAAAGTCCGAAGTAAAATATGTTATAATACTTTAAAGAATTTATCACAAGATCTCACGTAAATCATTAGACATAAATTCGAAATTAGAAGAATAATAAGAACACTAATCTTTCTCCATTGCAAATAACTTGATTTTGATGATTCTTCTTTTCTTTTGTAATCAGTTGCATTCTGTATCCTTTTCTAAGATGGGGCAGAGAAATAAAAAAATTACGTACAAAATTAGGGACCATGTTTTTTATAATCTGACTTTTCTAAAAGGCACTATTTAGTTATACCTCTTCAGAAGAGGTACCTTTTCAATTAAGTTTTCATCACACTTATGAAAAGGTACATGTGGTTTAACTTATCCAAAATAAATCGATACTAATTAGATATTTATATTTTAGACCCAAATACTTTAATACTTTGTTAGATCATAAATTAGACTTCTTTAGAGATAGCATATCTATGTATAATATATTGATATGTGAGTCCAAAAAATAGAAAGGTACTAACAATCTCCCACTTGGACCACATATATTACTGAATAATCAAACATAGATAAAACTTTAGTGCACCTAAAATTTTGTTATCTTGATTTAAATATATCTCAAAATAATCTGGTTCATTGATACTATCAATATAGGATCAAAATGGCCTTTCGTAACATATTTTCGAAACTAATTCTATCAATGGTCACAAAAATCAGCAATACCAATGATATAGATCAGACGAAAATTATATGTAAAATTATCTAAGCCATGCCTATTCCCAAATGGTCCTACCTTATGACTTTAATTGTTCAAAATCACTTTCTTATACTTTATGCAAAACTGCAATAGAAAGTCAATATCTTCATTTTTCAGAGTTATCTATAAATACATGAAATTCGTAGATTTCATAAAACTTGAGTCTGTACAGAAAATAAACTTCAACATGTCAATAGAATAAATAAAACAATAAACTCCTACTAAAATGACTCATCATCAAATTTGACAACATCCATATGAGCCACATGCCCATGAAACACTTTAGGTGGCAAATCCTTTGTGAGCGGATCCACAATCATCAAGTTTGTACTAATATGCTCAATCAACACAAGACGACTCTGAACCCTTTCTTTCACAATCAAATATTTAATTTCTATATACTTTAACTTTGACGAACTTCGATTGTTCTTCGAATATAACTTAGTAGACTTTTTATCACAATAAATTTTCCATGATTTTTCTATGCCACCAACTATTTACATTTCAGTGATGAAATTTCTTAGCCACGTTTCCTTATTTGATGCTTCATAGCAGGCCACAAATTTTGCTTTCATTGTAGAAGAGCTATTAATGTTTGTTTCACACTTTTTCCAAAAAACAACTTCTTCAGCCATCATGAAAACATAACCTGATGGAGATCTCCTACTATCAAGACATCCAGCAAATCTGAATCGAAATATCCAGTGACCTCTAAATGATTCGATCTCCGATAAGTGAGCATGTAATCTTAAGTTCTTTGAAGATACCTCATAATTTGTTTTGCAGCTTTCCAATGATCTATTTCTGGATTATTTAAATATCGCCCCAACATTTTCATTATGTGCACAATATCTAAATGCATACAAACTTGTGCATATATGAGACTTTCCACTGCTGATGCATATGAAATTGTTTTCATCTCTTTATTCTCTATGTCCTAATTTGGACATTGATGTAAACTAAACTTATCACCTTTTGCCACGGGTATATCTCTCGGTGCACAATTTTGCATATCAAATCTACTTAGCACCTTTTCAATATAAATCTTTTGTGATAGCCCAAGAATGTTTCTGGTGTGATTCCTATGGATCTCTATACCTAGAACAAAAGACGCTTCACCAAGATCTTTCATTTTAAATTTATTGAATAGAAATTTCTTGATTTCATGAAATAAGCCTACACCATTGCTTGGCAGTAGAATGTCATCTATATATAGCACAAGGATAATAAATTTTCTCCTTCTGCACTTGAGATATACATACTGATCAATGGTGTTTTCCTTAAAATCAAAAGAGGTTATCACCTGGTCAAACTTCTGATACCGTTGACGGGATGCCTATTTTAAACCATATATGGACTTCTTAAGTTTACATACAAGGTGTTTTGAATCTTGAGACTCAAAGGTTTCTGGTTGTACCATGTATATTGTTTCTTTAATGTCTCCATTGAAAAATGCAGTCTTTACGTTCATTTGATGTAGCTCTAAATCATAATGAGCTACAAGTATCATAATGATTAAGGAGTCTTTCGATGAAACTGGTGAAAATGTCTCTTTAAAATCTATGCCTTTCTTTTGAGTAAATATCTTAACAACTGAGCGTGCTTTATATCTTTCGATATTATCTTTTGAACCACGCTTGGTTTTAAAAATCCACTTACAACCAATCGGTTTTGATCCTTGTGGTAACTCGACAAAATTTCAAACGCCATTGTCTTTCATAGAATTCAACTCATCTTTCATGGCTTCGGCCCATTTAGCAGAATTTTGACATGATTTTGCTTGACTAACAGTTATAGGACCATCTTCCAATCTCATCTCAAAATCATGTTCTTGAAGATAAACAACATAATCATTCGAAATTGCATTTCTCTTTTCTCTACTAGATCTTCTTTTAGGTACTTCAACTTGAGGTTGTTGAATTTGAGGTAATATCGTTGTGTTTTCTCCATAGTCCTGATTTACAGATTGAAACACATTTGGTAAAGTAATCTGATCATTTTCACTAGAATCGATATTATTACATTCCTCTTCAGACATAATTTATTTGTTTTGATTACCCCCACTATAATCAACATCCTCAATAAATTTAGCATTTCTTGTCTCAAAAAATCATCTATTTTAGGAGTCGTAAGACTTAAAACCTCTCGACCGTTCTGAGTAACCCACAAAGTAGCAACTAACCGTTCTTGAATTCAATTTTTTTTCATTAGGCTTGTAGGCCTTGCTTCGGCTGGACATCCCCATAAATGTAAGTGCCTAATACTAGGCTTCTTACCAGTCCACAACTCGTGTGCAGTTTTAGTTACTGCTTTTCTAGGAACTTTGTTTAGAATATAAACTGTAGTCCTTAATGCTTCTCCCCAAAGCGACTTAGGTAAAGAAGAATGACTAATCATACTTCTTATTATATCCTTAAGAGTTCGATTTTGTCTCTCAGCTACACCATTTTGACTTGGAGTCCCCGGCATAGTGTATTGAGGTACAATCTACACTCTGTCAAATACTTTGTAAAAGGTCTTGGACATTGTTCACCTGATCCATCGTATCTATCATAATATTCTCCTCTACGATCAGATTTGACAACCTTAATTTTCTTGCCTAATTAAGTTTCAACTTCTGCCTTGAAAATTTTAAAAATATCCAAAGATTGTGACTTCTCATGAATTAAAAAAAGATATTTGTAAAGGGAGTAGTCATCTATAAAGTTAATAAAATAGTGTTGATCATTCCATAAAATCGTAGAGAAAGGACCACAAATGTCTGTATGTATCAACTCTAATGGTTCTTTACTCCTAGAAGCACCTCTTTTCCTTATATTTGTTTGTTTTCCTTAATACATTCTTTATAAATTTCAAAATCTGATAAATCAAGGGAATTAAGAATTCCTCCTGACACAAGCCTTTGAATTCTTTGTTTAGAAATATGACTCAATCACTTATGCCATAACATTGATGAATTCTCATTTGTTAATTTGCACTTGGTACTAAGATTACTTGAATGCAGGTTTTCGTAACTGCATGAGGCTAGTGTGCTTAATTTGTATAACTTATCAATTAGAGTATCAGTTTCAACAATATTAAAATTTAGAGAAATACTACAAATTCCATTTTCAATAGAACAATTGTATCCAAATATGTCCAAACAAGAAATAAAAATTAAATTCCGTCTAAAAAATGGTACAATAAATGTTTCCTCTAGTTCCAAATAAAAATCAGTATATAATGGAATTCCAAAAACATCAATAGCCTCCACAGCTGCTTTATTGTCGTTGCCTACATAGATGTATCTTTCAACATCAATTGGCGTTCGGCTCCTTTGGCAATCTTGCATAGTAGCACTTACGTGAGTAGTTGTACCCGTATCGATCCACCAAGTGTCACTAGGTACCACAACCAAAATTAACTTATGAACAAATGAAGTTGAGAAGTTTACCTTTCTTTTCACGCCATCCAACGTACTTGGAACATTCTTTCTTTATGTGACCAATTTTCTTGCAAAAGAAACAAGTCTTTCGATTCTTGGACTGTGATGTTCCTTCGTTTGCAGTTTTCTTAGTCTTACTTCTTTTTCGCTTATTTTAAGAGATTTTAGTTTCAAAGGTAGACGCCAAATGAGCACTTTCAATCTTCTCTTGTTTCAGTCTATCCTCCTCTTGCACACATTGAGCTATAGCTCATTCAAAGTCTATTTCTCTTTTTTGAGTATTATATGAAACTTTGAATTGACTGAATTGTGTTGGAAGGGAGATCAAATCTAGATGCACAACTATGTCGTCAGACAATTCAAGCTTAAAGGCCCTGAGTTTGTAACAAGATTAAGCATTTCCATAATGTACTTCCTTATGTTTCCTTTTCCCTTATGGACATTGAAACTATCTTATTAAGAATAGTACTTGTTTCAACCTTTTCGATAACAGCGAATTGGTCTGCGATTTCTTTTAAGAAACCTTTGACATTTTTGTTCTCTGTTTTACTGCCTTTTAAGGATTTTGGAATTGAGTGTTGCATCATCATCAAGCTCATGCAATTTGACTGCTCCCACTTCTCGTATGCAGACTTTTGTTCATTCAAACTATTTTCATTCAAGTTCGCGGGACGATCAAATCTCATTGCATAATCAAGATCCATGTAACCAAGAACAATCATGATGTGCTCTTTCCATTTCTTAAAGTTTGTGCCGTTAAGCACAGGAATGTTGTTCATATTGGTAGATATAGATATAAGATAAATAGATAATGCTCACAATTAATTATTCAAATAAATCATGTACATGTGAAGATAATCAAATTAAATAAAAATGAAAGAAAATATAACAAATAAACTCAAAACTGTATATTTATCAAACACATATACACAAAAGTGGGCCCATATAAAGGTACCTAACACAACATTATCATTTAGTCTTTGGACAAAAATAATAACTTGTAAGTGAAACTCTTATACATATTTCATGAATATTGATTACTAAAACGGTCTAACAATATGTCTTTCTTTGGACCGACACATTACTGACATGTATTAGAGATGTATCACATATTCATAACTATCCGTAATCTGGCCAAAATAATCTCCTTTGGAATAATTATTTCCCATAGATAAAAACATACCTACATATTCAAAGTAAATAAAATCTACATAATAGAGATTACTTTAGCAACATATTAATTCAATTCATTCACTTTTAAATAAGAAGCACACACCTTATAATGAATACGGTAATAAAATTTTAATAAACATAAACTCTTGAGAGTTTCATTTTCGGTACAAACAAATAATGCTTTCTAATATATTGCGAAAAATAGCATTAAAAAAAAAGATAAAAGATTATAGCAACCAAAGAACCGATATTATGTTACCACCCTTACTAATGAAGGAAACATCACAAAGTCAACAACATAAATAACCCAAAAGATAAAGAAAAAAAAAAAAAACACTTTCCGTTTCCTTCTTTGTTTGAAAACGTTAGTTATCCAAACAAAGAAAACTTGGCATTTTATATTTTTAGCCGACAACAAAGAGCAAGCCGCCCAAGTCCATTCATGAGTCTTGTTCCATAATAATCTATAACTATATCTATATCTATAATATATTAAAAGTGTGTATATCTATATCTATATTTATAATCCTTGAAAAAATGATTTGAACTTTTTCTCAGATTCTCCTTTAAACAAAACTGTTTTTTTGTTATTTTTTTTAATTTATTATTTAATTATTTTTATTATATTCAGTAGACTCATAAAATATATGAAAGGAGAATCAATTAATATTATTAAAAAAATACTCTTAAAATAAAATAAAAAAAATACTCCTAAAATAGGAATAGCCAAGTACATCAAGTAACACTATAACAATATAATGCAAAATATACGGGCTAGAACTATCAACTCTTCCTTCGTTGATATATTTTCTCACTTTTTTGTTCTCATCTTTTTTGATCTTGATTATGAGTTGTTTGGTTTATTTTTCTTAGAAATCTTACATTTTTGTTAACATTATGTGTGTGTTTTCCTCTCTTGTTTTGCAATCTCATATAATGATAAAGTAATTTGTATGTTGCTGAATTGTTTGTTCTCTAGAATTGCACAGATATATAGTAAAAAAGGTTGTACGAGGTACTTGACGGCGAGGTATTGAAAGCAAAGAACACAAGGACGATTTGGGAAGCATTAAGAAGGTGAAAGGCACATCGATGGATCCTATTATCCTTGATTAATGGATTTTTTCCCTAACCCGATTTATAGAGAAGAAACTGGTTTACTTAGCTTATTGGGAAAATATGATTGATACTCTTCTAACTTGATTTGGTTGCATGTCTAGATTGTTGGATGCTTAATTTTTTAACCCTCAAGTTCTTTACTATTTTTGTCAATATAATAGAATTCAACGTGTGTGTATATATATCTTCTTTGTTTTCATTCAAGTCATTCTTTAGTGTCAAAATTTTCGCTCAGACAAGAATTATTTTCATCAAAATTGAAGGTTTGTGATCACTGTTGTATTATTTTATTGTAGTTTACTGGTCGTAGATGAATTTACAGGTGGTAGATGAAAGTCGATCGATTTTGAGAATTTTTTTTTCAGGTAAAGGTTAGGTTTAATTGTGTTATTTTATATCTCTGTTTTGAGAATTTTTTTGGTGTAAAGGTAAAGTTTAGTTGTATTATTTTGATATCCCTATCATCGTATTATTTTGTTCGTATTATTTTGTTATAGTTTATAGGTAAACGAGTGTCGGATGACTTTGAGAAATTTTTTGTATAAAGATTAGATTTAATTATATTGTTTTGATATCTCTATCATCGTATTGTTTTGTCGCAGTTTACAGATGGTAGATGAATGTCGATCGGCTTTGAGAAATTATTTTGGTAAAAGTTAAGTTTAATTAAATAAATTCTTCAAAAAAATGTTGAATTTAATTATTGTATTCGTCTTTATTATTTAAATAAATATCCTATTTAGTACAACATTTGAACTCAATAAAATGAGGTACACGCGAGAGATGCGTACACCTAAACTAGTAAAAGAAAAAACGAAAATAAACTACCCCACAATCTCAAAATTTGAAACAAACAATTCAATCACTATAATAAATTTAATTCACCAATGTTGCAGCAATTGGAGAATATAAAACTCCAACTTTTATCAAATTTAAGTTGGGACCATGCCGACAGAATGTCAATTTAATAATCATAATAATATTTTCATCCCGTTATAAAGAAAATTGAAATAACAACTATGGGACCAAATAAAGTTCATGACTAAAAATAAGTTTCTAACCAAAAGTTAACACTCTGCATTATGGTTCGTCTCCCAGAATAGCAATAACATAAACTTTTAATTCTGCAGAACGTCATATTTTTGTAATACTGAAAATTGCGTCTAATGATCTAACAAGATCGTGCTCATTGATACCACTTATCGTAACACTTTAAAGAATTTATCACAAGATCGCATGTAAATCATCAGACAAAGATTCGAAACTAGAAGAATAATAAGGACACTAACCTTGTTCCATTGCAAATAACTTGATTTTGATGATTCTTCTTTTCTTTTGTAATAAGTTGTATGATCTTCTAAGCTTTAATATGCATTCTATATTCGTTTTTAAGATGGGGTAGAGAAAGAAAAAATTATTCAAACTTAGAGATCATATTTTTTATAATCCGACTCTTCTAAAAGGCACCATTTAATTATACCTCTCTAGAAGATGTATTTTTTCAATTAAGTTTCACACTTATGAAAAGGTCCATGAGATTTAACTTATCCAAAATAAATCGATACTAATTAGATATTTATATTTTAGGTTCAAATACTTTAATATTTTATTAGATCATAAATTGCGTTTCTTTCAAAATAGCATATTCATGTATAATATATTGATATGTGAGACAAAATAAAAAATTACTAACAAAATATTGTGCGACGATGACAGGGAAAGAAGTTGCACTACTTTGGAATGTGAATATCAATTTAATCTACTTTAGAATTTGGGAAGGCCTTGTGTGAATATTATAGGGGCAGAGAAAGGCTCTCACTTGAAAACTTTCCCAAGACAATAATTTTGTTGTGTCAAGCCACTGATTGGAGAGAAACAACATCAAGAACGAAAAAACATACGTGAACTAATAGATGAAGATTGTGGTTAAAGAGGCAAATATATGTATGAAGAAGCGATAACAAAAATCGGGTTCCATTTACTTAAATCTATTTATTATTTATTTATGAGTTTCTATTCTTTGTAATTTTGTGAATTATTTTCATAAATGATAGGGTAGATGATGTTTGTGATGATAATGCTTGATATTTTTAGAAATAATTTTTTTTTATGTGATCATTGTGTATCGTTATTCTTGCATAAAGATAATATGTGAAGTTTATTTCAAGTCATGAGATGATATTAATTATTTTATTTATGAGGGTCATGTTAATACTTGAAAAATATTTTTATAATTTTGAGATCATGAGAATAAATGATATTTATTGTTTGATGTATTTTAAAGGTTAAAGACCTTTATGAGTTTGATGTTTTAAAAAAAGCACAATAATTTTATATAATTTACCTAATTGTGAATCCAGTTTTCGTGCGTGATGGTTATGACTCTTGAAATATTTACATTGTGGGGGTTTCTTGATTATGATTAGAAGTCAATATTAGACTTAACTTTTAGTATGACCCAATCTAAAAAAAACTCTAGTCTGAAAAGCCTCTACTCTCTGAACATGGAGTTGATGGTACAGGTCCCCAACTAACTCTGACTACTAAAAATAAATTGATATAATTAAAGAATGGTCATGTCCTAGGACTATGAGGACTCAGCACTAACTCTGATCGCTGAAAATCTGATCTGCTAAGTGTGATCGAGAGCCCGTGCGTGTGAACCTATGGTATAAAACACCATAGTGCAAAAGAAAAATATGCGTCAGTACTTTGAATGAACTAGTAAAGTGAGGTACGCTAAATATATAGGTTCATATGCATGAACAGTACTGACTGAGTGACATGAACATAACTGAATGAGAGTACATGCATGAACACACAAACTATGACTAAGATTATGATAACACTGGATATTTAGTTCTGAACACTGATTAACTGATGTCTGAGTTTATTGGTACTGATGAATGAGTCTAAGGATAGTGTATTACTGATAACTGATAACTAAGTGATTGTTTTCGACAGTCCTGAATCTGTAGAACTATCTGTGTTCTTTTTTAAGCTAGTGACTGTATCTAACAGTCCTGAATTCTGTAAAATTGAATTGAACTTTATACTGAGACTGGATTTAAAACTGAAACTGTGGGAGAAAATTATCTAACTGACATGCCCCGAATCTGAACTAGTGGGGTCGAACCTATAACCCCAGCTGGAAGGGTATCAGTACCATGCCACAGGTAAAGACAACTGTTATGGAGTCAGTCCTAACTAACGGATGACCCCTCAGATCAGTCCTATCTAGCGGGTGATCCCTGAGTATGTCAGTCCTATATATCGAGT
Organism: Capsicum pubescens; assembly: GCA_030864215.1. NCBI lineage: Eukaryota > Viridiplantae > Streptophyta > Magnoliopsida > Solanales > Solanaceae > Capsicum > Capsicum pubescens. The sequence goes on from CM061548.1 coordinate 388,917,736, forward strand.
AACATCTCATAACCTACGCTGGCTACATAGTTCTAGAACTTAGGGATTGCTTTTTGGGACCCAGTCCTAACTAACGGGTGTGACCCATCCCTAGGATCGCTTGGTGCTGAATCCTACTCCCAACTGAATAGACACTAAACTCATTTCCTAGTTCATAGTAGGCTTGACTGAACTATTACTAATCACACTGTTTAACTGAACTGAATTGAATTTACTGAATTTCGTTGACTGACGGAATACTACTGAATTTTGTTAACTGATTGAGCGTATTGAGGACTGACCTGAATACTGAATGGGAATGGACTGCTATTGAGTTTTTCCTGAGTTTTATAACTGATTGAAAGTACTACCAATTGTGACTTGACTGAGACTATTCTGTAACTGACATTAGCTCTATTTAAGTAGCTAAATTATCGGGTATTAAATAACCTCAGGACTCGATAGCATGAAAAATAAACTATAGCATAGTCTTGAAAAACATAATCATAAGCACTTGTTCATAATTCCCTCATGGAGGCATTTTATCAAACTCTCTCATGATGCAATTTGCACTTATGCTAACATGACATAATTTCTTTCTCTTATTAGTTCACATGAACAATTCATCAAGCACTTAGTGAACATGATATAGGTACATAACACTAAACAACAAATAGGCATCATAATTCAACCTTAACTTCACAATATCAAGGGTTCAACATGGTTTCACATGATACTACATATATATCAATTAACCCCACATGAATCTAGTTATTAAACATGGATAAGAATCTCAATTAATCATTATAAACATGAATATAATTAAACCCAACATGGAATTCATGAAATCCATATACTTGAACTTTTAAAATAGTTTCTTGGACTCCAAGGGTAGAAGGAACCCTTGGATGAACACTTCACATACCTTGATGCTTGAATTTGAGAAGATTGTTGGTGAAATCCTTGAGATTTGGATCTTGAATTGGAAACCCTTAAGCCTGTTCTTGAGAGAATTTGAGAGAAAGTGAGTATATTTTGGTTATTTAGGGATGAATCTCGTGTTTTTGGGAATAAATAGGGGTGGTAAAATGACCCAAATACCCATTTGGATGCAATTTTTAATGACTGAAAACGTGCCCAGCGATGCTACAGCTGACGCGCCGCATCTATGAGATCGATGCTATAGCCGGAGCACCGTGTTGAGTTTGCATTAGCTCACTGGAATTTGACATTGAGAGCTAGGAAAGCATTTATCAACGTGATAGGCGATGCGGCGTGCTGAGATCACATTGATTCACTGGTTTGGGATTCCAATGGTGCTTCAAACATAGTTCAAAAAATCCGAAACTTATCCGAGAACACCTACGTACATTCTTGATTATGAATTAACTTAAACATCGACATTTAAAGGGCGTATGGATCACGAAATGAGATTGCCAACTTTCGAAGGCCAAAAAAACCTAAGTCTGAACACTTAGCTAGAATTTCCTAAGTCTGGTACCCCATAGCGAGCTTAAAGGACTGAATTAATTTAGGAAATTAGTGGGGTCTTACAGAATAGAAACTCATAAATAAATAATAAATATGTATAAGCAAAAAAGAACCCAATTTTTGTTGTTGCTTCTTCAGACATATATTGCCTCTTTAAACACTATCTTCATCTATTAGTTGACTTATATTTTTTCATTCTTGATATTGTTTATCTCTAATCAGTGGCTTGACACAACAAAATTATTGTCTTGGGAAAGTTTTCAAGTGAGAACCTTTCTCTGCCCCTATGATATTGAAACACCGTGGTTTCTAGACCTTAGAAAATTTTCTTGATTTTTGGTTTTTATGCAAGGTATGACTTAGTGTAACGAGTCATACACTTGGGTACAGATGGTATGTTTTAGCATAAGTTGACTAGTGTTGGTTGCTGGAGGATGTAGTTACTGGAATGGGTACTATTTGGGTGGTACGAGTTATATTATTGGATATAGGTTATTTGGTTACTTCACTTGACGAGTATTATACCTTGATTGATGATTATATGAAAAAACTTGAATTATTCATGAGTGGCTCAACATGAGCCGTAAGCTCGGATATGAGTCGTACCCAGGAATCGTATGGTGGTCTGTGTTCAAACTTTCTAGATTCTAGTCTACCAAGGGTACGGTTTATGGGTTCTAGTCATACACTTGAATACAACTTAGGTTTAGGTGTGTCGTACCTTAGATAGTGTTGGGTCCAAGGGATAAAGCCTAGGGTATGAGAAGTGGGTACCACTTGTAATACCCCGTATTTTCCATAGCTTAATTTCGCTCCTAGAATGTTAAAGATTAGCTTCAAAAAGAGGATAACTATTGTGATGTATAGAATTTTCCAGATTTGGACCTTCCATTATGTGGGAAATTAAATAAGCTTTCCACCGATACTAAATTTGCCCAATTTTGTCACTCGGTGAGAAGTTAGAGCATTTTCAAGTTGACAGTGTGCCACCAGGGCACCCACCGTGTCGTGGAGGAGGGTAAAATGACAATTGTCACATTCCAATAGACCTCCGCGATATTGGCGCATCGCGGAGATGTCCCATTTTCCATTTTCCAATTTCCTGAAGCCCAGTGCAATATTAGCGCGCGTGCCAGTGGACAAAATGGCATTCCAAAAGGGCACCGCTATGGCTCCGCATCGCGGAGTCTACCCAGTTTCCAATCGTCAGAATTCCAGTGAGCCACGCGATAGTGGCGCATCGCAGTGGCCTGTCAGTTAGAAAAAAAATATATTTTTATAGTTCCGTTTAGAAGTTTAAAAGGGTATTTTGGTCAATTCCCAAGCCCCCAATTCATGGATAACACAAGATTAAACCCATTCTAAGCCTATTATGCTCATTATTCATCAATTTTCTCTCAAGCAAAACCCTAGAGCTCCAAAGCTTCTTCTCCAAGAAATCTAAATCCTCCATAGTTTCTTCAAGAAAGCTCTAAATTGAGGATTCCCAAGACAAGATAATCAAAAACTCATCTTGAAGAACTCAAATAGGAATCAATAATTCAAGTTGCTTTATCTAATCATCAAACAAGGTTTGTGGGGTTTATGAACATAGATCCCCTTTCATCCTTGTGCCCAAAACTAGTTTTTAATTATAAATTTATATAATTTTGAATGTCTATACATGAATTTTAAATTAGGGTTCATACCCATTATTGCTAATTGCAAGATTATAAGATTTCCAATGTTGTAGAAGTTGAATTGCATGTCTATTTTCAGACTTTCATGCCTATTGCAAAATTTATAGATTTTGAGATGAATTATTATTTTTTTCATTATTAAGCAAGAATATTATGATATTTGACATGAGTTTGATGTATGGGTTATTAATCTCAAGTTTATATGTTGATATTTTAAGAAATATGATGCTTTAAGCATCCTATGATCAGTTTATTCACAGATTTTCAGCAAAGCTTTGATCTTTTGATCCTAAGTAAAGATAAGGAATCCACATTGTTCATATAATTTGAGATTTAGAGAAATAAAAGCATAATTGGTTTTCATAATAAACCCTTATGCTATTTTAAGGTGGAATTCCTAAACTTCTGAGCGATTAGTATGGAGTAGTATTTAGCACCGAGTTGGGTATGATTCCAAGGTGTCATACCCCAGAACTATGAGCCACCATAGGTTTTAAGCGCCCATAGTGGGCTAAGTCAGTGATCACTTAAGTTAAGGTTCTATTCCGATGGCAAGGGTAGAACAACTCTCCCCAACGTGGGTAAGGCGTTGGACTCCATGATAGCTCACATGATTTATGTTGGTTAGAAGTACCTCCCAAAGTTCCTAAGTTCTAATATAAAATATTTACAGAAAAGCTTTTAGAAAACTAATTGTACAGGCTCACAACTTTATTCAGATTATGCTTTACAGAAAGATATTAGCTACAGTTTCCAGCTTTCAGCTTTTAGATTTAAAGAGTGAGTCCTTTCTAAACTTAGACAGTATGATTTACCTCCTGAATACTAGTATAGCTTTCAGAACTAAATGTTATGACTCACTAGATTTATAAAGTATGATTTGCTATCCATGATCACAAATTTCAGTATTTCAGATATTCCAACTTATGTGAGTCATTTACTCTTAGCATGCATTGTTTTATAAATTATGATGATGAGATGATGTTTTACTTATGCAAATTTCACCCTCATATACTCACTACATCCTCAAAGTACTGATCCACATATACGTCTATGTGCTACATTGTCTCATAATGTAGTTACAAGTTATAGTATGTGCAGTCAAAATCAAACAATTGCAGATTCCAGCTAGTAGATGATGAGTCCTCCTACTTTGGGGACTTTAGTTAGATGTTATTTATGTACTTTAATTTCTTACTCATATGTATTAATTAGTGGTAGTTAGAGTCGCATCCCAGCTATTTATAGTCGGTATAGTAAAGGCTTCACAGATGTCAATCAGAGTCAGTCATGTAAATTTCACTTCCATGTTTTAGACTTTATCAGATTGTACAATTGTATAAGTATTGTATTTTCAAAGATTACATCATTATTTTGTTTCTGCACAGTAAACTAAGTCACTTTTTACATATTTAATCAGTTGCTTAATAGTATGCCAATTCATGGGTTAGCTTGGGATTACTTGTGGTCCTAAGCACTGTGTGATGTCTGGGGGCAGATTTTTGGGGCGTTACAAACTTGGTATCAGAGCACCAGGTTCAAGTGTCCTAGGGTGTCTGTGTAGTCGTGTCTAGTAGAGTCTTGCAGAATGGTATGGAGACACCTGTACTTTTCTTCGAGAGGCTACATGGTATTTAAGAAAAAGTTTTCCCTCTTTCCTACTCTAGATCATGCAGTAAAGTTTTTCTCTCAGAATCCCCTGTCTATTCGTGTTTTACCCTAAAATTCTTCATCTATGAATTATTCTTGAGATAAAACAATCAGTATGTTCCAATTCCTCCCCAGATAATGCTCTCAAATTTGCTAGCAGAAGTTTTAGAAGTCATTCAAAGGGTCTTGAAAAGAGCTCTCTAGTGTGTCATAAGTCCCTCAAGTTAAAAGTCATGTCCTCATCCTTATGAGTTGTTCAGTTGAGATAGAATAAGACATGCATTTAGATTCCTCATTATTCCTATAGTACTAAAAGTGCTCATAAGAGGAGATAGTATGAACCTAGACTGTTAAATATAATATGCATTTTAGGGATATCACAGCCTAGAGTTTTATGATTTATAAGTAGTAGAACCTTCTTATAATTGGATGTGTAGTGTCGATAAATATGGGAATGGAGATTGATCGAAAGTATATAGATGAACGTGTGTATTTTACCGAGTTTGTATTAATTTGGAATGTCCTTGTGTGTTAGTTTAGTGGAGGGTGAAGAAGGATGTTATTTGTTAAAGTGAATTGTTGTTTGGTTGAAGTATGGAAGGAGTTATTGATGGTATTTATTATGTTTGAAAGGTATTGGATATTAATGAAGTGGTTGGTGGTTTAATATTGTCAATTTGGGCTTCCCTTGAGGTTATAAAAATGAGTTTAGTTGAAACTTATAGAGCTATGACAGTAATTTAGGTGTATAGAAGGGTAAATAGTAATGATGGGTATAAGGAGGATGTTTTAATGGATTGTAAATAAGATAGGCCATATGATTATGATATATTATTGTTGTTATGAAGTTTTAATGGACTAGTGTTTCTTGATGTTTTATTTCATAGCTTCCACGTGAGAATAGTATGTGAGGTTGGGTAGTAAATTATGTTTAGCACTAGACGTTAAGTTTAAACAGTGGATGAGATTAAGGTGGAAGTAGTGATTTCTCGGTTGGTGATGCTAGTTATATGGAAGTGACCTAGCAGGCTTAAACAGTATGTGCAAGAGTTTAAGTTCAATTATTCATAATTACGTATGATTTTGTAAGTAGGATGTAGAGGTGTACCCAAGGTGATATGGGGTTGCATTATTTTTTAGAGATATTACGTGTTGTGTGTGGTGAGTGGTATCGTTGAGTTGCTAAGAGGAAGGAGACTAGTCATATAGTGTATGATGTTCTTAATAACTAAGTTAATGAGCTGAGTTATGGATATATAATGTTGGGCCCTTTTGGTATGATCTTGATCCTCATGGTTTAGAAATATAAGTTTAGAGATGTGGTAATAATAGGCTATGACAGAAGCAGTATGATTCATTAAGCTTTGGGGATATCCATGTTAAGCGTTAGAATCTAAATTTGAATCCTTGAACATTGAGCAAATAGAAATAAGAGTTGAAGCTCTAGATGGTGTGAACTCAGGATATGGTCATACTCAGGAAGATTCTAAGTTTCTAAGTGTTCTAGTAAATATGGGATGACTACTGGCCCATAAAAAGATAGAGTTGTATCTCAGAAGGAAGTATTTGCAGCGGGTCATACAATTTTAGGTGTTGTCTTTCAGAGTAAGTTTATTATTTACGTGTATTATTATGTTCCAGACTTAGAGTGATGGCTTAAAGCTAAGGGGGAGATGATAGAATGAGTACCAAAGTCAGACTTCCAATTTTTAATAGTGATGCCAGTGTAGTGTCGAACATCAGAAAGTGAGGATAAGGCTCAACCCATTCTTATTTTAGTATTTGTACTTCAGTTATCCCAATATATACTTATGACTTACGTGTAATTTCCATGATCATAGTTCATGTACATACATATAATATAGAATCATGTACTCTCCCAGTTCCTAGTATGAGGAGTTCCAGTTCATCCAGCAGTTGGAATCACATTCCATAAGTTATGAACTCCAAATTCAGGTCATGCAGCTTATGGCTCATGTACTCATGCTTTATAGTATGTTCAGTTCCCATACTCATGCAATACCCTTAACGATCAGCGAAATTGAGATTTATATCTTGTACACCCTCAGATTTGATCTCTTTAATGAATCTATGACGCGAATGCTCTATTCCTCAAGTCGCAGTGAAGTGTCAAGTTATGCTTAGTCTCCCTTCATGTTTTGGGCCCTGGTATTTCAAACTTTTGGTGACCTTTCCTTAGGTTAAGGAAGTGATGATAAATACTAGTGTAGATTAGAGAGAGTAAATATGTTATGTTTGGGAAGATTGTTATGTGCTTATCGTATGTAAGTCTATAAGCTTGAACGAATTTTGAGGTGAAGCTTTTGTGTATGACTTGGTTAGTTGAGAATATTTCTATACATTTTTTCCTTGGATTAGTACATGGAAGTTGCTATTGATGGAGGTGTTAGAGAATACGAGAAAGATGCTTGATAACGCTTAAACTACACTCTTAAATGGGTACAAGCGATCGTCGTCAATATAAAACCCAACTAGGTTGGGGTCGAATCCCACAGGGAATAAGGTGTGAACTCAAGTTGATTGCGATTTAATTCACTGATAGTTTAATGTTTCCTGAAATGGGGGTTTAAGTTTCATAAGTAATTGTTTGACACTTTGATTTCGATGTTTGTAACCAAAATTTTATGAGATACAAAGAATTATGTTCACTAGGGCGTACGGTACATGACAGATGCTAAAGGTGACTCAAGATTCTCATGGTGGTTAGGATAACAAGATATCTTTATCGATGATATGCTCAAATGTTTCTCGACCTATTTAAGCATCTTATTTCCTAATCCTCTTGAACTTAGGAATCGCTATTCACTGCCCAGATTTTACCTAGGGTTAATCAACCTAGTTACAACACTGATTATTAAGCGAAGTATTTCTGAGTCCCTGTTGATAATTCACTTCCTACTGTTTATGATTTCTTTCTCAAGAAAATCAAAGTAGGTATGTCTACTGTTTGCAACCAACAAACGTTAATTAAAATCTCAGAATTATCAAGAAATCCTAACACCTATTGAATCTTGAGTATTTAGCGCCTCTTCATAACCTAACCCTAGATCCTATAATTCAGGTTAATGAGATTTAGCCACTCATGATGCAAGAAACAAGTACACAAATTGAATTCATAATTGAGAAGATTTTCTTAAAACTATGATGAAGATAAAAAAGTATAACTTGAATTGATTCACAAGATAAAAATCCCAAAATATTGGTCTAGAGAGAGAGAGAGAAAAATCGTTTGTTGCAAAGTATGTTGATTGATAAGTTCTATGTCCCTAGAAAACCCTAAAACAAGGCTTTAAATAGTTAACCCTAAATAAGGAAACAAAATAGAAGTTTCAGCTTTTTCTCGGAATAAACGACGATGTTAGTGATGGCTTATCAGGAGTCTGACGGCTTATCATGGATGTCGTCAGCTGCTCTACATTTTTGGTTTTGCTGCGTAAGGCAGACGACGATGATGACGACCTATCACCATCTTGATGGCGTGTCATGGATGTCATCACAAAACTTTCTTCAACTTCCATCATCTGTTTAAGGCTGACGACATCCTTGATAGCTTATCACTAGGCTGACGACGTGTCATGGATGTCTTCAGCCACACTTAGTCCTTTATTTTCTTGAGATTTTGAGCTTTTTGCTTCCTTTATTGGTGATTCCTCTCCATCTCTACATTCACTGAAAAATCAAAGTAAACTAATAAAAAACAACTAAAGTTGCTCAAGATCTTGCAATTATTTAGAGTTAAAAGCTTCAAATGTGTTAGCATAGGCTCGCACATCAACACCCTCAACTTAAACAATTGCTTGTCCTCAAGAAACCATAACATAACTAAGAGTATACAAAGTGCAATTAGGCAATTAACTAATCATATCAGTTCAGACTACATTCACCATCTCCAAGGTCAGTCAAATTAGGAGGAATTGTTTCTATCATTGAAAACAACCATGAACCTCACAAGGATCAAGATATGGCACAAACTCAGCAATAACAACCAAGCTCATACCCAAATCACACTATTCAAGAAAGTCAGTGATTAGCAACATACCTAGTGTGCCCTCACAACAAAGAAATCCTATTTTCACTCATATCAGAATTCTCGTGTATAAACACAAGACCCACTCTCAGAATGAAGTTCCAAACATTAGATGTCAAATACCATAGGCTTTCCCTTATAGTCAGTACCCAAGTCTTCAGATAGGTCAGTTAGGATCACTAAAGGGATTTTCTTAAGCTTGTAACGTAGGCCAGGGGTTGGTATGATATTCATGGGCATTTTAGAGTGACTATGCCTCCTTGACACTACACTAAACTCTCGTGGTCTCAACTCTTAACCTTCTTTTATTCCTCTCTTTTATTAATCACACATGCTCAAGATGGATGCATCCTTTTCAATTATTCGATTATCTTTTTATCATCTTTTACACAACTTTCTCTTTTTTTATTCCTTTTTCACCGCACCTAAATTTTTTATTTATTTCTTTTATTCTTCCTCTCTTCATACTCACTTTGCATCACGTATCCCTATGATAGCCACCCTCAACTTAGGTTGTTTGACAAAGTCAAGGTGCACAGTGTCCAAGGAGGACCAGGGCCAAAACAGGTTCATTGTGATATGAAAGGGGAGGTGAGAGGTGTCGAAAAAAGAAATAGGCTAATTAGCCTCAAAATGGGATCAGGAGATATTCTTCACATTGGGAAGGTCATTTAGGCTAAAATGGGCTAAAATCAAACACAACCTATGATCCTTTCCTAACTCCTATCCTATGACCATGGCAAGACTAACCGGGCAAGTTCTAGATTCAACACACAATGGGAACTGAGTAAGATCTTACACACACATGGAACACAAGTATCTTGCATATCACTACTTATCCGGTTCATGTACTTGTTTAACAAAGGTTATTCAGTTGACAGACTAATGCCAGAAAAAGATGCACAGTGGTCCTAAATGGATGCAATTCACACAGTAGATAATATATCAGACCACTGGAGAGGTACTCAAAAATCACAAAACAAGCTAACTACCTCAAGTACTTGTATTACTCCTAATTATCTACAAAATATGCAACAACAATAACCTACCCTACACCCTCAACCTAAAATGAAAAATAAACTTCTCTAAGGGTTAAATTATAGCTGATGGGGACCCTTAATCTGATTACACGCACAAGAGAAAGTAGGCAGTAGAAAGAATCTCTTGATTGTGAATTTCAAACCCACGCATAAGGGAACTTGTTTTATTGAAGTGTTTTGCAAAGAGTAGGAAATAAACTAACTAAGGAAAGAAATGAACTAAAGGAAAAGAATTAAAACTAGTGGAAATTTGAAAAGGTTCCTGTGCTGGGCCGGGTCGGATTTGATTTAAACTGGGCCTAGAATTTTAGTTTTTAAGGCTTTGGGATGATGATGACTTATGAAGGCTTATAACAAGTGTGATAGCCTATCACAAACGTCGTCACACCTAAGCAGAAGTAGCCTTAAGTTTGGCCTATCTGACGATAATTCTGATAGCTTATCACAATTATGACGGCTTATCAGAGATATCGTCATGGCCTTTCTGCTAACCTCCTTATTTTTGACCTTCTCTGTACTAAATCCTAATTATAAAAGTAAAAACACTTGCTTAAACTTAAAAACTTTGGGTTGTCTCCCAATAGCGCCTGATTTACTGTTGCGGCATGACTTGTGTCTTGACTACTCAGACATTGCCAAGACAACATGTTGATACCCTTTTACCATCATTATAGAATATGTCAACGATTGAGAAAACACTCATCTCATGTTGCTGAGTCATGGATGAGTGTATTTTGAAGCGTGATTCTTGGTCATTGAACCTGAACTTTACCTCGTTAAACTCCATGTCTACTAGCACTCTCCAAGTTGCAAGTAATGGACTACCCAAGATGATGGGCACTTCAAAATCTACTTTGCAATATAGGACTACAAAATCAGTAGGCTGAACAAAATCGGCTACCCTTACCAATACATCATGTATTATGCCCACAGGCCACTTCACAGATCTATCTGTCATGACCAACCACATAGTTGTTGGGTTAGGATCCCCCAAACCCAATTTCTTGTACACAGCCAGTGGCATTAAATTTCTACTGGCTCCCAGATCGCATAGTGCTTTTGTCAACTTCAGGGGGCCAATAGTGCATGGGATGGTAAACGCTCCCGAATCTTTCTTTTTCTGCATTAAAGACCTTGTAGAGATAGCGCCATAATGGTGAAGATTATCCTCCGACTCATGTCTAACATTCTGTTTCTTTGTTAAAAGGTCTTTCATGAACTTCGCATGTCCAGGCATTTGCTCAAATGCCTCAACCAAAGTCCCATTAATTGTCTTTTGCTTGAGCATTACGATGAATTTGCTGAATTTGGCATCATTAGCCTTTCTCTTCAATCGTTGAGGAAAGCGAGGTGGTGGTCTCGGGATAGATTTCAACACCACTTCCTCTTCCTTCTCTTTTTCTTTCTCTGAAGCATCAACAGAACTATCCAGCTTCTCAGACTCCACTGGTTTACTTTCTTTAGATTCATCAACAACTACCTCATCATCTATAGATTTTCCCACAGAAGGGCCAAATAAGATCTTACCACTCCTAGTGGTAATCGCCATACATGAGTCATTATTCCGCGAATTTTAAACCATATCATTTGGCAAAGTACCACTTTTTGTTTGGTTCAGTATTGTGGAAAGTTGGCTCATCTGCTGCTCCAACTACTTGATAGAAGTAGAGTGTGAACTAACCAACTGACTCAGGGTAGAGAATTTACTCTTCATAGTGGTTACCCCCGATTTGGTAGCCTCAACTCCTTTCAACAATTTTTCCATCATGTCCTCCATGGACATCTTACCAGAGCTAGTTGGTGCAGCATCCTGACTTCCAGCAGGAACATACAAACCACTCTTGTCATTATTGTTTATCCAGTGTCCTTGCTCCCTGTCTATATAATCAGGCTTGTCATAAAATTTCCGACCTTGATTCCCTTGGATATCGCCTCGAAACCCCCCTGATTACTCATATAGTTTGCCTCCTCATTTGCATTAGTAGCAACAGTGCATTGATACTCCAAAGCCTTAACCTTTTCAGTCTTTCCTGACAGCAAGTACTTGGTCAGCAAGTCCATTTGAGTCTTTAAGTGGGCCATGTCTTGGTATCGCTCTTCATTTCATTTACGCTGATCCACAGTCATACCAACAGAAACATTCAGGATAGCTACCACAGAATCCCTGGTATGCCAGGCCCGACTTTGTTTGGTCATTCAATTCAGTATGTCTGAAGCATCTTAAAAAAAAAGGTCAATGAATGAACCACCTGCAGCATTATCTATAATTGGCTTTGTCACAGAGTAAAAAACTCTGTACAAAGTCTCCATCAAGTACAAGTCTGTCATGTTGTGGTTCGGACATTGTGCCATCTTCTTCTTAAATCTCTCCCAAGTTTCATGCAACACTTCAGTCGGGAGCTGCCTGAAGTTACTGATTTCATCCCTAAACTTTACCCGCCTGGAGGGTGGAAAAAACCGATCTAGGAACACCTCTTTCAACTGTCTCCAGTTAGTTATAAAATCGGGCTAAAGCTCATTTAACCACATTGTTGCCTCCCCAAACAGAGACAATGGAAATAATCTCAACCGGATCACATTCTGGCTCACTCCCAAATTATCAAAAGATTTGAAAATGGTGATAAAGTTCACCAAGTGCATGTTCGGATCATCACCAGGCAAGCCTCTAAACAACCCCTTCAGATTTAGGAGTTGAATCATAGTACTTGTTATGCTAAATTTTGCACCAGGTGCCAACAGTGGAGGAATGATAGCACCCATTGCACCTGCTCCGTCCATTCCTTCATCATCGTCATCAACCTCGTAATGGATAGGATGTTGACCATACCTTCCTCTGACTGGACGGTTTCTGTTGAAATTTCGCTGCACTGGTGAAATAATTTTCTTAGCTCGCCTTGGGTTTTGAGGATTCAACAATTCCTAATCATCCAAGTCTTCATCATCATGGTTCGGGTGATATACTTTTTGACCCTGGTTCTATACGTTCACCTGAGCCCTGGCCAAGGCTGCCAGTCTGTCAGCCTCTTGCTATTCTGCCATTCTCCCGATCAGCTGAGATTTCAGATTAATTGGTAATAATGGTTCTCCAAAACTTCTTGTTTTTGGTATAAACAACAAGGGACCTGCAATAAACAAAAAAACAAATAAACGTAAATCTAGGAAACCTAACTAACAGTCAATTAGTGCACACAACTTTCAGTTTTCAATCGTATTCCTTGGTAACGGTGCCATTTTTGATAATGCTCAAACTACACTCTTGAATGGGTGTAAGCGATCATCGTCAATATAAAATCCAACTAGGTTGGGGTCGAATCCCACAGGGAATAAGGTGTGAACTCAAGTCGGATAATTCACTTCCTACTATTTATGATTTCTTTCTCAAGCAAATCAAAGTAGGCATGTCTACTGTTTGCAACCAACAAACATTAATTAAAATCTCAGAATTATTTAGAGTTAAAAACTTCAAATGTGTTAGCATAGGCTCACACATCATCACCCTCAACTTAAACAATTGTTTGTCCTCAAGCTACCATGACATAACTAAGAGTATACAAAGTACAATTTCGTAGCTAACTACTCATATCAGTTCAGACTACATTCACCATCTCCAAGGTCAGTCAATTTAAGAGCAATTGTTTCTATCATTGAAAACAACCATTCAACTCACAAGGATCATGATATGGCACAAACTCAGCAATAACAACCAAGCCCATACCCAAATCACACTATCTGAGCAAGTCAGTGATTAGCAACATACCTAGTGTGCCCTCATAACAAAGAAATCCCTTTTTCACTCATATCAGAATTCACGTGTCTAACACACATGACTCACTCTCAGAATAAAGTTCCAAACATTGCATGTTAAATGCCATAGGCTTTCCCTTATAGTCAGTACCCAAGTCTTCAGAAAGGTAAGTTAGGATCACTAAAGGGATTTTCTTAAGCTTGTAATGAGGCCAGGGGCTGGTATGATATTCATGGGCATTTTAGAGTGACTACTCCTTCTTGACACTACACTAAACTCTCGTGGTTTCAACTCTTAACCTTCTTTTCTTACTCTCTTTTATTGATCACACATGATCAAGATGGATGCGACCTTTTTAATTATCCGATTATCTTTTTATCATCTTTTATACAACTTTTTCTTTTTCTTATTCCTTTTTCACCGCATCCAAATTTTTTATTCATTTCTCTTATTCTTCCTCTCTTCTTACTCATTTTGCATCACGTACCTCTATAATATCCACCCTCAACTTAGGTTGTTTGCCTATGTCAAGGTGCACAATGTCCAAGGAGGACCAGGGCCAAAACAGGTTCATTGTGATGTGAACGGGAAGGTGAGAGGTGTCAAAAAAAGAAATAGGCTAATTAGGCTCAAAATAGGATCAGGAGATTTCTTCACATTGGGAAGGTCATTTAGGCTAAAATGGGCTAAAATCAAACACGGCCTATGATCCTTTCCTAACTCCTATCCTATGACCATGGTAAGACTAACCGGGCAAGTTCTAGATACAACACACAACGGGAACTGAGTAAGACCTTACACACACTTGGCACACAACTATCTTGCATAGCACTACTTATCCGGTTCATGTACTTGTTTAACAAAGGTTATTCAGTTGCCAAACTAATGCCAGAAAATGATGCACAGTGGTCACAAATGGATGCAATTCACACAGTAGACAATATATCAGACCACTAAAGAGGTACTCAAAAATCCCAAAACAACTAACTGCCTCAAGTACTTGTATTACTCCTAATTGTCTACAAAATATGCTACAACAATAACCTACCCTACACCCTCAACCTAAAATAAAAAATAAACTTCTCTATGGGTTAAAGTATACCTGATAGGGGCCCTTAATCTGATTACACGCACAAGAGGAAGTAGGAAGAATTTCTTGATTGTAAATTTCAAACCCACGCAAAAGGGAACTTGTTTTCTTGAAGTGTTTTGCAAAGAGTAGGAAATAAACTAACTAAGGAAAGAAATAAACTAAAGGAAAATAATTAAAACTAGCAGAAATTTGAAAAGGTTCCTGTGCTGGGTCGGGTCGGATTTGATTTAAACTAGGCCCAGAATTTTAGCTTTTAAGGCTTTGGGCTGACGACGACTAATGACGGCTTATCACAAGTGAGACAACCTATCTCAAACGTCATCATCCCTAAGCAGAAGTTGCCTCAAGTTTTACCTATCTGACGACATTGTTGATAGCTTATCACAGTTATAACGGCTTATCAGAGATTTCGTCATGGCCTTTCAGTTGACCTCCTTATTTTTTACCTTTTCTATACTAAATCCTATTTATTAAAGTAAAAACACTTGCTTAAACTTAAAAACTTTGGGTTTCCTCCCAATAACACCTGATTTACTATCGCGACACGACTTGGTTGTCTTGACTACTCAGACTTCACCAAGACAACCTATTGATACCACTTTACCATCATCATAGAAGACGTCAACGATTGTGAAAACACTTATCTCATGTTGTTGAGTCATGGATGAGTGTATTTTGAAGTGTGCTTCTTGGTTATTGAACCTGAACTTTAGCTCGTTCAACTCCATGTCTACTAGCACTCTCTTATTTGCAAGTAATGTCCTACCCAAGATGATGGGCACTTCAAAATCTACTTCGCAATCTAGGACTACAAAATCAGCAGGCAGAATAAAATCGGCTACCTTTACCAACACATCATGCAGTATACCCACTGGCCGCTTTACAGATCTATCTGCCATGACCAACCGCATATTTGTTGGGGTAGGATCCCCCAAACCCAATTTCTTGTACATAGCTAGTGGCATTAAATTTATACTGGCTCCCAGATCGCGTAGTGCTTTTATGAACTTCAGGGGGCCAATAGTACACGGGATGGTAAACGCTCCCGGATCTACCTTTTTCTGCACTAAAGACCTTGTAAAGATAGCACCACAATGGAGAAGATTATCCTCTGGCTCATGGATAACCTTTTGTTTATTGGTTAAAAGGTCTTGCATGAACTTCGCATATCCTGGCATTTGCTCAAATACCTCAACCAAAGGCACATTAATTGTCTATTGCTTGAGCATTTCCATGAATTTGCTGAATTTGGCATCATCAGCCTTTTTCTTCAATCATTGAGAAAAGTGAGGTGGTTGTCTCGGGATAGATTTCAACACCACTTCCTCTTCCTTCTTTTTTTCTTTCTTCGAAGCATCAATAGAACTATCCAGATTCTCAGGCTCCACTGGTTTGCTTTCTTTGGATTCATCAACAACTACCTCATCATCTATAGATTTGCCCACAGAAGGGCCAGATAAGATCTTAACACTCCTAGTGGTAATTGCCATAAATGAGACATTATTCCGTGGATTCTGAACCGTATCACTAGGCAATGAACCACTTTTTCTTTGGTTCAGTGTTGCGAAAAGTTGGCTTATCTGCTGCTCCAACTGCTTGATAGAAGTGGAGTGTGAACAAAGCAACTGACTTAGGGTAGAGAATTTACTCTTTATAGTGGTTATCCCCGAGTTGGTAGCCTCAACTCCTTTCAATAATTTTTCCATCATGTCCTCCATGGACATCTTACCAGAGCTAGTTGGTGCAGCGTCCTGAATTCCAAGAGGAACATACAAACCACTCCTATCATTATTGTTTCTCCAGTGTCCTTGCTTCTTATCTTTATAATCAGGCTTGTCATAAAAGTTCCAACCTTGATTCCCTTGGTTATTGCCTCGGAAAGCCCCCTGATTACTCACATAGTTTGCCTCCTCATCTGCATTAGTAGCAACAGTGCACTGAGACTCCACAGCCATAACCTTTTCAGTCTTGCCTGACAGAAAGTGCTTGGTCAGCAAGTCCATTTGAGTCTTTAAGTGGGACATATCTTGGTTTCGTTCATTATACCTTTTGTGCTGATTCATAGTCATACCAACAGAAACAGTCGGGCTAGCTACCACAGAATCCCTAGTATGCTAGGCTCGACTCTGTTTGGTAAATCTCTTCAGTATGTCTGAAGCATCTTGAAAAGAAAGGTTAATGAATGAACCACCTGCAATATTAGCTATAATTAGCTTTGTCACAGTGTTAAAAGCTCTGTACAAAGTCTCCATCAAGTGCAAGCCGGTCATGTTGTGGTTCGAACATTGTGCCATCTTCTTCTTGAATCTCTCCCAAGTTTCATGCAACGCTTCAGTCGGGAGCTGCCTAAAGTTACTAATTTCGTACCTCAACTGTACCCTCCTGGAGGGTGGAAAAAACCATTCTAGAAATTCCTCTTTCAACTGTGTCCAGTTGGTTATAGAATCGGGCTCCAGTTCATTTAACCACATTATCGCCTCCCCAAACAGAGACAATGGAAATAATCTCAACCGGATCGCATTCTGGATCACTCTCGGATTATCAAAAGATTTGAAAATGGTGATAAAGTTCACCTAGTACATGTTCGGATCATCACCAGGCAAGCCTCCAAACAACCCCTTCAGATTTAGGAGTTGAATCATAGTACTTGTTATGCTGAATTTTGCACCAGGTGACAACAGTAGAGGAATGATAGCACCCGTTGCAGCTGCTCCATCCATTCCTTTGTCATCGTCATCAACCTCATAATGGACAGGCTATTGACTATACCTTCCTCTAACTGGACGGTTTCTGTCGATATTTTGCTTCACTGGTGCAACAATTTGCTCAGATCGCCTTGGGTTTTGAGGAATCAATAATTCCTCATCACCCAAGTCTTTATCATTATGGTTCGGGTGATGTACTTATTGACCTTGGTTCTGTACGTTCACCTGAGCCTTGGCCAAGGCTTCCAGTATGTCAGCCTCTTGTTGTTCTGCCATTCTCCCGATCAGCTGAGGTTCCAGATTAATTGGTAATAACGGTTCTTCAGAACTTCTTATTTTTGGCATAAATAACATGGGACCTGCAATAAACAAAAAAACAAAGTAAATCTAGGAAACCTAACTAACAGTCAATTAGTGCACACAACTTTCAGTTTTCAATCATATTCCCCAGCAACAGACGTTAATTAAAATCTTAGAATTATCAAGAAATCCTAACACCTATTGAATCTTGAGTATTTAGCACCTCTTCATGACCTAACCCTAGATTCCATAATTCAGGTTAATGAGATTTAACCACTCATGATGCAAGAAACAAGTACACAAATTTAATTCTTAATTGAGAAGATTATCTTACAACTATAATGAACATCAAAAAGTATAACTTGAATTGATTCACAAGACAAAACTCCTAAAATATTGGTCTAGAGAGAGAGAGAGAAAAATCATCTGTTGCAAAGTATGTTGATTGATAAGTTCTATGTCCCTAGAAAATCCTAAAACAAGGATTTAAATAGTTAACCCATAAATAAGGAAACAAATTAGAAGTTTCAGCTTTTTCTCGGAATAAACAACGACGTCAGTGACGGCTTATCAGAAGTCTAACGGCTTTTCACGGATGTCGTCAGCTCCTCTGTAGTTTTTGCTCTTGTTGCTTAAGGCTGACGACGACGATGATGACCTATCACCATCTTGATGACGTGTCTGCATGTCGTCACAAACTTTCTTCAACTTTCATCTTCTATTTATGGCTGATGGTATCCTTGAAAGCTTATCAACAGGCTGACGACGTGTCATGGATGTCGTCAGCCACACTTACGACGTGTCATGGATGTTGTCAGCCATACCTAGTCCTTTATTTGCTTCAGATTTCAGGATTTTTGCTTCCTTTATTAGTGATTCCCATTCATCTCTATATTTACAGCAAAATCAAAGTAAACTAATCAAAAACAACTAAAGTTGATCAAGACCTTGCAATTATTTAGAGTTAAAAGCTTCAAATGTGTTAGCATAGTCTCGCACATTAATGCTCTTATGAATATTTCTTTAGAAATTCATATGTAGTTATGAAGATAGGCTTAAACGTCATGTTGTTTTATAGGAGGATAGGTATGTTGTGCATTAATGAATTTCTAGTAAGAGGTTGAATTTAGTTTTTGAAGTGATAAAAAAAATCATCCTAGAGTGAGCAGTTATGACAATGCTTGGGGTATTGAATCCATGGTCCAGGCTAGTATTATGAGGTTATGTACAGTACCTTATGATTCTGAGTTAGGTTTGACCTTGATGAGAGGATTTAGTTTAGTTTAGACTTTAGTAGACGGATATATCAATGCCATGTGAGAATTATAAGTTGAATCAAGCAAGTATGGTATTTGAAAGGAATAGTATAGTTTAGGGAGTGTTTGGCAAGTGTTGTTAAGCTTGAAAGTACAAAGTTTCATTACTTAAGCCCCAGAAATTCTATCCTGGCTTATGATTTATATGTTTATGTTCCATGCTATAGAGCCGTAACAATGTTGTAATTCCTTATTCAAATGTTTTGTTCAGATCATGCCCAAAGTTCTTTACTCCCTAATACCGTTAGAGTTTCTTAGAGAAGTTCTGAAGAAATACTCCATCTGGGTATGAGAATCCAGTATGATTCAGTTCGTGTAGCCATAAATCCAGTTTAACAGTCAGACAGACAAATCTCTATAATTTTTCCATCTTCCGATTTAGTCTAGTCTTACTACCTGGAATTTCATGAGTATGGGAATTCCAAGAGGTAGTTTGTACGCATCCATGTAAATTGGGAATTCAGCTCAGTATATGCATCAGTCATCAGTTTCAGATTCAGATATTCAGTTACGATTTAGTTCATAAGTATTTAGTGAATGATCTTAGCTTTCCAAGCATCCCAACTCAGACAATGAAATACCTATGGTATGATCTTAGCCTCATTGTCTCATGATTCATGCCTGCATAAACTATCACTTCATAGTTCTGCATGGATAAATAATATCATGAACACTTCAAGCAAATTAGAAACTCTCAACATGAATCAATTCCTTATAATGCAAGTCAGCTCAGAAATCAGTTACACGATAGAGGTTTTAATCTTTCAGACTTGGTCATATAAGTATGTTCCCAGAGGTGAATGTTCAGTTCTATATATAATCTCAGTTGCCTTAGTTAAGAACTCTCATTCCAATCAGTCTGTTGAGGATGCTACTTGAGGAGCAGAAGCAGACATGCGAACCAAGTATCCTCATCTCTTCTCCACGAACCCAGATTCAATCGAAGGAAATAGTCTTTCTTCATTCAGTTTTTTTCCAGTCTCAGATTTAGCTATGGAGCTATCTTTATGTAAAATCATGCACTCATAGATCAGTTCAGTAGCTCAGTATGCTTTAGATTCAATCATACAGTTATTTCAGTTGTGCATGATAGCTTATAGCCTTAGATTCCTTAGTATTTTCAGTTTAACTAGCCACATTCGAGGATGAATGTTTCCAAGGGGGAGATATTGTAATACACCATATTTTTCCTAGATTAATTTTGCTCCTAGAATGTTAAAGATTATCTTCAAAAAGAGGATAACTTTTGTTACGTATAGAATTTTCCAGATTTAGACCTTTTATTATGTTGGAAATTGAATAAGCTTTCCATCGATACCAAATTCACCCAATTCCGACACTCGATTGAGAAGTTAAGCATTTTTAAGTTGACAGTATGCCACTTGGACACCCACCACATCACAGTGGAGGGTAAAATGAAAATCATGACATTATAGTGGACCTCTGCGATATTGGTGCATTGTGGAGATGTCCCATTTCCCATTAGTCAATTTCCCAAAGTCCAGCGCAATATTGGCGTATCGCGCCAGTGGCTAAAATGGCTTTCCAAAGGGGCACCGTGATGGCTCCGCGTCGCAGAGTCTGCCCACTTTCCAATTATCCAAATTCCAGTAAGCCACCGCGATAGTGGTGCATAGCGGTGGCCTGCCAGTTCGATAAAAATATTTTTTCCAGTTCAATTTAGAAGTTTGAAAGGGTATTTTGGTCAATTCCCAAGCCCCCAATACGTGTATAACACAATACTAAACCCATTCTAAGCCTGTTATGCTCATTATTCATCAATTTTCTCTCAAGCAAAACCCTAGAGCTCCAAAGCTTCTTCTCCAAGAAATCTAAATCCTCCATAGTTTTCCAAGAAAGCTCTAAATTGAGTATTCCCAAGACAAGATAATCAAGAACTCATCTTCAAAAACTCAAATAGGAATCAATAATTCAAGTTTCTTCATCTAATTATCAATTAAGGTATGTGGGGTTTATGAGCAAGAATCTCCTTTCATCCTTGTGCCCAAAACTAGTTTTTAACTACAAATTTATATAATTTTGAATGTCTATACATGAATTTTAAATTAGGGTTCATACCCATTATTGCTAATTGCAAGATTATAAGATTTCCAATGTTTTAGAAGTTTAATTGCATGTCTATTTTCATACTTTCATGCCTATTGCAGAAATTTGTAGATTTTAAGATGAATTATCATAGTTTTCATTATTAAGCATGAATATTACGATGTTTCGACATGCGTTTGATGTATGGCTTATTAAGCCCAAGTTTATATGTTGATGTTTCAACAAAGATGATGCTTTAAGCATCCTATGATTAGTTTATTCATAGATTTTCAGTAAAGCTTTGATCTTTTGATCCTAAGTTAAGATAAAGAATCCACATTATTCATATAATTTGAGATTTAGAGAAAGAGAAGAATAATTGGTTTTCATTATAAATCCTTGTGATATCTTAAGGTTGATTACCTAAAGTTCTGAGTGATAAGTATGGGAGTAGTATTTAGCACTGAGTTAGGTATGATTCCAAGGTCTCATGCCCAGAACTATGAGCCACCATAGGTTTTAAGCGCCCATAGTGGGCTAAGTCACTGATCACTTAAGTTAAGGTTCTATTCTAAGGGCAAGGGTAGAACAGCTCTCCCCAACGTGGGTAAGACGTTGGACTCCATGACAGCTCACATGATTTATGTTGGTTAGAAGTACCTCCCAAAGTTCCTAAGTACTAACAGAAAATATTTAAAGAAAAGGTTTTAGAAAACTAAGTGTAAAGGCTCATAACTTTATTCAGATTATGCTTTACAGTAAGATATTAGCTACAGTTTTCAGATTTCAGATTTAAAGAGCGAGTCCTTTCTACACTTAGACAGTATGATTTACAGACAGAATACTAGTACAACTCTTAGAACTAAATGTTATGACTCACTAGATTTATAAAGTATGATCTGCTATCCATTATCATCGATTTCAGTATTTCAGATATTCTAACTTATGTGAGTCATTTACATTTAGCATGCATTGTTTTATAAATTATGATGATGAGAAGATGTTTTACTTATGCATTTCATGTAAATTTAGCATGCATTTTTAGTTATTTATATTTAGCATGCATTGTTAGTTATGTAAATTTTAGTTTCATTTTTCAGACTTTATCAGAATGTACAATTGTATCAGTAGTGTATTTTTACAGATTCCATCCTTATTATGTTTCTGCATAGTAAACTCAGTCATTTTATACATATTTAATTAGATGCTTAATAGTATGCCAGTTCATGGGTTATCTTAGGATCACCTGTGGTCCTAAGAAACGTGTAACGTCTCGGGATAGATTGTTTGGGCGTTCCATACTTGTATAGGATGGGTACAACTCGCAAGGGTCAATCGTACCCTATGAAAGGAATTTAATGCAGTTTAAGTAAAGGCAATCTGGACATTTTTTCACTTATTCTAATAAGGCCCCATGAATTATATTGCACTTGGGAGGTTATTTTACCTATTATTCTATTCTTAAACACTTGTAAAATACTCTTAAATCCTCTCTAGAGTTCTTGGGTAAATACAGCTAGGGTTTCATCTTAAGGAGTAAATTGAGGCTTGTCTTGGTGATTTCTCTCTATCATCATCTTCATTTAAGTCATGTTCTCTTTCCTCATTGTTAGTTCCAACTAAAGGCATGGTTTTATGCAATGTTTTCATGATTTGAATGTTGTATGCTTTTGGGTTTTCAAATATGATTTGTTTTTTTTTGTTATAAATGCTTGGTTATGGTTTTCCCATATTTTAATTATGTTTTTTATATGTATTAATGGTGTTTTTGGATAATTGATTGCATGAGAATGATTCTTTGGTAATGGACTTTGGTTTTGGAAATACTATGCCCCCAATGTGTTTGATAAAATGCCTATAACAATGTTTTCACTATAATATTAGTTTTTCAATGGAACTTATGAATGGTTTAGACTTGGTAATGGATCCCTAAATGATATGAACGATTTAAATTATTTTCGATGGATTGGAAAGGCCTTGATGGCCATGGTTTTAGTTGAATATGATCTATGGGTATATGGAAATCCCTTGATTTAAAAAAGGTTTGGCTAAGGACAATACTTGCAAGTTATAGTCGGTGTGACGATACCACTATCTAATAGCCTTGGTTAATAAATGGTTAATGGTTTGGTTGGTTGCTTGGTAATGGTTTTAATTAGTCTTAAAGGAGGAATGTGTAGCAAAACCATTGAAGGTGGAGGTCACGGGGGGATCTAAATTGGAAACTCATATTTGCCGATGTGAGGTTTGATCCTAGTGACCATGTGCATGATATAATAATATATATTTTGGGGGACGTACTAGTCATCCTAGTTTTTCTTCCCTGGACATACGACTTCATGCACTGGGGCCCTTTCAGTAGGAGAAACTGAACCCATATAGCCCGTCGGTGGTTTAGGACGACAGAGCCACACAGCCCAGGTAAAGGTTTTAATTGCATGCTAAACCCGATTTCCTTTTCTAGCATGTATATATATATATGTATGGTTATGTGCATATGGATGGTATTTATTTGATTTTATAAATGGTATTATTTTATTCTTATTCTGAGTTCATGCCAGCATTCACCCGCTAACCCATCTTCGAGCATTGTATCCCCATGCGATGTAGGAACTGACCATTCTACTCCTCCTGCTTAGTGATTTGGACTTCAAGGTCAGCATTTGGAATAAAGTGGTGAGCTTTCATCATTCCAGAAGGCTTTATTTCATGGATGTTATTTTGTGCTTTGACTTATTTATGAATATTGATTTTGGCTATAGTTGGGGGCATGTCCTAACCAAATTTTTTGTATTCTTTTGGTTAAAGGATTTGTAGTACTTCTATGGGTTGGAATGGACGGGGTTGGTAGTTGTGCCAGCTTTAGCATTGGTATTACTATTGAGGCTGATACCGATTGATGATTTTGTTAGTTGTTCTATCCTCTTTGATTTTGGGATTAATCATATTATGTTTCTGATCTCATTATGGCCTATTTTATGGCCCTTGGTTCGCCATAGGTTTGGCTTGGTGGTTTGGTTGGTACGGTTTGGTGGACATGATAACTTGGTAGGTCTGGTCTAGGAATAGACATATCCTAAAGTCAGTTCATGTCCAATTATGCTATCTTGTTATATGTTCGAAATTCAGCCAACTTAAGGCAGACAACTGGAGGTTGGGATGGATAACGGGGGTAGTCTTCGGTCCTGGTTAGACCTGAGATTCCTATTACAACAAGGCCCTCAGGTCGGGTCATGTCACGTTGGTATCAGAGCTTTAGGCTCGTGGTCAGTTGGGAGTCCAAAAAGTTGTGTCTTTTAGAGTCTCTTTTACGGGTATGCCATACTTATAAGAGAAGGGATACAAGGTATTTAGGAATGTTTCACCTTTTTGGTATTCTATTTTTAAGATTGGAGTCTAAGTCCTGAAATTCCTCTTTAATCCTTTGTTGTTCACTTTTTAGATCATGCCTCGATATTTTGGAACACAAGGAAACACTTCAGTCCCATCTAGGGATAATGTTGATGAAGTACATACTATGTCTGGAGTTCATCTTCGATCTCGGGGTCGTATCCCTGATTGTTCTAGAGTTCTTCTAGTTGCTACTAGTCTTCCTTAGGGTGAGGTGACTAATGCAAACTTTCACCAGTCTATTCATACTATTGATCAATTGGTTACTGCTCAGGCTGAGCGGGATGCGTCTGGTGGATTATTTGCTGAGGCCACACGGGTTGATCAGTTTATGAAATTGAATCTTTCTACTTTTACTGATGTGAAGGTGGAGGAGGATCCTCAGGGTTTCTTGGATAAAATAGAGAAGATATTCAGGGTGATACAGGCTACTAATGTGGAAGGTGTGAACTTTGTATCTTATTAGCTCAAGAATGTTATGTACCAATGGTACAAGGAACGGGATAGGGATAGAGGTAATGTAGAGGAGTTGTCCTTATGGGATGCCTTTTTTGGTGTTTTTTTGGATTGTTTCTTTCCTCAAGGGCCGAGGGAAACATAAATGGAGGAGTTAATAAATCTTAAGCAAGGGAGAATATCTGTAAAGGAATATGCCTTGAAATTTCATTTGCAGTCAAGATATGCTCCTTATTTGGTGGCTGACATGAGAGCGAGGATAAGAAAGTTCACTTCTGGGATATCTCAGGATTTGATCTTGCAAAGAAAGATTGTTTTTCTGATTAAGGATATGTACATTTCAAGTTTAGCTATACACATACAATAGGTGGAGGATGAGAAGAGGAATCGGGCGGAGTTCGGAGATAAGAAAGGTAATTGGAGCAAGTTTTTGGACTAGGGAGGTGCTCAATCTCAAGGTGGTTGGGATGGAGGTAAATGGATGAGAAAAAAATGGGGGTGCTCTAGGTCCTTCTCTACTGCTAGCGTTTTTTTACCCGAGGCAGTCAGGTGATAGGCATCAGTAAGGTGGTGATAATTTTTAGGCATAGGTTGACCAATCTCAATCGAGTAGGGGTCATTTGGTTTCTTCATACCCGTCTTGCCAATTTTTTGATTGTCTTCATCAGGGTTATTATGACAAAGAAAGGTACAAGTGTTTTAAATATGTCCAGCTAGGCCATATGCTCAAGAATTATTCGATTGGTAAAGGAGCTTCGGGAGCGGTCAGAGCTCTGGTTGCTTCATCTTCTGTTCCTGCTCCTACTGGTATGACTTCGGTGTATGCTCTTACTTTTGGTACCGACATTGGCCAGAATAGGTTGTATGCTCTTGTATTTTGATAGGAATCTGAGGCATCACCTGATATATTTACTAGTACGTTACAACTCTTTTCTAGTGATGTGTCTTGTCTGCTTGATCCGGGGTCTTTCTTTTTATGTGACCCTATTTGTGGATGTATGTATTGGTTTTGATCCTGAGGTTGTTTCAGATCCTTTTTCTTTTCTCTCCCGATAGGTGACTCGATTATTACTGAGAGAGTCTACAAGAGGTATGTGGTATCTGTTGGTGGTAGGGAGAGTTTGGTGGATTTGCTTGAACTTGATATGGTGTTTTTTGATGTTATTCTGGGGAAGGATTGGTTACACTCTTGTTACATATCCTTGGATTGTCGTACCTGTAAGGTTGTCTTTAGGTTCGCTGGTGAACCGATTATAGAGTGGGCAGATGGTTCCCTAGCTCCTAGGGGGAGGTTAATTTCTTATCTTAGAGCTCGTAGGTTAATCTCTAAAGGTTGTCATTGTCACTTGGTTCGGGTTAAAGATTCTAACTTGGAAGGTCCTTCTTTACAGTCAGTTTTGTTGGTAAATGAGTTTCTTGAGGTCTTTTCGGATGATATCCCTGGTATTCTTTTGGTTAGAGAAATAGAGTTTGGTATTGATTTGTTTCTGAACACTCGTCCGACTGAGTTGAGAAAACTCGAGGAGCAACTTAAGGATCTTCTGGATAAGGGGTTTATTCATCAAAGTGTATCCTTGTGGGATGCACCAGGGTTGTTCGTACGCAAGAAGGATGATTCCCTTTGGATGTGCATTGACTATCGACAGTTGAATAAGGTAATGATTAAGAACAAATATCCTCTTCCAAGGATAGATGATTTGTTTGATCAGTTGCAAGGTGTCAAGTTCTTTTCTATGATAGATCTTCAGTCCAGGTATCATCAGCTTAAGATTAGGTAGGAGGATATCCCTAAGACGGCTTTTCAAACTTTGTATGGGCACTTTGAATTTTTGGTGATTTTATTTGGTTTGATTAATGCCCCGATGATATTTATGGACTTGATGAACTGGGTTTTCAGGAAGTTCTTAGATCTCTTCGTCACTATGTTTATTGATGACATTTTGGTTTATTCCAAAAGTGAGGTGGATCAAGGTAATCACCCCCGAGTGGTATTGCAGACCTTGAAGAAACAACGGTTGTATGCCAAGTTCTCCAAGTGTGAGTTTTAGATGAACGTTTTGACTTTTCTTGGTCATATTATTTCTAGTGAAGGGATCATGGTGGATCCACAAAAGGTGGATATGGTTAAAACGTGGTCTAGACCCACGACTTTAACCGATATTCGGAGTTTCTTGGGTTTGGATGGGTATTATCGGTGGTTTATGGAGAGCATTTCAATAATAGTTTCTTCTTTGACTAAGTTGACTCAGAAAAAGGTAAAGTTTTCTTGGTACGATGCTTGTGAGAGGAATTTTGAGAAGTTAAAAGATAAACTAACTTCGGCTCTGATGTTGACATTTTCTGAGAGTAGTGAGGGGTTTATGGATTATTGTGATACATCTAGGGTGGGACTTGGGCTATGTTTTGATGCAGCATGGGAAGGTGATTGCCTATGCTTCTAGGCAGTTGAAGGTACATGAAAAGAATTATCCTACTCATGATTTAGAACTGTTGGCGGTGGTTTTTGCTTTGAAAATCTGGCGTAATTATCTGTATGAAGTGCATGTAGACATCTTTTCTAATCATAAGAGTCTACAGTATGTGTTCACTCAGAAGGAGCAAAATCTCGGGCAAAGAAGATGGTTGGAGATTCTTAAATACTATGACATGAGTCTTCACTATCACCCAGGTAAGGCTAACAGGGTTACTGATGTTCTTAGCAGGTTATCCACGGAGAGTTTGGCTCATGTGGAGGAAAAAAAATAAGAATTGGTGAAAGATATTCACCACTTGGCTAATCTTGGAGTTTATCTTTTGGACTCCGAGGATGGTGGGGTGATGGTACAGGAAGTGGTTCAGTCGTCTCTTGGTGCAGAGATTAAGGAGAAACAAGTGCTAGATTCTATCTTGATGAAAATCAAGAGTAATGTGGGTATGCAAAGGAAATGGCATTTGAAGTGGAGACAGTACTTTACAGTACCAAGGGAGGTTGTGTGTTCCTAATGTCGATGGGTTGCGACAAAGGATCTTGGATGAGGCACATGAATCGCGCTACATTGTACATCCCAGCTCGAGGAAGATATATCATGATCTCAAGGATATGTATTGGTGGAATGGTATGAAAAGGGAGGTGGCTGATTTTGTGGCCAAGTGCTTGGTCTGTCAACAAGTTAAAGTTGAACACATGAGACCACTCAAGAGATTGTTTTGCCCGAATGAAAATAAGAGGTAATCAATATAGATTTTGTTATCAGTCTTCCTCGATCGTAGAACCTGTTTTATTTGATTTGGGTCATCGCGGATAGGATGACAGAGTTTGCTCATTTTTGTCAGTAAAGACTACCTTTTTGGTGGAGGATTATGCAAAGTTATATATTCAGGAGATGAAGCTGCATGGGGTACCTGTTTCTATTATCTATGATCATGGTACATAATTTTCATCTCATTTCTGGAGGTCTTTTCAGAAGGGATTGGGTACTAATGTGAGTCTGAGTACTGCTTTTCATCCTCAGACGCTTGGGCAAGCGGAAAGAACTATTCAGACATCGGAGGATATGCTTCGGGCATGTGTCGTTGATTATGGAGGTGGTTGGGTTGAGAATCTACCTTTGGTAGAGTTTTCTTACAACAATAGCTATCATTCTAGTATTGGTATGTGATGTTGGGTGTATTTATGCATTCTAGTCCTTTTAACCTTGTTTTAAGGATGATTTGTATGTTATTTAGGTTGATAATGAGATAAATGTGCATCTAAGTGTTAAAGCATGTGTTTACAATGTTCAAAGTGAATTCCAAAAAAGTTTGTACCTAAAAGATTCATTTATAGTTCAATCGTGGAAACTAGCGTTACTAGCTTGAGCTAGGTGCTTGTCTAGGTGATCCCGGTGGATTCTATTGTGTTTAATATGTTACAAATGGTTTTAATGTTTAATTATGAGTATAATAACTTATCGGTAATATTCAAGGTTCGATTTGATTAAGTTAAGAGGCGGAACATAATGTTAAAGATCAATGCAAACTAGCTTAACTTAGCTCTTGTTTTGATTCATCATCATGCGTATTGTGTTGTGATTGTCTTTAATTTGTGTGGTGTGATTGTGTAGAAAGCTTTGTGATATGAATATTATGATATTTTGATGCTGAAAAGACTGGAAATCCATGGGAAATACACCACAAGTCAAGGGATGAAAGATTAGAGGATCAACACTTAACCAAAATTCGAGAGACAACTTCTAGAGAGCCAAGGCTATAAGCCCGCGTCACCCCACTTGGAGCGGGGCTCTATCCAGGGTGCAATATCACTTGGAGTAGTGCTCAACAAAGGGAGGCGCCTAACCTATAGTGGGGCTAAACCCAGGGCGGCGCCCCCTTTGTTCATGTGCTCTCAAATTATTAGAATTCAACTCCTACACGGTTTGGGCTACTTCTATTGCTATAAATACATCATTGTCATGTTTTTTACATATCTTTGGACATATTTCTAAAATCAAGGGGCTGCTACAACTTCATAGTTAGGTTTTTATTATGTTAATTGAGTTCGTTCATATTTTTAGTCATTAATTACAATCTTGTGATTATGATTATGACTATGCGTGGCTAAATGCCCTCTTTCCGGAGTTAAATCCAAGAACATGAGTATTGTTGTTTTGAATTAAGTTTGTTTAATTTGCTTATCATTATTGATTGTGTGTTCATTTTTTATTTAACTATTTTATGGATTAGCTACCCTTAGAATACATCAATTGTCTACCTTTTGATCTCGGGAGAGGGAATAGTGGATAGAACATGGAGATGAACAAAGTATGGTTGTATTCTTTTATGAAATAAGAAATTCAATTTAGTGTCTAGGACAGGGATGTTGGATACCTTACTTGATTCACATGTTGGATAATAGCTTAATGAACTTAATTGGACTATTACATCCCATCTCAACGATGTAGTTCTAAGGTTCAACTTAGGTAAAAGATTAAAGGTCAGGAGACCATGATCGTGCAATTAACCCTACGTATCAACAACCAAGATAAGCACGTTAACGAATGAAGTTCAATAACATAGTATGATTGTTCAAAGTGATTTAACCCTGGGTTTTCTTCTATTGATTGTTCCAAGACTTTATTTTCAACATTGTTTACTTTACTTGCAATTACAATTTCCAAACTCTCTTTTTGGTTACTCTTGCATTAAGTTAATCTAAATTATGAACTAAAATAGAATCGTTATTGAATCAAGTCCCTGTGGGATCGATACTTGGCTTCTTGAAGGCCACTTTACTACTTGATATGACCACGTACACTTGCGTGTGCGCTTGGGCGCTGTCAGTATGGCCGCTTTTGAGGCATTATATGGTAGGAGGTGTAGATCTCCTATTGGTTGGTTTGATCTTGGCGAGGCGAATATGTTCGGTCCGAATTTGGTTTATCAGTATTTGAAAAAGGTGAAGATAATTTGGGATAGGCTTAAGGCTCCCAAAGTCGCCAAAAGTCCTATGCGG
Source organism: Capsicum pubescens (assembly GCA_030864215.1). Classification (NCBI taxonomy): domain Eukaryota; kingdom Viridiplantae; phylum Streptophyta; class Magnoliopsida; order Solanales; family Solanaceae; genus Capsicum; species Capsicum pubescens. The sequence goes on from CM061548.1 coordinate 388,948,144, forward strand.
ATGTAAGGCATAGAGACTTGGAGTTTGAGGTCGGGGATATGGTGTTCCTTAAGGTATCTCCCATGAAGGGAGTAATGCAGTTTGGCAAAAAAGGGAATCTCAGTCCCCGGTATATTGGTCCATATGTGGTTTTGCGGAGGGTTGGAAATATTGCTTATGAATTGGAGTAGTCTTCTAGTTTGAACTCTATTCATCTGGTATTTCATGTCTTCATGTTGAGAAAGTGTTTAAGTGATCCTTCTTCGACTATTTCTTTGGAGGGGTTGGGTATCTCGTACTCTCTGTCTTATGGAGAGGTCCCGGTTGATATCCTGCATAGGTAGGTTCATCGGTTGCGAACCAAGGATGTGGCTTCATTTAAGTTTCTATGGTGGAACCATAAGGTGGAAAAAGCTACATGGGAACTAGAGGAGGACATAAAGTCCAAGTATCCATATCATTTATTTGATCGTGAGATTCGTGCGGATGGTATGTGTCTTCAACACATCCATATTTTTTGAGTTTGTTAAAGGAAAGATTAACATCTTTGCCTCTTTGTTTTCAAAAATTCTTAAAGATTGGAAATATATTTGATAATGCAAATGACTTTTGCATGTGATTACCCCTACCTTGTCTGTCATTCGGGGATGAATGTTCCTTGTAGAGAAACTGAAATACCCTGGTTTCTGGACCTTAGAAAATTTCATTGATTTTTGGTTTTTGGGAAAGGTATGACTTAGGGGAATGAGTTGTACACTTGGGTACAGATGGTATAGTTCATTCGTAAGTTAACCAGTATTTGTTGGTGGGATGATGTAGTTACTGGAATGGGTACGATTTGGGTGGTATGAGTGGTATAGTTGGGTATAGCTTGTTTGGTTACTTCACTTGACCTTAGACTTGGCAACTTAAGTTAGATTTGAGTACGAATAGCTCACCATGAGCTGTAAGCCAGGGTCCGAGTCGAACCCAGGACTCGTATAGTGGTCAGTGTTCAAACCTCCTAGATTCTATTCTGCCAGGGATACAATTTATAGGTACTAGTCGTACACTTGAATACGACTTGGGTTTAGGTGTGTCGTACCTTGGACAATGTTGGGTCTAAGGGAAAACCTAGGGTACGAAAGGTGGGTACCATTCATACAGGATGAGTATGACTCGTTAGGGTCAATTATACCCTATGATGAGATTTTAATGCAGTTTAAGTGAGGGCGATTCAGACATTTTGCCACTTATCCTAATAAGGTCTCACAACTTATATTGCACTTGGGAGGTTATTTTACTTATTATTCTATTCTTAAACACTTGGAAAACAATCTTAAATCCCCTCTAGAGTTCTTGGGCAAAAGAAGCTAGGGTTTTATCTTAAGGAGTAAATTGGGGCTTGTCTTGTGATTCTCTCCATAATCATCTTGATTTAAGGCATCTTCTCTTCCCTCATTGTTAGTTCCAACTAAAGGCATGATTTTATACAATGTTTTTAGGATTTGAATGTCGTATGCTTTTGGGTTTTCAAATATGATTTGGGGGGTTTTGGTTATAAATGCTTGGTTATGGTTTTCCCATGTTTTAAATATGCTTTTATATGCATTAATGGTGTTTTTGGGTAATTGGTTGCATGAGAATGATTCTTTGGTAATGGACTTTGGTTTTGGAAATACTATGTAACAATGTTTTCACTATAATATTGGTTTTTCAATAGTACTTACACATGAATTAAACTTGGAAATGGAATACTAAATAATATGAATGGTTTAAATGGTTTTAAATATATTGGAAAGGCCTTGGTTGCCATGGTTTTGGTTGAATATGATTTATGGGTACATTGAAATCTTTTGATCTCAAAAAGGTTTGGCTAAGGACAACACTTACAAGTTATAATCGGTATGACGATACCACTATCAAATAGCCTTGCTTAATAAATGGTTAATGGTTTAGTTGGTTTCTTGGTAATGGTTTTAATTGAACTTAAAGGAGGGATGTGTAGAAAAGCCGTGAAAAGTGGAGGTCCCGGGGGTATCTAAACTAAAAACTCATGTTTGCCGATGTGAGGTTTGGTCCTAGTGATCATGTGCACGATGACACACTATATACTTTGGGGGATGTGCTAGTCATCTAAGGTTTTCTTCCCTCGTCGTGCGGCTTCATGCATTAGGCCCTTTCAGCAGGGGAAGGTGAACTCATATATCCCATGGGTGGTTTAGGAAGGAAGAGCTACACAACCCAGAAAAGGTTTTAATGGAATGCTTAACCTGATTCCCTTTCTCGGCATGGTTATATATATATGTATGTATATATTTGTATGATTGTGTGCATATGGATTTCATTTTCTTGGTTTTATAAATGGCATTATTTTATCCTTATCCTGAGTTCATGCTAGCGTTCACCTGCTAACCCATCTTCGGACACTGTATCCCCACGCGATGCAGGAATCGTCCGTTCTACTCCTCTTGCTTAGCAATTCAGACTTTGTGGTCAACATTTAGATTGAAGTGGTGAGCTTTCATTATTTCGTAAGCCTCTATTTCAAGGATGTTACTTCGTACTTTGACTTATTTATGGATATTGGTTTTGGCTATGGTTGGGGGCATGTCCCAACCGAATTTTGATATTCTTTTGGTTAGAGGCTTTGTGGTACTACTATGGGTTTGAATGGGTGGGGTCTATAGTGGTGTTAAACTTAGTATTGGTATTGGGGATGATACCGATTGCCAATATTATTGGTTGTTCCATCCTCTTTTATTTTGGAATTAATCATATTATGTGTTGGGTCTCATTTGATTTGGGCTTGGTTTATGGCCCTTGATTCGGTATTTATTAATCTTGGTGGTTTGGTTGGTATGGATTGGTGGACGGGATGACTTGGTAGGGATGGTCTAGGAATAGACCTATTCCAAAGTCAGTCCTTGTCCAGTTATGCTATTTTGTTTTATGTTAGAAATTCAGCCAACTCAGGGCAGGAGACTGGTGGTTGGGATGGGTAACAGGGGTGGTCTCCGGTACCAGTTGGACCTGGGACGCCCATTAGGACAAGGCCCTGGGGCCTCGTATGGTCAGATATTCACATCAGGCCTTACCAAATTCTAAAGAAGATTAAATTGATTTTCACATTTCAAAGTAGTGTAACTTTTTTTTCTCTCATCGTCTCACAATATTTTGTTAGTAATTTTTTATTTTATCTCACATATTAATATATTGTACATAGATATGTTATCTCTAAAGAAGTCCAATTTATGATCTAATAAAGTATTGAAGTATTTGGCTCTAAAATATAAATATCTAATTAGTATCGGTTAATTTTGGATAAGTTAAACCTCAAGGACTTTTTCACAAGTTTGATGAAAACTTAATTGAAAAGGTACCTCTTCTAGAGAGGTATAATTAAATGGTGCCTTTTAGGAGAGTCAGATTATAAAAAAACATGGTCCCTAAGTTTGAACGTAATTTTTTCTTTCTCTACCCCATCATAGAAAAGAATATAGAATGCGTATTAAAGCATACAAAAAGTGGGAGGGGTCAAATCGTATGAGTTTGATGATGATGCAACACTCAATTATGAAATCCTTAAAAGGCGGTATCATAGAGAACAAATATGCCAAAGGTTTCTTAAAAGAAATCCCAGACCAATTCATTTCTAACGAAAAGGTTGAAACAAGTACAATTCTTAATAAGATAGTTTCAATGAGAAATAAGGGAAAAGGAAACATAAGGGTGTACATTATGGAAATGCCTAATCTTATTACAAAACTCGGGGCCTTTAAGCTGGAATTGTCTGATGACATACTTGTGCATCTAGTTTTGATCTCCCTTCCAACACAATTCAGTCAATTCAAAGTTTCATGTAATACTCAAAAAGAGAAATGAACTTTGAATGAACTTATAGCTCAATGTGTGCAAATGGAGGATAAACTGAAATAAGAGAAGATTGAAAGTGCTCATTTGGCGTCTACCTCTGGAACTAAAACCACTTAAAATAAGCGAAAAAGTAGTAAGACTAAGGAAACTGTAGACGAAGGAACATCACAGTCCAAGAATCCAAAGACTTCATTCTTTTGTATGAAAATTGGTCACATAAAGAAAGAATGTTCCAAGTACGCTAGATGACTTGAAAAGAAAGGTAAACTTCTCAATTTCGTTTGTTCAGAAGTTAATTTGGTTGTTGTACCTAGTGACACTTGGTGGATAGATACGGGTACAACTACTCATATAAGTGCAACTATGAAGGATTACCTAAGGAACTGAGCACCGATTGATGTTGAAAGATACATCTATGTAGGCAACGGCAATAAACAGTTGTGGAGGCTATTGGTGTCTTTAGAATTCCATTAGACACTGGTTTTTATTTGGAACTAGAGGAAACAATTACTTTACAATCTTTTAGACGGAATTTAATTTCTATTTCTTGTAGTATTTCTTTAAATTCTAATATTGTTGGAACTGGTACTCTAATTGATAATTTATATAAATTAAACACACAAACCTCATGAAGTTACAAAAACCTGCATTCAAGTAATTTCTGTACTAAGCGCAGATTAACAAATGAGAATTCATCAATGTTATGGCTTAGGCGATTGGGTCATATTTCTAAAACAAAGAATTCAAACATTTGTGTCAGAAGGAATTCTTGATTCAATTGATTTATCAGATTTTGAAATTTGTATAGAATGTATTAAGGAAAAATAAATGAATATAAGAAAAAGAGGTGCTTATAGTAGTAAATAGCTATTAGAGTTGATACATACAGACAATTGTGGTCCGTTTCCTATAGCTTCATGGAATGATCAACAATATTTTATTAACTTTGTAAATGACTGATTCCATTATGGATATCTCTATTTAATTCATGAGAAGTCACAATCTTTTGATGTTTTTAAAATTTTCAAGGCTGAAGTTGAAACTTAATTAGGTAAGATAATTAAGGTTGTCAAATCTGATAGTGGAGGAGAATATTATAGTAGATACGATGGATCAGGTGAAAAACGTCCAGGACCTTTTACAAAGTATTTGACAGAGTGTGGGATTGTACCTCAATATATTATGTCGGGGACTCCAAGTCAAAATGGTGTAGCTGAGAGACGAAATCGAGCTCTTAAGGATATGGTAAGAAGTATGATTAGTCATTCTTCTTTACTTGAGTCGCTTTGGAAAGAAGCATTAAAGACTGTAGTTTATATTCTAAATAGAGTTCCTAGCAAAGCAGTAGCTAAAACTCCATACGAGTTGTGGACCGGTAAGAAGCCTAGTATTTGGCACTTGCATTTATGGGTATGTCTAGTCGAAGCAAAGCCTTACAATCCTAATAAAAAGAAGCTGGATTCAAGAACTATTAGTTTCTACTTTGTGGGTTACTAAGAATGGTTGAGAGGCATTAAGTTTTATGACTCCTCAAATAGATCCTTTTTTGAGACAGAAATGTCAAATTTATTGAGGATGTTGATTATAGTGGGAGTAATCAAAACGAACAAATTATGTTTGAAGAGGAATTTGATAATATCGATTCTAGTGAAAATGATCAGTTACTTTACCAAATGTATTTCAACCTGTAAGTTAGGACTATAGAGAAAACACAATGATATTACCCCAAATTCAATAACCTCAAGTTGAAGTACCTAAAACAAGATCTAGCAGAGCAAGGAGAAATTCAATTTCGGATGATTATTTTGTTTATCTTCAAGAACATCATTTTGATATAGGATTGGAAGATGATCCTATAACTGTTAGTCAAGCAAAATTATGTCGAAATTCTGCTAAATGGGTTGAAGCCATGAAAGATGAATTGAAGTCTATGAAAGATAATGGAGTTGGGGATATTGTCGAGTTACCATAAGGATCGAAAACGATTGATTGTAAGTGTATTTTTTAAGCCAAGTGTGGTTCAAAAGGTTATATCAAAAGATAAAGCACGCCTAGTTGTTAAGGGATTCACTCAAAAGGAAGACATAGATTTTAAAGAGACATTTTCACCAGTTTCATCGAAAGACTCCTTTAGAATCATTATGGCACTTGTAGCTCATTATGATTTAGAGCTACATCAAATGAACGTAAAGACTGCATTTCTCAATGGAGACATTAAAGAAACAATATACATGATGCAACCAGAAACCTTTGAGTCTCAAGATTCAAAACACCTTATATGTAAACTTAAGAAGTCCATATATGGTTTAAAAAAGGCATCCCGTCAATGGTACCGAAAGTTTGATTAGGTGATATCCTCTTTTAGTTTTACGAAAAACACTGTTTATCAGTGCATATATCTCAAGTTCAGTGAGAGCAAATTTTTATCCTTGTGCTATATGTAGATGACATTCTACTGGAAAGAAATGGTGTAGGTTTATTGCATGAAACCATGAAATTTCTATCCAACAAATTTAAAATGAAAGATCTTGGTGAAACATTTTTTTTTCTAGGTATAGAGATCTATAGGAATCACACCAGAAATATTCTTGGACTGTCGCAAAAGATTTATATTGATAAGGTGCTAAGTAGATTTGGCATGCAAAATTGTGTACCAGGAGATACACCTATGGCAAAAGGTGATAAGTTTAGTTTGCGCCAATGTCTAAATTTGGACATAAAGAAGAAAGAGATGGAAAAACTTTCATATGCATCAGTAGTGGGAAGTATCTTGTATGCACAAGTTTGTACGCGCTCAGATATTGTGTACCTAGTGGAAATATTGGGGCGTTATTTAAGTAATTCCAGAATATATCATTGGAAAGATGCAAAATGGATTATGAGTTATCTTCAAAGAACTAAAGATGAAATGCTCCCTTATTGGAGGTCAGATCATTTAGAGATCGTAGAATTTTTTGATTCAGTTTTTCTGGATGTCTTGATAGTAGAAGATCTACATCAGGTAATGTTTTCATGATGGCTGAAGAAGTTGTTTCTTGGAAAAGTGTGAAACAATCATTAGCTTCTTCTACAATGGAAGTCGAATTTGTATCCTGCTATGAAGCATCAAATCAGGGAATATGACTAAGAAATTTTATCACTGAAATGCAAATAGCTAGTGGCATAGAAAAATCATTGAAAATTTATTGTGATAACAAGTCTGCTGAGTTATATTCGAACAACAACCAAAGTTCGTCGAAGTCAAAATATATAGTCATTAAATATTAGATTGTGAAAGAAAGGGTTCAGAGTCGTCTTGTGTCGATTGAGCATATTAGTACAAACTTGATGATTGCAGATCCTTTCATGAAGGGTTTTGTAATACCCCGTATTTTCCTAGTTCAGTTTAGCTCATAGTGCGTGCATAAGAGGCTTAGGACCTAAAAATTTAGCTAAGTGTTGGAGACTTAATTTTATTTTTGACCTCCTAAATTCATTGATCTTTAAAGTGACCTTTCCAACCTCGAAAAGTAAGTTTTTAAGTTATTTCACGATCAGGGGTGTAAGAAGCATGACTTGAGAAAGTTTTGGATTTTTTGGACAAGGATAGAGGCATGTTTGGATTTCATTTCCAGAACCTCACACGATTTCATCGCGTCACGGTGGGTATAGTGATGAAGGGTACATCACATCACAGTGTCCTCCTAAACAGCGTTCCAATTATGAATTTAAATTTTAGAGGGGTAGTCTAGTCTTTTCCCATTGCCCCAATCCATAATAACAAGGGATTTAACTTCAGTTAGGGAATAATATCCCCAAATTTCCCAATTTCTCTCTCAAATAAACCCTAACCTTTTTCCAAATTCATCAAGTTAAATCATTTTCCTTTCAAAAAAACCAAGAACTCAAGTGTTTCAATCCAAGAAAGCCTTCAAGAAAGTTGTTCTCTTTCAAGATTTAAGTGTTAAAGGTATGTGTGATGTTCATCCATGGTCCCTTTTCACCCATGGAGTCCAAGAATCCATTTTCAAGTTTAAAGTTATGAATTTTACTTGTGGTTATGAATTATCTATATGAAGCTATTATGAAATTTGATTTCAAATCATGTTTACAATATGTTGTTGTTGGAATTTGTCCGTGACACGTTTGAATGGTGATTTTCGCATGTTGCATCCTTAATCCATGATTTTAGTATTGCAATTATGTTAGTAGCACATGTTTTAACTATTCCCATGCTCAAGTCTATGAATTCCAAGTGTTTGGTGAAATGCCAAAGAGAATGATTTCCACATTATGGTTTTGAAGCTTTTACATGCCTTTATTATTATTTTCATTCAGTGTTGGGGGTTATGAACACCCAAAACTTAGCTGTTTACCTAGTTTTCAGAATCTTCAGAATGGTTCCAGATAAACCATGAGCCTTGTCATTCAGTTAGTATCATTTCTCAGTTGTTGCCTCAGATAAGCTTTGTTTAGTTCAGTAATCAGTGTCTTTTATTTAGGAGTAGGATTTAGCACCGAGCAAATACAGGACAGTGGCTTCCTCGACAATTATGCAAAGTCATTAGTAGCAGTCCCTATATTCTAGAACAACATAGCCAGTGTGGGTTATGAGAGTCACCTGTCAGTTTAGGATTGACTACCTCCCAGGGGTCACCCGTTAGCTTAGGCTTGACTCCGCCCAGCGATCACCCGTTAGTTTAGGCTTGATACCTTGGTTCTTCAGTACCTTAGTGGATCCAGACAATCATTGTTAGTACCCGTGGCACGATGCTGACACCCTTCCAACTGGGGTTACAGGTTGGACCCAGATGAGCTTAGAATTGGGCATGTCGGTTAGATGATACGTCCCACAGTCTCAGTACAGTATTTAGTATAGTTTCAGTTCAGGTTTTCTTGACCAAAGCATACAGATTCTCAGTTGTTTAGTTCTTAGATTCTAGTATTTCGGTATCATGTTATATGTTTGGTCATGCATTCTTTGATTTTATAGCTTTCACGCATATTATGCATCAGTTATCTCATGTTATTCAGTCAGTCATTATCTCATGCTACTCAGTCAGTCAGTATTTCATGCATGTGAACCTATGTATTTCAGTTTAACCTCATCTCATGTACTAGCACATTCAAAGTACTGACCGCATACATTTTCTTTGTGCTATGATGTTTATTATCATAGGTTCGACGCTGAGTTTCTCGACCATGCTTAGACAGTCCATCTAGTCAGCAGTAGCAGCAGTGGTGAGTCCTCATCCTTCGAGGAAGAGTTTATCTTTATTCAGTTGTGTTAGTAGTTCAGTTATATAGTTAGTCGGAGTTTGTTGGGGGTTTGTCCCATGAACTCCCTAGTCAGTAAGTCTTAGAGGCTTTTCAGACATTTCAGACAGTCAGTCAGTTTATCATCATTCATGTTGCACTATTTTCTTTTTCCACTATTTCATACCTCAAAAATTTTGGTTTGATATAGGCATTAACAACTCTATTTTTGACACTTCCAATGCCTACGTCTCTCTCTTGGTGTCGGCTTCCCCTATCTCCATACCCCCGGTATCTCCTAGGTTCTCCTCGACCCCCTCTTAACTCCTCCTCCCTCATATAAGCATCATCAAAGGCTCCATCTCCTTCATACTCCTCTCTACCGTATCCTTCAAAGTGGGCTGGTCGGCCTTGGCCGTTTTGATTCGGAGGGTTTGGAATTTGTGGTCTTTGGGTTAATGGATCTTGGAATGGAGGGTTCGGATTTAGTGGAGGTACTTGGCGTCCAAATCCCTCTTGTGGAATTGGAGGGGCTTGGAAACGTAGTGGTCTAGTGGGGTCTCGGTTTGGAGGAAAATAGGTAGTTTGGCTTGCGGTATTTAGTGGAGCTTGGGGTGCATTTAGCATTTGGTGGACTATTTCGGGGGTGATGGTTGTGGAGGAGGTCCTATCATGACCATTGGTAGATACATGTAGAGGAGTAGAAGGACGAGAGTTCCTTTGACTCTCCACTTGTTCTAATCTCCCACTAATAGTCGACACTTCCCCCTTTATTGCTGCCAAGTCCCCTCTCACGGCCCCAAATTCCGAATTCAACCTTTCAAGTGTCCGGGTAACGGCCTCAAGAGTGACCCTCATAGAATCAAGGGCATTAGTATCCACATTATGAGACGTAGCTCCTTCCATTGTCAAGATATGATCCGCTTTAGTTCACCACAAGTTCGTGTTCCACAAGTGTTGTATAATTGGCTAGTAACCGTGAAATTTTAAAGGTATCAGTAAGCTCTTATCCGGAATGGATTCTTGTTTGAAGACTCAAAGAATTCTTGCCGGACTAGAGTCAAAAATCAGCAATTCATTCAAACGAATAAAAACACTCAAATAATCGTTGACACGAACAAACGGTTCAAGGAACTAGTTGACAACCTAGTAGGAATGTACTAGTTTGTTAATTAGTTCTAGGACCAAGTAAGGGAAACCAAGGATCAACAATTAGCAACCAAAGAATATCCTAAGTTGAGCTTATAGTGACGTGGCAGCATGCAATGGTTCCACACGTTCTTTTTTTTTTTTTTTTTTTTTTGTTAATATTCACACAACTTGTTATAGTTTGCAAAGTGTTTTGGTGGGAAAAAAATAAAATCTTGTAGTATTTCACCCTTTTCAAACTCAAGAAAGTGAGGTTTGGTTGACTACTCCCACAAAACAAGGCTCCTTGAATTAGGGAAAAGTGATTGACAAGACTAGAAGGTGATGGGTGCAAGTCTTTCACAACAACTTTATAGCTTGTCTTACAACTTGAGCACACAACAAGATGAACAAGATGAACAAGTTCAAAAGATGAACACCTCAACAAACTTCATCAACTTCTTTAGCACATAAACACACAACCACCGATTTTTTTTTCTTTTGGTTATCAACAACATACAACTTTCGGCCACTTCAATTCACTACACAATGTTCAAGTTTTCAAGCTCAACTTTTGGATCTAGACACCTTAGTGTTGGTGAGAAAGAAACCAACACTAGAAACTCACTAAACAAGCAAAATAACACCTAGATCTAAACATACAACATCATTCTTGGTTTCAACTTTTAATGGACAGATTTCAGAATTTCTTTTTGGTGTTGTTTGTTTAAACCGTGAACTAGCCCAAGATGGGTTATGTTGGAACACAACCGGTCTTGCTTTGATACCAAATGATACAAAATCAAACCAACAACACCAAGAGCTTCAAGTAGGCTCGGATTTCAGTCCAACAACACAAGAACAACAAGTTTAAGTTTCGGTTTTTCAGTCCAACAACACAAGAACAACAAGATAGATAACAATGCTAGTGAATCGAAAAGAGCCCCACACGGCTTCACTAGACTTTAAGATAGCAAAATCAACAACAACAACAAGATAAAGAAAGATAGATAACTTGACATATAACATTCAAGAAACTAAGAACCCTAACATCAAGAGAGGACCCTAAGTCTAATGAATATAAACACCAAGTTCTTACGAGGACCAAGAGGCACTCAACGACCTCAAAACCCTTGTTTCTAGCCAAAGAGAAATGTTTAGTGTTTTTTAGGTTACAAAATCAGCATTCCAAAACTAGGGAATAACTCTCTAACTTGTTCTATTTATACTACAAACAAAAGGGGTAAAATGACCCATCCGCCCTTGCTTCTTGTGCCAACCTTGGAGAGTAGTTTATTACACATTAAGACCTCTCTTCACACATAGAAACGTTTAGGTCCTTGGTTGGTTCAATCACCAACTCACACACGGCCATTTGCATGAACAAAGCTTGGAGTTTTTGTAATTCCCGAGCTTGGCTTCGTGTGAAAGGCCGTGTACCTGTGGAGGCTGCCCCAACCGTATCATCGACTTAGGAACTTGGAGTCCCCATCGCTCACAATAGTCCTCGGTACCCCGTGAAGCTTTACAACATGTTCAACAAATAATGAAGCTACACTACGAGCATCCTCGGTTTTAGCACATGGAATAAAATGAGCCATTTTAGAGAATCTATCAACAATAACAAAAATGCTATCTCGGCCCTTTCTAGTCCTTGGCAGCCCCAAAACAAAATCCATTGAAATGTCCAACCAAGGTCTAAGGGGAGTAGGGAGTGGGGTGTATAATCCTTGAGGTAGGAGACGAGATTTCGCACTCCGGCAGGCCACGCATTGACTACAAATTTTAGTGACGTCTTTGCGCATTTTGGGCCAATAGAAGTTCTCCTCTAAGATTCCGAGGGTCTTGTATACCCCCAAGTGCCCCATGAGGCCTCCGTCATGGGCCTCCCTCACAAATAATTATCTCCAAGAACTAGAAGGAACACACAACTTCCTCCCTTTGAACAAATACCCATCGAACCGAGAGTAGGAGGAATGGTCATTCTCCTTAAGCCAACGGTCCCTTCCCCACTCTTCGCATTCCCTAAAAATAGGAGCAAAGGTAGGATCCTCGGGATACAACAACCGCAAGCTCTCAAAACCCATCAATTTCGAAGACAAGGTAGCAACAAGCACATGCTTCCTAGACAAGGCATCGGCAACAACATTTTCCTTTCCCCTTTTGTAATGAATTACATAAGGGAAAGTCTCGATGAACTCAATCCACTTAGCATGACGCCTATTCAACTTGTCTTGGCTCTTAAGGTGTTTCAACGACTCATGATCCGTTCGTATCACAAACTCCTTAGGCCACAAATAATGTTGCCAATTTCCCAAAGCTCTAACAAGGGCGTACAACTCCAAATCATAAGTTGAGTAATTAAGAGTTGCCCCTTTGAGCTTTTCACTGAAATAAGCAACGGGCTTACCTTCTTGCATCAAAACAGCCCCGATGCCAACCTTACTAGCATCACACTCTACTTCAAACATCTTATCAAAATCGGGCAATTGCAATAAAGGCGCCGAGATGAGCGTAGCTTTCAAGGCCTCAAAAGCCCTAGCCTGCTCATCACCCCATTTAAAGGGTCCGTCCTTTCTAATTACCTCGGTCAAGTGGGCTGCTATGGAACTAAATCCTTTGACAAACCTCCTATAAAATCTTGCCAACCCGTGGAAACTTTGGATTTCTCCAATAGTTTTAGGGGTCGGCCAACTTCGAATAGAGTCTATCTTGGAATCGTCCACTTCCACACCCCTTGAGCTCACGACAAAACCCAAGAATATAACCTTATCAATACCAAAAGAACACTTCTCCATGTTGGCATACAGCTTCTCCTTTCGGAGCACATCAAACACACATTTCAAATGCATTACTTGATCATCAATAGATTTACTATACACCAACACATCATCAAAGTAAACCACCACAAACTTTCCAATATAAGGCTTCATTACATGATTCATTAGCCTCATAAAGGTGCTAGGAGAATTGGTAAGGCCGAAGGGCATGACCAGCCACTCATATAGACCGAATTTGGTCTTGAATGCGGTCTTCCACTCATCACCGGGTTGCATGCGAATTTGGTGATAGCCGTTCCTAAGGTCCACTTTAGAAAACAAACAAGATCCGTGGAGCTCATCTAACATATCATCTAGTCTAGGGATTGGATGACGATACCTTATAGTGATTTTGTTGATGGCTCTACAATCGACGCACATGCGCCAAGTTCCGTCCTTCTTCGGTACCAAAAGCACCGGAATAGCACACGGACTCATGCTTTCCTTGATGTATCCCTTGTTGAGAAGCTCCTCAACTTGTCTTTCAAGCTCCTTAGTGTCCATGGGATTGCTCCTATAGGCCGGTTTGTTTGGAAGTTGTGAACCCGGCACCAAATCAATTTGGTGCTCAATTCCCCGAAGCGGGGGTAATCCTTGCGGAAGTTCTTGAGGAAATACATCTTCATACTCCTGCAACACACAAGAAATCAAAGGGGAAATAGAAGAATTAGTGGGGTTAGTATTAAAACAATGGGCCAAAAGTAACATCGGCTTGTTTTCATCATGGTCTACGAAGAGTTCTTTCCTCCTAGCCAACATCACTACGTTTCCCACCTCCCTTGTCATTGGGGCAGCCTCGGATGCCCCTACTTCCTCACCTACGGCATTCCCCCCCTTTTCTCCCCTTTCGGATTCCTTCCCCTTTCCCTTCAACTCTCTCATCTTTTGATGCCACTCATTTACTTGGGAGGGTGAAAGAGGATGAAGTGTGACCTTTCGGCCATCCTTCTCAAGCGTATACCGGTTGGACCTCCCATCGTGTTTAGTAGACCTATCATATTGCCATGGTCTACCTAACAACAAGTGACATGCTTGCATTGGGATCACGTCACAAAGCACTTCATCGTGGTAGTTTGCCACCTTAAACCGAATCACACATTGCCTTGTGACCCTTAATTCACCACAATCGTTCAACCATTGTAGCTTGTAAGGACTAGTGTGTAGTGTAGTTGGTAGCTTCAAGAAATTTACCATAGCATGGCTCGCAACATTTGTACAACTACCACTATCAATCACCAAGGTGCACACACTCCCCTTTACAAGACACTTAGTATGGAATAGATTTTCCCTTTGACTCGGGTCATCTATCGCCTTACTAATCATGACACGTCTAACCACAAAGTTTGGAACCACACACTCCCCTTCTTGTGGATAGACATCTTCACTACCATCTAATTCATCATCATTCGGCCCATTTTCAGCTCCCTCTCCATCTTGAGGCTCGGCCTCATCCTCCCCCTTTTCGGAAACCACCTCCTCACCAAGGTAGTACACTTTCCCTTCTCGTAGGATCACATTGCGCCGGTTCGGACATTCATTGGCCTTATGCCCCCAACCTTGGCACTTGAAGCATTGGAACCCCTTTGGGTTGGGATATTTATGAGCCTCCGGTTTCGGAGGGAATTTAGGGACTGTTTTGGACTCGGGCAGCTTCGTAGGGGCGGGTTGGTCCTTGTTTTTGGGCCAACCCGAGGGGGTTTGTACCCTTGCCTTGAAGGATGATCTCTCCTTAAGTTCCCTTTCAATCTCAAGGGCCGCTTGGAATATACCGTCAATGGTTTCAAACCGGTGAAGGGTCAAATGAGTGGAGATCTCTTTGTTCAACCCACACTTGAACCGGATGATGTCGTGACTGATTTGCTCTCCACGATGATCAAGTTTCAACATGAGTTGTTGGAACTCGTCAAAATAGGCCATCACACTCTTGCCTCCTTGCCGCAAACCATATAATCTAGCAAGCAACTCATGACGATATCTCTCGGGAAGGTATCGTTGTCTCATCAAATACCTCAACCGATACCAAGGTGGTGGCTGCCCATCAACTAATTCATTACCAAATCGTTTAACATACTCCCACCAAGTGTTAGCATAGCCCTCGAGGTGAGCTATAGCGTAGCAACTCTTCTTTTCTTCCGAGATGTCATTAACTTGGAAAACTTTGTCACAAGCCGATTCCCAAGTTAAGTAGGTCTCGGGGTCACTTTCACCCTTAAAGATGGGTAGGCTCAACTTGATGGTGTTGATGCCTACGTCTCTCTCTTGGTGTCGGCTTCCCCTATCTCCATACCCCCGGTATCTCCTAGGTTCTCCTCGACCCCCTCTTAACTCCTCCTCCCTCATATAAGCATCATCAAAGGCTCCATCTCCTTCATACTCCTCTCTACCGTATCCTTCAAAGTGGGCTGGTCGGCCTTGGCCGTTTTGATTCGGAGGGTTTGGAATTTGTGGTCTTTGGGTTAATGGAGCTTGGAATGGAGGGTTCGGATTTAGTGGAGGTACTTGGCGTCCAAATCCCTCTTGTGGAATTGGAGGGGCTTGGAAATGTAGTGGTCTAGTGAGGTCTCGGTTGGTACCGAGGACTATTGTGAGCGATAGGGACTCCAAGTTCCTAAGTCTCTTTTGGAAGTCCATGTGGGGTAGGCTTGGAACGAAGTTAATTTTCTCCACGTCTTGCCACCCACAAACCGATGGCCAAACGGAGGTAGTAAATAGAACCTTAGGGTCTATGCTACGTTCTATGGTTAAAGGTAAACTGACTTCATGGGAAGATCACCTACCCTTGGTGGAATTTGCATACAACCGGGTAATACATTCGAGCACGGGAATGACTCCCTTTGAATGTGTTTACGGCCTGAATCCCCTTACCCCTTTAGATCTCACTCCTTTGTCTAGTGATCTCATGACCAGCTTAGATGGAAATAAAAGAGCCGAGGCAATGAAGAAAATGCATGAGACGGTGCGGATCAAGCTTGAAAAGAAGAACCAAGAGGTTGCAAAAAGGGTAAACAAAGGGAGAAGAAGGCTTGTGCTTGAACCCGGAGATTGGGTGTGGGTGCATCTTCGAAAGGAACGGTTTCCAGCTCAAAGGAAGTCCAAATTGCTGCCAAGGGGTGATGGTCCTTTCCAAGTACTTGAGAGAATCAATGACAACGCCTACAAGATTGACCTTCCACCGGAATATCAAGTGCACAACACTTTCAACGTTGGTGATCTCTCCCTCGTGGATGCGGTTGAAGATGACCAAATGCTGAATTTGAGGTCAAATTCCTCTCAAGATGGAGAGGATGATACGGTTGGGGCAGCCTCCACAGGTACACGGCCTTTCACACGAAGCCAAGCTCGGGAATTACAAAAACTCCAAGCTTTGTTCATGCAAATGGCCGTGTGTGAGTTGGTGATTGAACCAACCAAGGACCTAAACGTTTCTATGTGTGAAGAGAGGTCTTAATGTGTAATAAACTACTCTCCAAGGTTGGCACAAGAAGCAAGGGCGGATGGGTCATTTTACCCCTTTTGTTTGTAGTATAAATAGAACAAGTTAGAGAGTTATTCCCTAGTTTTGGAATGCTGATTTTGTAACCTAAAAAACACTAAACATTTCTCTCTCTCTCTACTCTTAGAAGCCGCCCCTATTATCTCACAAGTAGAGGGATACTTGTGTTGTCTCTTTGGCTAGAAACAAGGGTTTTGAGGTCGTTGAGTGCCTCTTGGTCCTCGTAAGAACTTGGTGTTTATATTCATTAGACTTAGGGTCCTCTCTTGATGTTAGGGTTCTTAGTTTCTTGAATGTTATATGTCAAGTTATCTATCTTTCTTTATCTTGTTGTTGTTGTTGATTTTGCTATCTTAAAGTCTAGTGAAGCCGTGTGGGGCTCTTTTCGATTCACTAGCATTGTTATCTATCTTGTTGTTCTTGTGTTGTTGGACTGAAAAACCGAAACTTAAACTTGTTGTTCTTGTGTTGTTGGACTGAAATCCGAGCCTACTTGAAGCTCTTGGTGTTGTTGGTTTGATTTTGTATCACAATCTCCATTGGCTTCAAGTACTAAAAAATTCCATCCCCCTTTCTTCAACCATCCTTCGGATTGGCTTGACTTTTTACCTTTTGCTTTATGGAACCTTTGGCTAAACCGTACTCAGAATGCTTTTCATAAGAATTTTAATTTTCTGTCAAAATATTTGGTGCTCCACAAGGTTGAGGAGTTTCTTCATTATTCTCACTTACCTAGCAACCTAACAAACACTGTTAATGTCAATGTTAAGTGGGTTCCGCCCAAGAGAGGTTCATACAAGTTGAATGTGGATGGGTCTTTCTCAAGTACTTCCAACTACAGTGGCACCAGTGGTGTCATTCGCGATGCTGACGGCCAATGGATTGTTGGGTTCTTCAATAAAAGCATGGGTAACTCAGCCACGTTGGTTGAGTTGGGAGCTCTTCAACAAGACCTGCGTATGGAAACATCTTTTGCATGCAACCCTCTTGAAATTGAGTCGAATTATACAAATTTTATTCAACTTCTTCATCACCAAGTTTCTCCTTATACTAATATAGTCTCTTCTTGCAGGTTAATGTTTAGGAACTTAGGGAATCTAGTGGTACGACATAATTTTCGTATTGCTAACGCTGTTGCAGATAGACTTTCCATAGCAGGATCTCAACTACTACATATCTAACCTCAACCCTTTTTGGTCTCTCCACCTCCAACTGTGAAAGCTTTGCTGCAACAAGATTGAGATGGAGCTAGAACTAGTATATTAGTGTCTTGGCCGGTCTGCCATCATCTAGTTTCTCTAGGCAACCAATCTGTAATAAGTAATCCTAGCGTCAATAACTCTAAGTCTTTAGTATTTGTTTACAGTCATGTCTCTTTGGCTGTTTTGTTAAGGAATGCTTCTGCTATTTCTGCTACTCCTACTTTATGTAACTCTACTAATTTTTATGTAACTCTACTAAAAAATCGATTTGTTTTGGATAAGTTAAATCACATGTACCTTTTCATAAGTGTGATGAAAACTTAATTGAAAAGATACCTCTTCTAAAGAGGTGTAATTAAATGGTACCTTTTAGAAGAGTCAGATTATAAAAAACATGATCCCTAAGTTTGTATGCAAATTTTTCTTTCTTTACCTTTTTTTTAATTTAAAGTTGGGTTCTTTAGCTAATTTATTAAAACCCAAATAAAATATTTAGAACCGGGTCTAAAAGTGGCCAAGTTTACAAAGCAATAACAAAACAACCAAGTACAATATTTGTTCATAAGATTAGTCATATTAGGAAAGTTCCAGCAATCTCCAAATATTCAATTTAGACTACATGAACTGCTGCTCCCCTCCATAAATATTTGAGCTGATCTTCTCCATCCTTTTTAAAACTCGATGGAAAGGATACTCCAAACTGGGTAATTATTTCATTTTTCCACCAAGATCTTTAATTTTCATTTTTCTTGTGCTTTTATTGACCCAAGTTCCCTATTTTGACAGAGAAAACAAGCTAATGGAACCTTCTCTCAGCTATCGACGAGCTATCGTTGCTTCCAGGTACCATTCAGTCCCAGGAGAAGTTTGTAATATTAGATTTGAGATCTTTGAAAATTGTATATCTTAAGATCGTTTAGATTCCTTAAATATCATCTTTAACGGATTGAACCTAAAATAGGTTAATACCACCATCTTAAGTCGATATTCTCAAAATCTAAAGCCACTTTGAATTAGCCATATCACTTTTGTGAATGGACACTAATCATTAAGACAAGTAAACAAATTACTAATAATCCATGAACCCTGCGAACATACCATAATTAACACCTCAAGCTCTCACCAGGTGCATGGTATTGTTACCAACTGAAAATTATTCAGACATCATAAGTATATCAGTACTACCTCCATCCCATTTTATGTGTCGTCATTTGGCCGGACACGAAGTTTAAAAAATAAGTGATGACTTTGTAAAGGTTACAAAATTGCCCCTCTTAAAGTTATTTTAATGTTTACTTTTTAGTTGTCTTTTCTTAATAATGGAATCCACTAAGGATAAAATAGGAATGATGTTACTAAATAGTTACCAAATAAGGAAATGTGACATTTTTTTTGGGATTTTCTTTGGGACGGACCCAAAAAAAAATGGAGACACATGGGACAGAGAGAGTATCTGTTTTCATATTTGTTTGATTATCGTCCATTGTAGTCATTGTTAAATTGTACCAATAATTCCATGATATTTCACCTGCATCCATAATTTTTCTGATCAAGAAGAATGATTTTCTTGCCTTTTAATGGGACTTCCTAAAAATTATGAAATTCATAGGTACCTGCAAAATCAAAAACTAGATTAGCAAAATAATCAGCAAGAGTATTTCCCTCCCCAAAGAGTGTTGTACTCTTACTGTCAATAAAGCCTTTAGCCTTCTAATAGAGTTGACCTCCATTGTCACACTCCAAGGAATTTTCCAAACACCATTTATAATATTCACTATTGCCAAAGAATTTGTTTCCACAATCATGTTTGAGTACCCCTTTTTCCCAACAATACTGAATTTCTTCTCTAATGGCTATGGTTTCAGCTACTAAATTAGTAGAATCTACTAACATTATACTTTTTGCTCCCAATAATTCTCCATAATTACCTCTCACACAAAAGGCTGCTGCACTAGGCTCTGAATTGCCTCTAGATGCTCTATCTGTGTTACACTTCCACCATCCTTGTGGAGTTTTTTTCCTTGTAACCACCTTGCTATGAAATTCAGGCCTGTACGCATCTAAAAGCTTGACCATTTCAGTCCATAACTTGGGGATTTCTGGATAATTAAATTTTAAACTCGTGAAACTATGAATTGTGCTAGTGATATAAAAAACCAACTTACCTGTTCAATAATTCTCCCATGTAAGACAACATTCTTCCCTTTCCATAGAAACTACAAAATTATGTTAGGTAAAGCTTGTAAGATCACTTTCTATCTAGCATTACTTTATGCTTCCCACCAAACAATCATTTAATTTGAACTCTGGAAACAATAATACTTACAGCTGAAGAAAAATGATTCCAAACAGAAGAAGTAATCTCTCCTTTCGGAAATAAATGCTCTATTATTTCATTTTCCTTCCTAGAACAACAAGAGCATAACTGAGAAATATTGGGGTTCTATTTTGCTAACGTTGCAGCCACAGGAACTCTATTAGTCCACACTCTCCACCCAAAAAAAAGAAATTTTGAAAGGTAGGCCTTTCACCCATATCTTTTTAAAATAATCAGAAATCTCCACCTCCTTTCTCAGCAACTCCCAAGCAGATCTGATAGAAAACTTTACAAAACTAGTTTCAAGCCACCATGATTTATCACTTTCCTCAGTTTGCCTGACACAATTCATATGTTGTTTAACAAAATAAACAATGTAGACTGGCACATGATTTTTTATCTCTATGTAATCCCATCCTATATCCTTCAAAAATACTTCAATATCAATCAAAGGATGACATGAAGAAATATCTGACTGGAGATTGTAGGTCCCAAACTAGTCCAATGATCATACCACATAGTAGATTAGCCCCCTTTAGGTTCCCACCACACAAACTTTTCAATACAGTCCCTATTTTGAAGCATGTGTTTTCATTGTTGAGATCCATCTTTTCGTTGTACCAGAGTTGGAAGTTGCTTCTTACAATATTTATTCCATATATAATGTGACCATAAATAATTGTGTCCAAAACCTCCACCAGAGTTTTGCACACATAGCTTAAGAGATTTCAAATAGAGATTTAAACCCCAACCCCCTTCTTGTTTAGGTAAATACACTTCAACCCAAGAAGCCTAATGCTTACTTCTACCTGTCACATTGTTGCTCCAAAAAATTTGGCAAAAATTCTATGCAACTCCTTTATGACACATTTTGGGGGCAATATTGTTGAAAGCACATGAATCGGAACACTCTGGAAAACACTTGTAATCAAAACCTCTTTACCACCATAAGAGAACATATTCCCTTTCCATGGTTGTAGTTTTTATTTCACTCTATTTAAAAGATCAACATAATGCTCTTTTCTCTTTCTTCAATGTGTAATAGGACATCTGAGATATTTTAGAAGGAACTGACCTCTAGAAATACCGATATACTCCTCCACTAGATGTCTTACATCAGCTGTAACATTATGATGAATGTAAAAATAACTTTTATCCTTGTTGATCTTTTGACCAGACTGAGCTTCTGATTCCTGAAAAATAGCCACTATTTTCTTTAGAGAGTAAGGATCTGTAGATGCAAAAATTATAGTGTCATTTGCATAAGAAAGATGCTTAAGATTAGCACTCCACTTAGTAAATTCATATCCCAAAAATTAAGCATCATCAAACAAGGAATTCAGAGCTCCACTAAGAACTTTTGCTAATAGTATGAATAAAGCTAGAGATAAAGGATCCATTTTCTTTACTCCTATGGTCGAATGGAAAAATCCTTTAGATTGTCCATTAATCAAGATGGAATACCAGTTGTTAGAAACTAATCTCCATATAAGATCAACAGATGTTTCAGAAAAACCCATCTTCCTTAAGACCTTCATCAAGAACAACCATGAGACCCTGTCATAAGTCTTCGTCATATCTAACTTAATGACAACATTGTCTGGCTTACCCCCTTTCTAATATCAATCACTGTCTCTTAAGTTAACAACACATTCTCAATAATACTTCACCCTTTCACAAAGCTGGATTGATTGGCAGAAATCAATCTTGGAAGAAGAACCTTAGTTCTATTATGCATGATTCTGGAGATAATCTTATTAATAAAATTGCTCAAACTCATAGGCCTAAGATCAGAGAAAGTATTCACCAATTCTTTCTTAGGGATTAAGTCCAAGTTAGTATGAGAGACTGATTGAGGAAGAGTGTTGCCTCTGAAAAAATCAATAATCATCCTGTGAACATCCTTCCCAATACTATCCCAACAACATTGATAAAATCTACCAGTAAGACCATTAGGCCCACTAGCATTTTTTTCGTTCAATTGAAACTGTAAGACCCCGCAAAAACTCTCAGTCGTTTTAGTTATATATAGCATGCCAAAAGAGGTTCCAAACGAAAATTTCAGCTAACTATTGACACTTAGTCTCATTTTTGGCCTCGATATTTCAATGACTTTATTTTCGATCCTTGTAGACACGTGATTTTTGATCCTCCCTGAATTTTAACTTATTTTTTCGAATTAAATATTTATATTTGATTTGATATTATTTAATAAATTTTTAGTAAAAAAAATATATTTTTCTTTTTAAATTTTAAATAAATAAATAGTTTTAATACTATCTTAATTATATTTATTTTTGAATATTTTATAAACTTTTATTATATTTTATTAAATAGAAAAATTAATTAGTTATTATTATATTATTTTTATTTTATTTATTTATTATTTTTATTTGTTATTATTAATTATCTTATATATAAAGAAAAGATTCAATTTTAAAAAAAAAACAAAAATCCTATCCTATCTGATTAATTGTTCCCACCCAAAGTTTCTGTACTTAAAGGACTTCCACCCCCCAGAGAAAAAAATGGACTATCACCCTGAGATACTGCATCAAATAAAAACTTGAGAGAAAAGTTGACAGTGAGAAAAATAAAAATAAACGCAGACAGAGAGAAAACATCAGATAAAAAAGAAGAGGGAGAAAAGAATGTGAAGTTGAATTCGGGTTCCGTTTGAATTTCCGGTGACGAATTTCATTCTTCATTACTCACTTTAAATCATTCAGGTTCTTATTTAATTATGCATCACTCATGTTATGAGTTATTATAAAAAAGTATGAATGAAAATGTTTGAATAATCTCAATACATTATGTAGTATGTATGCTTGATTATGTGAACTTTTTATTATAGCATGTTATGTAATTAAATTATCGAATGTTTATATACTGATATATAGATGTATTAAGAATTAAAATACTGCGTGTAACACTGTCTGGTTAAAACTTGAAACGGATAGAAAAGAAGGAAGGAAAAATAGACATCACAATTCACGTACATAGATACCCACCTCACTGTAAAGCACACACAACAATATACGACCACCCACAAACACTCCATTCTTTTTTCACACTACACTGATATACATACACTGCACACACACAACAGAAACTCACAAACACCATGGATACGCAGTGAAATAGGAAAATAGTAGAAAAGGAGGGAATCGAGAGAGAGAAAGAAGAATAGGAGAGAAGACAGAGAAAGATGCGGAAAAAGGGTAATTAAGTCAATTTCTCTACTTTTATTCAGCCCTAAAACACGAAATTAAGCTATCCTTAAGGCAAAATCACTCACTTTTTCTTAAATCCTCTCAAAAACAAAACCCTAGGTCATTCAATTTCAAGGCCAAGCTTCAAGAACACATCAACGATTTTCATGAATTTAATTACCAAGGTATGTTAGATGTTCATTCATGGGTCCTTACCACCCATGGAGCCCAAGAATCCTTTTTCAAATTATAAGAATTAGATTCCATGAATTACATGTTTGAATTGGATTATGTTCATGTATGTATTGTTATATGGTCTTCAATCCATGATTAATTACAAGTTTTATGAAATTAAGATAGCATGTGTGATGAATTATGTGAATCTCATGTTAAATTCTTGTATCTACAAGTTGAATGTTGTATCTATGATATTTATATATCTTTATTATTATGTGAAATAATCATGCTCCCCAAGTGATTAGCTAATATACTTTCAAAATTGTGCCATATTTTACTATTGATGCTATCGAGTCCTGGGGGTATTTAATACCCAAAATCTAGCTGTTTACCTAGAACTATAGTAACTATAGAATAGTCTCAGTAACGTTATGAACAGTAGTACTCAGACAGTTATAGCCTTCAGTAAAACTTAGTCCAGTTTAATAATCAGTGTCATTTAGTTGGGAGTAGGATTTAGCACCGAGCGAACCCAAGGATGGGGGCTCTCCTGTCAGTAGAGGGTGTGTTCTTTAGTAGCAGTCCTTGTGTTCCAGAACTATGTAGCCAGCATAAGTTGAGATATTAACCTGCCAGATGAGGGTTGATAAGGGTGTTTATCTGCCAGTTGAGGGTAATATTGTTCTCATCAGGGAACCTGCCAGTAGAGGGTGACCCTTAGTCCTTCGGGACGGCATTCAATGGATCCACACAGCCAGTGTCTGTACCCGTGGCACGGTACTGACACCCTTTCAACTAGGGTTACAAGTTGGACCCCAATCAATTCAGAGAGGGGCATATCGGTTAGATGATTACCTCCCACAGTTTCAGTTTTAGTCTCAGCATAGAACTTAGTTCAGTTCTACAGAATCAGGATTGTCAAAGACAATCACCCTATTATCAGTAATCTTAGATATCAGTTACTCAATTATCAGAATTCAGAACTCAGTTTCAGTATAAATCTCAGACATAATATGTATGTATATGCACATTATTACAAAATCAGTGGTTACAGTAGTTTCAGTTATCCATGTACTCTCATTCAGTTATATTCATATCACTCAGTCAGTTATTGTTCATACATAGAAACCCATGCATTTCAGCCTACCTCATCTAGCATACCAGTACATTTCATGTACTGATCACATCCTCTTTTCTTGCACTATGATGTATCATGTCATAGGTTCAGACACTCAGGTTCCTAATCGCACTTAGCCAGATTCAGTTAGCAGCAGAAGATTCAGTAGTGAGTCCTCATCCATCGAGGATATTATTTATTTCAGTATTATAGTAGATTTAGTATTTCATCTGTTAGAGTTAGTTGGGGGCTTGTCCCCATCAACTCCACATTCAGACAGTTTAGTTAGAGGCTTTTCAGACTGTACTAGTTCAGTCAGTATTCAATTTTCAGATGTGATTATCAGTTTTTATATTTATTAGTATTCAGATTATGAACCTTGTGGCATTTCAACCTAACTTCCACATTATTTCAATATTTTTACTCAGTGCTCACAGCAGGTACCAGTTATGGGTTAGCTTGTGGTCCTTCGGGGTCGTACGCACCGTGTGGCGTCCGGGGTGCAGACTCGGGCCGATATATAAACACAACATTTTTTACCTCAAATTCTGGACTTCTGCAAAGAGCAAAATTATCTTCTTCTTTAATTCATTCAGGAATATGCCTGAGTAGAGAAAAGAAAGTGGCATCCCTTTCCTGAGAGAATTGATCACTGTAGAATCTTATGGCTTCAGCTGCAATGTCTTCTTTCTCTCCTAGCCAATTGCCTTCCCGACTTTGAATTCTTTTTAAATGTAGTTTCTTTCTTCTGCCCTTGACAATACTATGAAAGAACCTTGTATTTCTATACCCATTCTCAAAACAGACATAACATGCCTTTTGTTGCCAAAAGATTTCTTCAAAATGCAAATATCTTTTGTATTCAGCCTAAGTCTGATTCCTAATAATAAGCTGTTTAAAAATATTCCCATATACCTCTCTACTCCACACAGTAAGAGCATTTTTAACTCTTTTAATATTCTCTTTAAAATTAATGAAAGAGTTAATATCATCATTAGACAACCAATTCCGCTTAACCACATCTTTAAAAGAAGCGTGATCATTTTAGAATTTGAGAAATTTAAAAGGTTGTCTGTATCTTCTAACAACTTCAGATAGAGAAATCAGCATAGGGGCATGATCTGACCCTGTTCTAGGAGGTTGATTGTACCAGCTTACCATATCATTATTAAGAAGTACCCTGTCCAACCTTTCAAAAATGCAATCATCTCCAGCCCTCCCATTCCACCATGTGAAAGGACTCCCCTTGAAACTGATTTTCGATAAATCACAAGAATTAATGAAACTTTCAAACTCTTCATAGTTTGTAGGATTAACCGAAAACCCCCCTATTTTTTCTTCTGCATTTAACACCATATTAAATTCACCACCAATTAACCAGGGGTTATTTATCCTTGCTGTCAGAAGATGCAATTCCTCACATAAGACCTTTCTCTATTCCATACTACATTTAGCGTACACCATGGTAACAAAGAAACTTTGATTACGGTCTTGTTTCTTTAATTTTACAGTGATTTGTTGTTCTGAATCTTGCACCATAGTATAGTCCACATCATGATTTATAAACAACCAGTTTTACCATTGTAATTAGCAATAACTGTTGGCATCTTCAATCTCCTTCTATATTTATTGATGTGTCTATATATTGTTGAAATGGTTCAAGTAAACCAATAAAGGTAAACTTGTGAAACTTGTGAAGCATTTGAACCCTCTGAAAAGACTTTTGGGACTTCACAGATCTGATATTCCAAATGAATGCCTTCATTGGTATTTAAAATTTGGCTTGTTCCTCTTTGGCTACACTCGAATAGACTGACTTAATTCTCCTTGCTTTTTTTTTTCTTTCCTTTTCTTGCATATTTCAATAGACTTGGAGAGATATTAGTATCACTTGTAAAGTTCTCCATCAGCTCATCCGTAACTTCTGACTCCATATACCTTTAAAAATTTATTGGGGTTCTGATTTCTCATCCACCTTACAATCTATTAAGTTGTGTGTTACAATATCATGTAACACCCTGTTTGGGGATTGCATTAACATTATTTGACTCTCATCAGTTTGCACTGCTTCAGGCACCACCATTAATGCTAGATTATCCTCGGCAGGTGATCATATCATGTAACTACCAGTTTTCTCCTATCCTTGTTGCCCTTATGTCTTGCCCTTATCTTGTATATCCTACTTGTTTTCATCCTTGTGTGGCTGTTCAATTCTATTTACTTGATATGTTCCAAGTTTTTCAATACCACTCAATATTCGATCAACACAAACCAAGTCTATATTATTGGCCTCTTCTGCCTGTGGTACTTAATTAACTATAAGCTCCACATTATCAGCTAATCTGATATTCTCATCACCTTTTTTTCTCTCAGAAGTAACATTTTGCTTATTAGTCTTTTACTGGTATATAACAGGGCTTGTGATAATTGTGGAATCAATTGCAATGGCATCTTGTTGTTTGCCAAACACATGATTGACCCATTCTTTGGTTGATTCCCCTTCTGTTCATCTTTTTTATTTGATACATTAGGAGTTTTTTGTTTGCTATCATTCTTTTTTACCATTGAATGTTTTGAATTGTCACTGTTGTTATCAGTTGCCTCGTCATTAAAGGGTACTCTTGCATCCTCTCCTGACCCATCAAATCTGTTGCTCACCGCTGGTAGTATACTAGACGCTGTCTATTTCTGCTTGCTAGGATTTATGTCCTTCACCAAGTTCCATATACCTGGGTAACCCACCACCTTTCCACTAGACAAAATTTTTGCTTTCCCTTTCTGGAATTTATGAACCCAAGGATTAGGCGCGTGATTTTTAATAATTTGCACCAGCTTCTTTTCTCTTTTCTCATCTATAATATCCACCTTATTTCCATCTTTTATCTTTATAGACACGAAATTTTATCCCTTTCGAGAGTTTATTTTTACCCATTTATCCTTACTTCACCATAAACCTTCACCCATGTAATAATTTACACACAATAATAAATCCAACAAAATTCATAACAACTTTGACACCCCACCCAAACAAATTAACTATTCAACCAATCAAATTTCAACACCCTCCACCTTATCCTAACCCTCATATACCCCTTTACCTCTAGGCTCCCCCCACACATTTTTTTATTCCCTTTTCCCATAATAGCAATGGACAGCAGCAACAACAGGACCCACCTTATTTTTGGAATCTTCCACAATATAGAATACACACAAAATACATATTCCACACACTCGCAACTCCCATTAAAAACACACACAGCAAACAAACTATGCACCACTAGATTTTCTAATTTTTCCACTCACTAATACACAATCTTCAACATTCTCATACACACCATTACACTCGAATACACTGGACACACAATATACTCACACCTCACTGGAAATGGGAGAGAGAACAATATACATACATACAATTCTCACGATACACTCACAATATAGAGAGCAAGATAACAATCCACACACATAGAAGAAACTCTATTTTCCATGGATTAGAGGGAGCAATGCACCAGAAGCTCCATTTTTTATATTTCACCACCGATACTCTCACCCTCACAAAAACATACACACACTCGCCTCACTGGATTCACACACGCATACAGTAGTGGGAGAGCAACACAATGACAGCGAAAGAGAAATAGCGAGGGAGCGAAATCGGAAGAGAGAAAAATTAAGTCAAAAATGATGATCCACTACTGACGCCGTTACTTGTGACACCCTAACTTAGGAGAAGAAGTCCCACATCGGCAAAACACAAAACACAGGAGAGATGCTGGGTATATAAGTAAGCAAGTTTTACTCCTTAGTGACGTGTTTTAAAGTCGTGAAGGCCTGGGCCCAGAGCGGACAATATCACTAGTGAGTTAAGGAGTTCAGGGGTATCTCAGGCCTTGATGGTTTCAGATGTCAGTCGCAGCCAGGGCCCCGGCTCGGGTCATGTCTGAATGATATCAGAGCCGCTTCTGTGTCAGCTCTGTCGATGTGGGCCAGAGTTCAAACTGAGTGTAGGCAAATCCCGATAAGACGGAGCAAATCTCAGTCCTAAGTCTAGACAAACCCCATTCAGTGGGGCAAACCTCAGGGAAGATTCTGAGTCCATAAGGGGGTGTATGTGACACCCCAACTTAGGAGAAGGAGTCTCACATCGGCAAAACACGTGAGGGATGTTGGGTATATAAGTAAGAAAGACTTACTCCTTAGTGACACA
Organism: Capsicum pubescens; assembly: GCA_030864215.1. Classification (NCBI taxonomy): domain Eukaryota; kingdom Viridiplantae; phylum Streptophyta; class Magnoliopsida; order Solanales; family Solanaceae; genus Capsicum; species Capsicum pubescens. The sequence goes on from CM061548.1 coordinate 388,976,885, forward strand.
TTTTAAAGCCGTAAGGTCCTGGGCCCAGAGCGAACAATATCACTAGTAAGTTGAGGAGTTCAGGGGTATCTCGGTCCTTGATGGCTCAGGATGCCCGTCGTAGCCAGGGCCCCGGTTCGGGTTATGACATTACTGTTTTAGCGTCGGGACCCCTTGCTAGAACTTCGAATAAGCTGCAACAACCCAACAAACTATTTTGGGTCACACCATCACGGGATAATAGCGATCGGTGAACCCGTTCCTCCCACCCCGAGTCCAATTTTTAACTAAAATTGACTTCGTTGATTCAGTTTTGGCCAAATCTGATACCAGCCAGTCAATTCTCACCCATTTCCGACTAAAATTGCCCGTCCCGATGAAATAACGTTGGAGACACGTGGGAAAAAGAGAAAATAGTAGCTGTCGCTGAAGTCAATCCTATTTTGGGCCCAAAATCGATTGGGGAGTTTGGGTTTGTTCGAAGTGGGTTACTTACAGGTTCTGAATCCGCGAATCTCCTCCGTTTAATTGAATAAAAATGGCATTAAGGTTCATTCTTCATCTCATTCTCAATTAATTTTTAATTATGTGATACTGTGTGGTAAATTGATGGTGAGTGGCTCTTATTTTTGTTGATTTTGATATGTTTGGTTCATCGTATTGATGATTTAAACTCAATTGGAAATTAGTGGGACAGGAAATGAAACATTGATAAAAGTGAATATTGGTTTATGTTGATTCATTGACGATGCCTTGATTCAGAATAAGCGTCGACTTTGTTAAGTTTGATAGTATCATGTTTTAGGTCGTAAATCGTTAGTCAAATGATAGGGGGTAGGCAAACTTAAGGATTGTGAAATTGTGAATGTTTGAAGTATTTATTGACTGGTGTTGGTTTTCTCGCATTAAAAAAATATACTCATTTAGCCAGGGAATTCCCCGAGGCCATTTGTATTTATTCATCGGGAAATGCCTCGATGTAATTATTTGGCGGAAGATGATCATAATCAAGGCCTGAGGCATCGGGTGGAGATTAGTCTAGGATTAGTTTAGAATAGGATTTACATTTCTGTATAATTTGGACTGGACATTATTTTAGATCTTTGATTGTTTGGTTGTTTTGTTTGCTTGTTATGTCTTTTTTAGGTTTATACACTTGGTAACATCATACGAGCTGATATACTCTGTGGAGCGACCATGGTCGAACCACCGGATCGAGGGGTGCCTGATACCTTTCCTCGGTCAACAGAATTCCTTAGCTGGAATCTCTGTTCGCAAACTAGTTTTAAAGAGTCAAAAATAGTTTTAAAAAAGAATTTCCAAATGTGACTTGGAATACCCGATTATGCCAAGTGGTGACTCTGAGTTAATTGTAAAATGAATCCTTTTTGAAACACTTTATTTTTCGTCATTGAATAATAAACCCCCTTTTGAAACTTAAAATCAATCTATTTTTGGTGAAAAAAAGGGTGGTACAAGCTTTGCTACTATTTCTGCATTCCTCATATCAGTGTCCTTGCATTTTACATTCTTCACAATACTTAGGAAGATAAATCATATTTGATAGGAATGACTTCTGTCCTCTGCTCCCCCGTTGCTTCATTAACAATATCCATGAAAATCAATTTAGGGAGCTTTTCTTTTAAATCTATCAACACCTTTACCCTTGCACAACTTGGTCTAGTTTTATTAATTATGGCTAGATCAAGTTGGAGGGGTTTCCTAACTGCGAAAGCTAGTGAAAACAAACATTCTTAAACAAAATATGTGGGCAGAAGGTTAGGAAAAGAAATCCATGCCATTGCCTTAGTGGTTTCCTCATTGAAAGTGTGCATGAGATATGAATATCCATATTTGCATTTAATATAGAAAGCTCCTTTAGATATCAGATTAATAAAATCATCATGTTGGGTAAGGCGAATGAGAATGTGCTTTTTACGAAGTAGACCAATTTGACAATCTCCTTTGATATCACATAGTTGAGGTAAAATCAACCTCAACTCTTCAAGAACTGACCATTCATACGTGAATTTTCCAATCACTGCATACTGAAGATTTTTAATCCTGTTCATTTTATCACCTCCTCCTCCGCCCATTTAATGTGTGCAACACCTCCCACTATGGCAGCTTCTTTGGAGAAAATACAAAAAGTCCCCCTTGATGTTGGCCGACTTTTTCAAAAAGACACCTAAATTATACTTTCGACCTATTACCCCATGAATCTTACTTAAAATCATTGCAAATACACCATTTTTTGGTTGAATTCTAGTCACAAAAAAAAAAAGAATGAATATACGTACCAATCGGATGCTGCCACATGTAAATATATTTAATTTCATATTTTGTTTATATTTTTTAATAAAAATTTCCTTTTTGTTTTATTTATCACCCTACCCCACCCCCTCTCCCCCGTCCCCTCAACCCCCAGTCCAACATCTCCCCCCCAACCCAGCATCTCCCCTTATCCCCCCTCCCCAACCAAGTATCTCCCCTTATACCTCCTCCTCCCCCCAACCCAGCATCTCCTCTTATCCCCTCTACTACCTCCCCTCCTCCATTGTCTTCTTCAACACCTTCATTAATTTTTTTTTTTTATAAACCATCACTTAACTATTTTTATTAAAAATCATAAAGCTCCACTAATGAAGATTTATGATTCAAGTAGAATGGTGTTGAAGAAGACAATGGAGCTTTAATGGTGTTTCAAAAATAGAGCTTTAATGGAGCTTTAATGGTGTTTCAAAAATAGAGCTTTAATGGAGCTTTCATGGTGCTGAAGTATTAATATTTGGATATTAATACTTTTAATGACAAAATATAGCCTTCACATTAATGGTCAGGAAAAGCAAAGAAGTGAATCACCACAAACCTCAACATAAACTGATATTATTGTATGTCAAACCGAAGAAAGCACAACTTTTTTATTCCTCTTTTTAATACCATCTGCAACACATCGCCTTCTTATTGTTAAACAAAATGCCCTTTGACTCCTTCAAGAGTAAAGTCCCACAGAAAAGATCTTTCCGTTGTGCAACTTTTAAAAAAAATTAATCGTAATATCTCCAATTATTCTTCTAAACTTCTTTCTGCATAGACCACACATACACCAACCAGTAGACGAAATACTCCAAATTTTAGTATCTCTCGGCAACAACACGTCTCCATATAGACACCATAATAGGATGACATAAAGATGTAGTTTGTGCACCTGTTCAGCCACCATGTAAATTTGCTCAACACGGCACCAAATTTAGCCGGGTATAGGTCTGTAACCAATTTTCTCTTTTATCAGACCAGTCAGTCTATCGAAGTCTTCTCCACATTACAGAAATTGAATTTTCTTCATATAAGCAAGTATCCTTTTTAGAATGTTGGAAAATATGTTTCATGAACACATAAGAAAATATACGAAAAAGAACACAAAGATGAAGGCTTAATAATCTGAATAACAAACACAAAATTAAAGGCTTGAAACGCGCACGACACGCTTTTCTAAAAATGATATTTGCTTCCTCTCATCTGCGAGATTGCTATGGGATTTAATGCAAATAATTTTAGTGGATATGACAAGCCTATCTAATTCTGAACTAAGCAAATAGTGAAGAAATTTTTCTGATAAGCAAGAAGTCAAGACTTGATCTTCTGAGGAAGAAGAAAAACTCTGGGGAAAGCTTTGTAAAAATACGTTATAAAATTATGATAGAAATCTATATAGTTGGATTTAAATAACATTGTTGGCACCCAGAGGATGAAAGGAAACAATCTTTCACTAAAGATACTTTTTCATAAAAGTCACAACCTTTTATCTAAAAGGCACCTCTTCATATAAAGATACCTCTTCACTAAAAAGGCACCTCTTTATTAAAATACTTATACTTATTAATTTAATTTAAATAAAATATCCAACATATATATACCAATTTCTTATTTTTATTTGAAAATGACGTTCAAAAACACATCTAAAGTATTTAAATTTTTTGAGTTTCATACAGAAGTATCTGTGAATGTTCAGGTAGGAAAAGTAAACAATTGATAATTGAGAGTGTGTTTCTTGATAAATATTTGGTGATAATTCAGTTGAGAAACTCACACACTTGATAACTGATGTATGAAACTCGAAATATCGAAATAATGCAAGTGTTTTTACCCTTTGCTTTTTCTCTTTTTCAAACACTCTCAAAAAATAAAGAACTAAAAGCACTTGAAATAAGTCAATTCAAACGCTCTCTCTTAGTTTGAAATATTAGTTACACATATTGGTTTTACGAAGTATATATATCTTACTTTTCATCATTATTGGTGGAATAATGTTGGGTTGGAAACAAGTTATCCCTAATATAAATGATGGAATATATAATCTCAAAGTTAACTAATATTTTCAATCAAATAAAAAATAAAATAGTCCTATATCATTTCGAAACTACTATACCTTCATACTTTACGCCAAACAGAAGCGATTAAACGTTAAAAACTGTGTAAAGTCAGTTTGTAAAGTTAGATATTTTGGGTGAATCTCAAAAATAGATCCAAATTGGGGTGACTTTCAAATTTTAGCCCCAAATAAAAAAGTTTCCTTAAAATAGTTTTTACCTATTAACTAATATTTTTTTGGACAAAATTGCCCCTAACCAATGGATTAAATTACATAAATGACCCTCATAATGGATAACAACTCCATATTTATATCTTTCAACTTTTATATTTTTTCTCTTTTTAATTTTACTTTGATTTTTATTTTTTCTTTCTCTTTTTATTTTTAATTTTCTCATTCCTTACTTTTTTCCTTTTTTCCTGTCAACTTCTTTTTTTTTTTCTTTTTTTTTTTTATATTATTTTTATTTTTTATTTTTCTTTCCTCTTTTTTTTTGTTCTTTTTAGTTTTTCTCAACCCTTACTTTTTTTTCTTTACACCTTTCAACGTCTACTTTGAAAAAAATAACTTTTTTTTATTTTTCTTTGATTTTTTTCTTTTTAAATTTCTCTCGACCTTTATTTTTATTTAATCTTTCTTTTTTTACCAACCTTTATTTTTTTTCCTATTCTCAGATCAACTTCTACATTTTCTTTGATTATTAAACTTTTAATATTTTTCTTCATTTTCTTCTTTTTTTCGCAATTTTTATTATTTTTGTTCTTTTTTTCGATATCTTCCATTCAAGTTACATTTCATGAATAAGAGTTGACACTCTCATATTATAAAGGCAAAACTTACGACTTTCGAACAATAAGCTATATTTCATGGGCATGAGTTGACACTACTAAATTGTAGAGGCAAGACTTATGACTTTCAAACAACAAGTTATGTTTCATGGGCAAGTGTCGACACTATCACATTGTATTTTAATTTATGAGATGTTTTATAACTCTTACCTTAGAGGAAAGACTTAGCTTAGGGACTTTCAAACAATAAATGATACCCCACAGCAAGAGTTGACTCTACCATGTTATGTTTTCATTTATGAGATGTTTTACAACTATTGCCTTAGAGGCAAGACTTAGCTCAAGGACTTTCAAACAACAAGTTATGTTTCATGGGCAAGAGTCGACACTACCACATTGTATTTTGATTTATGAGATGTTCTACAACTATTATCTTAGAGGCAAGACTTAGCTCAGGGACTTTCAAACAAAAAAAAATTCCCCACGGGCAAGAGTTGTGTAATACCCCGTACTTTTCCTAGCTTAATTTCGCTCCTAGAATGTCAAAGGTTAGCTTCAAAAATGAATATTTTTTTATGCAGGTAGAATTTTCTAGATTTGGACCCTCCATTGTATATAAAATTGAATTAGCTTTCCATCGATACTAAGTTCGCCTAAATTCGATACTTGGTTGAGAAGTTATGGCGCTTTTAGTAAAGCAGTATACTAGCTGGGCAATCACCACGTCGCGGTGAAGGTTAATTTCACATTCGTCAAATTTCAGTGGACCTCCGCGATAAGCTCGCATTACGGTGAGGTCCAATTTCCTAATTGTTAATTTTCAGTGGCTCACCGCGATAGTGGCACATCGCGGGGATGGCGAAAATGACATTTTAGTAGTGCACCGCGATAGCTCCGCGTCGCGTTGAAGGTTAATTTCACATTCGTCAAATTCCAATGGACCTCCGCGATAAGCTCGCATCGCGGTAAGGTCCAATTTCTCAATTGTCAATTTCCAGTAGTTCACCGCGATGATGGCAAAAATGACATTTCAGTAGTGCACCATGATAGCTCCGCGTCGCGTTGAAGTCCCTGGTCCCAGTCGTCATTTTCCAGTGAGCCACCGTGATAGTGGCGCATCGCGGTGGCTAGCCAAATTGGGAAAATATTCTTGTTTCCAGTTTCGGTTAAAATTTAAAAAGGGTAGTTTGGTCAATTTCCAAGCCCCCAATTCGTGAATAACACAAGATTAAACCTATTCTAAGCCTATTATGCTTATTTTTCATAAATTCTCTCCCAAAGAAAAATTCTAGAGCTCAAAGCTTACTCTCTAAGAAATCAAATTCCTCAATTATTTCTCCAAGAAAACTCAAAATTAAGGGATTCCAAGTCAAGATAATCAAGAATTCATCTTCAAAGGAACAAGTAGGAATCCAAATTCAAGCTTTCTTAGAGATATCATCAATTAACGTATGTGGGGTTATGGACAAGGATACTTCTTTCATCCTTGTGCCCAAAACTAGCTTTTAACTTCAAATTTACATGATTTTATATGAATTTTCATGAGATCTAAATTAGGGTTCATACCCATTATTGTTATTTGCAAGATTATGAGTTTTGAGAAATTTTAAAGTTGAATTGCATGTCTATTTCCATATTTTTCATGCCTATTGCAGTAAATTCCAGATTTTGTGTTTAATTATCATTGATTTCATTATCAAGCATGAACATTATGATATTTAACGTGAATTTGAAGCATGGGTTATTAAACCCAAGATTATATGTTGATATTCCATGAAAGATGATGCTTTAAGCATCCTATATTCAAATTATTTACAGATTTCTCAATAAAGATTTGATTCTTTGATCCTTAGATAAGATTTGGAATCCACTTTACAGATTTATTACAGATTTTAGAAATCAGAATAGTTTTATTCATAGATTGAATCAGATAATTGCATAATTGGTTTCGTAATAACCCTTATGCGAGTTTTAAAGTGGATTTCCAACAGAATGAGCATATTGATTAAAAAGGGAGTAGTATTTAGCACCATGTGGAAAGTGTGGGATTAGTGTGCCCTATCTTCCATAGAACTACATAGCAAACGTAGGTACACATTATTCCCATTTTTATATGGATGACAATTACAGATGTGACCACTTAGCTCAGGTTATACTCCTTGGCAAGAGTATGGCACCTCTCCCCATTGTGAGGTTTTTCATATAGGGGAATAAGACGTTGGACTCCATGTTAGCTTACATGGTTTATGTCGGTTAGAAGAACCTCCCTACTAGTAAGGACTTTCAGAATAGTTTTTAAAGTATTTCTTCCTACTAGTAAAGAAAAGCTTTTAAAAAAACTAAGTGTAAAGGCTCACAAATTTATTCAGATTTTACCTTACAGAAAGATAATAGTTATAGATTTTAGCCTTCAGATTTCAGATATAGAAGTGAGTCCTTTCTACACTTAGACAGTATGATTTACAGACAGAACATTAGTACAACTTTTTGAACTAGATGTTATGACTCACTAGATTTACAAAGTATGACTTGTTATTCATGATTACAGATTTTAGTATTTCAGATATTCCAGCTTATGTGAGTCATTTACATTTAGCATGCAATATTTTACAAACTATGATGATGCTTGATATTATGTTTTACGTATGTATTTCACCGCAATATACTCAGTAAATCCTTAAAGTACTGATCCACATATATGTCTATGTGCTACATTGTCTCATAATGTAGGTTCAGGTGCTCCGTTTCAGCAGCGCGAGTAAATTTCAAGCATCTCCATCTACATTCGACAGTTGGTGAGTCCTCATAGTTCGAGAACTTATTCATTCAGATTTTTCAGCTTAGTAGTTTAGATAATTCGGTATTCTTTTCAGACAGTTCGGGTCAGCTAGGGTTTGTCCTAGTGACTCTCTAGTTATTAGTAGTAGAGGCTTGTAAGACTGCTATATTTGATTCAAATTTTCAGTATTGATTTATCAGACTTTTGAGATTAGTATTCTTAGATATTCTCAGTTATTTCAGATAGATTCTGCATTCAGTATGACTTTTATGTCTATATTTCCATTATTATGAGATTCGGATTTAGTAAAAGGCAGACAAGGTTAGCTTAAGGCTACTCGTAGTCATGAACACCGTGTGACGTCTTGAGATCAGATTTCAGGGAGTTACAAGTTGAATCTACCACGTTATATTTTCATTTATGAGATGTTCTACAATTATTGCCTTAGAGGAAAAACTAAGCTCAAGGAATTTCAAACAACAAATTATACCCCACGGGCTAAATTTGACTCTGCCACATTATATTTTTATTTATGAGACATTCTACAACTATTGCCTTAGAGGCAAGACTTAGCTCAAGGACTTTCAAACCATAAATTATGCTCCACGGGCAAGAGTTGACTCTACCACATTATGTTTTCATTTATGAGATGTTCAACAATTCTTGCCTTAGAGGCAAGACTTGACTCAAGGACTTTCAAACTACAAATTATGCCCCACAGGAAAGAGTTAACTCTACCACGTTATAATTTCATTTATGAGATGTTCTACAACTATTGCCTTAGAGGAGAGACTTGGATCAAGGACTTTCAAACTATAAATTATGCCCTACGGGCAAGAGTTGACTTTACCACGTTATATTTTTATTTATGAGATGTTCTACAACTATTGCCTTAGAGCAAGACTTAATTAGCTCAAGGCTTTCCAACTACAAATTATGCCCCACGGGCAAAAGTTGACTCTACCACGTTATGTTTTCATTTATGAGATGTTCTACAACTATTGTCTTAGAGGCAAGACTTAGCTCAAGGACTTTCAAACTATAAATTATGCCCCATGGGCAAGAGTTGACACTACCACGTTATATTTTAATTTATGAGATGTTCTACAACTCTTGCCTTAGAGGCAAGACTTAATTAGCTCAAAGACTTTCAAACTACAAATTATGCCCCACGGGCAAGAGTTAACTCTACCACGTTATGTTTTTATTTATGAGATGTTCTATAACTATTGTCTTAGAGGCAAGACTTAGCTCAAGGACTTTCAAACTATAAATTATGCCCCACAGTCAAGAGTTGACACTACCACGTTATGTTTTCATTTATGAGATGTTCTACAACACTTTCCTTAGAGGCAAGACTTAATTAGCTCATGGACTTTCAAACTACAAATTATGCCCCATGGTCAAGAGTTGACTCTTCCACGATATGTTTTCATTTATGAGATGTTCTACAACTATTGCCTTAGAGGCAAAACTTATCTCAAGGACTTTCAAACTACAAATTATGCCCCACGAGCAAGAGTTGAAACTACCACATTATGTCTTCATTTATGAGATGTTCTACAACTCTTGCCTTAGAGGCAAAACTTAGCTCAAAGACTTTCAAACTACAAATTATGCCCCCACAGGCAAGAGTTGACACTACCACGGTACGTCTTCATTTATGGGATATTCTACAACTCTTGCCTTAGAGGCAAGACTTAGATCAAGTACTTTCAAATAATAAATTATGTCCCACGGGCAAGAATTGATACTACCACATTACACCTTTATTTATGATATATTCTACAACTCTCGCCTTAGAGACACGACTTATCTCAAGAATTTTTAAAGAACTTCATAACAATAATTCATGTTGCTTTGATGTCAAAAAAATAATATACCTTTGCGGATTATCCATTTTTTATTTATTAACGAAATATAATAGAATTTGAGAAAAAAGAAAAAAAGTGATTAAACAAAATAAAGAAACAAAAAAAAAGATTGAGAAAAAAAGGAAAGAAAAAAAATATAGATCAAGAAAAAGGCGAAGAATTAAAAAAATTGAGAAAAATAAAAATCAGAGAAAAAAATAAAAATAAAGTTTGAGAAAAATGAGGGAAAAAAAAAGAACTGAAAAAAGAAAAAACCGATCAAACAAAATAGAGAAATAAAAAAAGAGCGAGAAAAAAAAGACAAGAAAAAAAATAAAGATTAAGAAAAAAGCGAAGAATTTAAAAAATTGAGAAAATAAAAAATGAGAGGAAAAAATAAAAATAAAGTTTAAGAAAAATGAGGGGGGGAGGGGAGAGAACTGATAAAAAAAATAAAGGTTAAAGACAAATGAATTAAAAAAAGGAAAAAAAAAATAGATAATGTTTGAGAGAAAAATAAATAAAGATTAAGATAAAAGAATTAAATCATGAAAAAAAATTAAAGGAAAAAATAAAAAATGTAAATAATAAAATTAAAGGAAAAATTTAAAAAGTGAAAATAATAAAATTAAAGGTAAAAATAAAAAGTAAAAATAATAAAAAATAAAATTTGAGAGGCAAATAAATATGGAAAGTTTAAAAAATATATTTGAGGTGTAGAGGGGCAAAATGGTACTTGTACTATACTTAAAAAGCAAGGCAGATTATTCTTTAAAGACATTTCTTATTGGGGTCAAATATCTAAAGTCACCCATATTCTGGTATATGACATGCAATTTCCTAGGATATTTTTCGAATAGCAGTTCTAACCTTGTTCGAACAGCTATTTGTGCAGGCCCAAACTATAAGCAGTTACACGGACCCAACAAATTCCAGGATCCATGTTGGTCCAACACACTTGTAGAGTGTTATTTCCTCCAATTTGTATCCTATAATCTGTATTATTGGTCCGTGCTAAGCCCGGGTTCAATCTATATTAACATTACATTTGTAATTTTTTTGTTACTCTTAATTTTTATTTGATTTTTTTATATTATATTAGTTAAAGGTAGTTTAACAATTTTAAAATATTTTTAAAAAATTTAATTATGGATCAATTTCAAATCTTTTTGTTTTATTTTTTTTATGTTCGTTGCAGAGAATGTTTCTTTCCTTTCTTGGGAACTCCTTAATTTTGATTTTTCACATGGCATGTTTAAGATCATAAGATTAAAAGATTTTTGTTAGATTGCTTATCCGCGGATCGACAAATAATTATGCTTATCGGTTTGACTTATTGGTTATTGATTTTTAAATGTACTAATCTGCAAGTCAACTGATAAGATAACAGTTGGTTCGATATCATATTAATTAACCATGAATGGACGATTATTAAGCGGTGTATTGAAACTCTTTATCATTTGTCACTGAATAATATAAACCCTTTTGAAACTTAAAATCAATCTAGTTTTGGTGAAAAAAAAGGTGTGACAGCTCTGGCGGACTCTTCTAGAGATTTTTCAGAATTCGAGCTTATTTTTTTTTGGAGTTGTATCATCTTAGTTTGACATTATGAGTGTATACATGTTATTTATGTTATTATTTTATCGTTATTGAGTGCGTACGTGCTATGTGTTTACAGTTTTTCTCTTAGGTGTTACTGCTTTATATCTGGCATCATGTGCATTACCCTGAGTCATTCTTTCGTAACAAGTCGTGTAGTACACGTGTGTACACGACCTCTAGTTGAGTTACCCTTATTTTAAGAGTGAGAGCCGTTGGGTGTATGGAGTAGGTGGAAAGCTGGCGCAGCCACTATCAACCATACGCTCCCCAAACAACCTTGTTAGTGAACCCCAATATAGGTTAGTCTTTAGGTCATGCTTATCTGCATCATATTGAGACCTACTGGGACTCATTTGGTCCTTTGTAGGAGACTCACCCCTAAATCATCCTTACGTGCTAATTGTTACATCTTTGAAGGTAATAGGGTCATTCAACGGACTAGTTTGGTGGAAAGCATGTGCTAGAATTAAAGAAGCGTGTGTTTAGGTAAGGAAAAAGAAAATAAGAAAAAAGAGTTTCATAGTTGTTTAGAGTTTTTATGGCTTTTATTTTCCATAATCCAAAAAAATCAAAAAGAGTTTTACCTTTTGCACTCATTTGTCAAAAATAAAAATATCAAAAGGATTTTCTTTTTGTTTCTTTAGTAAGCATTCACAATTCAAAAACTCCAAAAATATTTTTTTCAATAGAAGAAATCCTTCTAGGGTTCGATGATTTTATTTAAAAATCCAAAAAGATTTTTTTCACTCCTCATTTCACTCTTCAATTCTTTTGACAATTTTCATTTTATTTTCTTCTTAAAGTTTCAAGAAAAAGAAAGAGAGTTTAATTGACCATTTTTTTGGCCAAACTTCACGAACTATGCACATTTGATTCTTCTCTCTCGGGAGTGAGATACGTAGGTGCCCTTCTTAGGTTTGGTGATCTTTTCAAAAGAAAAAGAGAAAGAGGTTTTGAAAAAGTGTTGAACTCTAACACATTTGTTATCTCTTGTTCAGCTAGTTTTAGGTGGTTGGTTTGTTGCATTCTGGATGGTCCTCCGCATCACACCAAGTCTAAGGAAGGTTTAGCTGTGTCTAACAAGAATATAGAGAGTGATCTCATGGATCAAACAAAGTGTCAGGAAAATGATAGTTTAAAGAAAGAGAATTTGAGACAGACAACAACTAATGGAAATTATCGAGCTTGGGCTAGTGGGTTGCCTCCTCCCCCATTCCCCACTATTGACCCTGAAAATATCTTGAGTTTTTCATCACAATTGTAAATTCAGTTTCCTATTATTGTTGACGCACCACAACATGCCTCGAAATTCATTCCATGTCAGTTGCATCCCAATACTTCCACCACTCCTTCTCTAGATCCTCAGAATAAGCCTACTACATTCACAACACCACATACCATCTGTGATTTTGCTTCTCAACCCTCTACTGAGGCTTCTACATTGTCCATCCACCCAACGGTTGTGGTTTCCCATACCGCTAGTGAACCAATGCTCAGTACTCTTGATGATCATTGCTACACTCCTAAGCCTACTTTTAAGTTAACTGGACTGCCAAATTTTTTTACCAAGAAGTCTGATATGGTAGAAAAGCAAGAGAAAATGGTTGGAAATATAAAGAGTGCAGAAAATGCTATGAAATCTTCCCTAGGACTCGCAGGTAAAAAAAATGTTTCATATAATGACTGGGGCATGTATTCAAGTGTTAACCTTTCTCAAAGCTTTGAGATATCAAAATTTGAGGAACATGAGGGACATGAGGATTCTGTGAAACATTTTGGACGATACTGCAATCAATTAAGGGAAACTAAAGGGAAGAAGAAATAAAACATATCTATCATCGTTCCTAGGCCAAAGTAGAGCTCGAGAGGTCCAATCACCAACACTTCAGCCTCAATCCCGAGCTTACATATTAGATCTACATACTCACCTATAACAAGGATCCTCGTTCCAAAATCCAAAATATTCTATTCCACTTTCTCAATATCCTTTAAACAATGCACAATTGTAGACTCGTACGTCATCTTATCCACAATGGCAAGCACCGATCCCTCAACATCGTCCTCGGTCCTCACATATTTACCAAGGCACCTCGAAATCCAAGTTTCAACCAAGGCTAGAGTTTGCAAAGAAGAGGAAGGAAAAAGATAATTCCACTCCTATTGGGGAATCCTATGCCAGTTTGTTCTAGAGATTGTAAATCTCAAGATAGGGCTCCAAGCTCTAAATCTTAGGGTAGTGTTAGCAGTGCTCGAACAAATTCTCTTTGTCAAAAATATGGCAGAAATCATTAGGGTGTCTGCAGGGTTGGCAGCAACGTGTGTTTCGGGTGTAGTAAACCAGGTCATAGAATCAGAGAGTGCCCTTGGGTGGATTCAAAGAGTCGGCATAATCATCTCATAGCTTAGTTAGGTCACCCGTATCAATAGGGTTCCACTTCCAGTGCCACTAGTGGGCAGTGCCAAAATAGGCTCTATGCACTCCAGTCCATACAGGATCAGGAAAGTTTTCCTGATGTGGTCACTGGTTCGTTACAAGTTTACCATTTACATGTTTATGCTTTGCTACATCCTGGAGCTTCTTTGTCCTTTGTAACTCTTTATATAATTTTCAACTTTAGATTCAGTCCCAAAATCATATTAGAACCCTTCTCAGTCTCTACCCCAGTGGAAAAATCTATCATATCCCGACGGGTATACAGAAACTGTCCGGTTGTGGTATCTCAGAAAGTTACTTTAGCAGACTTAGTAGAGTTAGAGATTATGGATTTTCACATCATTCTCGGCATGGATTGGCTCTATTCATGGTATGCCTCAGTCGATTGTAGAAGAAGAGTAGTCTATTTTAAGTTGCCGAATTAACCTGTCTTTGAATGGAGGGGTAGTACCACAACACTTAAGGGTCAACTTGTTTCATACCTTAAAGCAAGGGAAATGATATCCAAGGATGTGTCTATCATTTGGTTCTAGTCAAAGACTCTAGTTTCAAGAATCCTAACCTTGAGCCAGTTTTAATCTAAGTAAATTCCCAGATGCATCTCCCGAAGATCTCCCCAGAGTTCCACCCAAAAGGGAAATTGACTTCGGAATAGGTCTTCTTCCAGATACTTAGCCCATATCTATTTTGTCATATAAAATGGCTCTAGTTGAACTTAAAGAGTTAAAAGAACAGTTGAAAGACCTCTTAGACAAAGGATCTATCAGGACCAACGTATCTCCTTGGGGTGCACTATTCCTATTCGTGCCAAAGAAAGACGATTCTCTTAGAATCTGTATAGACTACCGTCAGTTGAACAAAGTCACCATCAAGAATAAATACCCACTTCCTAGAATCGATGACTTGTTCGACTAACTTCAGGGTGCCATCTACTTTTCAAAGATAGACCTTAGATTCGGCTATCATCAGCTCAGAGTCAGAGAATGTGACATTCTGAAAATAGCTTTTATAACCCGGTATGATCACTTCGAGTTTCTAGTCATATTATTTGATCTTACCAATTCCCCTGCAGCTTTCATGGACTTGATGAGCTTCGTGTTCAAGCAGTACTTGGACATGTTCATCATAGTCTTCATAGATGACATCCTTGTCTACTCCCATGAAGAACATAATCACACAGACCATCTCAGAATAGTATTATAGACTGTCAGAGCCCATTAGTTGTTCGCCAAATTTAGTAAGTGTGAATTTTGGCTAAGATCAGTAGATTTCTTTGGTCATATCATTTCCAGTGATGGCATTAGAGTTGATCCTCAAAATACCAAAGAAGTGAGAAATTGGCCGAGACCTATCTCTCCATTAGAAATTAGGAGTTTCTTGGGTTTGGATGACTATTACCAATGGTTTGTTGAATGGTTTTTGTCTATTGTATCCCACATGTCCAGATTGAATCTGAAAAAAGTTAAATTTCAGTGGTCAGATTCTTGTGAGAAGAGTTTTTAGGAGTTAAACTCGACTTACCACAACCCCAATTTTCATTTTGCCCGACGGTTCAGATGGATTTGTTGTATATTGTGATACTTCCAGAGTTGGCTTAGGGTGTGTTTTGATGCAGAAGGGTAAGGTTGTAGCCTATGCCTCTAGACAGCTTAATCCCAATGAAAAGAATTATCCCACCCATGATCTTGAATTAGCAGTTATTCTATTTTTCCTTAAAGTTTTAGAGGCACCATTTGTATGGGGTGCATGTTGATGTATTCACAGACCATAAAAGCCTGCAGTATGTGTTTTCGTAGAAAGACCTAAACTTGCATCAAAGAAGGTGGTTAAAGTTGTTGAAAGATTATAACATGAGAGTTCGGTATCATCGTGGCAAGGCCAATCTAATGGCAGATACCCTCAGTAGGTTGTCCATGGGTAGTGTTGCTTATGTTGAGGATGGTAAGAAAAAGTTAGTTCAGGAAGTTCATCAGCTTGCCAAATAGGTGTCTTTTTGATTGATTCGGCTGAGGGTAGTGTATGGGTGAATAATAGTTTGGAGTCTTCTTTAGTTTCTGAGGTGAAAGAAAAGCAGGACAGAGATCCCAGTTTAGTTAAGATGAAAGGGTCAACCAGAGACCAGAAAGTGGAGGTTTTCTCCTAAGGAGGAGACGGTGTGTTACGCTACCAGGGTCGACTTTGTGTACCAGGTATAGATGGCTAGAAGCAACGAATTTTTGCAGAAGCACATATTGCGCGTTACTCTATTCATCCAGGGGCCTCTAAGATGTAACGAGATTTATAAAATATCTATTGGAGGAGTGGGATGAAGAAGGGCATTACAGAGTTTGTAGCTAAGTGCTCCATATATCAACAGGTGAAGATTGAACATCAGAAGCCTAGTGGGTCTATGCAGAAGTTCAGTATTCCCACTTGGAAGTGGAAGGAAGTGAACATGGATTTGATGAAAGGTTTTCCTCGTACTCGTCGTTAGCATGACTCGATTTGGGTCATTGTGGATAGGATGACCAAATCAACCCACTTTTTGCTAGTTCATACTTATTATTCAGCCGAGGACTATGCCAGGCTCTATATCAGAGAGTTGGTTAGGTTGCACGGTGTCCCATTATACATCATTTTAGATAGAGGTACACAGTTCACCTCTCATTTTTTGGAAAACTTTTCAGAAGGGTCTTGGTACCCAAGTTTACCTCAGTACAGCCTTTCACCCTCAGAAAAATGGTCAACCAAAAAGGACCATTCAGACCCTTGAGGATATGTTGAGAGCGTATGTATTCGACTTTAAGGGCAGTTGGGATGATCACTTACCTTTGATTGAGTTCACGTATAATAACAGTTATCATTCCAGTATACAGATGGATCTGTTTGAGGCTTTTTATGAAAGAAGATGTAGATCTCTCATCGGTTGGTTTAAAGTAGGCGAGGCCACGGTAGTAGGACCTGACTTGGTGTTTGAGGATTTGGAGAAAGTGCAGTTAATCAGAAAGAGGCTTAAGGAAGCCCAGAGGGAACAAAAATCTTTTGCAAATATGAGAAGGAAAGACCTTGAATTTGATATTGGTGATTATGTTCATTTGAAAATCTCTCTCATGAAGGGGGTGAAGAGGTTTGGTAAGAAGGGGAAGCTTAGTCCCCAATAGGTTGGTCCTTACAGAATACTGAGTCATTTTGGTAAGGTATCTTATGAGCTTGAGTTGCCTGCAAACTTAGCATCAGTGCACCCAGTGTTTCACGTCTCCTTGCTAAAGAAGTGCATAGGTAGAGGTGTGCAAAAATCGAACCGACCGATAAACCGAACCAATAAAAATGTTATTGGTTTATTGTTATTGGGTTATTGGGTTAATGGTTTTTTAATGGTTTTATAAAATAAATTTATTGGGTTATTGGTTCGGTTTGATCTTTTCTCATTAGATTATTGGGTAAACTGATAATCCAATAATATATATATATATATATATTCCTTATTATATATTTCTCTTAATTTCTCTTTAATATCTACAAATTAACAAACCTATTATTTCAATTATACAAACTCTTAATTTCTCCTAACAACATTTAGTTCAAACTTAAAGATTCTTGTAAATTTAAGCTCATCATGTAGGATTTTTGGTTACAATTAAGATTTGATTTTTTTTGTATTAGTTACTACTATTTCTATTTCTATTTCTATTTCTATTTTATGAGTATTTTCTTATTGGTTAAACCGAAAACCAAACCGTTAAGTACTAAAAACCGATAAACTAAAAATCGATTAAAAATATCTTATTGGTTTGGTTATTGGCTTAGCATATTTATAAATCGAAAACCGATAAACCGAACTGATAATATGTAAAATCGAACCAAACTGACCGATGCACACCCCTATGCATAAGTGACCCAGCAGTTGTAGTCCCCGTAGAGAGTATAGATGTTCAAAACCATCTCTCTTATGAGGAAGTCCCATTCAAAATCCTTGATCGTTAGATTCGCAGACTAAGGAACAAAGAAGTTCCTCTGGTCAAAGTTCTTTGGTGAAATCAGTCCGCTGAGGGAGATGCTTGGGAAGCAGAGGTAGACATGCGAACCAAGTCTCCTCATTTTTTGCCTCGATATTTCAATGGCATCATTTATGATCTTTTCATCCTTAGATTATTAATTTTTAAATTGATTCATGATCAGGGATGTCAATAGGTCATATTGGGTGAGTTTCAGAATTTTCAGACATAGTTTGAGTCGTGTTTAGATGGACAAAACAGCAAGCCAATGCAATCTCTATGCGTCGCATTGGCTATCGCATCGACTGCATCGATGCGGCGTGATGGAAATTGTGTCGACACCATCAATGCGGTGCGGCGCCTACCGCGGCACTGGGCATATTTTGATCATTAAATTTTGACTTTCCAAGGGCAATTAGGTCCTTTTCCCCTCACCCAATTCATCCAAAACACAAAATCAAACCTCCCTAAGGTCAAAATTCACTTATTATCTCTCAAATACTCTCAAGAACAAAGCCCTAGTTTCATCAAGTTCAAGTCCAAATCCCAGGAATTCACCACAATTCCCATGAAATCAAATATCAAGGTATGTTAGGTGTTCATCCTTGGGTTTCCTTCCACCCTTGGAGTTCAAGAACCTTTTTTAAAACTACAAATTTTCATATACATGATTTACATGTGCAAATTGGGTTATATTCATGTTTGTGTTGTTGTATAGGTTTTAAATCGAGATTTAATTATAAGTTTCATGAATATAATATAGTATGTATATTGATTTATGTAATTCCCAAGTTAAAACCCTTGAAATTAAAAGTTTAAGTTGTAGTCATGATACTTATGTGTTGTTCATTATCAGGTGCATTAATCATTCTCCCCAAGTTTTTGATAAAATGTCCATATAAGTAAATTTTGCATGGAAACCTATTGTTGTGTTGCTAAAGTTATGATATGAGTTTATCTATTATGCTATCGAGTCCTGGGGGTATTTATTACCCAAAATCTAGTTATTTACTTAGTTGAAGTAGTTATAGAATAGTCTCAGTAAAGGTCAAGAGCAGTAGTACTTAGTCAGTAATAGAACTCGGTGAACTCAGTCCAGTTCAGTCAGTCAACACAATCAGTATCAATTCAGTCAAGCCTAGTACAGTCTAGTGATCAGTTCAGTGTTAATTCAGTTGGGAGTAGGATTCAACACCGAGCAAAACCAGGGATGGGGCATTTCTGGCAGCAGAGGGTTTGGCCCTTAGTAGCAGTCCCTGCATTACAGAACCACGTAGCCAACGTGGGGTAAGTCGTCCTACTGCCAGACTAGGGTTGACACCATCATATATATATTTATTTCATGAGTCTTCCTGCCAGGTTAGGGTTGACCCAGCATTGTTAGTATCTCGTGGCAAGGTGCCAACCCCCTTCCAATTGGGGTCACAGGTTGGACCCCAAATCAGTCTATATTGAGGTATATCGATTTGATGAACACTCCCATAGTTACAATTCAGTCTCAGTATTCAGTAAAGAAATCAGCCAGTTCTATAGAACCATGACTATCAGTTATCAGTTACTCAACCATCAGAATTCAGTAATCAGTTTCAGTATAATCTTAGATACATGAGGTATACTTATATGCACAGTATTGCATGTTCAGTAGTTATGGTTTTGCATGTACTCACATCCAGTTACTTCGTGATGTTCATTCAGTCAGTTATCATCTCATGTATATAAACCCATATATACCAGCCTTACCTCACTTCGCATACCAGTACATTCCATATTGTAACGCCCCGAGTCTGGTACCCCGAATGCTATACGGTTCTAACAATCTTAAAGGACCATTAGCTAACCTATGACTGGTACCTGCTACAATAACTGTATCATAATACTGAAATATTAATATAACTGAGATAGATGCAAAAATTTAGCGGAAATCTACCATAAGGTTCACAACTGAAATAATACTGAGTAAGGCATATCAATACCAAAATTGAACTGAAATAACTATCTGAACATGCTATAATCCAAAAAAAAGCCTTTAACTGTCTGAATAAGGAGTTGATGGGACATGTCCCCAACTAACTCCAAATACTGATATTCTGAATCTAATGAAATAATAAAATAATAGAACATCCTTGAATGATGAGGACTCACTGCTAAGTCTACTGCTGCTGACTGGATCTGAACTGCTAAGGGTGTTCTGGAGCTCGTACGTCTGAACCTATGGTATAAAACACCATAGCGCAAGAGAAAAGTATGTGTCAGTACGTGTGAATGTAATGGTATGCAAAGTGAGGTAGGCTGAATGCAAGGGTTCATATGCATAAACTATAACTGACTGAATAACATGAACATGACTGGGTGAGAATACATGCATGAGTACATAACTTATAACTGATATCATGATAACACTGAGTACATAATCTGAATACTAATAACATAGATTTCTGATAATGGATATATCTGATAAGTGATATAATATTAACTGGGTAACTGTGTCTGACCGTCCTTATTCTGATAGAACTAGCTGAGTTACGTACTAAGCTGAGTGACTATATCTGACAGTCCTAAAACCTGTAGAACTATCTGGGTTTTATTCTGAAAACTGAGTCTGAGACTGTAAGAAGTAGTCATCTAACCGATATGCCCCAAATAAGATAGCATAGCTAAGTTGGGGTCGTCCAATCTGTAACCCTAATTGGAAGGGTGTCAATACCACGCCACTGATAAGGACGAGCTATGAGTGACCCTCATCTAACAGGTACTCTAAGGAGAATGGCGGGACCCTCATCTAACAGGTTAAGACACCTCATCAACCCTGATCTAGAAGGTTTGATATCTCAACCTACGTTGGCTACGTAGTTATGAAACGCAAGGATTGCTTCTAAGAATCACACCCTTTACTAGTAGGTGAGTTCCCATCCTTGGGATCACTCGATGTTGAATCCTACGCCCATCTGAATAGACACTGAACTGAATATGTTGAACTAAACTGGACTGAGTTCACTAAGTTCCGTTGACTGACAGAATACTACTGAGATCTGTTAACTGACTGAGTTTACTGAGTTTACTGAGATTACTGAGTACTGAATGGGACTGTACCGATACTAAATTTACTGAGTTTTCCTGAGTCATGTAACTGACTGAATTCTACTGATCATGGCTTGACTGAGAGTATCTTAAAAACTAACAGTGGCTCTAGGCACACAGCTAATTTTTTCGGATATTAAATACCCTCAGGACTCGATAGCATGAAAATAATAAGACATGGCACTTATTGAACACATGACCATAGTCAACAATTCATAATACAATCATTGAGGGATTTCATGAAGAACTTGATAATCATAATCTTGTACATGAATAGGAATTCATTCTAACATTTCATAATTTCACAAATCTAATCTCATGAGCATTCCATCAAACAACTACAAGGCATAACTTTAGCATGGGAGTCATTTTGAACATGAGAGTATAGCATGAATTCATCATTTAGGTCACAATTGAGCCATAACACACAATTCATTAACTTAAGCATTTTACAAACACCTAGAAGGCATAATCTTGTATTTGGGCATGGATAACATGGTAAAGCATCATGACTATCATATTAGTTCATAATTAGAGAGATCAACATAAGAGAATTCAAATTCAACGTACATGCTATCATAACATCATGAAATACAATAAAGATTTCAACTTGGAAACCATGCATTCATATTAACATGGATGAAATATAAACCACAACATGAAAATCACAATTCATGATTTAAAAATAGTTTCTTGAGCTCCGAGGATGAAAGGGATCCTTGGATGAACGCTTTATATACCTTGATTAATAGTTTTTTAAAGATTAACGGTGAAATCTCTTGGATTTGGATCTTCAATTAAAACCCTAAGGCTTGTTCTTAAGGGAATATGAGAGAAAACAAGTATAATTTACTTAAGGAGAGCTAAATCTCATGTTTTAGGGCTATATAGGGGTGGAGAAATGACCCTTTTGCCCTTAAAATTTTAGAGCTAGAGTGCAGAAATTTGGCCCAGCCGGACTGGCCGGGGCGGAGCCCTAACTGGAGCACCGAACTAGGCGAGGCGGCGCCCTGCCTGGAGCGCCGGAGTGGTTGGGGCGAGGTGGGATAATCGCATAAAGCTACTCGTTTGGGAATCCAAACATGCCCTTACACTATTCCAAAAATTCCAAAACTCACCCGAAATGTACTATTTACTTGCCCCATCGTGAATCAACTTAAAAATCGACAAACTAGGGTCGAGAAGTTCATGAAATAAATCCTCAAAGCTAACGCATATACTGATGCATACTCTCTCTTTTGCTCTATGTTGTTTCATATAATAGGTTTGGACGCTCAGGTTTCTGACCGTACTTAGCAGCTCAGGCTATCAGGAGAAGTTATAGTGGTGAGACCTCACATTTTGAGGACAGGGTTTATCTATTTCAGTATTTCAGCAATTCAGTAGTTATTTTAGTCGGAGTTAGTTAGGGTTTTGTCCCATCAACTCCATATTTAGACAGTTAAAGGCTTTCAGACTAGCATAGTCAGTCATTCAGTTTTCAGATGTTATTATCAGTTATACTCAGTTATTATTTTAGTATTTTGAGAACCTTATGGAATTTTTAGATTTCTTCGGCATATATATATCAGTATTATGTTTAGTGCTCACAACAGGTAGCAGTTATGAGTTGGCTTGTGGTCCTTCGGGATTGTAAGCACCGTATGACGCCCAGGGTGTAGTCTCGGTGTATTACAGATAGATAAGGCAAAATAACGGATTTGATGAAAAGTTATGAGACATATTCCATCGGATATGTCCATTCTCTAAAGTGAATGTGGTAGCAGTACATAATATGTCTAAAAGAAGACAAGTGATTGAATATATGAATACAAGCGTGAAGGGACAATATGATGATAATTCTCAAGTGATAATATTTTTACACGCTTATTATGACTATAAGATATGTTAAAGAAAAATTATCTACATTAAGCATACCTCGATTTGCTCCTGAAGTAGCAATATCATAAAAGAGGTTATAATCTATCAATTTGATAGGCTTAAGGCACAATTATATTTCATTCATGGGAATAAGAATTTTAATTGTTATAAGCATAGATCCATTCCCTAGGGGGAGTGTGAGATATTTAGTGAAGCTTATCAATACAAACGTGCACTTGGTTGTGATGGTACCATAATTCACCTCCAAAAGAGGTATAATAATTGAGAGGAGTTATTCTGAAATCTACTTTCCAAGTAGTAAATCTGAAATCTATTCATATCATAGTAAATTTGAAATTTGCTAAAGAAAAAAGTACATGTCATGGTAAACTTGTAGTTTACTAGCATAAAAGTTCATAAGTTGACATGAATGACTGCGATATCCCAAAGATGTGCATATTAAGTATTAAATACATATTAAAGAATTCAAAAATTCTTCATGAGCTTTTAATAGTGCTTGTTATCATGATAAATTGGTTAGACCAACTAATATTGGGGTTGGATTTTCTAAATTCTGAAAAGTATAAAAGGTGAATATGGGCATGTTCGCCCGTCATATGATCTGTTAATATGCATCGATATAAGATGATCACTTGTTCGTTTATCATCAACCTACAGTTTGACATTCATTAAGTTGCTTGCTAAATGAAATTGAGTTAAGAGCATAATTTTAGATTGTGTAATTAAGATAATTCATCTTGATGATGATGGTTTAGCATTGAATGCCTTTAATAAATAAATCCTTGAGAACAAAAGCTTCATGTGTTGGTTTGAAATATTATATACAAAAGTACTTGTATGCATCAAACCAATAAATTGTGATTAATTTTCACTCAAAGTTAGTTCTAAGTCAGGAATCACACGTTGTTCATCTAATAGTTTTGATGTGCGGTATACGATTAATAAATATACCAAGATGCATAAAGATGGATTCCTCAAAGAATATGGAGGATGTATGTCAGTTTTTCTAACATAAGGGGTGAGATTATAAGTAGCTATGAAATATGTTTGGAATTATCATCAGATCTTCATTCAAAAGATAATTCAAATCAAATGTCGAAAGTATCTCATATTTAAGCTGCAAGTGCTCCTATTTTGTGCCCCTAAAGGACAAAGTCTATGCATATATGAAGTGTAGTAGACCAATCGGTTCCAAATGAAATAATTCTTTAAAATAATAAGGATCAAATGATCATAATAAGAAGGCAATGTGCTCTTAAAGAGCATACGATATAACAATTCATAAAACCTTATGAGAGATTCGGTACCTAAAAATAATGAAGTGATAAGATCTCAAAATATTATGTCATACTATGAACTGATATGAAATGATATATCATTAATATCTTTGATACAATATTATTGTAATATTGTAAAAGATTACAAGGATCAGAATTCTATGTTTATTTAAGCATGCTGACGTAGAAACATTTATCAAGTGACATGAAAGGATGCATCTTGGTAAGCATAAAACTTAATTGATTTACAGTCCAAATACTTGTAGATGTCACTCATGAAATGTTGAATACTATCACTTGACAAAATTTATACCAAAATTGTTTTAAGGATTCAAAATGTTTGAAGCATATAAAAGTTTCTAGGAAACTTATTATAATTCTTATATTACATAAGCTTATAGCTTGAAAATTATTGAAACTCGTGAAAAGTTTTCAAAATAAATAGATTATTTGATGAAAAGAGAAATATACCAATTTGGATTTGTTGTGAAGTACCATATCTTAGTGCAGTTGGTGCACTCATGTATCTTGAAAATACTACAATGTCTGGTATAACCTTTTTCAGTTAATTTGTTAGCAAGGTATAATTTTGCTCCTACTAATAGACATCAAAATTGGATCAACATGATCTTATTTTATTCCAAAGATTGTAGTCCTGATCTTGTTGATTATGCTAATGTTGGGTATTTATTTAACCGGCATAAATCTCGGTCTCAAACATGCAATGTGTTCATATGTGGAGATACTGCTATATCTTGGAGATACACAAAGCAGTCTATCTAACCACTTTATCGATTCATGTTGAGATAATAGTTATTCATGAAGCAAGCCGAGAATATGTATGGTTGATACCCATAAAACACCTCATTCAAGAAAAATGTGATGTAAAATGTGACAATGTACCTATAATTTTATATGGAGATAATGCAACATTCATAGCACAACTTAAGGGAGGATTCATAAAAGGATATAGAATGAAGCACATTTCATTAAATTGCAACTTTCAAGAAGATAGTCGACAAGTGCATACAGGAACTCTAAAGGAAAGGTGATATTAAAGTGCAACAGATTCGTTCAAGTGACAATGTGGTTGATTTATTCACCAAGTCTCCTTCAATTGCAACTTTCAAGAAGATAGTCAACGAGATCGGGATGCAAAATCTCAAGGATGTTCTCATTAGGGGGAGTTAATACGGTTGTACTCTTTTTCCCTTATGAGGTTTTGTCCCACCGGTTTTCCTTGCAAGTTTTTTAATGAGGTAGCCTAAATGTGTATTGTTAGAGATGTGTACTCTTTTTATTCACTAGATTTTTTCCCCACTATTTTTTTCTAGTAAAATTTTAATGAGGCACATTATCTATCAATTAGACTATAAGACCATACAAAAATTGCAGCTTAACTCAGTCTTTTAGAGCATGAAAAGAGGTCCCAAACTTAGAAAAATTCAGTTAAGTGCCAAGACTTAGAATCATTTTAGCCTTCGAAATTGGAAGATCTTATTTTTTACCTTCCCAACCTTAGTATGTCGATTTTTAAATTGATACATGATCAGGGTCATTTATAGGTCATATCAGGTGAGTTTTAGAATTTTTGGATTAACATAAGGGTGAGTTTGGGTGCCCAAAATAGTTAGGTCTTGCGATAAGCTCGCGACGCAAGATTTATTTCTTGTTTATGAGTGTCGCATCACGAGATTGATTCCCTATTTCTGGGATTCGCTATGCGTGGTCCATTTATTACATGGGAAGAGAGGCTAAGAGGGTAGTTTTGTCCTTTCTCCCTCACCCAAGTCAGCTATAACACGAAATTAATCATCCTATAGGGCAAAATCTCATTCTTTATTCATAAACTCTCTCAAGAACAAGACCTAGCTTCATCAAGTTCAAGAATCAAGTCTCAAGAACTCACTCTAATCTTCACTAAATTAGCAATCAAGGTATGTTAGTTATTCATCGAAGGGTTTCCTTCCACCCTTGGAGTTCAACAACCTCTTTTAAATTCAAGTTGATTGATTTCATGAGTTTTATGTTGAATTTGATTGTATTCATAATTATGATGTTGTTTGGGTTTCTAATCCATGTTTTATGACAAGATTCATGTGGAGTAATTAACCTATGTGTAGTGTTATGTTGAATTATGTTAAAAGCCCCTTGAAATTTTGAGTTGGGATTGGAATCGTGATGCTTACATGTTTATCATTATTATGTACATGGATTATTCTCCCCAAAGTGTTTGATAAAGTGTTCATGTGTGTTGAAGGATGAAATCATGACATAGTAGTATGTGTACAAGTTCATGCCATGCAAGTGTTTGATAAAATGCCTCAATGAATGCATTGCGACAACATGACTAATTATCATGCTTTCAAGATTGTGCTATATTATACTTTCAATGCTATCGAGTCCTAGGGGTATTCAATACCCAAAAATCTAGTTGTTTACCTAGAATTTCAGTAGTTTCAGAATAGTCTCAGTGATTTTATGAAAGTAGTACTCAGTCAGTTAACAAAACTCAGTGAACTCAATCTAATTTAGTCATTTAGCACGGTCAGTAATAGTTCAGTCAGTCCTAGTATAGTCTAGTTGTAAGACCCCGCAAAGTTCCCTCGTAGTTTGAGCCTTTGAGCGTGTCAAGTAAAGTGTAATTTCGGCCCTAAAAGATTGAGAAGTGAATTCCTAAGTTATTGGTGTTTAAACCATAAATAATTTTCTTAAATTTAACTTTTGTTCATGTAGAAAATTGAATTAGCTTTCCAACGATACCAATTTCGTCCAAATCCGATATCGGGGTGAGAAGTTATGGCCGTTTTACCAAGAGTTATCAGAACCACACAGGTGCGATGGACATTCCGATGGACCGTCGAGTCTGCGACGGCCCGTCGCAACCAAGGCAGTAACTCCCTTTTCTGTCCCAAGTGCGACGGCCAAGACGATGGACCATCGGGTTTGTGATGGACCATCGCTCTGACCTTCGCACTGAGTCAGTGTTGCCTCACCCTAACCATCGTGTGACGGATGATCTGATGGACCATCGGATTTGCGACAGACCATCGCTTCGACCGTCGTATCGAGGCAGTGTGTCCCATTCCTGGCCAATGTGCGACGGATGACCCGATGGACCGTCGGACTTGCGATAGACCATCGCAGCCCCCGTTCAGTGTTTTTAACTCGTTTTAACAAGGGACTTTTGGGTCATTTCCCTTTTTAACCCTAAGATATATTCCAAACGAACTTGATATCCTCATTATCACCCAAAACATCCAAAGGCTAGGGTTTCTCCCTCAAGAGTAAATCTAAAACCACTATAGATTCAACAAATTTAGTTGAGATTTGAGTTCCCCAAGTTCAAGGGTTGCAAGAACCCTCTCTCAAGAGTAAGAAGAAGATTTTAGAGCAAGCTTGTTCATCCAATTTCATAATCTAAGGTATGTGGGTTTTTGAACAAGGGTAATCCTTTCACCCTTGTGCCCAAAGGCTTATATAAACTACAATTTCTCTGCAATTTATGAGATTTTACATGAAATTGAATTGGGGGTTTTCACCCATTGTTATTGGTTGCAAGTTTTTGATGTTTCCCATGAATTGAGAGTCTAATGACATGATTTTTACATGTTTTCTTGAGAAATTATAGTTGGGTCTATACCCCATGATTTTAATCCGTGAAAAGTTAATAGTTGAAATGTTTGAGATATTGAAGTATATAAGTATGTTGAGATTTTGAGACAAATTGCTGAAATTTCCAGATTTCTACATGGGTTATGAATCTATATGCTATCTATTATGCTTTTGATGAGTTTTAACTTGTAATTGAATTATGGGTTATTAAACCCTACTTGAGACGTGCAATTTTATGAACTATTGTACTATAAGCACCCATGATTTGAGTATTCTGAGATTGTTGAGAAATGTTTTGACCTAATGGTCATTGAGCTTTGAAATCCACTTTCCTACATGAGAGTACAAATTTGATTATTGGGTTCGTGGTGAACCATGAGATTATTTCTAAAAGTAAATTTTTACGAGATGAGCTCAGATAATCTAAAGGGAGTAGTATTTAGCACCGAGCAGGTAAGTTACTACAGTTTCTTACCCCAAAACTACGTGCCACCGTAGGTTGGGCCTAAGGCAAAGTTTATGATTATTATTGGGCCTAAGGCCGAGTTGATATTGGGCCCGAGGCCGAGTTTGTTTAGTGATCACTGGACCTAGGTTATACCCCCTAGCAAGAATATGACGCCTCTCCCCAACGTGAGGTCTCTTTCTTAGGAGGACAAGACGTTGGACTCCATGTAGCTCACATGGTTTATGTCGGTTAAGAGAAACTCCCTAAACTAAAGTATTTCCATTGAGATAAGATATTTTTCTTTAAAATTAAAATACTTTCCCTTGCTATGAGTATTTTTTCCTAAAGCTTGAAATGAGATATTTTCCTAACGTGAATGAAATGCCTTCAAGTATTTTCCAAAGTTATATGATTTCGAATTCCAAGTATTTGGGTTCAAAAGAGTTATGAGTTCTTGAGCATTGAAGAAGTTTTACTCTCCATGAGACATATTAATGAGTTGAAAGTATTGTTTAAAGTTTCCTTTAGCCTATAGGTAATGAGAATAAGAGAAGATTACCGATTTTAAAGTTAAACTATGATGACTCACTAGAATTGTGTTACACGCTCCATTCTACATGATGCATGATCTTTACATTTTATACTTATTCAAGCCATGTGAGTCATTACTTATTGCATGCATGATTTGATTAAAGAGTATTGATGTTGTTTTTATATAAATGCATGCATCCCCATATACTCAGTACATTCCCAAGTGCTGATCCACATATATGTCTATGTGATACATTGTCATATAATGTAGGTTCAGGTGCTCAGTCCTAGCCTCGTCAGTGACTTTCGAGTACCTCTGTGTACATCCCTACAGTGGTGAGTCCTCATGGTTTGAGGACCTATCATCAGACATTTCAGCATTTGAGAGACTATGTTATTACTTTCAGTTCATCTCAAGTTAGTTGGGGACCTGTCCCAATTGCTCTCTAGTTCATGAATTAGTAGAGGCTTTGTTAGACTAGTTATCAGATTATGGTTGTGTTGAGGTTTCCAGTATTGTGGTCGTTTGGACCGAGCATTTTCTTCGTATTTCCTTTCATATGATATGACTATACTAGTATTTGAATTATTATATCTTGAAATGAGTGTTATTAGTAAAAACAAGCTCAAAGGGTCAGCTTGTGATACTAGTAGACTTAAGCACCGTGTGACGTCCCGGGAGGCAATTTTAGGTCGTTACACTAGTGATCAGTTCAGTGTTTTTTCAGTTGGGAGTAGGAATCAGCACCGAGTGAATCCGAGGATGGGAAAATTCCTGCCAATAGAGGTTTTGACCCTTAGTAGCATCCATGTGTTATAGAACTACATAGACAACATAGGTTGAGATGTCTTCCTGTCATATAAGGGTTGACCAATCTTGTATGGGTTTTTCTGCCAGTGAGGGTTGACAAAATGTCTTCCTGATAGATAGGGCTAATTCATAGCCATTGTTAGTATCCCTTGGAAAGGTGCTAACACCCTTCCAACAAGGGTCATAGGTTGGACCCCAACTCAGTTTATAATCGGGGTATATCGGTTTGATGAACACTTCCACCCTGGGCTGAAATTGCCATAAGGTTCACAACTGAAATCGAATACTGATAAAGGAATGTAAGCACCGTGTGACGCCAAGGGTACAGACTCGGGGCATTACAAAATTGCTATCAGAGCCTAAGGTTCAACAGAGTCCTAGGAAGTCTAAAAGCCATATCTAGTAGAGTCTTGTGCATGAGTGTGTAGCGCTCCACTCTTATGGACGAGAGGCTATGGAGCATTTTTAGGAAGAATTTCCCTTCATTCAGTATCCATATCATATGAGTGAGCATGGGCTTAAATTTAATTCCCTGTCTAATCCAATGTTTCCTTTCATTTACAAAATATGCCTCCAAAAAGGACTAATGAAAGAAAGACTGGAAATCAGCCAGCACCTCCGCCCATTCAGGCAGATCCCCTGGATCAACATGTCTCCCATAACGAATTCAGAGCATCTTTCACCACTCTTGATCATTCTGTAGCATCCCAGAATGAACGCCCAGCGATCGTTCAGGCAAACCCAGTGGCCAATACTGCTATAGCTAGAATTCGAGACTTCTCCCGAATGAATCCTCCATCATTTACAGGGTCTAAAACTGAGGAGAACCCAAAGAAATTCCTTGACATGGTGCAAAAGGTCACAAATATCATAGGGGTGACTTCCAGTGAAAGTTCTGAGTTAGCTGCATATCAATTGCAAGATGTGGCTCATACAAGGTTTAAGTAGTAGAAAGAAGATAGGGGCGCAGATGCAGGGCCCGTAGAATGTGAGGAGTTTGGTACTGCTTTCCTTGATAGGTTCTTCCCACTGGAGTTAGGGGAAGCTAAAGTTTTGGAGTTTTATTTATCTGAAATAGGGCAACATGATAGTGAAGAAGTATTCCCTCAACTTTACCCAGTTAGCGAGATATGACCCTTATGTGGTAGTAGATAGCAGATCTAAGATGAGTAAGTTTGTTTCAGGTATATCTAATAGTATGGTCAAGAAGTGTAGGACTGCAATGCAGATTAAAGAAATGGAAATATCCAGGCTCATGGTCCATGTTCAGCAGATAGAAGAGGCTAAGCATAAGGAGAATGAGAGAGAGAATAAGAGAGCTAGAATAGGTAGCTTCAACTTCACTTAGCCTAAGTCAGAGGGTGGTAATTGTCCTCAGTTCTACCTAAAATCTTCAGTTCCAGCACCATCCTCAGCCGGTGTTCCAATGTCGAGATTCAGAGATGGCAACAAAGATAGGGCACCAAGCCCTAAACCTCAAGGTAGTGTTAGCAGTGCCCAAACAAATCATATTTGCCAGAAGTGTGGCAAAAACCATCAGGGTGTCTGCAGAGCTGGCAGTGATGTATGTTTCAAATATGGCAAGCTAGGCTATAGGGTCAGAGAGTGTCCTCAGGTGGGTTCGTAGAGTCAGCATAACCGTCCCTCAGCTCATTCTGATCGCCCAAATCAGCAAGGTGCCGCTTCCAGTGCCACTAGTGGGCGCCAAACAGACTCTATGCACTTCAGTCCCGACAGGATCAGGAAAGTTCTCCTGATATGGTCACTGATATGTTACAAGTTTATCATTTACATGTTTATGCTTTTCTTGATCCAGGAGCTTCCTTATCTTTTGTAACCCCTTCTCAGTCTCTACCCAAGTGGGTAAATCTATCATAGCCCAACGGGTATGCAGGAATTGTCGGGTTATGGTATCTCAGAAAGTTACTTCAGCAGACTTAGTAGAGTTAGAGATGACATATTTTGATGTCATTCTCGGCATGGATTGGCTGCATTCATTCTATGCTTCAGTTGACTACAGAAATAAAATTGTCTATTTTTAGTTTTTGAATGAACATATCCTAGAATGGAAGGGTAATACTTCAGCACTTAGGGGTCATCTTGTTTCCTACCTAAGGGCGATGAAAATGATATCCAAGGGGTATGTCTACCATCTTGGTCGAGTTAAGGATTCTAGTTTCGAGACTCCTAGCCTTGAGTCAGTTCCAGTAGCATGGGAATTTCCAGATGTATTTCTCAAAGATCTTCCTGGAATTCCTCCCAAGAGAGAAAGTGACTTCAGAATAGACCTTCTTTCTAATACTCAGCCTATCTCTATTCCGCCATACAGAATGGCTCCAGCAGAACTCAGAGAATTGAAAGAACAATTAAAAGATCTCCTAGATAAGGGTTCATCAGGCCCAGTGTCTCCCTATGGGGTGCACCAGTTCTCTTCGTGTGTAAGAAAAATGGTTCTCTCAGAATGTGTATTGGTTACAGTCAGTTGAACAAAGTCACGATTAAGAACAAATACCCACTTCCCAGAATTGATGACTTATTTGACCAACTTCAGGGTGCTAGTTACTTTTCTAAGATAGACCTTAGATCAGGCTACCATCAGCTCAGAGTCAGAGAATATGACATTTCAAAAACAACTTTCAAAATTCGGTATGGTCACTTCAAATTCTTAGTCATGTCATTTGGTCTTACCAATTCCCCAATAGCTTTCATGGACTAGATGAACCATTTTTTCAAAACGTACTTGTACATGGTCGTCATAGTTTTCATTGATGACATACTTGTCTACTCTCGCAGTGAACATGATCATGCAGACCATCTCAAAATAGTGTTACAAACCCTCAGAGCCCATCAGTTGTTCGCCAAATTTAGTAAATACAAATTTTGGCTAAGGTCAGTAGCTTTTCTTAGTCATATAGTTTCCGGTGATGGCATCAGAATTGATCCCCAAGAGACCAAAGCAGTAAGAAACTGGACTTGACCCATATCTCCGTTAAATATCAGGAGTTTCTTGGGTTTGGCTGGATATTACTGATGGTTTGTTGAGGGATTTTCCTCTATTGCATCCCCCATGTCCAAATTGTCTCAGAAAAAAGTCAAGTTTCAGTGGTTTGATTTTTATGAGAAGAGTTTTCAGGAGTTGAAAACTCGACTCACTACAGCCCCAGTTTGGCCTCTACCAGATTGTTTAGATGGGTTTGTTGTATATTGTGATGCTTCCATAGTTGGTTTGGGGTATGTTTTGATGCATTAAGGTAAGGTCATAGCCTATCCCTCTAGACAGCTTAAGCCCACCGAAAGGAATTATCCCACTCATGATTCGGAGTTAGTAGTTGTAGTGTTTGCCTTAAAGATTTAGAGACACTATTTTTATGAGGTACATGTTGATGTGTTCACAGACCATAGAAGCCTACAATATGTATTTTCTTAGAAAGACCTGAACCTGCACTTAGAGGAGGTGGTTAGAGTTATTGAAAGATTATAACATGAGTGTTCTATACCATCCGGCAAGGCCAATATAGTGGTTGATTCTCTCAGTAGATTATCCATGGGTAGTGTGGCTCACGTTGAGGA
This sequence comes from Capsicum pubescens, assembly GCA_030864215.1. NCBI lineage: Eukaryota > Viridiplantae > Streptophyta > Magnoliopsida > Solanales > Solanaceae > Capsicum > Capsicum pubescens. The sequence continues at coordinate 389,009,880 of CM061548.1, forward strand.
TGGTAAGAAAAAGTTAGTTCATGAAGTTCACCAGCTTTCCAGGTTGGGTGTTCGTTTAATTGATTCTGCTGAGGATAGTGTATGGGTGCATAATAGTTTGGAATCATCTTTGGTTGTTGAGGTAAAAGAAAAGAAGGACAGAGATACCAGCTTACTTAAACTAAAAGGGTCAGTCAGATATCAGAAAGTAGAGGTTTTCTCCCAAGGGGGAGATGGCATATTGCGTTACCGGGGTAGACTATGTGTGCCATGTGTAAATGGCGTGAGATAGTAGATTCATGCAGAAGCGTATGGTACGCACTACTCGATTCACCCAGGGACCACTAAGATATACCGCGACTTACGGGAAATCTATTGGTGAAGTGGGATGAAGAGAGACATTGCAGAGTTTGTAGCCAAGTGCTCTACATGTTAGAAGGTGAAGATTGAGCATCAGAACCCTAGTGGGTCTATACAGGAGTTTAGTATTTCCACTTGGAAGTAGGAGAAAGTGGGTATGGATTTTATGATGGGTCTGCCTCGTAATCATTGCCGGCATGATTCGATTTGGGTCATTATAGTTAGGATGGCCAAATCAGCTCATTTCTTACCAGTTCATACCTCTTATTTAGTCGAGGATTATGCCAAGCTCTATGTTAGAGAGTTGGTCAGATTGCATGGAATTTTGTTGTCCATTATTTCAGACAAAGGTACGCAATTCACCTCTCACTTTTGGAAAGCCTTCCAAAATAGTCTTGGTACCCAGGTTTATCTTAGTACAGCCTTTCACCCTCAGACAGATGGTCAAGTATAAAGGACCATTCATACTTTAGAAGATATGTTAAGAGTGTGTGCCATTGACTTTAAGGGTAGTTGGGATGACCATTTGTCTTTAATTGAGTTCGCGTATGATAACAACTTTTATTCCAGCATACAGATGGCTTCATTTGAGGTGCTTTATGGGAGGATATATAGGTCTCCCATTGGTTGGTTTGAAGTGGGTGAGGCCGCAGTGGTAGGGCCTGACTTGGTATTTGATGTTTTAGAAAAAGTTCAATTGGTCAGGGAAAGGCTTAAGACAGCTTAGAGCCAACAAAAAATCGTATGCAGATATGCGAAGTAAAGATCTAGAGGTTGAGATTAGTGATTATGTGTATTTAAAGATCTCGCCAATGAATGGAGTGAAGAGGTTTGGAAAGAAAGGGAAACTCGGTGACCGATATCAGTCCTTATTGAATCCTCAGCTATTTTGGAAAGGTAGCTTACGATCTTGAGTTGCCTTCAGACCTAGCTTTAATACATCTAGTGTTTCATGTCTTCTTGCTAAAGAAATGCATAGGTTACCCAGTAGTTGTAGTCCCTATAGAGGGTATTGACGTTTAGAACAGTTTTTCTTATGAAGAAATCCCGGTCGAAATCCTCAATCATCAGGTTCGCAGACTGAGGAAAACAAAAGCTCCTCTAGTTAAAGTTCTTTGGCGAAATTAGTTCGATAAGGGAGATACTTGGGAAGATGAAGCAGACATACGGGCCAAGTATCCTCACCTCTTCTCCGCAAACTCAGACTCAGCTCAAGGTAACAGTCTTCCTTAAATTTACTCAGTTCCATGTTCATATTTCCTTTATAAATTAGTTATCAGTTCAGTTACATAACATTCTCATATTATGCATACCTTCATGAAATAGCCCATTCGTGTGTCATGTCAACATAATTCAGTCATGCTTCAGTTAAGCATATTCAGTATGAAAACTCAGTACATCATTAGTTTCAGTAATGTAATCATGTTTCAGTTGTGCATGTTCAGTGTTTAAGCTCAGTCTATCATTATTCTCATCTTAGTCAGTCTCATTCGAGGATGAATGTTCCCAAGGGGGAGATATTATAAGGCCCCGCAAAAATCGTAGCTTAACTCAGTCCTTTGGAGCATGAAAAGAGGTCCTAGACTTAGAAAAATTCAGCTAAGTGTCAAGACTTAGTATTATTTTAGCCTTCGAAATTGGAAGATCTTATTTTCGACCTTCCCGACCTTGGTATGTAGATTTTCAAATTGATTCATGATCAGAGTCACTTATAGGTCATATCGGGTGAGTTTTGGAATTTTTGGATTAGCGTAAGGGTGAGTTTGGGTGCTCAAAACAGTAAGGTCTAGCAATAAGCTCGCGACGGGAGATTAATTTCTCATTTATGGGTGTCGCATCACGAGATTCATTCCCCATTTCTGGGAGTCACGATGTGAGGTCCATTTGTTACTCGAGAAGAGAAGCTAAGAGGGCAGTTTTGTCCTTTCTCCCTAACCCAAGTCAGCTATAACATGAAATTAATCATCCTATAGGGTAAAATCTCATTCTTTATTCATAAACTCTCTCAACAACAAGCCCTATCTTCACCAAGTTCAAGAATCAAGTCCCAAGAACTCACCCCAATTTTCATAAAATTAGCAATCAAGGTATGTTAGGTGTTCATCGAGGGTTTTCTTCCACCCTTGGAGTTCAAGAATTTTTTTTTAAATCACAAGTTGATTGATTTCATAAGTTCCATGTTGAATTTGATTGTATTCATGATTATGATGTTATTTGGGTTTCTAATCCATGTTTTGTGACAAGATTTATGTAGAGTAATTAACCTATGTGTAGTGTTATGTTGAATTATTTTAAAAGCCCCATGAAATTTTGAGTTGGGATTGGAATCATGATGCTTACATGTTTATCATTATAATGTGCATGGATTATGCTCCCCAAAGTAATTGATAAAGTGTTCATGTGAGTTGAAGGATTAAATCATGATATAGTAGTATGTGTACAAGTTCAAGCCATGTAAGTATTTGATAAAATGCCTCAATGAATGCATTGTGACAAAGTGACTAATTATCATGCTTTCAAGATTGTGCTATGTTTTACTTTCAATGCTATCGAGTCCTAGGGGTATTCAATACCCGAAATCTAGTTGTTTACCTAGAATTTCAGTAGTTTCAGAACAGTCTCAAATGTCATGAATAGTAGTACTCAGTCAATTAACAGAACTCCGTGAACTCAGTCCAATTCAGGCAGTTAGCACGATCAGTAACAGTTCAGTCAGGCTTAGTACAGTTTAGTGATCAGTTCAGTTTCTTTTTAGTTTGGAGTAGGAATCAGCATCGAGCAAACCCAGGGATGGGGGCATTCCTGCTAGTATAAGGTTTGAACCTTAATAGCAATCCCTGCGTTACAGAACTACATAGCCAGCAAAGGTTAAGATGTCTTCCTGCCAGATAAGGGTTGATCAATATCGTACGGGTTTTCCTGCCAGTGAGGGTCGACAAAATGTCTTTCTGCCATATAGGGATAACTCATATCCATTGTTAGTATCCCTTGGAAAGGTGCTAACACCATTTCAACTAGGGTCACGGGTTGGACCCCAACTCAGTTCATAATCGGGGTATGTCAGTTAGATGAACACTCCTAAAGTTACAGTTTCAGTTCCAGACTCAGTATAAAAAACTCATCTCAGTTTTCAAACTCGGGACTGTCAGACACAATCACCCAGCTCAGTACAAAACTAAGTTCGGTTCCACAGAATTAGGACTGTCAGAAACAGTTACTCAGTTATCAGTAATTCAGTTATAAATGATCTCAGTGACAGTATAAGTAGATTCACACGTAGCATTGTATAATCAGTAATTACAGTATTTTTCAGATATACATGTACTTTCATTCAGTTATATTCATGTTACTCAGCCATTTATTGTTCATGCATATGAACCCTTGCATATCAGTCTACCTCACTTAGCATACCAGTACATTCAAAGTACTGATGCATACTCTTTCTTTTGCGCTATGATGTCTTATATCATAGGTTCAGACACACGAGCTCCTGACCGTACTTAGCAGCCCAGCCTATCAGCAGCAGATATAGTGGTGAGTCCTTATAGTTCGAGGATAGAATTATCATTTCAGTAGTTCAGTTTATTCAGTAGTCGGAGTTAGTTGGAAACTTGTCCCAGCAACTCCATATTCAGACAGCTAGAGGCTTTCGGACTAGATTATTTCAAACAGATGTTCAGTTTTCATTATTCCTTTATCAGTATTCGATTTCAGTTGTGAATCTTATGGCAATTTATCCCATTTTTTGCATTTCTTTATTACTATTATGTAGTGTATATAGCAGGTACCAATCATGGGTTAGCTTGGGGTCCTTCGGGATTGTAAGCACCATGTGATGCCAGGGTACAGACTTGGGGCGTTACATAGATATTCAAGGGGTATTGTTATAATTATATTACCATATATAGTGAATGTCTACTTTACCATATATAGTGAATGTCTACTTATGAAAAAGTTAGAAACCCCAAGGTTAGTTTTTCCCTATAAATAAAGAAGTTTTCCTTCATTGTAATAAACTCCTCAAGAATTTCTCATGAGAAAGAATTCTCTTATCTTCTCTCTCCATTTTTCTTCTTCTTTACTTTATATTTCATAACAATATATTTTATTTAATATTAATTTTCACCTTAATTATTCAAGGCAAAAAAAAAAAATAGTTCTAAAAGGAAGAGGAAGATTTTTTTCAGCAAAGAAAAAGATTTATCCTACTTGTTTATCGTATTACAAGAAATCCTACAATTTCTTGTCACATCATTGGTGCGATGCACGTGCTTTTCTAGATTTTTTAATTCCCTTGTGTTGGAATTATATTCCGTTGATATTCATCAATGTCGCTCTATGAATCGTGATGGTGTATCAAAGTTGCTTGTGTGGGGGAAGTGATGGTACTTACATTATCGAGCAAAAGGAAGATGGAAAAATAAAAGCTTCTTATCCCTACCACCCAACACCCATACCCCCACCCTTACCTATTTGTGTTTGTCTAAATTATATATAAATATTCTTTGATTAGTTATATACAAATATTTTTCATGTAAAATATTTCTTTCCCATCGAATACAGTATGTTATTAAGGAATTAAACCAATAGCGATAATTCTATCAAATTATATGGGATTCTTTTCTTTTGTTTACTATCAGTATATCATCACCAATTTCCTCAAGTTCACCATATAGATACCATAACCAAATTCGGAGACTCGGTTTTTTTTGGTTAAACTACCATCAGGTAACGTAAGTTATATTCCAACAAAAAGTTACAATGAGGGGGGCTAGACCTGACCTCGGAATATAACACTTGACTGGAAAACCATATCAGTCAATGGACAAAAACGAATATAGGATTTATTGAAAAAGATGATCCTATTCTAAGTAAATTATGACTAATCACATTTTTAACTAACAAAAAAGTTTGCCTTGTCATATCTAATCCTGAGACTCGGTAAATATATATGTTTAAAACAAATAAAAACATATATATAAATCATAAAACAAGTCAATTTATGATGAATAATCACAATTCACAGTCAACTACATTAGGATCGAGGCTCTATACATAGTTGTTGTAACTGCTTTGGTACTTTTGGCCTTCATGTTGTTAGGGAATCGTCGATTGCTTCCTCTTGCTCTTGACACGGAAAGTCGAACAATACAAACTAACCAAGACTCGAAAAATTATAAAGTATCCAAATATGTTAAAATTCGGGGAAATTCCTTGTTCTTAGAGTAAGCTTTGGATATTTTAGCTTCTCTAAAATATTGTTTCGTAGAATTATATATAAAAAGTTGATAACAATTAACTCCTTGAAAGAGAATTTCACCATTTCGAGTGCAACACACTAGCACTGTATTATATATATAATTTTTGCAAGTAGCGCGCAAGTTGCATATGTTCAATAACAATTTCCATCCACCTCGTTCCATGATCCAGATGTCCAATCTTCGAATTTCTTTATTGCCGCCATATAAACAAAGGCAACTTTTAAAAATAGTTAAACGAAAGCAGGTGTTCACAGCTACAAAATTTGGTAGAGGAATTTCTTTTAGATCATCTGACTTTCCATCAAAGTATACGATTATAAAATTTCTAGCTACTGGCCAAAATACACAACCTCCGAGACTAACGTCCGGAGACAAGGAAAACTTTTGCACAAAGGTTACTACTCCACGAAGGGAAGTTGCTTTCTCTATCCAACAAATGTTATTCAGAGAATAGACAGAATAATTCCTCTTGTAGGTAAATATAACCTTGTAAGCATCAGCACTAGAATCATAACACAACCCACAATCAGGGGCGAACCTACGTAGTGCCGACCCGAACCCCCTCAGCAAAAAATTACGTTGTATAATATATGGTAGAAAATCTATATTTATGTACATATATTAATTTTGAACCACCTAACACAAGGTTGTTGGATAGCTCAGTGGTACAATCTCTACTTCTTGGGGCGCTACTTCAGTCTTGGTCGCGGGTTCGATCCCCATTACGCTTAAAAAACTTTAAAATAAAGTAGACTGAAACCTACAGGACGCCTACAGAACTAAAAAGAAAAGCCTACAGCTATTAAAAAAAAAACTACATACCTCACCTGTTATATAAAAAAAAAAAACTTTAAAATAAGTTAAAATATAAGTTTAAGTATAAGCCTAAAAAAAACTTTAAAATAAGTTAAAATATAAGTTTAAGTATTTTATATTTATAGACTATATACTATTACGTCCCTTGAAATTATATTTTGTTGGCTTATTTACACATTTATATTTTTATTATTTTTTGAACCACTAAAGAAAATTCCTAGATCCGCCACTGCCCACAATCATTTGGAACTTCACGTTTGTCCTTAAAATAAGGGCATGCAAGAGTTTGATATTCTTCGATAGATGGATTCCACAAAACATATATTTTGTAGGCCCTAGAATTCTTTAAAAGCAACAAGCCATTACACGAGCACAAGACTATAGCTTTTCAAAATTTTTCTGGAGGAAAAACTCCCTTGGCTATCGTAACTAATTGGGAATTTTTCAAGTCTCTAAACTCGAATTCATTAGTATAATGTTTGTGTAATAACAGTTTTTCGCGGCCCAACGCTTTGGATTGATCGCGATGAGTTCTCCTAAATTTATTGTCAGAGATCATAGCATTTCATGCCTTACAAACAGATGTAAAACATAACGAAGATTTAACTGGTACCCTAGTAATGATAAGAAATAGGATATCACTGGGAAGATTGTAAGCAATATCATCAAAGGCTAATTTATTTTTTGCCATTATAATATGTCATTGGACTGTAATGGCTATGCTAGGGTTTTAGTAATATCATGAAGGAGGAATATATATACTAGGGAAAAAGGTTTTATGTTAGCGTTTAGTCCCAAAAATATTTTTTTACCATATAAATACCAACTCAAAAAATAAAATTAATTTGATTAAATTAATTTTATATTTTAAAATTAGAACTTAGATATTCGAAAACTAATAGGAGTACTAAAAGTACTATATTGCAATTCTTTCTATATCTACTTTTTGAAAGAATACATCTTCGTTGAGAAATAATTAGGTATATTTTATTTAATCTTCATTTTCACCATAATTACTCTACTTTTTTAAAAAATTGAAATTAGGTTTCCTCTACTTGTTTATAAGGACAAATTTGGCTATTAAGCCTCTTCAAGTTTTCAATTAGCAAAATGGTCTACTGAGGAAATTGGGCTATTAAGCCTCTTCAAATTTTCAATTAGCAAAATGGCCTACTTCTATTTTCTCATTTTTTGAATTGATTATCTATCTGTCTATATATAGGTCGGATCGATAATTGATAATCGATCTATCCATATATAGGTCAGATCGATAATTAATATGTCTTATTGATAATCAATCTGTCATATTGATAATCGATCTGTCTATATATCGGTCGGATAGATAATAGATCTGTCTCAAAAATGGGTCATTTTCCTTAAAAAAAAATTGTAGTCTATTTAATTAAAAAGAAGACTTGAAAAGGTCATTTAACAAAAGATATCACTTATTAATTAGTTTATCCTTAAGCTGCCAAGATGAAACGTACTATGAGAAATCCTACAATTCCTCAAGAAATAATTTTTTAAATATTCTCATGGCTTCAGGTGCGTTTATAGATTTTTTAATTCTCTTGTATCGAAATCAGATTTTATTGATCTTCATCAATGTCGCTCTATGTCTCGTGATGGTGGTGTAACAAAGTTACTTTTACGAAAAAAAGAGACTATTTTCTCATTATTGAGCAAAAGGAAGATGGAAAAGGAAAAGTCTCTAAATGGAATTTTGATAATCTTTACTACCATATAATGTATACCAATGGTTTGTTCTTCATTTGGTTTCAAAACTTGGAGTCTGCTAGAATTTGCAATCCCAGTACAAGAGAAGTAATACGTCGTCCTAGCACAACAAACAGTTTTAGCTCAATTGACCTTTGGTATAACTATTTACTAGGTTATATATGAACCAGAAGAAAAGAAGTATAAAGTTTTGATGACCCACAATATTCCTTTGGGGTCCATATGAACGTGGGTATAGACGAATCATGGAGGTAGATTGAAGGCAAAAAATTGGTTGATTTTGATCCATCTTTTAAGAGGAGATCAATTTGCATAAGCGGAGTTATTTATATGTTGGATAATAATTACTTCATAGCTGCATTCGATGTTAAAGCTGAAACTTTTAGGATTGTCAGATTTTGGAAACCATATCAATTTAATAGAAGTAAAGGGAGAATTAGTAGTTGTAGACACTTCTACGGAGTGGTATTCCGATCGGTTATATTGTATGGAGAGGAGTGTTGGCCAGTTAAGAACTCTCACATCCAAAATTTGAAGGTGGCGGAGATGAGGATGTTGCGATAGATATGTGGACTTACCGGGAGGGATAGGGCTAGAAATGAGACTATTCGGGAGAAAGTGGGAGTGAATTCGGTAGAGGACAAGATGCGAGAAGTGATCTTGCGTTGGTTTGAGCATGTGATAAGGAGGGACACGGATGCTTCAATTCAGAGGTGTGAGAGGCTGGCTATGAATGATTTTAGGCGAGGTAGAGGTAGGCTGAAGAAATATTGGAGGAAGGTGATTAGGCAGTACATGGGGCAGTTACAGCTTATAGAGGACATGACCCTTGATAGAAAGGTATGGAGGAGGTGGATTAAGGTAGAGGGATAGTAGATAAGAGTACGCTCCTAATAGTATGGCAGAGTGCTCTGTTTCTAATTGTTCTTGTAGTGTCTTGTAGCCTCTTGTTCATGGTATTTTGGCGATGTCTATGATTTCATATAGCTAGTTTATACTATTACTTTGTGGGTATCTTGTTTCCTTTACTATCTAGCGGTGTGATATTCCTTTTTGTCGTTTGCTTTAATGTCTTTTGTTTGTTACATGTCCTGAGTCGGGAGTTTATTAGAAACAGTCTCTCTACTTCATCTGAGGTAGTGGTATCAGGTATGGACTGCATACGCTTTACCCTCCCCAGGCTTCACTTTGTGGGAATACGCTTGGTATGTTGTTGTTGTTGTAGACACTTATTCCTTAGGCGAAAAGGATTTGTATCACTACTAAAAAAGTTGTAAAAAGAAACTTAAAAAAGAGACCTCATGAGGTCTCTTTCCCTCAAAAAGAGACTTCAAAAGCGACCTCAATTGACAGTCTCTAAAACATAGGTCGCTTTTTGTAAGAGACCTCATGAGGTCACTTAAAAGCAACCTCACGAGGTCACTAGGTTATTTCTTGAATTTTACAAAAAAGAGACCTCGTGAGGTCTCTAAATTATTTTTCATAATTATTATTATTTTATTAAAAAAAGACTTCATGAGGTCTCTATTTGATTTATTTATTTATTTTAATTAAAAGAAACCTAATGGGGTGACTATTATTTCTTAATTTTTTATTATAAATAATTTATTTAAAACATAAGCGACCTCTTGCAGTCTCTTATTTGAGCATGTAGAAAATAAAATCGTGAAAAAGAGACCTCATTAAGTTGCTTTAGTGCATTTGCGAAAAAATAAAAATGTGAAATAGCAACCTCATGAGGTCTCTTTTTGTAAAACAATAGCTTTTACAAATACCTATCATTTTAATTTAATTCAATAATATATGCAATATAATCAATTAAATCGAGCTCTAGCTCCCAACAATCAATAAAACTACAACATATGAACACTAAATGAGATTTAAATTTAAATACATTGAAATTGAAGGAACAAAACATAGAAAATATAAGTTATTTATACAATACTATTGTTCAGATTACTTTAAAGTTTTAATGCATTCAAAAACACTTAATAATTCAAATAAACCGCCAGAAAGTATATCGTTTAGAATATTTAACACAACATTTAACTTTAACAACGTGATGGTGTATTGTCCACATAGTAATCTTCATCATCTTTATCACTACTGGGGTCCTCAGTCACACCTTTGTATTGACCATATACTCCATGTGAAATAGATAGAGACAAGGGAGGTCGAGGAGGACGTCCTACATCACCGGGAAAAAGGAGAATCCCCCGAAGCAAGCAGTGGATTGAATTCTGAATTTAATGATAATAATATTAGAATATAAATTTAGAAAATAAAGTAATTACTACTAGAAATAGAGTCTTACATAGGTTAGCTGAGCTTGTGGCTCAAAACATCAGGATCTCCAGGGATTTTCTTCTTCCTTATGTGTATAGCCTTGAATGTCTCAGCCTGAGTTATTGGCCTGCCAAGTTCCTTTTCCTGCAAATAAAATTAATTAAATTTTAATTGCTATGGAACAATGATTACGAAACACTGACTGAAACATCAAAAATTTTGCATGTATATTGACTGAAGTTGATGTCTCATTCTGAATAACTTATGTATCAAAAAGGTTCTTTATATAATGTAGATACACAATTCAATAATATTCTTCTCTTATATTTCTCTCACGTAGATACTAAAAGTCTAGCAATAATTCAGATGACACCATCTCAATTTATTGTTTATTGGCAGAAATTTGTGTAGTAATTAGTATACACCTAAACTAAATAGATTGAAAAATTAAAAGAGAAAAAATGGATAGATTAGCAGATATAGAATACATGACAAAAAACAAAGCAAGAAAAACTTTGTGTGCACACAGCTGTGGTTAATGTTAGAAACAGAGAAGAAAGAAGAAACCTAAAAACAGAGAATGAAGAAAGAATAAAAAAAAGATAAAAACGCATTCAAAAGAGAACTTCACAATATGTGTAAGGAACTAAGAAAGTCAAACAATAGCTTTCGGCTCTAAAGCATATCCTGTGGTATCGTTACACACAAGACTAAGCAAAAATAAATATTTGAGCTTCAGATTAATAACATTGTTGCTTTTGTCTTCAAAAACTTTTGCATTTCTTTTTCGATATGACACTAGAAAAAATTCCACTGTATTTTTTTCATAAACCATTGGATTCCTAGATGCTAGTAAAAGGGAAGTCCTATATGACATTCTTGAGATATGTAATGCTCTAAGAGAGTGAATATTGTGTCACTAATGCATAACATATCCAAAAGATGAACATTGTAAAAAAGATGTTGATGCTAAGATGGAGCAAGATGACCCGAACACCACTGTTAATAATAAAAATTAATGCTAAGATGGATGTTCGGATATGCTAGATTGGTGACCAACGGGAAAGAAAAGTGTGTTTAACTAGCATGCATCTTCTTCCCTTATAGCATGCAACAGGAAAGATTTTTCGGTTATTGAAAAGATATATATATAATCTCTATAAAAATGCATTGGTTCATTAAAGCATCTCATGTTAAATACCCCAGAATTATCGGTTGTCTGAGGATAAGATATCACTAAGCAGTCATAATTCAATAAAAATCACCAAAGAAAGATCCAGTCTTCCCTTCTCAAAGAAAGATCTAGCGAAAAAGTCACACTTGGCTCCAGATACCATGAATCACATAGATCCGGGCACAGTTTGAAAAAAATTACAATATTCTTGCACTCGTACTAATGGCTTTAGAATTAGTGCTTCTAATATGTTTTAGTTTTTGTAGATTGTAAGACTTGAAATATTTTAATATCGTCAAGAGGGTTGGGAAGACATCCCTGTCAAATTTATGTATTCGAATATCAAAGTGGATATTCAAACCTAAGGTGACACTAATGAGGATAGTAATCACTGATGTGTGATGCATGACACAAAAAAAAAATTGAACAAGATTTAATGGTATCCCCTAATACTCTAGAGGAATGATGTGCCAGTGGAAAACGACTTACTAGATTGAATGATGCAATACTTCACCAATTAAATGTAAATTATTTACTTGAATGATACAAATTCGTATATTATGGAGATATATCGACTTGATAGCAGTTTTTGAATCGGTAGATTTTCTTGGATTACATCTACATCTATTCAAACACTTAGCAAGTCGACAACATCCAATGTATCTTGATAAAACAATAGCCCTTTAGTGTGAAAATTGCAGTTAGTATATCTTCTCGAACCTAGCTCATCTATCATCAAAACACCATTCTCGACAAATGAAGTTCACTTGTTCTTAAACAAATGTATAATCTTTTTATTTTCATCTCATTCATGTAAAATTATACTTCAATTTTTTGCAGATCGTGAAGTTAATTTAGACTAGACTTTTCCAATTATGCTTCAGTGTCAAAATTTCATCTAATTCACTAAATTAGTAATTATCATGTTCTCCACGCACATCACAATTTAAACTAATGAAGTAGAAGCACAGATAGACTATCAATCAAAACAACTAAGTGTAGCCAAACTTGCTAATGCACCTGTTTATAAAATTTTCAATCAGTATCCACCTATTCAAGAACCAAATTTTAATAACAGTCAATTAACAATTCTCAAATTGAACTAAACCCCAATTAAATTTACACCAAGACAACTTAAACCTAAGAAAATTCACACCAAAAACACTTTACTTCATTAAATTACACAAATTCATTAGCATAAACAGTCAATTTATCAAAAAAAATGTCATTCAACTAATATTCCTATTATTCATCAACAAAAAAAAAATGAGCTGCTTCACTAGCTAGTTGCACAAACTCAAAGAATTTAACAAAACAACAAGATAAGCAAGAAATAAATCTTTGAAAAATAACATTTATAGGAGAAGAAAAGATTACCTAAAATAAAGATCCAGATCAGGAAATTAATATCAATTGAACTTCAAGTTGTTACACTTTGCTAACAAACTCCCATTTCACTCGCAAACCAGCCCTAATCACAAAATTAGAAGCCAAAAACAAAATTAAATTTCATTATGAAACTCATTAAGCACAAATTAAAGATATGTGGGGCGAAATTCGCAAAAAACAATCTTTTCTTTAAAAAGAAAAACTAATATTGTGTGGCGCTGGAAAACTTGGTGGTGGATGGCGGTCGTAAGTTCTTTGGAGTGAGAGGGAAAGAGAGTGAGTTTTTTTTTGTGTGGGGGGGTGGGGTCGGGGTGGGGGGTTGGCTTGGTTTTGACGTGTTTTTTTGGGGTGGGTGGGTGGGAGGAAAAATGATTTTTTAAATGAAGTGTAATCTTTAGTGAAATTTTTTTTTAGTGAGATATTTTTGTAATATATCTTTAATTGATTAAAAAATATTTAGCGACCTCACGGGGTTGCTATTTTTTTCAGAATTTCATTCCGATTTCGTGAGGTTCCTATTATTATTTGGTGAAATTTATTTTTTGTTGAACCGACCTCATGAGGTCTCTTTTGATTTAAAAAAAAAAAAAGTGACCTCATGAAGTCTCTTTTTTGTGACATATTTTTGAGGTCTCTTTTTTTAGGTCTCTTTTTACAGTATTTTTAGTAGTGTATTTTTTGAAAGAAATCGCCAAAATATAAATGGCGAATACAATCATTCCATGTATTAGAGAAGTTATGGGTAATTATACTAGATTTAGTTATCAAGACGAAGATAATTATACTTATAAAGGGAATTGCAATTCTTATGATGAGGAGATTTTATTCATCGCAAACCATGAGGTCAGGTTTTTAACCTTTTTCTTTTATGACGTTAAGAAAAATAGTTGGAGAAAATTGAAAACTCATGAACACAATGAGGGTTGCATTATGGATATTTGTAGTTATACAGAAACCCTCTTCCCTTTACAAAGTTGGTACTTGTGATGATAACTTTGTCTCCTCGGAAGAAGAATAGTTGCGCTTTCTAGCCAATATAATGGATCTTTATTATCGACCCTTGTTTTACTTTTAATGAATATTCTTGGTTTGACTTTATTTACTTTATGTTACATTAGTAGCTTCTTTGGATGGTCGATACCTAGTGTATCGTATTGTGTTAGTTTAAAGGGATGCAATGTTTTTTTATTATTATTGTTACATAAATCTTATTATTTAATTTTTTCTTATTTCGTATTTACTTATTATCTTATAATCAGTTTATGTGAGATTCTTCATTTTGTGAAATGCTCTAAACTTTTACAGAAAGGATCTGGTTTTTCTCCATCCTTACCTATTATTCTTTTCATTTCTCTAAGTGTTTTTACGATTTTAATCCATCATGAGTTGCTCTCATTTTAACTTTTGGTGAGAGAATTATCTAACTCAAATATTCAATCCAAACTTAACCTAAAATTAGGCAACTAATCCCCTTTTCTCATTAAGGAAATCAACAATTCGATAACTAAACCAAAATAGTAATGAGGAAATATGAAATATAAAAAATCCTTAAAAATCTGAAAGTCATTGTATCAAAACTATTACAATGTCTATAAACAGGTTAAACTCAAAACAACTAAAAATGTCTAAGTACAAAAGAATGTAGCAGAAACTGAATGAAGAACACATGGCAATCCGGAAGATGTAACTCACCCTTGAGTTTCAATGCTCTTCCCTCTACAGTTGAGGTGTTGAAACAGTCTGCGAAAAATGTAATGCACTCAACAAAAAGAAGAGCACGTGTAGTATCAGTACCAAAAAACTAAAATAAACTGATAGGGTCATCAGCTAACCCAAATGAGAAATATAAACACATAACCATAACTAAGTAAAGCAAGTAAACTATGAAAACATACCATGTAACCATACTTCAAGTTATAGCGCTTAGCCTTATTCAACCAAACTATAGAATTCAGTTAATACAAGTAAAAGTGGACAATAAATCAAGTAAGATCATGACTATCAAAAAGACATCCAAGTCAATAACCATGACTAAATGAATTATATCAACCATGTCTTAATTATTCAAGTAAATAGAAAATATAGAATAAGCCAAACTTACAATTAAATTTGGACCACTCAAGAATCTATATAAACCACAACAATAGCCATAATTATGAAAAACCTCGATTTACATCAAGTAATCCATATAGCAACTCAACACTTAAGCCCTATTCTTTCAAGAAACCAAATAAAATAAGTAAATACATATCCTCGGTTCATTCAAGGAACGGTCACATTCACTTGAACCTTGTACATCATACATGTTAAGGGTCTTATGATCGCCCACTAGTCATGACTTGCAGGGAACAAGCCCTTGTCCATGTACTAAATTTTAGACATCAAGTTTCTATCAATCTTATATCAACCAATCTCATAAAGATGTTCGAATACTGATACATCCTACAATAATGATTGATATCACAACCACAATGATAATAGAGATAACACTTATAAAGAAATCAATAAGTTTTTCATATAAATTCATTACATATGATTAACACATAGGATATCAAAGTCATTTTCTTGAACATGTATTGTAACAAGCAATATGAAGGAATAGTTATCATGCACACATGAAACAAATTGGGTTTCAACTACATAAAATTATCACCTACCTCAATCCAAGTCTGAAATGCTCAAACAAACTAGAATTTTCCCTTTTTTTTTTGCAATATTGTCTTGATTGTGGTCTAAAAACATGAATATAACACATAATCAATCAAATGACCTATAATAACAAAGATTATAACCTAATTTCAGAATCCCAAGGCCAAATTCATGATCATTCTCTTCCTCCTCCTTCTTCCCCCTGATTTAAGGTTTTGCTACCATAATATCACCTTAATTCTACTAATTTCACGATTATCATAGTAAATTATAGTCATGCAAGAGTAAATTATCAACTTTTAACCAAAACTCAAAGATTATACACCCAATTTACCTATTTGCAGCAGAAAAATCAGCTAGGTTCAGTAAAATCCCCTCCAAAACCTGTAAACTAGTGATTCTAAGATTTTGAAATAAATAAACTAGTTAATGGAGGTGATTAACTTACATTTACAGAAAAATTTGGTGAAAAGCAGGTGAAATCATCCAAAATCGCTTAGGCCCTTTCCAAAATGAGTTTAGAAATAATAAATCATTTTGGGACAATTTTTTGCATATAAATCTATGTATATCCCACTATAGCGACCTCACTGTAGCGGAATAAGCTCGCTATGATGGGATTGATCAATGTTGACTCCCGCTATAAAGGAAATTTTATAGCAGTCTTCCACCCACTAAAGAGGGTATGGTAAGACAGAAACTCGAGATTACTCCCAGTTTTTTTTTTTCGCAATGCACCCTCAAATCATGACATTTCAGACTAATCCCTTTACATCAAGTTTGATATCGGAAGTTCTACTTACCCAAATTTATTTCTGAAAAATCCTACAGATTTCTTATCGTCTTAGCTAACATAAAAACATGCTAAATTTTATTACATTTATCCAGTCTATTCTCGGATTTTCCTATATCATACCTCGCTTGAATTTCGTCCAAGACTACCCCAATCGAGAAAAATATCAACCCAATTTTTTATACATTAGACCTACATGTAACGAAAGGACTGTTACAAGTGCATAGTTTGATGATTGATATTTTACCTCCCTACTCTTATCAATGTTCATATTCTCATTTCTGATGTTACTCAACAACTTATTTCTTTTCCACCATCAACTTCTTTTTTTAATAATAGTGGTGTCCGCGCTAGCTTGCACCCACCATCAAGTGTATTACATACTGCCACCTCTAGTTGAATATTCAAATTGAGTTTAGCTTCTAGTTGTGGTATAAAATAAGTCAGGGATGTTTGTGTGGCTATAAATAATTTTATTAAGGATAAAATGAATATTTTAAAGTTTAATTGTGATTAAATATCAAAAAAATCTTTTTTGTTGGACGAAACTAAAAAGAAAGTGAATCATATTAATAGGGACAAAGATAGTAGTATAGAGTGCAAATCACACGCACACAAAAATAATAATAATAATAATAATAATAATAATAATAGAATTAATTTTAATTGGTTAGATAAAAATCTTTCATGGTGTCACTTTCACTTATTTTATGACTTATCACTTTTTTGCATGACATTTAATATGTCCACACATAATTGTTCAAATTTACTAAAATGGATGAAATCTTTCAAAGTAATTAAAATTTAATTAGGGTTAAAATGGACCAAAATAATTATGTAAGAACTACCAAATTCAAAGATCCTCCCTTATATATAGTAAAATTTAATGTTTTGGGCAAACAATATACTCCCTCCGTTGGCTTTTAATTGTCACTAATGTTCTAATTGAATTTCTACTTTTACTTATCATTTTTGACATATCAAGAAAAGATAAAAAAAAATTCTATTTTACCCTTAGCATTAATTGATTTTTCTTCAAATTATTTTCAAGACACAATGTAAACATCATTTAATAGAGGTACTATGTTAAAATAGTCATATTATTAATTATTTTTCTTAATGAATGTGTCAAGTGAAAATATGACAAGTAAAAGCGAACGGAGGAAGTAAATTCCGACAATTTGAAACTTAATTACAGAAAATCCTGATATTTTACATAATTAATGCAAATTTTAATTTTGAATATGTCGAGATACATAATTAGCTCCCGATATATCCAACGACGATACATTTTTTTCTTTGTAAAGATACATAATTAACTTCTGATACATTTTTTTGAATTCAGGATCTGTCAAGATACATAATACATACAATGAAGATCCAATTTTTTCAGTGTAAAGATATATAATAAGCTATCGATATATTTTTTTGATTTTGGGTCTGTCGAGATACATAATTAGCTTCAGATACATCCAATGAAGGTACATAATTAATTGAAATTTTAATAATTACTTTGTAAAGGTGGAGAGTTGTGTAAATATAAGTTAGGGTGTATGTTTATGTTATTTTCTTAATGTTGTTTAAGTAATCTTGTTTAGATCTAGGTAGCGATAAAGAGAAATATGCATAAAACAAAATGTTTATCGAACCTTAGCTAATATGGTTTCAAATTTGCTATTCACTACAATAAGTTATTACATTTTCAGAAATACAAAATTGGAATATCTTGGATCATTAGCACAAAACTAAACAATTGAAAAGAATGTGTTTTGTGCTTTCAAAAATATAATTCTAGTTCTCGATAACATCATAAATCTTAAGTATTCATGCTATGGAAAGTTATTTTTTTGTGAAGAAAAAGTTAAAGATAATTTTGGTGCAAACTGTCTTTCCTCATAAAATAAATTTCATCAAACTTAATACAACATGGCGAAATGATCCCTGCTTAGCTCTATCAAGCTTGTACGAGTAGTGAAGAAGCATACACTAAAAATAAATGCTCATATTGCATTAGCCCATAGAAATCCTCCTATGGGCTCTAATAGTCCAGAAGACTAGTCCTTATACAGCATGAAAAGCAAAACTTTTCATCAAGTATCCCTTTTTTGAACAGTTGTTTAGTAAATGATCCTTTATTTATTTTTTGTTTAACTTATATAGACCTATCATATGAGATCATAGTCTAAAGATCTTGTTTGAGCTAATTGAAAATCTTATTAGAGAACGTTAAATAATTATTTAAGATTTTATAAGTTATTCAGACGTCAGACAATGATCTAGTATTTTATCTATACGATTGAAAATTGTATGAGAAAACTTTTTTTTTTTTGGTTATAAGGGAAGCATATCATTAGCTAGTAGCAGAAACGTATAAGTGTTGAGTAGCACTTAAGTTTACAACATCAAGTTTATCAACCAGGGTTGATATCAAAAAGCTGGTAGGTATGTTCTACACTAATACTACCAGAAGTAGCTCTAACACTCCTTTCGTAAGTAGTTCCTATCGTGTATGCCCATAGTACATGTCGAGCACACACTGGAGGAACTTTCAAAAGTCTTGCTTTGTCCAAAAAAGTTGAGTCTACTCCCATTTTTACTAACGCATCTGCTACCATATTACTTTCCCTATAGCTGTGAAGGATGGCTGGATTGTCCAGTCTGCTCAACCTACACCTGCATTCATCCACAATACCAGAGTAGAGAGGGTTATCTTCATTAAGCATGTTAATAATGCCCACGAAATCAGTGTCAATTTCTACTGGGGTAAAGGAATATTGTTCAAGGATTTTTAATCCTTCATAAAGAGCAAGAAGTTCCATCTGAGTGTTGGTAGCAGTTGTGAAACTCTTAGTAAAGCCTAGAATCTAATCCCCATTGTGGTTTCGAATAACACCCCTTATTCCCTCTTTTCCAGGGTTGCTCCTACAGGAACCATCTATATTTAGCTTAAAATCCCTTAAGGGAGGTTTACAACCAATCATGACAGAGCTAATGTTCCTAGCAGGTTTACTATTGGCCTTAAGATAAGCATATTCAGCAGCTTAAGTGTAATCTTGAATGAAAGAAGCATTGGTGTTATTCCCTTTGAATCTATTGTCATTCCTATTTAGCCAGATTGTCCAAAGGCATAGAAGTAGTTTATTCCATAGGAGAAGGTTGTCAAAGCATTTATTGTTGACTTTTTTCCATGTGTGGTACCAGTTATGAGGAGCGAAGTCAGACGCCTTGAGGGTGCAAGGTTGTTTCGCTTTGGCTGTGAGCTCATTCCAGAGGTCAGCAGCTTTGGTACAGTTAAATAAAATGTGGTAGGAATCTTCAACTTGGTTGTTACAATGCAAGAAGTATGGGTTTACATGTAACCCAACTCTTGCCAGATTAGAGTTGGAAGGCAGACGGTTATGGAGAAGTTTCCACATGAAATATTTTAGTTTATTGGGTGTATGGAGTTTCCATAACCAAGACCACATGTTGTTGTTGGTAAGTTCAGTGCTCTTAATTTTGGTAGCTAGATAGTTGTAAGCAGAAGCACTGGAGAACTTCCCATCTCCTTTTAAAGCCCAAAAGAAGGTGTCTTTTTGGATTTTGTTGTTTTGGAAGAAAACATTATCAATATGATGCTTGACAGCCTCAGGAAGATCAAAGGAGAGTGTGCTGAAGTCCCAATTGTTATTCTTCCAAACATCAGCAAGATTCAGGTTTTCCTCAATAGGGGTAAGAAGGCCATGAATGGAATTCCTAAGAGAGGGGCTGTTAGGGAGCCATCTATTAAGCCAAAAATTGATAGTCTGGCCATTTTTGGTGTTCCAAATAATGGCTTCTTTACAGTCGTTCCATCCTTTGAGGATGTTCTTCCATGTTCTGGAGCCATTTTTAGAAGGGGTATTTCTTTTGGAATATTTATGTTGGAGTACTTTGTTCCAGAGGTTTGCTGGGTTGTTCATGAATCTCCAAGCAAGACTCATGTGCATTGAGTCATTCTTTAAGATACCTAGTCCACCCTCTTTTTTGGGAAGGGTGACGGTGTTCCAAGAGATAAGGTGCATTTTATGCTTCTCATTGGTGGAACCCCATATAAAGTCCTGGACTATTTTGTCAATCATTTTTTGGGTTCTGTTAGGAATTTCAATGAATTGCATGAAATGATTGAGGATGCGACTAAGGGAAGTCTTAGCCAAGATGGTTCTTCCTGCCATATTGAGGAATTTTGTTTTCCAACCCCCTAACTTATTCCAGAGATTGTCAAGAATGAACTGGAATTCCTTAGCCAAGGGTTTTTGATGAAAGATAGGAAAGTCCAAATATTTCCCAAAGTCTAACCTATCATTTATTCTAAGTTCATTGGCCAAGAGAGTCCTACTTTCTTTGGAGAAATTTTTAGAAAAGATCACTTTGGATTTATTGATACTAACCTTTTGCCCCGAGTGCGTGCTGAAGCTATTGAGAGTATTCATAATAGTATTGCAGTTTTTCCCATCAGCTCTAGCGAACAAGTAAGGTCATCAGCAAAGAAAAGGTGGAAGATTTTATGTCCTCCGGCATTGATGGAGATGGGGATCCAGTTCAAGATGTCAACTTCATGGTCTATTCTTCTAGAAAGGATTCCTATGCACATGATGAATAAATACGGGAAAAAAGGGTCTCTCTGCCTGATGCCCCTGGAAGGTCTGAAAAATTTCTTCCTGCCTCCATTAATGAGAATGGAGATGCTAGAGGTAGAGATACAATACATAATAAGCTTGATCATGTTATTTAGTATATTGAAGAAGTTCAAGGCCTGTCTAATGAAAGACCATTCAATTCTATCAAAAGTCTTTTCAAGATCTATTTTAAGAATCATGTTGGCCTTTTTCCCCTTTATCTTAGCAAAGTGAGTTATAAACTCTTGGATAATGATAGCATTATCCGTTTCTCTTCTCCTGCAAAAAAGCTAGATTGACCATGGCTTATCAGATTGGGGAGATGAGTCTTAAGACGGGAGGCAATAATCTTAGTGATGATCTTATACTAGGTATTGCATAGGCCAATGGGTCTAAAATTCCTGAGGTTTAAGGCATTCTTGCACTTAGGAATAGAATAAGATAGAGGTAAGTAGAGTTGACTTTCTCCTGCATGGTACAATTGGAAAAAGTATCATAACAGAACTTGACCACAGAGGGTCCCAAGATATCCCAGTATTTCTGGTAAATGAGGGGGTGAATATCATCGGGTCCTGGAGCTTTATCAGGCTTAAAAGAGAAAACAGCTCTTTTGATTTCCTTTTATCCAGGAATGGTGGTCAAGTGAGGGTGGTCCTCATTCTTAATAGAACCCCTAGAGGAAGGGTTGAGTTGGAAGGACAAGGGTAAGGCTTGGTGTTCAGTAATGTACAGATTTTCATAGAAGAGGAGTGTGCATTTCGTAATTTCCTCATAGGAGTAATACCAGTTGCTCAGATTATCCTTGAGGTAAGTAATGTTATTCCTCCTTCTCTTATTCAAGGTAGTAGTATGGAAGAAGCGAGTGTTGCTATCCCCTTCGGAAAGCCAATTGATTCGAGACTTCAATCTCCAAAACTCTTGTTCCTAATTGAGGGTTTGACTGTATTTCTTAGTGAGGTTAGCCTCTAGGTTTTGGAGATATTGGCTAAAGGGGTAGTTTCTCGACCTTTGGATGCCATCTATTCTAGCCAGGAGACGTTTCTTTTTGTGAAAGATGTTTCCAAAAGTCTCCCTATTCCATTTAGTGATATTGATTTGAAAGAGAGTAATGCCTTGGGTATAGTTGGTGTTGGAGTCAAAATACTGCCTAACCTCATGGGGGAAAGAAGGGTGTGATCACCACATTGTCTCCATCCTGAAAGGTTTCAGGGAGATAGTATGGTGTCATTTTAGATAAATCAGTAGGGAAGAATGATCGAAGTGGGTTCTAGGGAGATGAGTGACACTAGCTTTGAGGAACAGGTTGATCCAGGAATCTTTAGCTAGACACCTATCGAGCCTTTCTAATATGAGGGAGTTCTTTTTCTTATATCTCTTGTTAGACCAGGTGTATTTGTTGCCCCAAAACCCTAGGCCCACCAGTTCACTGTGGTTAATGTGATCCCAAAAGCGACTAGCTCTAGTGGGGTTTATACTGTTTCCTCCAACTTTGTCAGAGAAAGTAAGAATCTCATTGAAATCACCCCCACCAACCAACCATTCTCATTATAATTAGCAATGGAGTCCGCAAACTCAGCAAGTTGATTCCACAGCTCAAAGTTGTCCTGATAATCGTTACTAGCATAAATAGTACTGAAATACCAGAAAGAGGGAGGGTTGCTTACCTGGACAGTGACATGAATGCCTTAGGGAGAGATGTTGATGTCATTAATGTTGAGGTTATCTTCATTCCACATGATGGCATGCCCTCTTGAGCTTCTAACAGCAGGATATTGGATCTTCTTAGAGAAGCCTAGGTATTCAGTGAGGTCATTGTGGTCGCCCATTCTGGTCTCAAGAAGAGTCAAGATGATAGGTTTGTGCATTTCTATCATGTCTTTACAATGCCTCCTAAATTTAGCATTGTTAGCACCCCTAGTGTTCCAAATAATGCAATTCACCATTAAAAGTATTAGTGATTCCCATTCCAGAGCATCCGACAGGATCTCTTTTCGCCTTTACATTGGGCTATCTAGTCTCTTCCTCTTTCTTGATAGGGGTGACATTTTTGTCTTGTAGAAATTTCCTATAGCTATGCTTGAAGGAACTATCTCCAGGTTGAGAAGAGTGATCTCTCTAGGGATAAGGAGAATGGCTATCCCATTGGATACCTCCTCGAAGGTTAGATGGACCGACTTTCCTAATGTTATGGCTTCTACTCTTGGTAATTTTAGGGACTCCAGAATGGTTTTTAGTTCTTGATTCCCTTCCCTTAAGGCTTGTAGGGTCTTCTCCCTTTCTATAAACTTCATCAATAGGGATTGAGTCTGGGAGGTTGGTATCGGAGTTATTACAGGTTGGTAGTCCCCATAGGCTGGAACTTGAAGAGGCCCCTGTGCTAGTAGTGATGGGTTCTTTGGCGGAAAGAATAGTGGTGACTGACTTACTGCATCTATTTCTGCATTTAGGGCCACCGTTGTAAGCGTGTTCGAGCTTGTTTGGTTGGTTAGAGTCATAAGGGTTGTCATCCATATGTTCTGTCCAAAGGATTGCATCCATTGACTCATTCTTTCTATGACCAGCTGAGCCAAAAAATGGGGGTTCTTGATGTTGATCTTGAGTTGTAGGACTGTAAGACCCTGCGAATTTTCCTCGTAGTCTAAGCATTTATAGCATGATAAAAGAGGCCTTATACTTAGAATTTTATCTAAGTGTTCAACATTTAGTCTCATTTTAAGCCTTCGAACTTTGATGAATTTTTTCACAACCTTACCGACCTTTGTTTGTTGATTTTCTTGTTGATTCACGATGGCTCAAGTCAAGAGTACATCTTGGGTGAGTTTCGAAGTTTTTGGATTAGCGTAAGGGCAAGTTTGGGTGACCAAACCAGTGAGGGGTCACGATGGGCCCGCGCCACGAGGGCCAGTCAACCCAACTGGTGGTCGCATCGTGATATGTAACATGATGGCCATCTGAATTGATTGGGGATCGCATCGCGATGGCCATTTGATCCAAGCAGGGGTCAGGACGCGAGGGTAGACCTGCGCAGCACTATTTTACTCAGATTTTTAAAGGAAAGATGGGTATTTTACATCTCCTTTTCTACTTTAACACAAGATTTAATCCCTAAATGACCAAAATACATGATATTTCTCACAAATTACTCAAGAACAAGGTCTGGGGTTTCAACCCAAAATTCAAGAGAACTCAAAATTTAACTGTCAACTTTTAAAATTTCTTCAAGAATCGGAATCCCCAAACCGAGAGCTTTATGAAGCACCCATCAATTATGAGAATAGCATCCCAAAGGCAAGAGTTCATTCAAAGTCCATAATCTAAGGTATGTGGGGTTTGAACAAGAGCAATAATTTCGCTCTTGTGCCCAAAATTATGTTCTTAGCGGATTTCTTATGATTTTAAATATGGGGTTTATACCCAAAGTATTTTTTTGATGAATTTTGAGCATGATGTCATTGAATTATGAAACTTCATGGTAGTTTTGAGTTAAAGAATGTTCTTTTATGATTTTGAATATCATGAGCATGGTTTGAGATATTGTTTACAGTTTGTCTATTAAATTGAGTAGAGATTGTGAATTGAAGCTATCATTTTGATATTGTTAAAGAATTTTGAGAATCTTACAAGCATGATAATTTTCCATGCATTTATATGAGTTTGATATGTTAGTATTAACTTATATATAAATAGTAATAGATCTTTTGATCTTCATATGAGTTTCTGAATCCACTTTATAGAGATATTCATTTAATGTTAAATTCATAATTGGTTTCCTAATCAACCTTTATGCGAGTTTTAATGTGGATTTTCATGAGATGAGCATAGCTAACTAAAGGGAGTAGTATTTAGTACCGAGTTAGGTAAGTTACTCCGGTTTCATACTCCAAAACTATGTGTCACCATAGGATTGAGACTTTTGTGCCTGAGGTAGAGATAGTGAACACTAAGTTGAGGTTATACTCCTTGGCAAGAGTATGACGCCTCTCCCCAACGTGAGGTTTCTTCTTTAGGAGGACGAAACTTTGGACTCCATGTAGCTCGCATGGTTTATGTCGATTAAGAGAACCTCCCTTGCCGTACAGTTTTTGAAAGAGAATTTCCTAAAGCCTTAAAGATAATTTTATATAAAGTTGTTTTTAAAATATTTCCTTAAAGATAAGTAAATTCCCTACTAGTAAAGAAAAGCTTTTAAAAGTATCTCCCTAAAGTATTTGGTTGTCTTTTATCTTTAAGATGAGTTGTTTTCTCTATACTAATCAAGGAAAGTTTTTAAAAGTAAGTTTCCCCAGAGATTTTAAAAGTTAAGTGTAAAGGTTCACAATTTAATCAGATATTGTTTTACTTGAGATTACAGTTTCAAAGTTACAGTCTTAGCTTTCAGATACAGAGGTGAGCACTTTACTACTCAGTCTATATGTTTTAGGGAGGGAATGGAACTACAAATTTTAGAACTAAGTATATTGACTCACGAGACTTATGCTACATGCTTTGTCATTCATGGTCTATGAGAATTAGATTTCAGAGTTATTCAAGCCATGTAAGTCATTTACGTCCGCATGCATGATTTTATAAAGATTGACTTTATTGTTTAATTATTGCATACACCC
Organism: Capsicum pubescens; assembly: GCA_030864215.1. Classification (NCBI taxonomy): domain Eukaryota; kingdom Viridiplantae; phylum Streptophyta; class Magnoliopsida; order Solanales; family Solanaceae; genus Capsicum; species Capsicum pubescens. The sequence continues at coordinate 389,035,565 of CM061548.1, forward strand.
CCATATACTCAGTACATCCTCAAAGTATTGATCCACATATACGTCTGTGTGCTACATTGTCTCATAATGTAGGTTCAGGTGCTCAGTCTCAGCAACGACAGTGATCTCCGAGCATCTCTTCTACATCCTTATCTTTGGTGAGTCCTCATAATTCAAGGACCTATTTTCCAGATTTCTAGTCATGATATCAATTGATTTTGTATTCAGTTCAGTTTGAGTCAGTTGGGGGTCTGTCCCAATGACTCTCTAGTTCTTGAGTAGTAGAGGCTTTCTCAGACTAGACTATCAGTTGTGTTTTATTTTTCAGTATTACACTATTCAGACATTATTTTATGTTATTTCAGTTTAGACATGATATGACAGCATTATTATTTATTTTATTTACCTTAAAGTAAGATCTAGACTTAGTAGCAGGCTCAAAGGGTTGGCTTGGGGCTACTTGTAGCATTAAGCACCGTGTGACGTCTCGGGATGAGATTTTGGGGCGTTACAAACTTGGTATCAGAGTCTAAGGTTTAAGGAGTCCTAGGGAGTCTGACAAACCGTGTTATGTAGAGTCTTTATCATCGGTGTGTGGCGCGCCACATCTATGAGCAAGTGGCTACAAGATGTTTTAGGAAAAGTCATCTCTTTCTTTCATAATCTATTGTGCCTACAACTGTCTCTATCTGTGAATAACTAGTGCTCTTTTATGACAAAAAATGCCTCCCCACAGAGTTAACGTCCGTAGAAATGACAACTAGCAACCTCAAACTGTTGATCCCCTTAATGAGAATATGTTTCATGCCAAATTTCGGGATGTTTTTCATACATTGGCCCAAGCTGTGACTGCTACGGTGTAAGCCAATAATCAGTCTACTATTTTATGCCATCTAGGAGGTGATTTAACTGCAGCCAGGATTCGAGATTTTATAAGGATGAATCCACCAGAGTTCTCTGGGTCGAAAGAAAGTGAAGACCCACAGTTGTATCTTGATGAGATGAAGAAGATCACCCAAGTTATGTATATTTCTGAGGAAGAGAGTGTAGAGTTGGCATCTTATAGGCTAAAAGATGTTGGATATGATTGGGTTGTGATACGGAGGAAGAGTAGAGGGGAGAATGTTGCTCCCATGACTTGGCAGGTATTCCAGGATGCATTCTTGGACAAGTTCTTCCCACTTGAGATGAGGAAAGCGAAGATAGAAAAGCTAATGAACCTGAGGCAAGGCTCTATGACTGTAAAGGAGTATTGCCGCAAGTTCAAACAGTTAGTTAAGTATGCTTCTGACTTGATAGTTGACCCCAGATCTAGTATGAGTAAGTTTATGATAGGTATGACTGGATTGGTGGTGAAGGAGTGTAGGACTTCTATGCTCAACAGAGATATAGATCTTTCTAGGATGGTGATGCATGCTCAGCAAATCGAGGTAGAAAAAATAAAGAAGAGAGATAGAGTAAAAGGAAATAAGAGGGCTAGATCAGAGCAGTATGAGTATGGTTAGACTAGATCTCATAGAGGAAATCGACCGCAGTTTCACAATCATTTATCTATGCCAGCACCTTCATCAACCAGTTCTCCTGCACCTAGAAATAGGCAGGATCAAGGGAATAAGTCTTCTATGTCCAGATCTCAGAATAGTGTGAGCAGAAGACCTCATTATCCTCCATGTACTAAGTGTAGTAGGGACCATCTCGATGAGTGATTGACCAATCAGAGGGGTTGTTTTGGTTGTAGAAAAATGGGCCATAGACTTAGAGAGTATCCGCATGCTATGCAGGGGAGTCGAGATATTCATTCCCAAACTCAGGACACCAGTGCACCAGCTCCTTTAGTCCGTCCAACCCTTTCTCAGGGCTCTTCACCCAGCACTATTGGCGGTCAGCACCAGAATTAATTCTATGCTTTGCCATCCCGCCAAGAGAAAGAGGATTCACCAGATATTGTTACTGGTATGCTTCATGTTTTTTATTTTGATGTGTATGTGTTGTTAGACCCTGGGTTAAGTTTCTCTTAAGTGACCTCGTTGGTTGCTGTGAATTTTGAGATAAGTTCCGAAAAGATCCCTGAGCCTTTCCTGGTTTCTACCCCAGTAGGTGAGTTAGTTATTGCTAAGCAGGTTTATAAAAAGTGCCCTATCATTGTTCTTCACAGAGTCATATTCGCAGATTTGATAGAGTTAGATATGGTTGACTTTGATATGGGTATGGATTGGCTTCATTCCTGCTATGCATCTATAGACTTTCATACCCGTATAGTTAAGTTTTAGTTTCCTGATGAGCTAGTCTTCGAGTGGTCCGGCAATTATGTATCTCCCAAGAGTCATTTCATATCTTATCTGAAATCCAGAAAGTTGATATCCAAAGGTTGCATCTATCATCTAGTTCGAGTTAAAAACACTAAGTCTGAGACCCCAACTATTTAGTCAGTCAATACAGTTAATGAGTTTCCTGATGTTTTTCCAGAAGATCTCCCAAGGGCACCTCCCGATAGAGAGATAGAGTTCAGGATTGACCTTCTCCCTAATACACAGCCTATTTCTATTCCTCCATACTGTATGGCACCCGCATAACTTAAGGATTTGAAAGAGCAACTCAAAGATCTTCTAGATAAAGGTTTCATAAGGCCTGGTGTTTCTCCATGGGGTACACCAGTTCTATTCGTGCAAAAGAAGGATGGTTTTTTATGTATGTGCATTGACTATCGTCAGGTAAATAAGGTTACAATTAAGAAAAAATACCCTCTTACTAGAATTGTTGACATGTTTGATCAATTGCAAGGTGCAAGTAATTTCTCAAAGATAGATATTAGATTCGGCTATCACCAGCTTAAAGTAAGAGAGTGTGATATTCTAAAGACAGCCTTTCGAACTCGTTATGGTCATTTTGAGTTTTTAGTCGTCTTTTGGGCTAACCAATGCTCCATCAGCTTTCATGGACCTCATGAATCGAGTGTTCAAACTGTATCTAGATATGTTTGTCATTGTGTTCATAGATGACATTCTTGTGTATTCTCGAAGTGAGGAAGACCATGCAAATCATCTTAGAATTGTCTTGCAAACTCTTAGAGATCATCAATTATTCACTAAATTTAGCAAGTGTGAATTTTAGTTAAGGTCAGTTGCTTTTCTAGGTCATATTATTTCCGCCGAAGGCATTAGAGTTGATCCTAAAAGACAGAAACTATCAAGAACTAGCCTAGACATATCTCTCAGTCAGACATTAGGAGTATCTTGGGTCTAGCTGGTTACTACCGTCGTTTTGTTGAGGGGTTCTCATCTATCGCGTCCCCTATGTCTAGGCTGACTCAAAAGAAAGTTAAGTTCCTATGGTCAACTTCTTGTGAGAAGAGTTTTTAGGAGTTAAAAACTCAACTTACTTCAGCCCTAGTGTTAGCTTTACCCGATGGTAGGGATGGTTTTGTGGTGTATTGTGATACCTCTAGAGTTGGGTTGTATGTTGATGCAAAGAGGTAAGATTATAGCCTATGACTCTAGACAGTTGAAGCCGCATGAAAAGAATTATCCAACCCATGATCTTGAATTAGCTGTTGTGGTTTATGCTCTGAAAATATGGAGACATTATTTGTATGGTGTTCATGTTGATGTCTTTACGGACCACAAAAGTTTACAGTATGTGTTTACTCAGAGGGAGTTAAATCTTCATCGGAGGAGGTGGATAGAGTTGCTAAAAGATTATGATATGAGTGTATTATATCACCCGGGTAAGTCCAATGTAGTGGTTGATACCCTTAGTAGGTTGTCTATCGGCAGTGTTGCTCATATAGAGATTGGTAATAAGGAGTTGGCTCGTGAAGTTCATCGCTCGGCTAGATTGGGTGTAGATTGTTGGATTCCGCTGAAGGTAATATTTGGGTTCAGAGTAGTTTCGAATCCTCTTTAGTGTCATAAGTGAAGGAGAAGCAAGGCCTGGATTCTAATTTGGTCAAACTAAAGGAGTCAGTTAAAGTCCAAAAGGTGGAGGTTTTCTCCCAAGAGAGAGATGGTGTGTTGAGATATCAGAATAGACTATGTGTTCCTTGTGTTAGTGAGTTAAGGCAAAGAATCATGGCTGAATCGCATGATGCACGATACTCCATTCATCCCGGTACAACCAAGATGTACCGCGATTTGCAGGAAATCTATTGGTGGAATGGTATGAAGAAGGATATAGCAGAGTTTGTGGCGAAGTGTGCAACTTGTCAATAGGTTAAAGTAGAGCACCAAAGGCCTGGTGGTACGTTGTAAGAGTTTGGTATCCCCACTTGGAAGTGGGAAGAGGTGAATCTGGATTTTGTGACTGGTTTACCCCTTTCGCGTCCTCATCATGATTCGATTTGGGTTGTTGTAGATAGACTGACTAAGTCAGCGCATTTCCTGCCAGTGCATACATCTTATACAGCTGAAGATTATGCTAAGTTGTATATCCGAGAGTTAGTCACACTGCATGGAGTTCCCTTGTCTATCATCTTAGATAAGGGTACTCAGTTTACTTCCCAGTTCTGGAGAGCTTTTCAGAAGGGTCTTGGTACCCAAGTTCACCTTAGTTCTTCCTTTCATCCGCACACAGATAGTCAGGCTGAGAGGACCATCTAGACTTTGAAAGATATGTTGAGGGCATATGATCTTGATTTCAAGGGTAGTTGGGATGAGCATTTGCCATTGATTAAGTTCGTGTTTAACAATAGTTATCATTCTAGCATCCATATGGACCCATTTAATGCTTTGTATAGGAGGAAATATAGATCACCCATAGGTTGGTTTGAAGTGGGTGAAGCAGCTGTGTTTGGACCTGATGCAGTGTTTGAGGCTATGGAGAAAGTCAAGTGGATTAGAAAGAGATTGACGGCCCCACAGATTCATCAAAAATCGTATGCAGATGTGAGGAGAGGATATCTTGAGTTTGAAGTTGATGATTTTGTATATCTGAAGATTTCACCCATGAAAGGGTTTAAGAGGTTTGGCAAAAAGGGGAAGCTTAGTCCACGTTATGTTGGCCCTTATAGAGTTCTAAGACGTATTGGTAAAGTAGCTTATGAAGTTGAGTTGCCTGAAGAGTTGTCAGTTGTTCATCCTATTTTGCACGTCTCCATGCTTAAAAAGTGTATTGGCGATTCTGTTGTTGTAGATCCTTTGGAGAGCCCAGATATTCGGAACAGTCTTTTATATGATGAGATTCCAGTTGAGAGTTTAAACCATCAGATCCGTAGACTGTGGAACAAAGAAGTTCCGTTGGTCAAAGTTTTGTGATGGAATCAGTTAGTTGAAGGCGCTACTTGGGAAGCAGAAGCAGACATGCGAGTCAAGTACCCGCACCTCTTCTCCGCAAATTCAAAACTAGCCAAAGGTATTATTCTTCCTTAATTCAGCCCTTTTTAATCAAAGATTCAGCTATACAGTTATTCTTGGTATAAGTTCGTGCATTCTCAAAAGTATTCAGAAGTTTAGAATGATATAGAGTCAGTTTAGCAAATTGTTCCAGTTGTGCATACTCAGTTTTCTTCGTACTCTAAGCCTAGCAAGTGACATTCGAGGATGAATGTTTCCAAGGGGGAGATATTGTAAGACCCCGCAAATTTTCCTCGTAGTCTAAGCATTTATAGCATGGTAAAGGAGGCCTTATACTTAGAATTTTAGCTAAGTATTCAACACTTAGTCTCATTTTAAGCCTTCAAACTTTGATAAATTATTTCACAACCTTCCCGACCTTCGTTTGTTGATTTTCTTGTTGATTCACGATGGGGCAAGTCAAGAGTACATGTCGGGTGAGTTTCGGAGTATTTGGATAAGCATAAGGGCGAGTTTGGGTGACCAAACCAGTGAGGGGTCACGATGGCCCCGCACAGCGAAGGCCAGTCAACCCGACTGGGGGTTGCATCGCGATATGTAATGCGATGGCCATCTGACTTGATTGGGGGTCGCGTCGCGATGTCCATTTGACCCAAGTAGGGGTCGCGACGCGAGGGTAGACCTGTGCATCATTATTTTACTCAGATTTTTAAGGTCAAGATGGGTATTTTCCATCCCCTTTTCATCTTTAACACGGGATTTAATCCCCAAATCACCAAAATACATGATATTTCTCACAAATTACTCAAGAACAAGGTCTACGGTTTCAACCCAAAATTTAAGAGAACTCAAAATTTAACCGTCAGCTTTTAAAATTTCTTCAAGAATCGGAATCCCCAAACCGAGAGCTTCATGAAGTACCCATAAATTGTGTGAATATCATCCCAAAGGCAAGAGTTCACTCAAAGTCCATAATCTAAGGTATATGAGGTTTGAACAAGAGCAATCCTTTCGCTCTTGTGCCCAAAATTATGTTTTTAGCGGATTTCTTATGATTTTAAATATGGGGTTTATACCCAAAGTATTTTGTTGATGAATTTTGAGCATGATGTGATTAAATTATGAAACTTCATGGTAGTTTTGAGTTAAAGAATGTTCTTTTATGATTTTGAATATCATGAGCATGGTTTGAGATATTGTTTACAGTTTGTCTATTGAATTGAGTATAGATTGTGAATTGAAGCTATCATTTTGATATTGTTAAAGAATTTTGAGAATCTTACAAGCATGATAATTTTCCATGCATTTATATGAGTTTGATATATTGGTATTAACTTATATATAAATAGTACTTGATCTTTTGATCTTCATATGAGTTTCTGAATCCACTTTACAGAGATATTCATATAATGTTAAATGCATAACTGGTTTCCTAATCAACCTTTATGAGAGTTTTAATTTGGATTTCCACGAGATGAGCATAGCTAATTAAAGGGATTAGTATTTAGCACCGAGTTGGGTAAGTTACTCCGGTTTCATACCCCAAAACTATATGCCACCGTAGGATTGAGACTTGTGTGCCTGAGGCAAAGATAGTGATCACTAAGTTGAGGTTATACTCCTTGGCAAGAGTATGATGCCTCTCCCCAACGTGAGGTTTCTTCTTTAGGAGGACGAAACTTTGGACTCCATGTAGCTCGCATGGTTTATGTTGATTAAGAAAACCTCAATTGCAGTACAGTTTTTGAAAGAGAATTTCCTAAAGCCTTAAAGATAATTTTATAGAAAGTTGTTTTGAAAATATTTCCTTAAAGATAAGTAAATTCCCTACAAGTAAAGAAAAGCTTTTAAAAGTAACTCCCTAAAGTATTTGGTTGTCTTTTTTCTTTAACATGAGTTGTTTTCTCTATACTAATTTTATAGAAAGTTTTTAAAAGTAAATTTCCCCAGAGATTTTAAAAGCTAAGTGTAAAGGCTCACAATTTAATCAGATATTATTTTACTTGAGATTACAGTTTTAAAGTTATAGTCTTAGCTTTCAGATACAGATGTGAGAACTTTACTACTTAGTCTATATGTTTTGAGGAGCGAATGGAACTACAGATTTTAGAACTAAGTATATTGACTCGCGAGACTTAGGCTACATGCTTTGTCATTCATGGTCTATGAGAATTAGATTCCAGAGTTATTCAAGCCATGTGAGTCATTTACGTCTGCATGCATGATTTTATAAAGATTGACTTTATTGTTTAATTATTGCATACACCCCCATATACTCAGTACATCCTCAAAGTACTGATCCACATATACGTCTGTGTGCTACATTGTCTCATAATGTAGGTTCAGGTGCTCACTCTCAGCAGCGATAGTGATCTCCGAGCATCTCATCTACATCCTTATCTTTGGTGAGTCCTCATGATTCGAGGACCTATTTTCTAGATTTCCAGTAATGATATTAGTTGATTTTTTTTTCAGTTCAGTTTGAGTCAGTTGGAGGTCTGTCCCAATGACTCTCTAGTTCTTGAGTAGTAGAGATTTTGTCCGGCTAGACTATCAGTTGTGTTTCAGTTATCAGTATTACACTATTCAGACATTATTTCAAGTTATTTCAGTTTAGACATGATATGACAGCATCATTATTTATTTTATTTACCTTAAAGTAAGATCTAGACTTAGTAGCAGGCTCAAAGGGTTAGCTTGGGGCTACTTGTAGCCTTAAGTACCGTGTGATATCTCGAGATGAGATTTTGGGGCGTTACAAGCCCCCCCCTCTTAGTTCAATTGGATTGGTACCACCTGTTCCGCCAAACCCATCTTCAACCATGAGGATGGTTGGTGATTCATGGTTAGTGGGGTGGTGTTGAAGGTTATTTGGTTCAAGGTGCTGAATGGGTAGTTTTCGGATTAGGGAACCATTCTCAATAGTTTTAGAGGTGTAGGAGCAATTAGTGCTAGTTTCCAAATTACTACTAGGAGTATCATTGTTGTTTTTTATTATCCGTTTTAGGGGAAGAGTTGGCATTAGAACTTTCATCATTAGCATCCCTATCAGTCATGTCGAGATCCTTGATGGGATTCTCATAGATTTTTTGCCTTGGTAGGGGAGATGATTGGTGACTGTTAGCAGGTAAATCAGGGTCCAGTCTTTGAGGCATGTGGACTTTAATCTTCTCTAACAAGACTTCTTTGTTGGGCCTGGTAGAAAACTCCTTAGTACACCCAATGTGAGATTTAATTAAGGTCTCTTTGGGTGTGAGATCGGGCACTGGATCAGTAGTCGAAATAGTGGGCTAGTTTTTTGGTCGAAGAGAAGGTCGGTCCAATTGACCATTAGAGTTGTGGTCCTTCCCGTTAGTGGGTTGCTTACTCGGCCCACTATTAGAGACCCCTTTTCCTCAGTCCAAGTGCCACTGTGGCCCATTCTAGAATTACTTCGGCCCCATTTTGGTTTGGGCATCTGAAGCGATGCTTTGTTTTTGCCGCCGCCACTAGAATACGATATGGATGTGTTGGCACCGGTTTGGGCCTTGAATGAGAGAGAAGACTTACCTGGGTTGCCCTTTCTCTCACTTGTATGGCTATTGCCTCCACGTTTCCCCTTTCTTTTTTTGAATTTGACCGTCTGTCATTCGTGGTCGTGTTCCAGTAAAGCATTCACCTTCCCAATCGATTGTCCTTCTGATTGTTCATTTATTTTTCCTTTCATTTTGCACCCACCCATTATGTGGCCTAGCCTTCTGCATGACTTGCAAAGGCATCCCTCACCTTCGTAGTGAATTTGTTGTTGATGGTCCCCTATTTGGATTAAACTACGTAGTGGTTTCTCAAGTGGGGTTTGAACGCAGATTCTAGCATATTGTCCCCTTAAGGTGGAGGATGTGCATGCGTCGATTTTGACCAGCGTCCCTATTTTCTTCCCAATCCTTTCCAAAATACCGACATCATAGAATTCTGTTGGCATTTGGGGTAGTCGGATCTAGATTTCCGTGCTTTGGATATGTGAATCCGTGGGAACAAAATTTGGTTTCCATCGGCAAACCGATATATATGCCCCTGCAATAAACCAAGGGCCCTATTGTAGGGCTCGATTTTGATATTCTTTGCTTGAAAGCTTAACCGTGAAGAACTCCATCCCTAGATCAATTAGGGCAAATCTCTCTTGGATTTTCCACAGTGTCATCAATTTATTTTTTAAGAACTGATGGTTGAACCTTTTGCTAACCGTCTTTATGATGACAGAATATTTTCAAGGATCGTAAATCCTTTGTCGATCTTCTGTCGAGAGCATAATAGAATCCTTAGGATCGTGAGGATCCTAGACTATTTATTTTTCTTGGAATGGGAAGGATTAAGCCATGAAAAAGGTCTGGATTCCTTTTACCTTATCGTTGTAGGATGGTTGGATAATTGGGTCAATTTCCATGCAATTTTTGCCTTTATTTGGAGGTTCCGATGGGGGCACTGTTGGTTGAACAGTATTTTCGGTCATTGGTTGGTTCATAGAGAGGTAGGACCGTCTCTCTCTTGATGGTAATGGTGGTTCTGCTGTATGAGAAAACATTAGAAGCAAGTGATATAGGACAAGCCCAAAGTTAAAAGGACCTCTATTATGGGCTTGTGACTTGCCAATTTCCTATCTGTTGTCAATGCTAGTATTATAATCCTTTAATTTAAAAAAAGAAAAAAGGACATGGGATGGCCATTTTTTAAAAAAAATGGCCCATAATTGAAAAGGTAGACATGTTGTAGCCAGTCGACTAAAGTAATTCCCTTTTTTAGCCATTTGACCCGATTGGGCACATGCAGTCTCTATACTCAATTGATACACTTTTATACCACATTGATATGCTTTTATACTATATTGATACACTTTTTAAAAAAGAGAAAGGAAATTCTATGCAAGCACATGCAGTCCCTATACCCAATTGATACTCTTTCATGCCACATTAATATACTTTTATACTACATTGATACACTTGTAGTGTCCATATACTCAATTGATACTCTCTTATACTAGATTGATCCATTTTTAGAATGCATGTAAAAACTATATAGTCGTATAAAATATGTATTTAAATAATAATTGTAGTTAAAAATTGTATAGAATGTGTATAAAAATGTTATAATTGTTATATAGAATATGTATATATATAGAAACTGTATCATTATTATATATAAATATATATCTTTAACAATTGCATTATATTAAAAGTATATGATATCGTATTTTATTGTATAAATAAGTAAAACTAAACAAAACAAACAGTATGTTATTTTAATAATGTTGGTGAATGCAAAATAATCTGGAAAAAAAAAACAATTACTCAATTGTTTAAAAAGAATAAAAAAGAGTAGAATTTTAAAAAAAGAAAAGGAGTCATACCAAACTTATTACAATTCTTTTTGAGTGTTGGTTGATAGATCCATGCACTAGTGTAGCACGTGTAGCCGTCTAAGTATATAGTCATGATAGTGAAGATCTTGGGGTAAGCAGTCACCATAATCGAGTATTATTTTCTGGGTTTTTAAATTTAGGTGCTAGTTTTGTAGAATTATTTTAGTTTTAAGTGTTATTTTTCTCCTTTCCCCTTTAAAAAAGTATCAAACTTTATGAGTTCGAGTTTGAGATTCCACTACAACTTATGTTGAGCAAGTTAAAAGGGCAATTCGAGCTGTAAAACTTTTGTTATGTGCAGAGTCGGGTAGAGTTGTCGAATTACAACGGTCTATTTAGCTTACATTACTTAGTTAATTATTTATTTATCGGAAAAGGTACGAATGTACCCCTAAACTTTGATATACGGTACAGATATACCCCTTGTCATACTTTAGGTACAAATATACTATTGTCATTAATGAAAATGTACATATATACCCCTGAACTTTGATAAATGGTACAGATATACCCTCCATCATAGTTTAGGTACAAATATACTCCTGAACTTTGATAAATGGTACAGATACACCCGCCATACTTTAGGTACAAATATACACTTGTCGTTAATCAAAAGATACATATATACCCTTCTCACTAACGGCAGGACACGTGTCACAATCCTATTTATTTGGCCTATTTAAATTTAATTTATCCCAACTCTACCCCAAAATAATTCCAATTTAACCCATAACCCAGTTCAAAGAATAACCCAAAACCCGATCTGATCTATAGAAAAAGAAGAAGAGAATGAACATGTGTGAATAAAGATACGTCTTGAAGGTTTTTTTAGATCGGCTCGGGTTTGGGTTATTATTTGGATTGATTTGAGGGTTAAATTAGAATTATTTTCGGATAGAATGGGGATAGATTAAATTTAAAAAGGACAATGAACAAAATTGTGACACGTGTCCTGCCGTTAGTGAGAAAACTATATATGTACCTTTTCATTAACGGCAAGGGTATATTTGTGCCATTTATCAAAGTTCAGGGGTATAGATATATGTACCTTTTCATTGACGGGGGATATATATGTACCATTTATTAAAGTTCAAGGGTATATATATACATTTTTATTAACGGTAAGGATATATTTGTACTTAAAGTATAACGGTGAGCATATTTGTACCATTTATTAAAGTTCAGGGGTATATTCGTACCTTTTTCATTTATTTATACATGGTATGAACCAAAATTACTGTCTTCATACAAACCAGAACTTGTACGCTACATCGCTGAACATGTTATTATTTTGAGTTAGTGATCAAATCACACCTAAACTATCACTTTTCAAACCATAACTTAATTACACTCAACATTCGCCATGTCATATTACCTATATTATTTTCTCTCAAGATAGCTAGACGATGAATGATTTAAACTTTACTTCTATAGTATTGAAGGTGAAATACACTAATAATAACAAATATATCACGTATAATCTTATATGTTGGGCTAATCAAAGATAAGATTCATATATTTTTTTTGGTTTTAACTTATTATTTCTGACAAAAATTATTCCTTTTCATCTTTCACGTCACATAATTTATATTTTTAGAAAAGTAAATATGAAATGGAATAAGAAGAGAAGTAGGACAAGTAAGATAAACGATAAATGCGGCGAAAAAAATAGTCACATGTGAAGATGTCCAAAGAATATGACATCCCTAAAGATCCTCCATATCTCTGTTCTTTTGGCTCCATTAATTTGCTCCCACAAAAATTAGAACCATCGAGATTGAGTTAAAAATGAAATTGTGTTTGATTGTATTTTTTTATAAAGAATATTTGAGATGATGTTTATGTTACAATATAATCTCAAAAAATGAGAAGTGATATAGAAACTGGTTATAAGCTACTTTTTAAATTTGAAATATAGCTTCAAGTTTAATTTAAAATTTTCATGACCGATTGTTTGATAAAATGAAAGTTATTTTAAAAATAAATAAATAAATAATTCTATAGTCAAACTCCTTTGTCTCTTTCCCTTTGGTAGTTAGTTGAGCATTGTGTTTGAAAATATTTTGGATCTTACACTATAATCACATGTTTTCATATATGTTCATTATTAGCATCCTAAATCAGTTTATTCTCTCACCGTTGGTACAATCTTTGGACTTTGGGGGAGCATTGTGTTTGAAGCTATATTTTGGATCATACACTAATCACATGTTTCCATACATGTACATTATATAATATCCCAAATCACTTATTTCTTAGTTAAAGTTATACCATATTATTGTAAAATCCCACTAATTTTAGTGCCAATCGGAATTAAATTGATAGTTAATAGGACATTGAGGGGGTATACTAACTCACATTGGGGTGGAGAGATAAATTTATACAAGTTCAACCTAAGGACGAAACTCAACAAAAAAAATAAACTATAGGGATTGACCCATGGGTTCCCGGCCCCCATGACATTCAACATTGCTAGAATTTTATTTGGCCAAAATGGCCAAGTAGTGAAGTGGAGCTTTGAAAAGCACGGTTAAGACTTAAGAGTAAGATTCTTTGCTCCTTTTTTTATTCTCTTTAGGGGTATCAAACCTTTTCTCAACATAGATGACAACGAGTTAGGCAGTGATAGAAGAGATCAAACACGAATAATAAAATATTAACTCGCCTTCTTTTTTATATTTTGATAGAGGGGAATTAAAAAAGTAGACAAAATTGAAGAAACGGTGCATGTGTCGTGCCTAGTAGAACCACAAAGACGATATATACAGTATAATTCTACAAATGAGGTCCGATCGTACCAACTACATCTTCTAAGGATTTTTGTCTAGGCCTTTTTTAAGCAACCATCAAGGTGAACTCCTTGATTAGATTAGAGCTAAATTCCTTGTCACTGGAGATTGAGATGGATCAAATATAAGAAATCCATCCAAAAAGTTTCAGAGCAATCAGGGTCGGTTCAATGGTAAAGTCATTGAAGCCACCGCTTCAGGCCCCAACATACTAAAGGTCCCATAATAACTATTCTTATGTATTACTACTCTATTTTATACGATACTCCCTCCATCTTCAATTATTTAGTGTGTTTTTCTTTTACACACTTCTTAAGAAATTATTGATCAAAAGTGTTTGATTATTTTATCATTATTTATGTCTTAAGACATAATTTCGATTCATTGAATATTTATACTATTATTTATATGTCATCTTGAGGTGTTTGTTGTCTTTAAGAACAATTACTATTAAAGATAAAATGAGAAAAAATAATTAATTTTATATAGAATTTCTAAAATGACAAATAATTTGAGATAACTAATTTTAGAATTCTCGATATACAATTTGAGACAAAGAGAATATATAATTGATGAAATTATTATTAACAAAAGATTTTAAATTTTATGCTCTTTTTTACTTAGCTGAAATTATTCTAATGAGTAAATAAATTACAGTAAATTTTCTTCTATCTTGTGTTTCAAACATTTAACCTGGCCATCCAATTTCTTGAGCGAGCTATTTCTCTTTCTTGTATGATTGATCCAGGAACCTAAAATTAAGTTTGTTGCCTTTAGTATATGAATATTAATATTAGCAGTCATAAAATATTTCGTATTAATAGGGTTCAGGAAAGAATCGCACCTTAAGGAATGTGCTGTTTGAGGCTTATGTTAATGCAAGCACTAAAGAGTGTTTTCATGACTTGAATCCATGACTTATATAGGTCACTTAAGGATAATTTTACATTTTCTCCGAGATTTCTTCTATAATTTAACACAAAATAAGTGTAAGGCCTTTTTTTGTGGTTCGGCTTTGGGTCACCAACTCCATTAAGCCGTCCCTTAGAGCAACCACGAAGGTAGAACTAAGATTTTTCCTTTGAAAAGAAGTTCCTTGCCTTTTGTTAAATTTTTGTTATGGATTAATGTTATTAATGATATAGGTGCATAAAAACTTAAAATTTGTGATCTTAACTTAGGGGTAGTGTAGCGGAATATGAAATAAGTTATTTGTGTATTAAATTATGTATAACTTATATAGTATTTGGTAGGTGGATAAAAAATTATTTATTCGTGAATAAAATAAATACTTATAATATTTGACTTACAGTTTAAAAATTATTATGACTTATAGTTTAAAAATTCACGTAACTAATACCTGCATAACTCTAACCAGCTATCCCACCATGTACAGGGACGGAGCTAGCTAATAGTGAGGGGATTCATCCGAACCTCCTTTGGCAGAAAATTATACTATTTATACAAGATTAAAATTATTTTTCATGTAGATAGTAAACGTTGAACCCCCATCGACTAATTTTTTTTTTTATATTTTTTTATTTTACACTCCCTTAATTAAGTTGTTAGCTTTGTTACTAATCGTGTATATCAGATAACACATTTCATCAAAATGATATAAATAAGAAAATAAATCTAAAACTAATTAATAACCTTGTTGTCAAAGAAGGAAAAGAGTGAGTGCAAATAAAAGTAGGGGGAGCATTAATGGGAAATAGAGTGAGTTAGAATAGGCTCAAAACACAAGAAAAGAGCAAATAGAATGCAACTTTATCATTTTACCCCTCTTAATTGTGTCTTATTATTAGTTTCAATATTGATGAATGGCTAATAACCCCTTTGTCTCCGCCTCTTTTTCCCCGCTTTTCAACTTTGAATGAATAACCCAAATACTCTCTCCATCTCATTTTACCCATCTCAAATTGGGATGGCACAGCTATTAAGAAAACAATGATTGGTAATGTAACTTTACCATTTTATCCCTCTTAATTATGTCTTGTTATTAGTTCCAATATTGATGGATGACTAATAACAAGGAGTAATCAATTACACTAAGGGTATAATGGGAAAAAAATTGTCTTGTCTTGATAAGTAAAAAAGGTCAAATAAAATGGGACATCAAATTAGAAAATTTGGGACGAGTAAAATGGGACGGAAGGAGTATTACAATGTGTTACAATTAGTGGACTTTGATCATAAAAATTAAAATTTTTAAAGTTAGAGTTGAAATTACAATGTGTTTGTTCATGAATATAATTGGAGTTATTTTAAAAATTTTGTGAGAGAAAAAAAATGAAAAAAAGTAAAAATAATTTTTTTTTTCACTTTTTCAAATATAACTCCAAGTTTTATTTGAAATTCTCATGGTCAAACATCAACTTAGAGTTGTATTTGAAATTCGCATGACCAAGCATCAACTTAGAGTTGTATTTGACATAAAGTAAAAAAAAATTCATGGTCAAATGCTTTTTTCTCCAAATTAATTCAAGACACAATAATAAATATCGCTTAATAGATTAATATGGTAAATAATCATGTTAGTAATTATTTTTAATGAGTGTACAAGTTAAAATGTGACAAATAAAATCGAATAGTGGTATGGGTGTCAAGTGGGCCGGGCCGGGTCAACCCAGAATCGACCCGTGATTTTTATCCGGGTTGTGGGCCGGTCCGGATCCGGGCCAAGTTAAACGGGTCAATCCGGTTTCGGGCCCAATATTAAAAAATATAAAAACCACCCTGAACGGCCCACTTATCCCAACCCGATCCAACCAACCTAAACCTGGTTAAACCCAGTTAAAAATACAGTCAAAACAGCTAAAAAATAAAAAAAAAAAGTTTTTCTTCAATATACACTATATATACCCACCTATATACATTTTAAATACGTTAAACAATATATATATACCCTATATATAGTATATACTACATTATAATTTAAAAAATATATACACATAATACATATACACAATTACACATGTAATCGTGTATACGACTATACGTTAGTTAAATATATATACTACTCTAAATAAAACATATACTACAATATATAAATACATTATATATATAGTTATATACTAATTTATAAAACATATATACATGTATACGTTAAATATATACGTCTATAGAAGATGTATACACATATATACGTACCATTCAATATATATGTACTACTTTAAATAAAATATACTACAATATATATATATATATATATATATATATATATATATACTACAATATATACACACACTATATATATAGTTATATACTAATTTATAAAATATATACACATGTGTACGTTAAATATATACGTCTATAGAAGATATATACGTATCATTCAATATATATACATACTACTTTAAATAAAATATACTACAATATATACACACACTATATATATAGTTATATACTAATTTATAAAACATATACACATGTATACGTTAAATATATACGTCTATAGAAGATATATACACATATATACGTATCATTCAATATATACGTACTACTTTAAATAAAATATACTACAACATATACACACAATACATATATATGTATATACTAATTTATAAAACATATACACATGTATACGTTAAATATATACGTCTATAGAAGATATATACACATATATACGTATCATTCAATAAATATGTACTACTTTAAATAAAACATATACTACAATATATATCATACAATATACACACACACTAAATATATAGTTATATACTAATTTATAAAGCATATACACATGTATGCGTTAAATATACAGTACTTTAGAAAATATATACACATATATACGTATCATTCAATATATATGTACTACTTTAAATAAAATATATACTACAGTATATACATATTACAGTACATGCACACACTATATATATAGTTATATACTAATTTATAAATCATATACACATGTATACGTTAAATATATACGTCTATAGAAGATATATACACATATATACGTACCATTCAATATATACGTACTAATTTAAATAAAATATACTATAATATATATACTACAATATATACACACACTATATATATAGTTATATACTAATTTATAAAACATATACACATGTATACGTTAAATATATACGTCTATAGAAGATATATACACATATATACGTACCATTCAATATATATGTACTACTTTAAATAAAATATACTACAATATATACATACACTACATATAGTTATATACTAATTTATAAAACATATAAACATGTAGACGTTAAATATATACAACTTTAGAAAATATATACACATATATACACTATTTTAAATAAAACATATGCTACGTAATGTAATAAATTAATAATAGTATAATACTTAATAGTAAATTAATAATATATTAAAACTAAGTTTTTAA